>CM062816.1:1907438709-1908173881 GCA_031772625.1 Pinus tabuliformis
AAAATTTTCTCCAAACCCTCCCAAAATTTTTCTAGAGATGCCTCCTTAGCACACCTAGAACCTTCTAACACTCCCTATCATACACTATTATTAATTCATTTCCATGCAATTGAAACTAGCCCTTCCTTGTGTTTCTTGACACTACCTAACATACCTAGTCAATGCCTCCTTAGAACACACAGAAATTGCTAACACTCCCTATGACACACTCTTATTCATTCATTTACATGTAATTGAAACTAGTCGTCCCTTGTGTTTCCCTGGCACATCCCTAACATGCATTGGCACCACACCCTAGCACTTGACACCTCTTGGCATGCCTTAGCACTTCGCATGTCCTGGAATGAATAACATGCCTTGGAACTTTCAGCATGTGTTATCACTTCCTGTCATTCCTTGCACACCTTGGCACTCCCTAGTTGTCATGCCCTCATAGAAAGCCTTACTTTTTTTGTGACTTTGAAATCCAACCAACTCATTGAAAAAATAGTGTTGTCCCTAGACAAAAGTCTCCCTTTGTCTAAAATTAATTTTTCCATCCCCTTACCATAATCATAGGCTTACCTATTGCAATTCCTATTATGAAATTATCCTAATACACTTCATCCTTGGGACACCTGGAAGACACTGTTATTCATTTGTTCCATGCACTTTGACCTAGTTCTCCCTTGTGATGCCCTCACACTACCCAACACTCCTCAACATGCATTGACATTTCTTGGCATGTGTTATCACACCTTTTCATTCCTTGGCATGCCCTAGCACTCCTTAGCTATCATGATTTCATAACTTCCCTTTTTGTTTTTAAGACTTGTGAACCAACCAAGTTCTAGCTCGACTACAACATCTTGACCAAGTTACATTTACTACAACTATACTATCCCTTGTTCACCTAAGAATGGACTATAATTCATCTTAGGATACTCATGCGCAATCTTAGCTCATCTCACTTAAGAAGTTACGAAGTCAAAGCTCACGTCTAACCATATACGTAAAACAGCTAAGAAACATAGTTTACATCTTGACATGGCATAGCACATGGTATGTCTAACAATACCTTGGCACTATGTGGCACATGTTTCCATTCCCTGCATGTCATGGCATGCTTTAGCACTCCCTATCATATAGTACCACTCCTTGACATGTCATGGCACTCTTTCAAGCCTTGGAACTACCTAGCACATACCTCTGTCACTCCCTCCTGAGCACACTTGGAATCCACTGACACTCCCTGTCATACACTCTTATCCATTCATTTCCATGCATTTTGAACTAGTTTTCCTATGTGTTTATGTCACACTCCCTAACACTCCCTAACACGCATTGGCACACCCTGACACGTATTGGCACAAACTGACACACATTGGCATACCCTGGCATGTCGCCATAACACTCTAGCATTTCTTGGCACACCTAACATACCTTGTCGTCCCTCCTTAGCACACCTAGAACTCACTGACACCTTGTCACATGCTCTTAATCATTTATTTCCATTCATTTGAAGCTAGTTCTCCCTTATGTTTCCCTAGTACTCCATAACACTTCAGTGGCATGCATTGGCACACCCTAGCACCTGACACATCTTGGCATGTTTCCCTGGCTTCTAATATGCCTTAACATTGCCTAGCATACCTTATCACTCCCTCCTTAACACACGTGGAACTCACTAACACTTCCTGTCACAAAATCTTAATAATTCATTTGCATGCATTATTTTCACCTATTTTTCCATTGTGTTCCCTTAGCACTCCTTCATACATCCTAGCACGTGCTTTTTATGAACAAAACACTCTATATATAGGGCCGATCATCCTCCATTTGTGGAAAAGAAAATTTGGTTAAGTAAGTCTGCAATAAGAAGTGCGAAAATAACCAACCAGGAGAAGGAAACAAAGAGAGAATATTTTGGTGTTGTTTATGGGTCTGTTTTTGGGCTAATAGATCCACACGTGCAAAGGAAGGAAGAACTATCTACTACAAGAAAAGGTCAAAGATATTGTTGTTGTCCAAGAAGTCGAATCAAGGAAGAAGATAAGCAAGGTTACACGCCAAATTATAATAAGAGTTCATACCATCCAAGTGAAGAAGATCAAGGTTTAAAAGGTTGGTCAAACACATGTTCTAGGGTTTATGCAAGAGGGCCAACAACTATAGATCTGATCCATGGAACTAGAATTTGAAGGATAGTCGAGTGATTGAAGGAAGAAGCCTGATCATTGTTGACTCAAGGAAAAATAAGGAAGTTGAATCAAGGAGGCTTGTGACATGGTCTTGGAGAGGTCAATGAGTCAAGGGTCTAGGCCATGGTCTTGGTAATCATCAATTGAAGTCTATATAAGAAGAATATCTCGTTTGCATTTTCCTGTCTTGTTGGAGAGGTTTTGGCCCTAGTTGATTGCATATTATATGTGTTTCTTGTCTCCTCATTGTTTATGCATTGGTAGATGTGTGATGAAGAATATTGTTTTGAGCATTGTTTGTTAATGTGGATTAGTCTTGAATGTGTTTGTGTATGAAAAATTGGATGGGTTTGTAAACTGTGAGTAGAGTAGTGCTTGATTGATGCATGCTTCTTACGATAGAATGTGTCTCTTACTTAAGCAATTAATTTAGTGGAAACATGGGTATTTGGACAATTATTTTGGAATTTATGCACCTTACAAGTACATAAACTCATATAATGCATAAATATAATGAAAATTTGTAATGTGTTGCATCATAGAAAGGATGTTGATAAAATATGATAGCTTAAATGTACATGATAGTTTGGAAAGGTGGGGAATAACTCTTATTTAGTCATGTGTAGTATAATCCATTCCTTTTTAAATATTTAAATGTGCATGATGATTTTGAAAGTAGGTGGGTAGCAGTTCTTACTCATGTCATAGATATCCTAACACGTACTTTTCTATATCTAGAATGTTACTAGATACAAAAAAAAAATTGTATTCTGGGATTCTTCAACTTTTTTTATAATATATCATGTTATAAAAACTTTAAAATAAGCTTATCACTTTGGTTCTTGCATTTTTGGAAATTTGAACCCAGCTTCTGAAAGTAGTGTTATTCTGGAGGATACCAACAACATTTTTCACTCCAAAAAGGTTTTAACCTATCTTTATCTTTCATGAGTTTTTTTGGATGATTGCACTTAAAAAATAAAGATGCATCTACAGTTTTCTCACTTCCTAATTTAGAATCAATGAAAAAAATTGAAATAATTACTTACATTTATTTGTAGATTTTACCTGAATTGATGGAACATGGTGATTACATCAAATGAGTGTGAAATTGAATTTTGAAATTTTATTATTGTCCTGAATGCTTGGAAAATGTAATGGGATCAGATGATAAGTTAACATGTAAGGTATTTAGTGAGACATTGCTTCTCTTCTAAGAAAAGTATATCTAAACTAAGTGCAATACCAAGGACAGAGAGGACTATGTAGTGTGCAAAGCTTAGTTGTTTGGGTTTGGGGCTAAGGCATAGTTGATCCATTTAACTGAAGTAAAATGAGAGGAAATGAGGCAGTGCATGCTTTGTAAATATTAGCTATGAGGATTTGGGTTTCAAGGCTTAGTCACTTCACAATTGGAATAAAATGAGATCAAATGAGACAAGGACTTGCAAATTATTAGTTATATGTAATCACATTAAAGTGATTAAACACAAAGTATCAAAATTCGAAGTAGAATCAACCCGTGTCTATAAAAATTTAGTCAAGCATTTTTTTAATGGCTGAATTCCCCCTCAATTATATATTTGATTAATGAAAAATCTTAGAAAACCACATCCTTGTAATTGAGGTATCCCTCTCAGATGCACAAACCTTTCCCCTTGGATTCCCATTGAATTTGAGGTTGTGTTCCCCTACACTCCTATATGCTTACGAGGATACTACACTCCAACATGACAAATTCTAAGATATGTTGTGATACGGGGGATGAGGGTTTTAGAAATTGTTGTTGCCACAGGAAAGTCTTGCCATGTTTAGTTCAACAATACGGAAGAAAAATGCTCATGTAGAAGGATTTATGGTGCTTTTTCAATTGTGGGAAATAGAAATGCCATACATTATGGTGCTTCTTGTACAATATTACCGGTCCATGGAGAAAGATCAATGGTTCCTTGGGTGGAACTATACCAATGTGTGGGTTGGACCAAGCTCATGAGATTCATTTTTTACACCATCACAATGAACTACAACCAAATTGACTCATGAGATTCATTTTTTACTACCATAACAATGAAATACATCCAAATTGGTTATAAAAGATTGCATTGTTAAAAGTTAATTTTTAGATTTAAAGTTTGACATAATAATTATAAAACCAAATCTCATTTGTTTAAATAACATGGAAACCCATAATATTAGTATTAGATAATTAAGCATTAATAAAAATGATTTATATTTTTTTTGTTTAATTATATAAAATCCAAATCTAAATTTGTTTAAAATTACAACTTACAACATGGTTAATTATTTTGTAATTTTGAAAAATAAAAAGTATAATTTTGTTAAATGAGTATACAATAAGATAAGAAAATATACATTCCATACATTTTGATATATTCATAAAATATAATGTTTTTAAAATTTATAAAAAAATAAATAATTATAATTAAGAAATTTAACGATCATCCAAATTAAAGATTTAATTTCTGTCACTTTTTCTTTCCCGCCTTTGTGTATTCGAATGAATGTTGAGTAGTTGAAAAAAAAGGAAAGACAATTTTGCCACGTTTTCTTCCCCACCTTAGTGTATTCGAATGAATTTTTAGTAGTTCAAAAAACAGGAAAGACCATTATGTAGTGTTTTCTTCCCCGCTTTTTCTTTCACGCCTTAGTGTATTCGAATGAATGTTGAGTAGTTGAAAAAAAGGAAAGACAATTTTAACACGTTTTCTTCCCTGCCTTAGTGTATTCAAATGAATGTTGAGTAGTTGAAAAAAGAGGAAAGACCATTATGTAGCATTTTCTTCCCCGCCTTAGTGTATTCGAATGAATATTGAGTAGTTGAAAAAAAAAGGAAAGACCAGAGCAAGTTTTCTTCCCCGCCTTAGTGTATTCTAATGAATGTTGAGTAGTTGGAAGAAAAGGAAAGACCATGGGCACAGTACAATATGATCTATGGCTATATTGAAAGAGGTACATGTCAATGGATTAATCTTTAGGGTTTCTACATCGATGGCCATTCTTAGAATTGATTTGCAAATTTGTTTTATATTTTCACATGAAATGTATGTTGAGTAGTTGAAAAAAAAATGGAAAGCCCATGGGCATAGTGCAATCTGATCTGTGGCTATATGGAAACAGGTACAGGTCATTGGATCAATTTTTAGGGTTTCTAGATCGATAGCCATTCTAAAAATTTATTTGCAAATTTGTTTTATATTTTCACATGAAATGTTTGCAGTAATTCACTGGTAGTTATTGTTTCGTGGTTGAATTTGGATGTGTTGAGAAATAATATTGTGGAGGATCTCTTCAATGGCTTTCTCACAAAACATGGATCTATTTTCATTGGGCAAATTTTGACTACGATGGAAGGATCAAAATCCTTGGTCTTCTTTCAAGAGCCCAAGAAAATACTTGCACAGGTACCCTTTCTCTCCTTTAATTCCTTCCTTGATTTCAATTGCTTCAAACAATATACCGACTTTTTCACCTAAAATTAGGTTATTTGGGTTTTGTTTTTTAAGAATTTAGCTTCAAATGAACTATCCCCTGAATTACTATATTGGCAATGAAATTTACCACAATAGAAATTACAAAAATAGTAGTTTGGTAGTATACCACAATAGGAAAACAGTGGAAAAAACAACAACATAGACTTCTTAGGGTAACTCCCTACCCTCCCTCATTTCAATGTAACATGAAAATATTTTCTTGCTCTCTTTCCATTTCACTGTAGTTCTTAGTAAGAAATCTCAATTTCAAACTCTGTTACTAGAAACGGAACAGAAGTCTTCGTTTTTGAAAAAATTGTATAAAATATGGAATAGTATGGAAAATGGTGTTTTATACGATAGTTTTCATTTTTTAATGCAAGAAATTGGGTTTTCCAAAAACTTCTCGAAACTATTTTATGGAAAACCTTAATCTAGTTCATTTGCAATATGGATCTATTCCCCATTGGACATTGACATGAATCATAAAAAGCATTGGTTTTTTGGATAGTCTTTGAGGCATTTTCATAGTCTATGGTTAGAATTCAACCATATATAGCTTAGGTGCTAACAAAACAGGTTTGTTGCAAATAGGTTGGCTATTCTTCCTAGTGACAACACCTTGCAATAGTGCTTAATATATCTTTAACAACGTTGACTATTTAGGGATTTTATTAGTTAAAGTTATGTTGTTTTTGTAACTGTAGGCATTGATGTGTAGTAGTGTATGGTTAAGTTTCTAGAATTTTTTTTTGTTATTTTTGTGTTGATTTTATTTAAAAGTAGATTTAGTGATTGTATCTAATATTTAAAATGTGTATTTTTATATAAAATTATAAATTTAAATGTATAAGGTTTTTTTATATATATTTTTATAAATTGGTAATGTATATAGATAATATATATATATGATATATATATATATATATATATATATAGATATTTATTTATTTATTTATTTATTTATAATTAGTAGTTAAATAATTTAGTTAATTTTTCTAGTTAATTAATTATTTTATATAAATATTTGGACCCAATATTTTTTTTTTCCCATTGGTCTGGTTTATAACCTCTCAAATGATTAGAAAAGGATTTTCACAAAACCATCCTATAGAAACTTTTATCAACTATTAGACTATCTATAATATTAAATATCATCAACCAAAGACAATAATTTAATATATAAAAAATAATAATTATCTATTATCCATCACATTAATAGCTTTATCCCATAAATGTTTCTTTCATCGGTGATAAGAGAGATTATGCTAGGTAATTTGCAATAATAAAGCTTAAGAGCAATAGGGTATTGATTAACATGTCTATAATACAAACATAATTTCAACTATGATAAATATAGAAAGTTTCATAATTACATAAAAATAGTGATAGAAATAATTGTAAATTTATAAAAATAAGCAAGTCTCAAAAATCAAAATACAAAATAGAAATCCATCATTTAATAAATTTTAAATACAAAACAAATAGGAGTACTACTACAAGAAAATACTCCTCTTCATTTATAAATAACTATGGTATATCCATCTCTCTCGAGCATCAAGAGAGATAAAATCTCTCTCTCTCTCTCTCTCTCTCTCTCTCTCTCTCTCTCTCTCTCTCTCTCTCTCTCTCTCTCTCTCTCTAAACCTCTTTAAAAATGCTTGATCCATAGTTAAAATGGATCTAGGTTGCTTTAGTTATTAACCTTTGAATAGGCTACATTGCAGAAAAATAACATGGACAAAAACCATGGGAAAACAACATGGGCAAGGAAAAACTATGCACTAGAGAATTTTATGTTTTCTATTTTTTTTATTTGATTTGATTTTGCTTATTCAAAATATTATAACATATTCCCCAGCTGGAAAGGGTCTCTTGGAACAAAAATATAACAACCAAAAATATATTAAGAGGGCCTAGAATAAAATACCTAGATTATGGCATTTCCTTTCAAGACTTCAAGGTCTCTCTCACTTGTTTTAATTGATGAATGAAAATTGATGAGAAAAAACTAATAAACTAAATAAATATTAAAAAGAGAACTGTGGAATCTAACAAAACCACGTGCAAAAACTAGCAAATCAAATGAATATAAAGTACAAAACCATGGAATATAACAAAACTATTGGCCATAACATTTTTTCAAAAGTTATTTTAACATAAAAAATCTAGGGACTAAAAAAGAATGGTTTGGTAAGTTCTAACCATCGGTGATAACATTTTTTTTGAAGTTATCTTAACATAATCATATTTAACAACTAAAAATGAATGGCTTGGTATGTTATAACCACAAGTGATATTTATATATAGTGTTTAACTAAGTAGAAGTTAAAAAAATCACTATTTAATAATTTATTTCACATCAACCACACTTGTTAATTGGAAACATTGACTCAGATAACAAATTTTATAAAATGAAAATTAATAAAAAGTAACTAATATCAAGAAAGAATGTCTAAATTTAACTATTAAAATTTAACATAAAAAAAAAAAATTACTATACAAAATCATATATATGATGCATTAAAATAATTAATATGAAACATGACTACATATAATAATCATCTAATCAATGCAAATATAAATATGAGATAGCCATTATACACTTTAACAATAATTATGGTAAATAATATATACTAGCCTAGATCCATCTTAACTTCAGATATACCAACACCCTAAAGGGATCAAATCTCTTTTATAAATTAGTAATGCGTATAGATATTTTATATATATTTTTATAAATTAGTAGTTAAATAATTTAGTTAATTTTTTTTCTCACCAACTAGAAATTATAATAAATAAAGATCTAATTGATGATATAACAATATTATTAGTTATATTATTATTAACAGACTTGTTTGTAACTACTCTAAATTATGGTTTTACCTATTATAACTAGATTCTAGGAACATTATTGGTTTTACATTCTAACTTGATTTATTAACTATTAAAAAATTGATTATTTGATAAATTTATATAACTTATTAATTTATTGGACCAATATATTTAAATATTATATATGATATATTACCTAAGACCATTAAATAATTATTACACTATTACCTAATATAACGAGATTCTAAAAGTAAAAATGATTGATTACCTCTACTTGTATTTTTAATATTTAAATATAGATTAATTAATATATATTATGGGATTAAGAATTAAATAAGGATTAATTCTGGTATTTTATAATATAAATTAATTATTACACAATTACCTAACATAACTATATTCTATAATTAATAATGATTATTACCTTTACTTGTATTTTATATTAATTAAATATAGATTAATTAATATGTGTTATGTAATATAATGACCATCTTAATTAAATATAGATTAATACTTGTATTTTATAGGAATTAAATATAGATTAATTATTATATACTATGAGATATAATGACCATCATAATTTGATAATTGGATAATAATAATATTATACCTTTTTAGTTTAGATTACTATTCCGAGAAATATTAATTAACGAAGTTAGTGGTTTGACCAAGATCATTCGGTCAAAAGTAGCCGTTAGCATTTTAGCTGTTGGAGTCTCTGCACACGCTATTTAATCTCGCTAAGCCAGATTGGTTCCTCAACTTGTCCTGACGATGAACCACACTGGTTGGTTCGAAACGCGTCGACACAAGATTGGTTATGTGATTATGCCGAAGATTATCTAACAAATTTAATATCTAGTTCAACTATACTTTTAAAATATATTATTTTTATTATTATAAAGATTAGTTTTCTATTATAATGGATTAAGGATAAATTTTTGAATATTTTCTCTTCAAACACGTGTTGTAGTATTTATGGTTCTGCAAGTGGCAATAGTTCGAGACGACCTTGTATTTTTGGATCTATATCCAATGGAGATCAACTCAATCTCCACCATCTTGTTACCCAACCATGAAAACAATAACCCAATAACTGTGTGGAAAATGATACAATAGATCCCAAATTTGAGGTCCACTAGTGTCACATCCAAGAATATATACAATGTATTTGGGATCATGTACTCATCTGGAAAATGTAAAGGCTAAATCAAACTTGAATTCATTGCCAAGTGTTTCTTCACTATCGTATTTGCCAACCTAGAGGATAAAACATGGGTATTCAAGAATGGCTTATGTGAGAAATGGAAGCTTTGTTGATCACTATAAGTATTAAGGAATAGCCAATATGAGCAGCTAAATCATATGATCAACTACCCATGAACCATAATATTCGAGAATGTTAATGATGAATGCTTGGTTTTATGTTTCATATTTTTCTTGGTTTTTCTCTCTCCTCATTTCTTGAATGTGAAACAAATGCTTGGTTGTATGTTTCATATTTGTCTTTTTTTTATCTCTCCTTGTTTCTTGAATGTGAAATCTCCAAACTTCGTTTCTCGTCTTGTTGTCGTTTCTCATTTCGTTTCCCCTTTCTAGTTTCTAGTAACATAGATTTCAAGCCCTTACTTTTAGCTTTGGTTCAATTTCTGCATTGCTCTCAACTCCTAATGCAGGTGATAGAAGGGATGGGTAGAAAGCTTGGTACCTAAGATAGTGTTAAAGAGGAAAAAACATTGACTCAGACACTGCAATATTCTTCTCGTGGGGTAAAAGGATCACAACAAGGCCACAGTAAGCCCCCGAGAGAGAACGAAGATGCTACTGCATGTAGTGGTAACAATCAGAGTATGGTGCAACTGTTTGATATTTTTTTAATTTAAAACTTTTATACAGAACATTGAATTTCGCATATTTGGTGCATATGTTTTCTGCTCATGCCACATTTGTTTAAATAAACTACATATTTACTTTCTTTCGATTAATTTTCTCAACTATTTTCATTGATTTTTCTTCGAAAAGTAATGAAAATAAGTTATGTTCCAGGGAATTGAACATATGTTTTTTCATCACTTGTACCGATATACTTTGATAACACGGACATGGAAACTAGAACCCATCGCTTCATCACACTATGACCGATAGAGACTTTCCTAGCTATTGATCACAACATGTATCCCATATCATTCAAAGATATACTGGTGTTATTCTTTCACCTTGAGATGGATATATATTTGTATTATTGCAGCAAGGAAACAACCGCTACATTATGATACATCAACTATACAGAAACGAAAAAAATATTTTCCTGTACAATCACATTGAGAGTAATAAGTATCTTCCCATGTGTCATCATAGCAACAGATTCCATTTTGCTAATTCATTGTGTTTCTCATTCTAGTGGCCACCATTATTGTGCAAGTTTCTCCTGTCACTTTTTGCCTTCATGAAAGTTGATAAGAAAATGCTAAGAAAATGATAAATGTCAAATTTTAGCAAACATTTTGAAAACCTTTTTGATACATTTTCTAACATGGTCCACAATCTGCTTTGATAGTACTATGATGTATCTCTTCCAAAACTTGATTGTCTTTCATAGCTGGATAGCTAATGTGATAAATAATCTCTTTAAATTTGTCTTGGACTTGAACGTTATTGGATGTTCTTGAAGATGGGCCAAGTGTTCACCCAAAACATCCAAACATATCAATAACAACACATAGTGTAATAGAAACATTCATCCTCATCAAATTATTAAATGTGGAAATATTCATCTAAAACCCTGGATTTCCCATACACTGGTGCTATTACTTATATAACCCCTGGTTTTAGTTTCTCTTGCATGTTTGGTGATTTAGCTGGAATATGTCAAAATATAGAGTTCCTTAATGTATTCACTCCAACTTCTTGGATGCCATCTCAAAGAAAGGCTCAAAGGATATTCCAAATATTATCTTTAGAGGTGGCCATTCTGACCCGAAAGACTGAGTATCCATGCCATCAGTCACACTCTTCTATGCATGTGTACATTACCAAGCAATTTTTCATCAATAAACATTGTTGCAAGACAATAATTGTTCAAATAAATTTCTGAGACATTTTGTATATCTAAAGAGATTTCCTTATCAAGCTCAAGTTCAACAAGGCATCCAACATATGGATCATGAAACTATGGATCGTCACGCTAATATATTCACCATGGGACTGAGACAAAGATATAAAAATTGTAAACTCCCTCACGTAGATGAGAAAGTTGTGTTGGAAACTCTCCACGTTAGAATTGACATTCTTACCATATTCAAATGGTGTCCTTCCTCAATGTAAACAATTCTTCAATAATATGGCCACTCTCCAACATGTGTAACTTCTTCCAATGCTCACGCTTAATTGGCACACTCCACCTACACATTTCATTCGACAATGCATATGTCTTGGGACATTAGATCCAATGTAGTGGGCTTTCATCCCTCTTCTACTACAAAGAAGACTTCTCAGGGTAGGCGAAATCACAAATCCCTGTCATCCCACATTTCAATGCAACACGAAAATATTTTCTTGCTCTCTTTCCATGTCACGGTAGATCTTCAATCAGAAATATAAATTTCAAGCCCTTCCTTCCATATTTGTTTGAATATTTTCATTTCTATCAACTACAAAAGCAAGTGATGGAATGGATGAGTCGAAGGCATGGTACCCAAGCTAGAGTTAAAGAGCAAGAAACATTGAGTCAGACACTGGAAGATTCCTCTCGTGGGGTAAAAGGATCACGAAAAGGCCACAATAAGCTCGTGAGAGAGAAAGAAGATGCTACTGCATGTAGTGGTAACAATTAGAGTATGGTGCAACACTTTGTATTAAGGTATCATTATCATCCCCTCAAGACTTTGATTGCTGAGGAGAGAGAAAATATTTTAAAAGAAGAATCTGGAAAATTTGAGGCTATAATTAGCAAAGTGGAAAGCTTGCACAATTTTGTTTAGAGACCTCATGAGCAAGTTACAGATGTTGATACACTCTTTGATCTCACACCCACACTTCTGGCTACTGTTAATAGATCACAAAACAATGATGGTGATACTTTAGTTGATTTTATTGGTAGTGATATTCTGAGAAACTATAGTGACCAGGCATATGGAAGCAGATCTTTGGAATGAAATGATGATCAAACCCAAATATCATGGAGAAATATTGGGCTTTTAGCTGCTTCTATTTTCTAGCATGTGGAAGGAATTTGCACTATGCTTGCACTAATGGATAATTAATACAAGCAAAGGAAAACTATAGTATAGAGAAAATAGACTAAGCCGACAGAAAGCACTCGACTTGAAACAACGAAAGAGTCCTTGGAAGATGAAAAATAAAAAACAAACAAGAATATGGCAAGCATATTTAACATTTTGCGAAAATAGAAGCAAGCCAGATTAGAGAATTTGGTTCTAAATAGAATATCATTTTCCCAGATAGTAGAAAAAATCTTTGCGTTATCATTTCTAGTAAAGGATGGTAGAGTTGAAAAATGGAAAACATTTTGTTTTCCCAAAAAATTCTCCCAGAGCTATAGAAATGGCATCTAGAGAAGCTTCTTACAACCAATTTGTTTTTCAGTTTGACTTTAAAGTCTGGAAGTTGATGATGGAAGCTGTTGAAGGTGGTGATGAGTTGATGGCTCACAGAACCAATCAAATTATGATTCCTTGTTCTGAGAAGGCTGCAGAGACTCCTATCAGAGATATTTCAAGAAACAGGGGAAGAGTGGTACCTACAACACTTGAGGTGCAGGAGGATGAATGTGGAAGTGATGATGGTGGTGGAGGTCTTCAAAGACTAGCAATGAAGAAGAGAAATAAGTGTCTCCTATGACTTTTGCTACTTTTTTGGATGCCTTTTGTTGGAAACTATCTCTGTTTCTATTACTGCACTATAATTCATACATGAAGCTAATCTTTAATTTAAGAAATCTGGTATATAAAAAATTCTATGTTGTTATCATAATTAGTTATAATTAAGTTTACTGGAAGTGTAAACCACCGATCATGTACTACACCCCTTTAGGCATGGTTCCAAGGCCTAGGTAGAAGATTAGCGTCACGTAAAAGGAAATTGTTAATGTAAGATGTCAAGTTTGATCTGTTAAACCATGATTAGTCTCCTTGTGACAATATGTTGTAATTTTATGTTTGAAAAGTATTTTGAGATAACACACAAGAACAAAGTTTCCGATTGTGTAGCTGGTATAATTTGAGAATACATAGAGATGAGAGTAGGGTAAGGCCAGGCGAAAATATATGTCAATACAAAGGTTCAAAAAACTAGCTAGCAGCCCTTACCATACCCAAACCCTTTTACTAGCACTACAGGGATAGAGAGATCCACCCAGAGGTGTGTGGAGAGTATGTAGGGATATGCATGCTCTGGATTGACTAATTTCTTGAGCCTAGCTCAAGCAGGCACAACTAGTAGATAGCAAGAGATTGGGAATATATTTGTTAAGTATGTGTATATGAAATTCATTATGTCCCCTCTTGATTTTCAAGGTGGGAAGAATGCAATGGAGAAAGGGAGATCATATTTGTCCTCTATATCCCACCTATCAGGACACTAGGATAAGTCCCAATAATAAGAGTTGGATTCACTCATAAGTATATGATAGTAAAAGAACATCATGAAATTTATTAAGCTAAGTCATCTTTAGTTGAGTTTCATCCTTTAGTTGAAGCTTCAAGCAAGATACTCGGCCTCTTTTCAACCCTTCAGTCTTCCTAGAATAGTTATAGAACAACCTTGTTTAACCCACATTGAATGACTCTTCTTGCTGTGATCTTAGACTTCAAACTTCGGCCCTTCTCCCTACAAGATCACCCAAGAACAACACTCAAAACAACCTCTCTTTCACACGTTGTACCTATAGCAAAACATAAGACTTCCACATTGCTTATAGGGCTTCTTTCTTGTTGTCTTGTGGATCCTTCTTGTAGTGGCTAGGGCCTCCCTTTGACTACGTCTAGGGCCTCTCTGAGTGCTGCTTTATACCTTCCTTAACTGTGGCTATATGCTTCTTCTCGATGGCTGATAAGGGCCTCCCTCTTGCTACAGATTAAGGCCTCCTTTGTTGTGGATAAGAGCCTTCCTTTTGTTGCGTATCTAGCCTTTGTTAACTATGTCTTTATGCCTCTCTTGACTGTATCTTAGGCCTCTCTCTAGAATGCATCTTAGCCCTCTCTTTAGTTGTGGCTAAGCCTCCTTTTGATTGTGGTTAGGGCTACCTTTTACTGCAACTAGGTCTTTCTTTTCGACTATGGCTAGAGCTCCTTCAAGACTGCATCTAGGTATCCCTTCATGACTACAGTGAGGGCTCCTTTGTGACCGTAGCTAGGTCTCACACTCTTGTAGCCTGCTAGCCTTGTGCTACCTGGGGAATCATGCACTGTAGCACTCTCTGCTGCTTCATCCACATTCATCTCTACCCACATCCACGAGTCTTGCTACTCTCTCTTTAGGGCTCCCATAGCAAGGCATAATCCAAGAGGTTGGGTACATCAAGTATCTGCCCCTCATCATTTGTATTCCTCCTTAATACAGCTCGATGTCTCTCGGCCTCTTCTCTAGATGTACATGAGCACTCCTATAGTCCCTAGCATGCCCTGGGACACTACGACATGAGCACTAGTGCATTAACTATGCTAAAATGTCACTTTCTTTTTAATTTGACCATGAATATCTCTTCTACAATGCAATATTTCTTAGCTTTGTTTATGTTAGTTGTTTGATAAGAACATTTCTACAGTCTCTTCACCGAATTTCTTAAAGTTTTTAGATTTACACATTTTACAAAAAAGGGCTAACTTTTTACCTTAACTAAGTAAGGATTCTTTAAATAACCTTCTAGCTTGGTTCCTTTTTGTTCCATCTAAGCTTTGAAAAGTGTCATGAATTTACATTGAACAATGTAAGAATCTAGTCTTCTCCATAAACAATCGAGCCAACTCTTTCATTTTGCAAATTACCTACCAGTTCTGGACATATTCTTTGAAATTTCTATGCTAAAGGTGTTGGATTTAGGTAAGTGATACAGAATGCACATTTACAGTTCTATTGTTCACCTATTAGACAAATGAAAATTATAGTCAAAATTGAAAGGATTGGACATGAATGTTCCAACCATACTCTTATTGGCCTGCAATACATGTATTCATAACACATACCTACAATACTATTGTTCACCTATTCTACTAGTGAATATTGTAGGAAAACTATTAATGTTGGACTTTGTTGTCTCAAGTTCACACACCAACGCTAAAGATGCAACGTACTATGTGCATCCTTAGATATGTTTGACATTGCAAGCTAACTCCTTAAATAAATGCATGTATAAAACTTCTATATTAGAAAAATAACCATCAATATTTTTTGCTAGCATTTTGGGCTGAATTCACAATAGTATGCTAAAAAGTGTCACTTCAATGTCTAGAAATTAGGATATATAAATGTGAGATATCTATTCTACATCTTTGGGTTATCGCCTTTTCAAATAAGAGTTTTTAAGCCTACATGTTAATTGTTTGAACTTTGAACTTTGAATAAATTCCTGAATGGACTTCATAAATACTCGAACAAATGGACTTCATAAGGTAGTGGTACCATAAATTGTGTTATTTCAAAGATTTGACTTCCATATTTTCGCAAAATATAATGTCCTCAATAAATACTTATATGTATAGACACTTGTGTTTAGGATTATATATGTGTTGGAGTGGTTCCTTTATGTTTTAGTATAACCCTAATGCTGACAAGCTTTAGCTGATTTTTTTCATCAATTGTTCATAGAATATGCAAAATATTTCATTGTCAAAATGTGGCAAAAATTACATTTCTCCTTATTTAATTTTTTATTGTTCATGACAAGATAATCATGTTGCAGGAATGAGGTATCCTACAGTCTGTTTCAATTTGTGGATATTTTTTTTCCTCCCATTTTTTTACAAGGATGTAGATTTCATTTTCATGTTGATGGTTTTTGCATTTATCTTATCTAGCCCCAAATGTTGGTAATGGAGCGAATCTTGATAAGCAGTCATGGAAACAGACTATCAGAGGTTAATGTTACAATACCATTTCCACCTGGTATCAAAAAAAGTTTAATGGTAAGTGACATAAAGAAGAGTTATTTAATGACAGGGTTGAAAGGGAAACCTCATGTCTTAGAAATAAGTCATTTATTTGAGTTTCTTAGCTCTAATTCATTTGTTTTTGAGTTTTACCAGATCAATTGTTTCAATAATCAAATTTGCATGGATTGTATTTCTCACCCGATGTTAGTTACTTGACACAATTGATATAACATTCAATTCTAGGCCACTTTTATTTTAAGTCAGAGATTTTATTGATTAAAAGGATGTTCATATTTTGATTGGTTTACTTGGAGCTTGATTTTAAAAAAATCTAAATTCCACGTGGATGTTATTTTTTTAGGGTGAGCTCTTTCCACCAATAATGTCAGATGATTCCTAGAACATAGGTATACAACAAGATCATCTTTGGCCTTTGTTATGTATCTCTTATTCTTTATATCATTGATGGATGGCTATTGATTATTTAAAATAGAGGATGAGAAGGTCCTATCAATTATCTTAACAAAACAAAATAAAATGGAGGTGTAGAACTGTGTTTTAAAGGGTGAGCCAAAAATCAGTAGTTGAAAGGTAGAACTTGAGAATGGCAAGCTATATGATCTGGATGTAGAGACACAATAGACCATGAAAAAAAAATGATGCTATTGATGAGTCGTCCCAGCAAATAAGCTCTAATAGCTAGACCACTGCCCAAATTTCAATTATCTACAATGGAAATAGTGACTCTAGATTTATTTGTATGAATAATGACTTTCACCATTGTCCTATTCATTTCCTGTGAATGATTTTGATTTTCAAACTCCAACTAGTTTGTTGTTAAATTAAGTAAAGATTTGATGGCAAACTTATAATTTTCAAATCTATTTTCTAAATCTATTTTCTTGAGAAAATTTATCTTTTTACTTTAGGTACTGTAGGTTGCTACTATGTGACATATGATATGATATAATTTCCTAGATAAATAGATAGAAGCATTGTACAACATAGTATTTTTTAAATCTAACGAAACAATATTTCCAAATACAAAGTTTACTAATTAAGAACATCTTTTAGACTTCTTTGCTAAGTTATGATTATATTTCGATAGGGGATTTTGTGTACGATGATATTGTGTTGTCTCTTTGGTTTTTTTTAGCTAACAATGGTTAATAAGGAATGTGCTCTTCCGTAGCAGGCACACATCTTATTCTACTATCAATAGGAAACTCCATGGTTTTCAGGCATGGCAACAAAAATGCAAATGTTAGTGGGATATCCAAAGTCCGTGTTGGATGAATTTAATACTAGTGATGATTTTGATTCCTTCTCAGATAAGGAATGTCATGAGTCAAATTCAAATAAATAGAAGCAGCTCAATGATGAAGGTGAAGCAATTACTTTCTGTCCAAGTCAATTTATTTTATTTGTTAGTTGCTGTCATGTTTTGAGTGTGGACTTGTCAAACTCCAAATTGCATGTTGGTTTATGTAAAGGGGATATATATATATATATATATATATATAATTTTTTATCATATGTCATTCATGGTTTTTGGAGATCCATGTTACATTTGCACAGAAGTTTAGATATCATTTAGATATCTAAACACCAAACAATAACAACATTGAGATTTTTATTTCACTTAACCTATAACATATTACATCTATCTTCATCAATGTTCTTCTTCCATATGTTATCAACTTATGACATTTCCTTTGCAATATTTGGTGCATTTTCTAGTTATAGGTCATTTATAGATTATAAATGTCTTCAAACTTTCACTTCTAATTTAGTATTCAATTGAACATATTGATTCTATTATACATAATTATTTTACCCTCCTCCCACTTTTCGTAACTTCCATAACCATTAGGTATGGACCTGCAGCTTCGATGTTGCTTTGCTTGTTTAGTAAAATATTGTTGAGACTTTAATTTATTGAAATTTGTAGAATTTACAATTTATGAAGTTTCAAGGTCTAATTTTAAAAGTCTAATTCTTTAAAGGGTTCTAGCTCAATGGAAGAGCACCTGCTTTACAAGCAGGAGGTTGGTGGATTGATTCCATCATGCCCTGACATGATCCATATCGAATGAGCTTTTGACCATCACTAATGAGCTTTGGTGACATTGTTATGAAACCAGCTCACAAAAATATAGAAAAGATAGTTGAACGCCTTAGAATTTAGCCTCTTCAAGGGGGCAACCTCATTTACTTTACACAAATGAACAATTGGATGATACAAATGAAAAGACCTTTCTATATATAGGAGTCTAAGGGGTCAGAATATAATCAGAGTCGGCATAACAATAACAATGTAATGGCACAATAATAACAATAATGGGCTTCTATGGGGCACAATAGTAACAATATGGGCACTACATTGGTACATGAATATAATAAGGGGGTTTTACTAATAACAATAAGGGGTTGCCCTAGTAGTATAGGGGCCTAACATGCCCCTCTCCTTCAAAAAGTGTTGTCGTCAATGCTTGAGTAGTTCTTAATGCTTCTGTATAAAATTCTTGTCATCCCATGTGGAATATTCAGCAGGTAAGTTCTTCCACTTGATGAGATACTATGAAATTGATTGATTTTGTAGCTATCGGGTTCTTGTTTTTGTGATTGCTCCAAGTTCCAATATGATTTTTCCTTCCTCTTCATTTTCTGGCAATATTGTTTGAATTGGGATATTTTGCAACTTTTGAATAAGTGGCCATACTTCTTCATCCTTCTTGCATTCATCCCTTGTTTCGTTTATCCAATCTAGTTGGATAATAAAAATAGCACAAAACAATGCTTCAACATCCTCATCCTTTCTTGAGAGTGCATCCGCAACAAAAATTTTCTTCCATTTTCTATAGAGAATGTCAAAGTCATAACCCATCATATTTGTGACAGATTTTTTCTATTCTTCTAAAGATAATAGTGGTTCTAAAAAGTATTTAAGACTATCATGATCTATTTTTACCTTGAAGTGTCTTCCCATTCGGTAAGGTTGCCATTTCTTAAGTGCATGTAGTATTGCCAACATTTCCTTCTCAGAAATAGCTTGATTGAGATGTAGCAGTAAAAATATCCAATCACCTACATCAAGACATTTTTCACTACGATGTTGATCTACCTGTTGTTTCATTCGATTTTGCACCAAAGTGGTGTTATCCTTTAAAAGTTGGAGAACTTGTTGTTGATGCCGGATGTGATCTTTCATGGCTTGAACCTTTTTCTTCTTCATATGTCTTTCTATCTTTAGAGTTTGAGGAGTGGTAATTTCTTCCAATACTTTACAAGATATTGTCGGATTCATTTCTTGATGCTCGATGTCATCTTTCACTTCTTCAACATTTTTCTTCTTGATATGTTCTTCTATCTTGATAGTTTGAGGAGTGGTAATTCCGACAAATGAATTAAAAGATATGGTTGGATTCATTTCTTCTTTCTCGATGTGATATTTCACTTCTTGCACCTTTTTCTTCTTGATATGTCCTTCTATCTTAAGAGTTTAAGGACTGGTAATTCTTGCCAATGCTTTAGAAGATATGGTCTGATTCGTTTCTTCTCTCTGGGGTTGGGTCCTGCCGTATATTATCTTCTTTTGATGTTTCTTCATCCTTTTCTTCCTCCTCTTCATACTCTATGTAAAATAATTTCTTCTCAGCATACTTATGACTTTTAGTGAATTTGCTATCACAATTGTAACAAAGCGCTTTTTCTCTTTTTTCTTCCAATTGTTCTGGTGTAACCCTTATACGTTGTGGAAGGCTAGGAGAGACAACAGTTCCATCTTTATAGTTGTGAGGGGTAGACTTCCTTGTTTCCATAATTTTACTTTACACTATGTCACAAGTCCTTTTACTCTTTCCAATTGTTGTGATGTTGCTCTAAAGAAGGCGTTGCTCTTTGTATCCTCATAATGTGCTATCATTTCCTTCGTGAGAATTCACCACGTAACAAGTTGTTTATGAGAAGAAAGCCCTTTATACCATAAAAATTGATCCATTTCTAAATATGAAGATGCAATACAAACCTTTTATAACAATGGTACACCATGTAGATCAAAATATTGCTCCATATGAAGTATCCAATTTACCAGATCCTTGCCATCAAACTTCCTCATATCGCCTTCTCTTCATTTTAGGATCTCGATCTTGAAATGAATATAACTCTATAATTTCGGTTCTTCCAGTTCTGAAATTACGACCTGCTGTAACCCTCTCTATCCTCTTTCCAATGCCACCAGTCTGATCCAGATTGAATTCTGCAAGGAATACTTATGCCAAATCTCCCACAATGACGTGATTATAGACTAGTTCAGTAGAGTGCAATTGTACGACATGCCATGTGTCACTGTTTTGACCTTTGGATCTGAAAAATATATACAAGAAACTATAGTCCATCTACTTTCTGTAACTTCTTATGAAATTTCAATCTGATGCCCAGAGAGAAAGTTATGACGATTTTTCCTGGTCACCTGTTTGGAATGTAATTCAGGAGTTTGCAAAAAGACCAACTTCCTCAGATCATATCTTCGTAAATATAGTGCAAAAAGGTCTGAAATTTAGACTCGAGGTTCAGTGTGATTTCATCTCAAATGAATTTTTTTTTCTCTTTTGAAACATCGCAAAAAAAAGTTATAGCGAAAATGCCACGATGATCTATTTGGAGCAGTGAAACCCTAGAATCCAAAGCTTTGATACCAAATGTTATGAAACCAGCTCAGAAAAAGATAGAAAAGATAGTTGAACGGCTTAGAATTCAACCTCTTCAAGGGGGCAACCTCCTTTACATTACACAAATGAACAATTTGCTGATACAAATGAAAAGACCTCCTTTATATATATAGGAGTCTAAGGGGCATAACATAATCAGAGCCGACATAAAAATAATAATGTAAGGGCACAATAATAACATTAGTGGGCTTCTATGGGCCACAATAGTAATAATATGGGCACTACATTGGTACATGAATATAATAAGGGTGTTGTACTAATAACAATAAGGGGTAACCCTAGTAGTATAGTGGCCTAACAAACATTTTTTAACCATCACCGAAATATGAAATGGTGACGGTCAACGAACACCACCATATATATGCATCAATAGTGACGAACCTCAAAGGTATGTAGCCATAAATCATCGTTGTTGATATGAAATGGTGATGGTCGATGTCCATCATTATAGTTATTATTCGTGATAGACCTTAAATTTCCACACAACACCTATACATATGGCAATGTGGCTTTTGGTGAGGGTCAAAAAACGTCACCATATATACGCACCAATAATGATGGCCATGAAGGATCCATCACAATAAATCATTTTGTTCATATCAAATGGTGACAATCACTATCCGTCATTATAATCAATATTCATGACGGACCTTTAATGTCACCATAACACCTATACTTTTGGTGATGCCACCTTTGGTGACATTCAGTTTTTTGTGACGGAGGCTATGTTTTGTCACCATTTCTCATATGAAATGGTGACGGTCGCTATTTGTCATTATAAATCATTATTGGTGGCAGACTTTGAATGCCACTACAACACCTGTACCTTTGGCGACGCCACCTTTGGTGACGTTCAGTTTTTGGTGATAGAGGCTATGGTCTGTCACCATTGCTCATATGAAATGGTGATGGTCACTATCCATCATTATAAATCGTTATTGGTGATGGAATTTGAATGTCACTACAACACCTATACTTTTGGCAATGCCACTTTTGGGGACGTTCAGTTTTTGGTGACGAAGGTTGTTTTGACCATCACCAATGAGCTTATGGTGACATTTTTCACCCCTCACCAATGTACTTTTTTCTTGTATTGTGTTGGAGTTCAAGTTCTAGATTTTGTAGTCAGATCCTGGAGGAAAGCTACTAGACCTCTTCATCGGGTACTCTGCTTAGCCGAGAGGCATTCCACCTAGTTTCGATAGTTAATGTAGGTTTTATATAGTAGTCTAAAACTCATATTAAAATAATTGTGTTGTCTAAAATGATTTTATGTATTTACTTTACATTTTCACAAGAAGTGAGTTTATACCCTAATCCCTCGTCAGTTTGGCTCGACTTGAGATGGTTAACGATGCAGAATGCAAGCCCTAGGATTAGTTGTTCCAACCTGGGTTTTTCCTTGTTTTGTCATATCATCCTTCCATAGGACTGTGGTTGAGAAGAGACAACCCTAAGTCATTGTGATGAGCCCTCTCAAATTTGAATATATTTACATATTGTGTCATACGTGTTATTCTTGTCTTCTCTAGATTAATCATTATTATCTCATAGCCTATTCTAGATTTGCTTTTTTTCAGGGAAATGTTATGGTTACGAAATTTAAATCTTAGTTATTTCATAGTCTATTCGAGATTCATTTTCCTTTGAGTAATGTTATGGTGAAGACATTTAATGGCCAAATTCAAGTTAATCTCTTCCACAGGTGAATAGTAGTGGGTTATACCAGTTCTTTAATGGTAGGCAAACCCTCCAGTGCCTGTATATTTGTATTTAGATTGGTCATTTGATTCTTGACCCCTTTGTGGTTTAGAACTGCATTTTAATTCCATATATGCTTGTTATATTTTGCCAAGTGTATTTATAATACTTAGTTTTCGTTGTGCTAACGATGCTCTTTAATATTCTGATTATGGCACTTCTTATTTCTATGGAAACCCTGTTCTGAGATATACTATCCTACAGCATAAATATTAATTGAGGAAATTATGCTATTTTCCTATGAGGTAAATACTGGGTTATATTAGCTTTATTTTCGAAATCAAAAGTTTTTATTTGTTTCTTCCTTATATGGCTAAATCGTAATTTAAATACGACAGTTTATACCTTTTTTCTCTTATACAAAACAATAAGAAAAATTATTCTCTTTAACAGTTTTATACTTTCTTTTATTGAACAGACAAATATGAGCTTTTCTCATTCCTGTCTAAAGTAATCTATGCATTTAGAAGAAACATTGAATCATGCAAAATATTATAACTATTGTACCTATACAACACAATATTCTACTTATCTGAATAATAGTCATTTTCCAGGAAAGGGTCTGCTACCACACCTTAGCTTTTGCTACTCCTTTCCTCCCGACAGTGAGACTGCCTTAACCAGCTTGTCTCCCCCCGAGTTGTTCCTCGCATGTAGGAACTGTCTTTCTGAGACTACAGTCTCTCTTGTTACATCTATCTGTTCCTAACCAGACTTAGCTCCAGAAAACCCCCTGACCTCTCATTGCAGAATTTCCATTTCAAACCTTATCTTTCTTTTCTCTTGATCTCAGATACTTGTATCCTCTTGATATTTTCTTCAGAATAAATATTCAAGAAATTAGTTAGGGAAATGTAACTAACAACCTAACTACTTAACATGTGAGAAATATTTACATATAACTGTGATTCCATTTCTACATAACTTGAATCAATAAATAATTATATAAATTGTAATAATATTTAGTTTGTTCAGTCTGCAGTAATTTAAATATTTAATTTACAGGGGATGTCATATCTTCCCCTCCTAATATTAAACATCATCCCAATGTTTCTCTTCTGAAAATACATTTGGAATGGTCTCCCTCATAACCTGTTCGTCTTCCCAAGTGGATTCCTCTAGCCCAAAGTGCTACCATTTCACTTTAACTTGGGTGATGACTCATTTTCCCAACGTTAGTTATCTGCAATCGAGTATACCCAGGGATTTAGCCAAGAACTCGCCTTCCGATTCAACCTGTATGTCTTGCCAATTGATTATATGGTGAGGGTCATATATGTGTTTTTTTAGTACAGAAACGTGAAAGACATTATGCACACAAATATGGTTGGGTAAGGCAAGTTGGTAAGCTACCAGCCCAATTCAAGCCATAATTTGGAAAGGACTATGTTAGCGTCTACCTCTACCTCAGGTTGAAGGAAGGCAGGTCTAGGGTAACATCAAACCACACTTAAGCTAGTAGCTAGCACTACCAGGTTGGGAGAGGCCTTTCTCCTTATCAATGTCAATTAGAATATGGCATCTAGGGCTTGAGATGATTGAAAATAATTGTTGATTCTAGGCTAGGTATATTTTCTCAGAGGATTTTGACTGACTTTGATGGTTGGTTGCTGGATCGGATGAGGAAGGCAACTTTGGGTCCAGGAAATCAACTCAGATTTACAGAGGTTTCTGTGAAGCGAGGTAGGTAAGTGTTTTATCACTTTCAAATGAATGTGATGGTGTGTCTAAACACTAATGACGAGTTGGAGAGGGCATGGAAGGTTCATGAGTCCTCTTGAAACAACAAAAAACATTAAAAACTAAATGCATCCTCTAGGCAGAGCATTGAATATCAATGGATTCTACCTAATTCTCTTGATTCATTTAGTTATGAAGAAAGAAATAGATTCTAGAACATATATACAAAACAGAAACTAAATTACAGAGGAGAAAACAATGCGAAGACACATTACCACACGAATCCCACAAAATGCTACAAAACCCTAGTTCATTTCCTTGCCAAACTACAGAAGTGACTTACAATAAAGCTCAATGCATCCACAAGAGTCCAACTTTTACAAACGACTAAGAAAGTACAAGATATAGGCATCAAACCTGTTATGCTAGCCATCAAGGGTCGAATCCATGACTCAAGCAGCTATTTCAACAACATCTAAACTGGGAACTAGAAAATAGGCAGTGTAACAACTTACCTCTAAAACTATGGAAACTGATTCATTCATTCTAAAACCAATTCTAACTGATGTATCTATGCCCCTCAAGTCATTTTTCATCATATTTACATCATAGTACATCCTATTTCATCATATTACATCATTAATTTACCAAGGAGAGAAGAAAAAGTCAAGTGACAACAAACTAGGTGAAATTATGAGTTTTTAGGCAAAATTGGCAAAAATTTGCCTCATGTGTAGCGCCCTGAGTTTGATGCACAACACCAATTCAAGGTTGAATTTGGAGGCCTTCCACTTCACCAAATCAGGCAAAAGATAGCTTGTTGGAAAGCTTTGTCTATCTACTTTCTAGGACCACTGGAATTTTCAATTTAGAGTCCATTTGCCCCTTCAAAAATCATTTCGCCCAAGATTGGTTCCTGTGGGTCCAAAAAGAGGTAGAGAGGGAAGTTTTTAGGTGTTTTTTGCCCTTTAGGTGACTCAGATCCCATCTAAATCTTATTAAACATTATGGGTTTCATTATTTTTCCATGAGGAATCCAAAAATGCAAGCCATTTTGAAAAATACCTAGGCAACTCAATGCGCAACACCGGTGGCACTGCGCATCAGCTGAAAATTCCTACGTTTTGCATTACGAAATTGTGAAATTAAAAAATTTTCTCAAAATTTCTTCAAATTTGGCAAGAGGAAATCTTACTAATTTCTTTTCTAAGCCAATGAAGCTTCAGCCAAAATTCTAAGTTTGTCTTGTTCCTTTTTGGCTCTCAAGGCTCTCTTTAACTTAGCTTTTAAGCTATTTATCCTTGTCTTGCAAATTTTATTCCGAGCTAAGTAATGATAAGCCATATGGTGCAGCATTTTCTTCTCTTTGTTAGCCTTATCAAGCATCTTCTCAAGGTGGATGTTCACTCTTTCCAACCATGATTCTCAATCAGCCTCAATTTCTTGCTCAAGGGATGTCATCTTGATTTTTCTTCTTTTTGCCACTTGCCTGTTTTCTCTAATTGTTTGCAGCAACATAATAGCTTGTTTGTCCTCAAGTTTCTTGTTCTCTTGCTCAAGAAAGTTAATGATCCATTTAGCCCTCTATAGGTCAAGTGATAAGGCTTGGATTTCAGCCTCCTTCTCTTTGATGATCATATCCTTCAGTCTTGAGCTTTGAGAGCCCAAATTAATGTCATCTCACTCAACCAAAACAAAATCCCTATCTTTCCCTTCAATAGGGCCTTCTTCATGCACCTGTTTCTTTCCTTTGCCTTTTCCCTGTACCTATTCAGTTGGAGAAGAAGGTAAAGCCCCTTTCACCCCTGGTGAAGATAGCATTTGCCCGTGATCTGATGAAGAAAACGAGACCTCTTCCACCCTTGGTGGAGATAGTACTCGTTTCGTAGCTGCAAAAAGCATCCTAGTGCCTATTTCATAAGTAACAAACATAGGAATATGATCCTCTTCAGTTTTTCTTTTAGGCTCTTTTTGTTGCCCGAAAGGTCCACCTTCCTCTTGAGGATCTATAAATATTTGAGGCCCTTTGAAGCTTTCATGGGCAATGAAAGTTTCCCATCACACTCCCAACTGAGTGAGCTGATGCAACACACCAATTTTGATGACAGAAAAATGATAAATGCTATTGAGCTGCTGTGGATATGGTTTTATTTTTGTAACCATAGTCACCCTCTCTATGTTTTTACATATGAAATATGGAATACTCATCATTCTGACCCTGGTGAAGTGCATAAGTAATCGGATATGGTAGGCATAAAGTCTGGAGAACCTACCCTCACATGTGAAGTATTTGATGATGAGTTTCATGAGTGGAACATACTGGTCCTCCAAGAACTTGAAAGAAAACACCCTGCTATGTTTACCATGATATCTGGCCTTAATATATGGTTCATAATGTTGCTTACTAATATTCTGCCTTTTGTTCCACTTTTCCCCTACATCTGGCATTCTGGTAGCTTCTGCAATAATAGGTGGTGAAAGATTGAAATTGATCCCAACAAGGTGCACCACATTATTCTCCATGTTTATGACAAACTGCCTTGCTAACTCATGATGGTATTTAACCCTCTCAACCATCTCACAAAACTCAAAACAAGACTGATATCTGAAACATGTTGTAGCAAGAGGGCAAGCAAGGAGTTCAGTCATGCTAATAGGTTCCTCCCTAATAATATTTCCACCCTTGTGAGGTCTCTTGGGCTGTACATTTCTTTCCCTTGAGCTGTCACTATGTGTTTCTTCTTCATAACTTGATTCATTGCTTCTTGTCCTGGTGCCTGTGTTAGGCATGTGATGTGATGACGATATGGTGGAAAATGATAATGAGTGAGGAAAAGGAAGATGAGTATGAAGAGATTTTACAAATGTGGAATGAAGTTGGGGAATGAAGCGAGAGGTTTTGGGAATTAGGGTTTTGAGAGGGACTTAGGGTTTGATGAAGGAAGTGAGTTTTCTTAGGGGAGTGGGATAGGGAAAATGGAATTAGTGGATTGATTTAGGGTAATGAAGTATAGAAAAGGGGAAAAAGATATTGGGTTTGGTTATTGAGTGAAAGTTTTGCAATAGGAGGAAAATATATGAAGACAAGCTAGGGTTTGATTTTCAAGATGCAAAAATTATGAAGAAAACATGTAGAAGACCAAATTCAGCTCAAGATTAATAAGAACTTACGTGTAGGAGAGAAATGCAGTGTTTGAGAGAGTTTTGGGTGATTTGGAATGGTTTTGGCACCTTCTTGGTCAATGCGAAGCACACTGGGACCAATGCGCAACGATCTCCTGATGAGAAGTGCCCTTGTAATTTAACACTAGCTAAAACGGGTTGATGCCTAGCATCGGTTTGATGCACAACACCAAGCCTCTGATGCACAGCGTCAGGCAGATTTGCTACAAAATAGAGTTTTCACCTTCTTTTGCTCGAGTTGCCTCCAAATAACGATTTTATCTCTTCATGGATGTTTTGCACAATGAAATAGATGACTAGCATAATTTCACTTTATATATGGTTGCCTTTTAATTTTTCCTCATTTCAAACCCACTTTTATAAAGTCCTCTTCACTTTTGCTCAAAAACTTTGTTTTTCATTTGATGTGTGACTTTTCTTGATCAATTGATGGACTAATGCATTGATGCTTTTGTCTTTTTGCAGTGGCTAGAGTTGGCAAGGTGACCAAGAGTAGCTGTTGAACTTATTACATATAGAAACACTTTAAATTACATAAAATTTGTACATAAAATAAAAACTCAGTTTTCACCTCAAAATAGAGTTTTGAGGTAAAAGCCATTTATTTAGCATAACATCAGTGAATTTATGATTTTATGAACTTATAAATCCTCCTCATCTGCCTGCTGACCTTTTATTGAGTTTTGGAAGACCATGATGGGAAACCCTAGACCTAGTGAGACTAAAACCCTAAAATTGAATTTTGTAAATGAAATGAAACAAACCGACAGTAAATGACCTAAAACATGTGAAAACAGGCCAACAAGTGAATGTAATGAGGGAAATTGACATGAAACACTACCATCAGTTGATCCATTACCTAATGGAATGCAACTGATCAGATGGGACACCTAATATCCATGCAAAAAGAGAAATTCGAACAATGATGGCAGTGTGAAACCACTGACACTAACATTGGATCCAATGGGGATGGTAGCTCCTTGGAGGTGCCAAGAACCATAGATCTTTGGGAGAGTAGACTAGTGCCTCATCCATTGGGCAATGGAGTCAAGCAACTCGGAGACCTCAAACTGACTCGAAATTGACTGAAAAAATTACTCAAGACTTACCTAGCTGAAACAAATACTTACAAAACTTTTTAATGGAAACAGATCATCAAGATTTGAGGGCTTCAAATCATGATGACAACCACCTACCTATTGATGAAATATGTATAGTCATGTGAAGTGGGCCTTACAATGTAACCAATCCAACAGATGGCTACTCACTGAAATTCTGCTCTCACTTTCGTTGAGCGGGTAGAATGGTGTACATGTAGGAAACTCACAATAACAACTGAAATGAAGGCTTATGCTAATGAACCAGGCAACATCCATCTTCTCTAGTGCTTGCAAAAGAATTCCAAAAGGATCTTGAAGTTCCTAAAGCACTAGCTTGTCTTGAGATCTAACAACCAAAATACAAGTACTCCCTTCATTATGATCTAAAAGAAGAGTTGGCTGCTGATTGATAGGAAGGCATAGAGCAGTGTGAGCTTCTACTCTCTGAGTGCTATCTATAAATTCCTCGACCATGACAAATTTTGACTTGAATTCTGGCATATTGTGTCTCTTAGGCTCACACTCCTCAATTTCATAATCTAAGCCTTTCTTAAATAGAAAACATTCTTCAAGATTATCAAACATGGCAGCCCTATCAATTTCATGAAGGAAATCAATATCTGTTCTTTGATCTATAAATCTAATTTCAATACTGTTGTCATTTTCAAAAGTGGATGAAGCTTCATTAACACCTTCTTGACTATGTGAACACTGCAAATGTGCGTTAGCTTGGATTGTAACCTAATCTTTAAGGAGTTGATCCATCTCATCTTCACACAAAGGAGATACTACTTTTTGTTTTCTATTGCTCAAGCAATTATTGTCTTCTTGAAATAACATGAAAAACATGAAAAACTTGAATGACAGCCCTCAATTCCCTGGTCTTCTGGATTTTGAAACATTGTTGATAATCTTCATATGACACGACAATCAAATTGTCATCGCACTCATTAGTCATACGAGGAAAAAGTTTAGATAGTTCTTGAAACTCAAAACTAACACTTCTATCATTTACCGTTGAGTTATCCAAAGAATATTTTTCACTTAAATGAACAAAGATCTCATCTTCTTTTTCATCAAAGGATTGGATTACCTCCTCTTGAAGACTTTGTTCAAATGAAATGAGAAAACATGTATCAATAAATTTGTCTTCTTTCCAGAGGATCTCAACAATAGATCTCTCCTTCATGTGAATCAGAACAAGGTACTCTTCATCATCACGATCTGAATCTAGATATGAAATAGCCAACTTGATTTTATCACAAACTGAGATTGAAACTTGATTTCCATGCATACTGTCATCTGCTATGAGTAGATCTGAAATAAGACCTTCTCTTTCATCATTTTCCATTACATTAAGATCTTCATCCTGCTGCAAATTTTCCTGAGCATCTTGACAAGTATCCTCTAAGCTCTCTTTATGCTACTGAAATGGATTTTCATATAAGGCTTCCATGATCTCATTATCCATGAAGTCATCATCTTCATAAATTCTCTCATGATTTTCAATAAAACTATAAACATGTTTGCAACAGTTCTGAACTAAATTTAAGGATGGATAAGATTCTTTATACCTTTCAAAGCACATGGTATGAAACTATTTTAAATAGTAAATACAAGTAGGTGGAAAAATTTCATACCAAGATCGGGCTTCACCTTCCAGAGTGGCCATGAATATCTTCATCAAGCAATCTTCAGGAAAATCAAGTTTCAACTTGCGAATATGCATGTGAAATCTAACCAGATGTAAAGCAGCATCATTCTTATCATCATCTTTAAACATAGGCAAATTCCTTTGCCAATCTACCTTCGAAATTTTATTTGGAAAACCTGGAATGTGATCTCGGCTCATGGGAGCATACCTTCGATCCAGTGAATGCATTTTGATAACAATGAATTCACCAAGAAATTCTTTAAGCTACTAGTTCTTGAAGAGTGGTGTTGTCATAAAAATTCTAAACCTTGGGATTTTTCAAGACTAGGGTTACCAGGTGAATGATTTCAGCCTTCTAGTATCTGATCGTTTTCCACCATCAAAAATTAGATCTAACTTGATACATTTTGTTGAGGAACATAACACTACATTCCCTAGTATGGTCGCCACTATGTTAGTGCCTAAATCTACCTCATGTTGAAGGAAGGCAAGTCTAGGGTAACATCAAACTACGCTTAACCTAGTAACTAGCCCTAACAGGTCAGGAGAGGGCTCTCTCCTTGTTAATCTCAATTAGAATATGGAAACTAGGGCTTGAGATGACTAAAAATAATTGCTTATTTTAGGCTAGTTATATTTTCTCATAGGATTTTGATTGATTTTAATGGTTGGTTGTTGGATCAGATGAGGAAGGCAGCTTCGGGTTCGGGAAATCAACTCATATTTGCAGAGGTTTCTCCGGGGCAAGGTAGGTAAGTGTTTTAGCACTTTGAAATGAATGTGATGGTGTATCTAAAGACTGATGAGGAATTGGAGAGGGCATGAAAGGTTCACGAGTCCTCTTCAAATAGTATAAAACATTAAAAACTAAATGTATCCTCTAGGCAGAGCACTGAATATCAATGGATTCTACCTAATTCTATTGATTCATTTAGTTATTAAGAAATAAATAGATGCTAGAACATATACACATAAGAGAAAATAAATTACAGAGGAGAAAAAAATGCCAAGACACATTACCACTAGTATTCCACAAAATGCTGCAAAACCTTGGTTCATTTCCTTGCCAAACTCCAGAACTGATTTAAAATAAATCTCAATGTATCCACAAGAGTCCAAGCTTTACAAATGACTAAGAAAGTAAAATATATAGGCATCAAACCACCTATGCTAACCATCAGGGGTCGAATCCATGAGTCGAGGATCTTTTTCAACAACATCTAAACTCGGAGCTAGGAAATAGGCAGTGGAATAGCTTGCCTCTAAAACTATGGAAACCAATTCATTCATCCTCAAACAAATTCTAATTGATGTATCTACCCCCCTCAAGTAATTTTTCATCATATTTACATCATAGTACATCCTAGTTCATCATATTACATCATTAATTTACAAAGGAGAGAAGAAAAAGTCAACTCACAGCAAACTAGGTGAAATTTTGAGTTTTTAGGCAAAATTGGCAAAAAAATTGCCTCATGTGCAGTGCCCTAAGCCTGATTCACAGTGCCACTTCAAGGCTTAATTTTGAGGCCTTCATCTTCACAAAATTAGGCCCCATATATCTTGTTGGAAAGCTCTACCTGTCTACCTTCTAGAACAACTAGAATTTTTGGATTTGGAGTTCATTTTCCCCTTCAAAAATCATTTCTTCCAACACTGGTTCCTGTGCATCCAAAAAATGGTAGAGAGGGCATTTTTTAGGTGTCTTTTTCCCTTTAGGTGACCTATATGTCCTCCAAATCTTATGAAACTTTCTAGGTTTCATTATTTTTCCACGAGGAATCCAAAAATGCAAGCCATTTTGCAAAATACCTAGCCAACTCAATGCGCATAGCTGGTGGCGCTGCGCATCAGCTGAAAATTCCTTTGTTTTGCATTATAGAATTGTGAAATGACAAAATTTTCTCAAAATTTCTTCAAATTTGGCAAGAGGGAAGCTTACTAATTGCTTTGTTGAGCCAATGAAGCTTCAGCCAAATATTTAAGTTTATTTTCTTCCTTTTTGGCCCTCAAGGCTCTCTTTAACTTATCTTTTAAGCTATTCATCCTTGTCTTGCAAATTTTATTCCAAGCTAAGTAATGATAAGCCATATGGTGCATCATTTTATTCTCTCTGTTAGCCTTATCAAGCATCTTCTCGAGGCGGATGTTCACTCTTTCCAACCATGATTCTCAGTCAGCCTCAATTTCTTGCTCAAGGGATGTCATCTTGATTTTTCTTCTTTTTTCCACTTGCCTATTTTCTCTAACTATTTGCAGCTCCATAATAGCTTGTTTGTCCTCCAGTTGTTTGTTCTCTTGCTCAAGAAAGTTAATGATCCATTTAGCCCTCCCAAGGTCAAGTGATAAGGCTTGGATTTTAGCATCCTTTTGTTTGATTATCATATCCTTGAGTTTTGAGCTTTGAGAGCCCAAATCAGTGTCATCTTACTCAAAAAAAACAAAATCCCTATATTTCCCTTCAGTAGGGCCTTCTTCATGCACCTGTTGCTTTCCTTTGTCTTTTTCTTGTACCTATTCATCTGAAGAACAAGGCAAAGCCCCTTTCAACCCCAGTGAAGATAGCATTCGCTTCTGATCCGGTGAAGAAAACGAGACCCCTTCCACCCGTGGTGGAGATAGTACTTGTTTTGTCAGGCGGAAAGAGTCGATTGTGCTGACACAACCAACCTCCCTAGGAGCCTAAGACTCTCTAGTGACAAACAAGACAAACAAGAGCAATCCTTCTCTAAACATGCATTTACTATACTGGAAATCAAGTGTTTAGATCCTACCTATAGTCCCACGCTGTTGTAGCAGTCCAGCCTCGCTGATCTGGATGAGCTCCTCCTTCACTTTGAAACCTGCATTCACTAACAATCAAACGATTAAATAGCACTTGATAATCTCATAGAATAAAACATATTTAACACATAGACCAAGGAGTACATGAAACAACTCATAAATAACAAGTTATTGAGAAGAATGGACTCATTTGCATTAATAGGAAACAAAAGGAACAATTACAACCTGAGCCTTAGTGTTGTGCAAGTCCCTCCCAGGGTCCATCAAGAGTTGTCCTTTACTTTGACAAAGCTCACCCACTTCCAAATAGAACAAGCAAAGATGGCAATCTCTCCTCACAAGCTTCTAAATGGGAGTCCTAATTCCTGTAGCATCTACCCTTAGAAATGTTTAGCTTCCAACCTCCCCTCCTTCTGGCCCAATGCCTGTATTTATAGTGCTCAAGAGGAATTTAATTAGGTCCACCATCAATGGGATAATCCCCTCTTTGGATGGGATAGCTCCCTTATTGATGGGATAAGTTCCTCTTTGGTAGGGGTACATGAACCATCTGGAGGCGCTTAATACACGTCGAACAACCTTCTAGAATGCTCTAGAAATGACCACAAGTAACTTTTTAAAGATGAAACTTGCGCATTTTGACCTTTACAGGGGGACGCACCTGCCCCTTTACATACAGAGCGTACAAGGACGCAGCTTTTGTGAACATTGGGTGCGTACCCGCAGGTAAGGTTGAGAGAACCTGCGTACCCAGAGATAAATACATTTATAAAGACTTTCTCTCTTTTTGGAGTTTGACATGGAGAGCAGAGGCATAAGACTTGCCCAGGAGGATAGCATGACTGTTGATAGAGCCATACTAACTGTAAATAGCCATGGTGACATTTTTTAGTGTAACAGATTGCCCCCTAAAGTGCGAAGCCTGTAATAGATTAGGGTTTTGTATTATCTAGGAAGGGTGAATCGCTTTATCATTTCAAGGATTATCTCGTGGAGAGCCTGGTCAGAACCTACAATTTTCAACACAAAATACATGTATAAGATTATATCATCACTGAGGTAGGCATTCCCATACTCAGATCAAAACTTTAACTAACAGACTAACTACTCTAATACAGGAATGATCTTGTAGTACATCATAATCATAGACTTTTGTAGACACAGTATGGGCGCAGCCATTTGTTTATGATTAGTCTACTTAGATAATGAATACAAAACTCCTCACAGCCTGGATGGTGGAAACTAGATCCAGGGTGTTCGTTTCTACTTCCCGAATTGGTACGATTCTAGCCATGTGAATAAATGAGTTGATGTCGAACATGGTAGAAACCACTTGATTACCAGTCGATGATGTAAACTGTTAACAAGTGTGAGAGAGACCACCAGTAACGTCAATGGTTCTCAAAGTACCCAGTACAATCCATGAGATGTGAATGAATGAGTTGATGTCGAACATTTCACGGAATCCTTTGATCGAAAGTCAATGATGTAAACTGACATCAAAGGCGAGAAACCTGCCATTGATGCATGTAGACTTCAAGGTACTGACGATTTCTAAGTCATCTCTCTAGATAATGTGATGATGTCGATAGAAAGCAACCCGTTGCAGGCAAGCCCACAACAAGAAATCATTTGTTCAAGTTGAAGAAATGTTGCTGTAAGGACTGACTCAAGGATGGTCAAATGGATGACAAGTATTTTGCAGATGAAAGTTTTGCTTGCAGACCTCTTGAACACATAATGACACGACAGATGGCTTGGTGATGAATGACTCAAAGTTAATCCCCGGAACCCGGTTGAAGTCTTTCAAAGTGGTTTGATCAACTGTGAGGTAAAGGATTTCCCAACCCAGGTGAATGAAAAGTGTCGTGTTCAAGAGTGGTAATAAGCTTTCTTCTGAGACAAAAGATAACAAATAGGCTCATTCTTCTCTCTTTTCCCCCACCATTTCTGGCAAGTACCTCTTTATTTTTTAACAAGCTTGAGGAGGATAACATATGCTTGATTATAAGCTCATCCTTCGGATGAGTCCAACCTAGTTTTGATTCGAACCCTAGGAAGGAGTGGTTCGTTCCTGTTTGTAATTGAACAGGTCCTTTACTGTGAAATGTTTAATGAGCCCAGTATAGGAGAAACTCGGCGTTTTTCAATTTTAGAGAGTCTGAAAAACTTAAGAAGACTCCAAGTTGAACTTTTTCGTAGATTTGTGTCCCTCAAGCCCGAAAAAGTATAAAATAATACCTGGGGGAACCGCTTGATCTTGCGACCAAGGAGTACTTTCATAATTAGTGTCACTGACCTGAAAAGTAAAAAGCGATCAAGGACACGTCATTTTATTTCCAGTATCGAGTTTGAAACGACAAAAACCCGGCAACCTTTTCCTGTTTTTATGGTCAGAAAAGGGCTATAAGGGGACCGTCTTTTAATTTTGTTTTAACGAGTGTAAAAGAAACGCTCGGCAATATTTTCATATTTTAGGAGTCAGAAAAGGGCTTAAAAGATGACTCTGAGGTGTCACTTTTTCGTAAGTTTTAACGAGTTCGAAAAAATGATAAAAATGTACTCATATGGCCGACTTTCAATTTAATTTACGAGCAGGAAAAGACGGAAAGAACTCGGAATTTTCATTTGTTTTATGAGAATGAAAGATAGCAAAATAATCTTGGTATTTTCATGAGTTTAACGAGTCTTGAAAATAGCTGAAATTGACTCGAGATAGGTTTCATTTTTACAAAAGCTTGAAACAGAGAAAAACTATGCTTCAAAGTAGTTTCATTTTTACACAAGCTTGAAACAGAGAAAAAATTGTGCTTGATGCCCCCTAAGCGTAACTGCTAGAGCGCATGCCCCCCCAGCCTCATTTCATTCAACCAGTTGGATGAAATGAAGGTTGAGTTACAAGATCATTTGAAAGACTTGACCTAAAACTGTAAGAAAATTATGTAAAACACTGAAATAACTAACCTAAATATACCACTTAACATTTACGAGATCTAGTCAATCTCTCGACTCAAGTAGAGGAGGATTTGTTTCATTTTCTAACGAGCTTGACACAGGAAAAGAACTATGCTCGGATTCAGTTTCATGTTTACGCAAGCTTGAAACGAAAAAGTATGCTTGTTATAAGTTCGCATGCCCCCAGCATAATAATGCAAATCAAGGTACATGCCCCCCAAGCTTCATTGCATTCAATGAGGTGGATGGAATGAAGCTTTACTTTCAAGATCTTGGAAAGACTTGTGGGAGTTGTTTCATTTTTTAGTGACGTTGACACAGGAAAAGAACTATCCTCAAAACCCTTGTTTCATTTTTTGAATGAGCTTGACACAGGATAAGGAACTATGCTCATAACTACTGTCTACAATCTACCTAACAAAAACTCTACTCTAAAAACCTTGATTCATTTTTTAACGAGCTTGACACAAGACAAGGAACTATGCTCTAGCTCCTTGTTTCATTTTTTAATGAGCTTGACACAAGATAAGGAACTATGCTCAAAAATCCTTGATTCATTTTTTAATGAGCTTGACACAAGACAAGGAACTATGCTCATAAATACTCTCTACAATCTACCTACTTAACCTACCCTTGTTTCATTTTTAACGAGCTTGACACAAGACAAGGAACTATGCTCAAAAAGTTCGCATACGCCCCAAGTTTGATGATGCAAAATGAGGTACATGCCCCCCAGGCTTCATTGCATTCAACCAGATGGATGGAATGAATGTTTACTTTCAATATTTAACTTGAAAAGGGAGTTGTTTCATTTTTAAGGAGGTTGACACAAGAAAAGAACTATCCTCATACCTGATTCATTTTTTAACGAGGTTGACTCAGTAACAGGAACTATCCTCATACCTTAAAATCTACCTGATTCATTTTTTAATGAGGTTGACTCAGTAAAAGAACTATCCTCATGCTATCCTATTTCATTTTTTAACGAGGTTGATACAGGAAAAAACTATCCTCGTACTCACTGATTCATTTTTTAACGAGGTTGACATAGTAAAAGGAACTTTCCTCATACTCACTGATTCATTTTTTAACGAGGTTGACACAGTAAAAGGAACTTTCCTCGTACTCATTGTTTCATTTTTTAACGAGGTTGACACAGTAAAAGGAACTTTCCTCACAACATCCAGTTTCATTTTTTAACGAGGTTGAGACAGGAACAAACTATCCTCGCTACATTGATCATGGCTTCCAACTGGAAGAAAGACATGTCAATGGACACACCTTGATCATGGCTTCCAAGAGGTCTTCATCAGAAGGAAGAATAGTTCTCTGGAAGGAACACATGTCAAGGGACTCAAAAGGGATAAGAACATCGTGTTCAAGTAACCCCATAGAGTTTTCCATGTCAATTACCGGATCTAAATCAACATTGAGAGGCTCACTTACATCGGTAACTGAAAACATGGGACCAGTTGCCACATAATTAACCCGTGGCAGGGTAGATACCACTTTAGAATCAGGAACATTTAGGGGTGTCATATTATTGGTAGTTGAGACAAGACTAGGGAATGAAAGCTGGTCTACAGTCACAATGCTACCATTGTTAGGGAAAGACATCACGCGAAAGAGTGTCGATACGACAGCTTTCATTGCATAAACATAGTCTCGCCCAAGGAGTAAATTGAAATCCAAGGGACCTCGAACTACCATAAGATCAATACAGACAGTTTTACCTTCCAAGGTAATGGAAAACTTAGGAAGGATCCCTAAAGGTTCACTAATGGTTCTGTTAAAAGCTTTCAGATTCTGCGTAATAGGCGCAAGCTGAGGGGAACCCAAAGCTTTCCAAACACTTGAGGATAAAATACTAACAGAAGCACCTTCATCTACCTGAGTACGATGTATGTCCCTACCTCCAGCCTTGACAATTATTTGGAAAGGGATGGAGGAAGGAAGACGAGGTTCTGTCAGTCTATTCCAATCAAAGGAAAAGACCTCAGCGTTTGGAGGGGGTTCTGTAGAAACAGGTGAAATGCCCCCCGGCATAGAAGAATCTGACGTAACAAGAAGAACCTGAGTGGTATGAAGTTCACTCTCTAAAGGGAAAGTGGGCTCGACCGAATGTGAAATTGAATTGACCACTTGATCAACTAATGGATCATCAACCTGAGTGACATGAGTTTTACTCTCCAATGGGAGAGTGTGATCGACTGTACTTGAATTTAGATCAATCACTCCGTCAGTTGACGATAGGTTGGGAGAAATTTTACGGTAACCAGTTGGAAATTCTTGCTGTGGAATAGTAAGGTTTCCCAACAATGTTGAGGCTTCATCCATGTGAGGGAAAATGTGAGTTTGATGACTCCCTTTACATAACATACAAGGAAACCTAACTTTACCCTTTTTCCCAGGAACCTGACTATCACTGGTTGATGGATTAACGGAAAGTTGATGAAATTTTTCTGACCATACTTCCAAGACTTTTGGAATACCAGGACAATTGACAAGGAAGTGGTCACCCTTACAAAGCTTGCAAGGGTATTTGGGCTTACGATGCATGTTGGAGTTTTCCTCAACACCACTAACACTTACAGTCGTGGTTGGTTGGTTGACTTCTTTCTTAGCTTGCTTCTTCTTCTTCTTCTTCTTCCCTTTCTTCTTCTTCTTAGCCTCCTGGTTACTAGCATGAAGGCTTTTACCAGGCGAAGAGGAAGAAATGGACGAAGAAAAATTAGGCGAAGAAGGTAAAGGGTCAATAGAAGGTTGGTGATGTTGAGATGGTGAACTCTGTTGAGGTGAAGCATCCGGTTGAGATGGAACAATTGGAGTATTTTGGGCCAACGAAGTTGAAAATAACCATATCGGTAAACCTATTGTAAATCCAGGTAATGACAAAGTAGCCATATAAGGAGGACCAACATTTCCAAAGTAAGGAAAAGTACTAGGGTTCTCGTTAGGAGGGGTTCCTAGGTTGGTAAATTTCGGAACGTTTGCCATTATATTCAACTTCAGTGAATTTTATTAACAACTTAAAACTAAAATTAACAATTCACAATTCACACCTAACAATTAAAATTCACAGTTCACACCTATGGTCTCTAAAAGTATAAACAAACAAATTAACATGCGCTACCAAATCTAGGAGTCAAACCACACACAAACAATAGCCTTCCAGACCGAAAACACTAGTTGGTGATGAAGCCCAACATCGTCGAATTCAGTACAGAAGTGGCGGGTGGAACAGCTACCCCGACAACCTGCTTAATGAATAGACTGGACCAAGTTCCTCCACTTTAACCATCTCGAGTGAAGTGAACACCACAGAAAATCCAAGTGAGTCTAGCTGACGTCTGCTCCAGGTACAGTGGGATCTTCCCTCCACGGTCACCTTGGGTAGAATCCTAAAGATAATGGTCACTAAGGTTACCAACAGCAACAAATGCACCTGGGGGAACAGTCTACACTCCGACAGCACGCAAGGGCAGAGTATCAAGCTCAATCCCCTTGCCGGCTCCTTGACAATAATCCAAGGTTTACCGACAAGTGACCCCTGGTTCCTCGACAATGGTTAATCCGAGGTTTACCGTTTGTAATACGTGCGTGTCTGGCATCGTTCCCAACGAGGGAGGATTGATCCCCTCACTGGTTCGGACACGAGCTCGTGCTTCTCCTTTAAGAGGAGCTTTCCCAGAGTACAAATGAAACAGTTGGATTTATCCTACCACAAGATGAGCTACTTGTTTGGTTTTACTGTCTTGGAGAGTTAATTACTCTCCTACTCCAAGACACTAGCCTGATCTATATTGGTGTTTCAGAGCCCTAGAAATGTAAAAATCACTAGATGAATTTTAATTAAGTGCTGTGTTATTAAGGCTGTTATTACTCAAAGGGGTAAATGGAAATGAAACCAATGGTGTTATGACCTGACTCAACTGAATGCAATCGAATATGATAATGTAATCTTTTCAATTCGATGAATCCTAACTAAAGTAAGGAGAGAGTTTCCATTCACTTCCAACAATGCAAAAGATTGATCACTAAGAGAAAATATAACAAATTCTCTAATGCACTAATTTTATCAAGAAAAACTAATGCAAATCAATTCCAAACCATGTTTTTATTTTATATTTTGTTTAAATTCAAATCAAAGAAAACTGATCTAAATCTACGATTGATTTTTCAGAATGTAAACTATGCAATTGTAATCTATGCACAATTCACTTGAAAAGTATGCAAATGTAATCTATGCACATTTTTCATTCATATTCCGAAAATGAGAATTCTAATTATGCAAATGTGATCTATGCAAGAGAATTCTCAAACACAAGATGATTCTAATGTAATCTAAGAACCAATCAAGTGCAAGTTGAGAAAATTGGGTGAGAGTTCCAAAGATCAAAAATAAAAACACTCAAAGGCGAATGAGGGGGAAATTTTTTTGCAAAAACAAAAGCAAGAAGATGCAAAATTGTGTAAAGACTGAGCCAAACCTCCAAGTAATGACCAAAGGAAATCAAATTAAGAATTTCTCAAAAAAGAGACTCAAAACACCCAATTGATGAAAGCTTAAAGCAGGAATGCTAATGAAACAAGCTTAGGTGAAGATCTTTGACAGTAGACTAATGGATCTGGGCAGTAAAAACTAAGAAAAAGCAAAATCTAAGAGAAAAAATGCAAAAAATGGAAATTTCTTAATTTTTTAGCAGGGACGCAGGCAGCCTGTTAAGCCAGGTGCGGGCCCGCTCTGTGCACACAGCAACAGTGCGTACAAGTACGCACTGTGCAATACTCAGAGGGTGCGTCCTACTGAAAAAACCAAGAAAAACTAAATTGAATCTAACCCTAAGCTAACCCACCCAAAAACAAAGTCACAGAGCCAAAAACCAGAAAATAAATGACTTTTCTCAGATCAAAGTTGCATACAAAGGAAAAGACTTTCACATCAATGGAGTCCCCAGTGGAGTCGCCAATTTGTCAGGCGGAAAGAGTCGATTGTGCGGACACAACCAACCTCCCTAGGAGCCTAAGACTCTCTAGTGACAAACAAGACAAACAAGAGCAATCCTTCTCTAAACATGCATTTACTATACTGGAAATCAAGTGTTTAGATCCTACCTGTAGTCCCACGCTGTTGTAGCAGTCCAGCCTCGCTGATCTGGATGAGGTCCTCCTTCACCTTGAAACCTGCATTCACTAACAATCAAACGATTAAATAGCACTTGATAATCTCATAGAATAAAACATATTTAACACATAGACCAAGGAGTACATGAAACAACTCATAAATAACAAGTTATTGAGAAGAATGGACTCATTTACATTAATAGGAAACAAAAGGAACAATTACAACCTGAGCCTTGGTGTTGTGCAAGTCCCTCCCAGGGTCCATCAAGAGTTCTCCTTTACTTTGACAAATCTCACCCACTTCCAAATAGAACAAGCAAAGATGGCAATCTCTCCTCACAAGCTTCTAAATGGGAGTCCTAATTCCTACAGCATCTACCCTTAGAAATGTTTAGCTTCCAACCTCCCCTCCTTCTGGCCTAATGCCTGTATTTATAGTGCTCAAGAGGAAGTTAATCAGGTCCACCATCAATGGGATAATCCCCTCTTTGGATGGGATAGCTCCCTTATTGATGGGATAAGTTCCTCTTTTGTAGGGGTACATGAACCATCTGGAGGCGCTCAATACACGTCGAACAACCTTCTAGAATGCTCTAGAAATGACCACAAGTAACTTTTTAAAGATGAAACTTGCGCATTTTGACCTTTACAGGGGGACGCACCTGCCCCTTTACATACAGAGCGTACAAGGACGCAGCTTTTGTGAACATTGGGTGCGTACCCGCAGGTAAGGTTGAGAGAACCTGCGTACCCAGAGATAAATACATTTATAAAGACTTTCTCTCTTTTTGGAGTTTGACATGGAGAGCAGAGGCATAAGACTTGCCCAGGAGGATAGCATGACTGTTGATAGAGCCATACTAACTGTAAATAGCCATCGTGACATTTTTTAGTGTAACAGTTTGGCAGCTGCAAAAAGAATCCTAGTGGCTATTTCATAAGTAATGAACAGAAGAATATGAGCCTCTTTAGTTTTTCTTTTAGGCTCTTTTTGTTTCCCGGAAGGTCCACCTTCCTCTTGAGGATCTGTAAATATTTGAGGCCCTTTGAAGCTTTCATGGGAAATGAAAGTTTCCCTTGACACTCCCAACTGAGTGAGCTAATGCAACACACCAATTTTGATGACAGCAAAATGATAAATGCTATTGAGCTGCTGTGGATATGGTTTTCTCTTTGCAATCATAGTCATCCTCTCTATGTTTTTACATATGAAATATGGAATACTCATCATTCTGACCCTGGTGAAGTGCATAAGTAATCTGATATGGTAGGCATAAAATCTGGAGAACCTACCCTCACATGTGAACTATTTGATGATGAGTTTCATGAGTGGAACATACCAGTCCTCCAAGAACTTGAAAGGAAACACCCTGCTAAGTTTACCATGATATTTGGCCTTAATATATGGTTCATAATGCTGCTTACTGATATTCTTCCTTTTGTTCCACTTATTCCCTACATCTAGCATTCTGGTAGCTTCTGCAATAATAGCTCGTGAAAGAGTGAAATTGATCCCAGCAAGGTGCACCACATTATTGTCCATGTTTATGACAAATTGCCTTGCTAACTCATGATGGTATTTAACCCTCTCAACCATCTCACAAAACTAAAAACAAGACTGATATCTGAAACATGTGGTAGCAAGAGGGCAAGCAACGAGTTCAGTCATGCTAATAGGTTCCTCCCTAATAATCTTTCCACCCTTGTGAGGTCTCCTGGGTTGTACATTTCTTTCCCATGAGCTGTCACTAAGTGTTTCTTCTTCATAACTTGATTCACTACTTCTTGTCATGGTGCTTGTGTTAGGGATGTGAAGTGATGATGATATGGTGGAAAATGATAATGAGTGATGACAAGGAAGATGAGTATGAAGAGATTTTACAAATGTGGAATGAATTTGGGGAATGAAGGGAGAGCTTTTAGAAATTAGGTTTTTGGCAGGGACTTAGGGTTTGATGAAGGGAGTGAGTTTTCTTAGGGGAGTGGGATATGGAAAATGGAATTAGTGGATTGATTTTGGGTAATGAAGTATAGGAAAGGGCAAAAAGATATTGGGTTTGGTCATGGAGTGAAAGTTTTGCAATAGGAGGAAAATACATTAAGACAACCTAGGGTTTGATTTTCAAGATGAAAAACATATCAAGAAAACATGTAGAAGACCAAATTCAGCTCAATATTAATAAGAACTTACTTGTAGGAGAGAAATGCAGCGTTTGAGAGAGTTTTGGGTGATTTGGAATGGTCTTGGGAAATTCTTGGTCAATGTGTAGTGCACTAGGCCCAATGCGTAGTGCCCTCCTGTTGCACAGCACCCTTGTAATTTAACACTGGCTGAAACTGGCTGATGTGCAGTGTCGGTTTGATTCACAATGCCAAGCCTCTGATGCGCAGTGCCAGGCAGATTTGCTACAAAAAATAGGGCTTTCACCTTCTTTTGCTTGAGTTGCCTCCAAATTGCTATTTTAGCTCTTCAAGGATGTTTTACACAATGAAATAGATGACTAGCACAATTTCACTTTATATATGGATGCCTTTTAATTTTTCCTCATTTCAAACCCACTTTTATAAAGTCCTAGTCACTTTTGCTCAAAAACTCTGTTTTTCATTTGAAGTGTGACTTTTATTGATTAATTGAAGGATTCATGCATTGATGCTTTTGTCTTTTTTGCAGTGGCTGGAGTTGGCAAGGTGACCAAGAGCAGTTTCTAAACTTATTACATATAGAAACACTTTAAATTACATAAAATTTGTACATAAAATAAAAACTCTGTTTTCACCTCAAAACAGAGTTTTGAGGTAAAAACCATTTATTCAGCATATCATTATTGAATTTATGATTCTATGAACTTATAAAGCCTCCTCATGTGCCTACTAACCTTTTATTGAGTTTTGGATGACCATGATGGCGAACCCTAGACCTAGTGAGACTAAAACCCTAAAACTAACTTTTGTAAATGAAATGAAACAAAATGATAGTAAATGACCTAAAACATGTGAAAACAGGCCAACAACTGAATTTCATGAGGAAAATTGACATGAACCACTACCATCAGTTGATCCATGACCTAATGGAATGCAACTGATCGGATGGGACACCTAATATGCATGCAAAAAAGAGAAATTTGATCACTGATGGCAGTGTGAAACCACTGACACTAACAGACAACAGAATCGGGGTGATAATTTAGCACATTCGCTCCATTGAAATGTACTCTTCTTGGCTTGTAACTGAACATAAACATGATATCAAACTCGAAATTCCCAAAAACTTCTCTTTCGATCAGAAAAATTCTTTTGTTAGTCCTGAGTAGCCTTTAAATTGGAAGGTATCTTTTTAACCATATCCTCCATTTATTTTAACATGTCTAGTCCTTGGATCAATTTGTCCTCTGGGCCACCCCAACTCAAGGTTGTCCTGCACTTACATCCATATAATACTTCAAATGGACTCATCTGTAAAGATGTATGGTATCCGTTGTTGTAAGAAAACTCTACCAAATGTAGGTAGTCCCCCCATTTAGATGGTTGTTGCATTACATAAGTTTGCAACATATCTTCTACTATTTGATTGACTTTCTCGATATGCCGATCCATTTCAAGATGGTAAGTAGTGATGAAGTGAAACTGTGTGCCTAAACCTCCAAATAAGGGTCTCTAGAAAGCTGATGTAAATTTCACATCACGACCAAAATATTATAATCTTGGGTATTCCATGCAATCTAAAAATGGTTTGCATAAATATGTTAGCAATTTTCACAACCTTGTAGGTTGACTTTACTGGTATGAAGTGAGCAGATTTGCTTAACTTGTTTACTACCACCATTATTGAGTCATTCTTCTTTTGGACTTAGGTAGTCCTATATTAAAAGCGATGGAAATGGTTTTGCATTTCCATTATGGAATAGGCAATGGGTGGAGTAATTTAGTTGGGTGACAGTCTTCTTCTTCCACTTTCTAGCATTCTAGAAAGAAAGCCAAATACATTGCTACTTCCTTCTTCATAGCGGCCCATAAAATTTCCTTTCTGAGTGCATTAATCAACTTCTGGTACCCGGGGTGGCCTGCATACAGAATCTTATGATATTCATCTAAAATTAATTTTTTAATATTTTTCTGATTAGGCACATATATTCTCCTTCTTTAAATCAGCACACCTTCTGGATTTACCTCATATCCTAGTCGTTGTACATTGTTGTCCAAAATTTTAGCTTTCTTGGACAAAAATTTATATTCCGAATCCTGCATTGCTGCCTCTCTAATGTGCTCATTAAATGTAATTCATGAATTACTGAATTAAACCCGACGAGCTTTCCTAGCATTGAGATTGGATTGCTTGAAATAGTTAGTTAAACTATGATGATTAGTCATTAATAGAAATTTCCTACCAATCAAGTAATGTTGCCACATCTGTAATGCATGAATGACTGTTGTCAGCTCTATGTCATAGGATGAATATTTTCGTTCATGTTCCATAAGCTCCCTATACTCATAGGAAACAACCCTACCCTCCTACATTAGTACGCCACCTACACCTTCCTCATTGGCATTTGTACAAACCACATTATCTTTATTCAGATTAGCAATTCTCAAAATGGGTATGTTGGTAACTAAATGTTTGAGTTGATTAAAACTCCTTTGACAATCCATGATCCACTTAAAGGTTTTTCCTTTCTTTTGCAGAGAGGTAATGGGGTATTCCACCCTAGCAAAACATTCAACAAATCACCTATAGTATCTGGCTAGACCCATAAATGATCTTATATTAGCCATGCCCTTTGTACTGGCCATTCCATGATAGTTTTTATTTTTTCTGGGTCGAAAACAATTCCATCATTGGTAATGACATGTCCTAAATACTAGATTTGTTCTTTAAAGAAGTCACATTTACTGTACTTGGCATATAGTTGATATTCTCTTAAAACTGGCAAAACAATACGAAGATGTTCTTTTATGTTCAGAGAGTAAATTAGTATGTCATCTATAAAAACTAACACAAATTTGTCCAAATACTGATGAAATATACCATTCATGAGACACATGAATGTCCCGAAGTAATTACTTAGTCCAAAGGGCAACACAACGAACTCATGATGCCCATAATAAGATATAAAGGTTGTCATTGCTATATATTCTTCCTTTATTCTAATCTAATGGTAACCTGAACGATGATCAATCTTTGAGAATAGAGTCACACCCTTCACTTGATCAAACAACTCATCTATACGAGGTAAAGGATATTTTTTCTTGATAGTCAGTTTATTTAACTGACGGTAATCCATGCACATTCGCAAGCCCTAGATCTCCCCAAGGTGATACACTTGGGTGAATATATCTTTTATCAGGAAGCTGTTGTAGCTGCATCTTTAATTCTGTTAACTCCATTATGCTCATTCGGTAAGGGGCTCGAGATACTGGGTCAGCTCCCAGAACCAACTCAATGGTGAAATCTATATCCCTCTTTGGAACAAGTCCTAGAATTTCTTAACAAAACACATACAGAAAATTCTGCACCACAGATATATTTTCTAAAGAAATAGATTGATCCTTTGAATTAGAAAATCCTACATATATTTCATAAATCTAGAAGCCTTTTCTCATACATTTTGCTAGTTGGGAGGCTGTTACTGGTCTTAACTTGAGTGGTCTTAGTATGCCCTGAATTTTCTGCCTCTTTCCCTCCTCATCCATGTATTTAATAGTTTTGGTTTATAGTTAATAAGGGACCATTTTTTTGCCAACAATTCCATGCCTATTAGGATATCTACAATCCTAGGGGTAACACATTCAAGTCTATCATAATAGACTGACCTGCTAACTTTAGGGGGTAGTTGCTAACCCTGGCCAACACCCTTATTTTTGCTCCCATGGCTAGTTGTACTAACCAAGGATTTTTAAACTTAATAGATTGAAAACAACATTGTTCTACTATTTTGGGACTAATATATCTCAAATTTCCTCCTAGATCAATTCAAATAGATATAGTTCGATCAAAGAATTTACCTTCAAATTCTATCATGGTTGGTAGGTATTCTGCTTGATGGTCTTCAAGGGAAGCACTAACTTTAGGAATAGTTCTTGCCACTTCTCCCACAGTCGATGTTTCTTGAATCTATGTAATCTGATTAGTCCCCTTGTGTTGTGGACAATTTTTTACACAACATAGTCCTTAGCATCCCCAATACTATACTGGAGGTCTAGCTGTTAATTCCACTTCAGTTCTACCTGACTGCTAATTTGCTTTGGATTCACTTGGAAGTTTGAATCCAGGCTGATTTTTGTTCATATTCCTGTTTTCTTACCCCTTATAGGGTCCCTTGTTGACTTTGGCCTTATTTCCCTTGTTGTTAGAGGTAAACTTAATCCCCTTTATGTTATCCCATCTCTTTCCCACATCTCCCTTTTTCTTATTTTCTTGATAGCATATTTGAGCCTTTCGTATAACTTCATCTATGGTTTTCGGGTTATCAAACTCGAGACACTCTTTCATGAACGATGGCAGACTGTTGATAAATCACTACACTTTCACGTTTTCTTCCCGTATGTAAGGAACATACTAAAACAACGACATAAAGTTTTCTATGAACTCATCCATTGACAGCTAACCCAATCAAATACCATGAAACTCCTTTGCCTTTTCGTCATAGAATATTTTAGTTAAATATTTCTCTTTAAAATACTTTTGAAAATTTTCCCTTCTTATTCTCTACTCATTTACTCCATGTAACATTTTTACTTCCTCCCACCACAGAGTGGCTCTCCCTTACATCTGCAAGATGGCCAAACGAGCCTTTAAATTATGGTTGTATTCATATAGCTGAACTTACGTATTTATATTAATGAGCTAGGCTTCAGCTACGTCTTCGTGTTCACCATCAAAGACGGGAGGTTTTATTTTTTGAAATTCCCCTTGTAGCTCTATTTTCTATCTTTTCTGTGTTTTTCGTCGTAATATATTATCAGAGTCTTCCTCATGATTCTCTTTGTTGCCTTCTGTTTCTATATTCTCGGCTCGAAATTCTTGTTCGCTAGTCATGTTTCCGTGATCAGGACTAGGAATTTCATATCACTAATTCTGTTGATCAGAAAGACTCTTAAGAATCTTCTCCAGCTCCTACATTAGGCATCCATTATCTCCTTGTAAAAGGGCCATCTCATCCTTTAGTTCTTTTACAGTTTCGATGGTTGTAGTATTGCTATTGGGTGACTCTTCTCTCAAGTGTACCAATACCTTAGGATTCATTTCTTGAAAGCATGTTGGTCATGTTCCAATCACAAGTCCGTGTGGTGGAATTCGAGCCCTCCTCAGGTTGATTGCTTTCCCTTTCTTTCTCTATACATATCAAAAATGCTATTATTCACTTATATTATAGAGGTCTTAGCTTGCAACCTGAGTGCTTTGATGCCACATGTCACACACCGATATAAGAATAAAAAAAATTAATAAAAAAAACAATAGAAATTATGTGATAGATGTATTTGTTGATAATAGTGACAAAATCCAAATAACATTTTGAATTACCATGGTTTAACTTCTACCTTTTACCATTACATTACGAGTTAGCCATAATTAAGGAGTTCAGTTTATAGTATTAATAAAATATTACCTAGACATATGGTGTTGGATAGTAAGGTAGGTTATCACTTTTAATGTTAACCCTTAGTGTTAAATTTCCCGGTGGATTGATTTACTTCTGCATTCAATTTTTCTGAGCGACGTGACTACTGAGGCTCAGTGGCTCAGCGGTGTTATGAGCTAGGATTTTTCCATTTCACTCAAGCTAGCCCTCCTAGCCTCAATAATTGCCCCAAATCCATGGTTACCTTGTTCACATTCCATCAGACAGTGGAGGGTGATTATGTTACCCTATGTCTTCACTGGAATCTTATATCCTCGGCAATTCACTGTTCTAGTTTTTGTTTTATCCTTCACATGTGAGGTTGGCATCCGTTACTCTGTCTTTTTCTTTCCTTTCACATGGTTGTTTTGTTCTTCATTTACTGCCCCTACTTTTAGGTTTATGCTTCAAATTCCATTCGATCTGTCCCCGTCAGTGTTTCGGCTTTTTGCTTCGGTGCTCAGTTAGGAGAAGGCATCCTTGAGCCCATTTTGTATTTCAGCTAAGAGATTTTATCTTAATGTTTGGGTTTATGGTTTTAGCTTTGTAACTCTTAATTTTTGCGAGTTTATAACTCTGTTGCTCTTCTACTAAGGCAAGATAGGAGGGTTTCATCATGAATAGGGTACAAATGTTGGAGTTTAGGTTCTAGATATGGTAGGAAAATCCTAGAGGAAAGGTACCAAACCTCTTCACCAGGTATTGTTCTTGGCAGAGAGGCGTTCCACCTAGTTTTGATAGTTAGTGTAGGGTTTGTACAGTAGTCTATAAATCATATTAAGATAATTGTTTTGTCTAAAATGCTTTCATGTATTTATTCTGGATTTTTACAAGAACTGGTTTTATACCCTAAGCCCTCGTCAGCTTGGCTCAACCTATGTTGTTTAACTATGAGGAACGTAGGCCCTGGGATTAGTTGTTCGAACCTAGGTTTTTACTTTTTTTGTCCTATCATCCTTCCGCAAGACTGTGGTTGAGAAGAGACATGCCTTAGTCATTGTGACGAGCCCTCTCAAATTTGAATATATTTAGATATTATTTCATACTTGTTATTCTTATCTTGTCTAGATTAATCATTGTTATCTCATAGCCTGTTCCAGATTCACTTGTTTTCAGGGAAATGCTATGGTTAAAAAATTTAAATCTTAGTTATTTCATAGTCTATTCCAGATTCATTTTCCTTTGAGTAATGTTATGGTTAAGAGATTTAATGTTCGAATTCAAGTTATTCTCTTCCAAAGTTAAATAATAGTGGGTTATATCGGTTCTTTAATGGTATGCAAATGATCAGACGACTGTACATTTGTATTTAGACTGGACATTGGATTCTTGACCGCCTTCTCGTTTGGAACTACATTTTAATTCAATATATGATTGTTATAATTTTCTAAGTGTATTTATAATGCTTATTTTCCATTATGCTAACGATGCTCTTTAATATTCTGATTATGGCATTTCTTATTTGTATGGAAACCCTGTTCTGAGATATGTTGTCCTACGGTGGCAATATTAATCAAGGAAATTCTATTATTTTCCTATGAGAGAAATACTAGGGTTATATTAGCTTTCTTTCCAAAATCAAAAGTTGGTATTTGTTGCTTCCTTATATGGCTAAACCATAATTTAAATATGATAGTTTGTACCTTTTCTCTCTTATACAAAACATAAGAAAAATTATTCTCGTTACCAATTTTATACTTTCTTTTTTTTAACAGAGAAATATGAACTTTTCTCATTCCTATCTAAAGTAAGTTGTGTGTTTAGAAGAAACATTAAATCCTGCAAAATATAATAACTATTGTACCTATGCAACACAACATTTTACTTATCTGAATAACAATTGTTTTCCAGGTAAGGGTTTGCTAGGAGACCTTAGCTTTTGCTGCTCTTTTCCTCTCAACCATGGGACCACCTTAACCACCTTGTCTCCCTCCGAGCTATTCGTCGCATGCAGGAAATGTCTTTCTGAGACTACAGTCTCACTTATTACTGTTATCTGGTCCTAACTAGACTTAGCTTGAGAAAATCACTTGACCTCTCAATGCAGAATTCCCATTTCAAACCTCATGTTTCTTTTCTCTTGATCTCAGATACTCGTATGCTCTTGATCTTTTCTTGAGAATAAATCTTCAAGAAATTAGCTAGGGACAGGTAACTACGAACCTAACTACTTAACATATGAGAAATATTTACATACAACTGTGATTCATTTCTGCATAACTTAACTCAATAAATAATTATATAACTTATAATAATATTCACTTTGTTGAGTTTGCAATAATTTAAATATTTACATTTACTGGGGACATCACAGATTCCTTGCACTAATGGAATTGATTTCTTTGTATACGGTGACTTATAATCCTATTTTATTGCTTGCACTAGATGCATTATTTTCAACGTAGATGTTGATTTCTAATGATATTTGATTGCTTGTACTATATGCATTGCTTTTAATGTAAATGTGATTTCTAATCCTATTTGATATGGTTGCAATAGACGCATTGATTTTAGTGTAGATGTTGATTTCTAGTTATATTTGTTTGCTTGCAGTAGACGTATTAATTTTAGTGTAGACATAGAATTTTTGTTATATTTGCATGCTTGCACAAGATGTATTGATTTCTGTGTAGATGTTGATTTCTAATCCTATTTGATTTCTTTCATTAGATGCATTGATTTCAATGCACATGTTTTTTCTAATCATATTTGATTTCTTGCGTTAGATTCATTGATTTCCGTGTAGATGTTGATTTCTGATTTGATGTAACCGATTGTATGATGGTGAATTAATTTTAAAGTGATTGGATTAACAGTGTTATTTATTCTAATGTGAGAACAAAAAAATTATTGAAAATGTGCATTGATTTTTGTGTTATAGTAATTCAGCCTATTAATATTGGAGAAGAGAGAAAAGGTAAGATGTTTACTTTAGTAGCTCGAGCTAAATATTTTAATGGTTTATGATTTCTCCCACACTTTTTATATAATCAATATGAAAATATGATAAAACTAATAGTGGTGACAATAAGAATAGTAGAAAAAAATAGTTGAGATTTATCACAATGAAGACTATTTGTAATTGAATATAGTATTAGTATTCACATTTTATGTCATTCAACACTATCACATTGTTAATTTTCATTCAAAATTTTTATTTCATCATTTTTCATAATTAAGGTTAGTAGCAATATCTATCATCTCAACAGATTCATGTAACTTGGCAAATCTAAAATAAAAGCTACTCTTCATTTAGTAATATGTGGAGGGACACTATTAATAATTAATTAGTTTTAAAAAACAGTGATACCTAAAATTAAATGATGTGAAATATGAATCCTTTTGCAAGTTATTGACAAGATTTTTTCCCTTCTTCATCACCAACTAATTACTAATAGACAATTACATGCACATATAGAAGTATAGCACAAAAATTTGAACATTCCAAAAAGTTACCATCCAAATCCAAACATATAAACAAAAAAATCACTCAAAGCATCCAAACACAAACACACACAAATCACTCAAAACATCCAAACACAGACGCACAAATCATTCAAGACAACCAACATCAACTAAATTAAAGAACATAATCATAATTATATGGTCATTTTAGGCAAACAAAATATATTGTAAATTTTGATGTTTGAAGTTTATCTCAAACATATATATCATAATGATAATCTAAAAATATGAGATTGATGTCATTAGCTAAACTAGGCTAGATCCATCTAACCCCAAATCTATAATTCGTTGAGAAAGATCAAATCCCTTGAAATGCAAACATTTCCTCAAATTCTACACTCTAATACTTTTTTTTTCTTAAACCATATAATCTACCTACTTATCATTTATAAATTTGGCGGTATATCGTTGAATTTAAATTATTGAAAATTCAATAATATAGGAGAATTAACATAATACATACGTATGTCCTTAGCACCGATGAATTGGGCCAACATCTTAACTTAAATATTCGAAATTCCACACCCATTTAGTGGGCATGGTAATTTGAGCATTCGTACATAGTGTCAAAATTTGCGCTTTTAGTTTTATTTGTAGTCATAGGAATGCTTATTGAAAGCATACCACCTGGAAAAAAAAATTAAAAAAAAAAAAATATCTACATACCTCATATATATATACGTTGGACGTCTATTAAAAACTTCAACCAAAATATTTTTAGGATTGGGAAAGTTGTGATAGGTTTTTATCTTTTAAATTATTTCTATAATATCACTGCAATGTTAACCAAAAACATATGTTACAAAGACTTTCCTTTATATTGAAAAGTGATGGGTATAAGCTATTATACTTTGAGATAAAGCCAAAGCCATGAATATCCAAACGATTTAAACATATCTTAACCCAGTCTACGTCAAAAATGCAAGCTTTATGGCGTGGATATTGAATAGGACCACAAATGCTCGATAGATGAGTGGATTGGATAGCAGCTTTCAGAAAAATGACGGCTGATTTTCACTAAGCCAACATGTTTATTAGAATAGTAATGTAGTTAATTATTATATTACGAAAGTTAAGGTATTAACATAGATTTATTTAGTTCCAGATTTATTAAATGCGGGATGAATTTTTTTTATATCACTTTTTTTTTAAGTGCAGAGAAAAATGTACATAAAAATATTTGATATCTCATATAAGATTAATATAGTTTTATTTTATATATATATATATGTGTGTGTGGGGGCAATTGAAGTATATTATTTTCAGTTACTTTTACTCAACATAAATATTGAAAAAAAAAAAATTAAATTCTTCAACATAAAAATGTGATATATGAAATTAATATTCAAATATATTAATTCATAGTTATATTAAATAATTTATTTAAAATTTTTGGGGAAATATTTTCAAAAATAAATAATTACAGATCTCTCTAATGTTTAAGACCTTTTTATTATTTTGAGTTATTTAATTTTTGAATTTGGTATAAAATTGTGTTACTTAATATTAATATTGGCATTAAAATTTTCTATGGATATTTTTTTTTCAAATACTTTTTTATTAATATTTTATTTATTTCAGCGTAGACCTAAAATTTTTATTATATTTTCTTTCTTGCACTAGATTTATTGATTTCTTTTAAGATGTTGATTTCGAATCTTATTTGATTGCTTTCATTAGATGAATTGATTTCAATGCACATGTTTTTTCTAATCATGTTTGATTTCTTCCATTAGATCCATTAATTTCAATGTCGATGTTGATTTCTGATTTTATGTAACCCGATGTATGATGGTATATTAATTTTAAAGTGGCTAGATTAACAGTGTCATTGATTTTAATGTAAAAGAAAAAAAAATATTGAAAATGTCCATTGATTTTTGTGTTATATTAATTCAACCTATTAATATTAGAGAGCAAGAGAGAAAATGTAAGATGTTTACTACAATAGCTCGAGCTAAATATTTGAATGGTTTATGATTTCATCTGCACTTTTTATATAATCAATATGAAAATATGATAAAACTAACAAGGGTGACAATAAGAATAGTAGAAAAAAATAGTTTGGATTGATCACAATGACGACTATTTGTAATTGAATACATTATTAGTATTCACATTTTATGCCATTCAACACTATCACACTGTTACTTTGCCTTCAAAATTCGTATTTCAACATTTTTCATAATTAAAGTTAGTAAAAATATATATCATCTCAACAGATTCATGTAACTTGGAAAATTTAAAATAAAAACTACTCTTCAAGATATATTTTATAATACTTGGAGGGACACTATTAATAATTAATTAGTTTTCAAAAACAGTGATACCTAAAATTAAATGATATGCAATATCAATCCTCTTGCAAGCTATTGACAAATTGTTTTCCTTCTTCATCACCAACTAATTACTAATAGACAATTACATACACATACAGAAATATAAGACAAAAACTGTAACATTCCCAAAAATTACCATCCAAATCCAAAAGTATAAATAAAAAAATCACTCAAAGCATCGACACACACACAAATCACTCAAAACATCCAAATACAGACATAGAAATCATTCAAGATAACCAATGTGAACTAAATTAAAGAACATAATTATATGGCCGTTTCAAGGAAACAAAATATATTGTAAATTTTGAAGTATGAAGTTTATCTCAAACATATACATAATAATGGTAATCTAGAACTATGAGATTGATATCATTAGCTAAACTAGCATAGATCCATCTAACTCTAAACGTATAATGTGCTGAGAAAAAACAAATCCCTTAATATGCAAAGATTTTCTCAAATTCCACCTCCAATTTTTATTTTATTATAAACCATATAACCTACACATTTATCATTTATAAATACCTCTTTATATTATTGAATTTATATTATTGAAAACTAAGTAATAGAAACATTAATATAATACATACATATGTACTTACCACCGATGAATGGGGCCAACATCTTAACTTAAATATTCGAAATTCCACACCCATTTAGTGGGCATGGTAATTTAAGCATTCTTACATAGTGTCAAAATTTGTGCTTTTAGTTTTATTTGTAGTCATAGGAATGCTTATCGAAAGCATACCACATGGAAAAAAAACCAAAATAAATATCTACATACTTCATATATATATATATACACACACGATGGTTGCTCGATAGGTGAGTGGATTTGATAGCAGCTTTCAGAGAAATGACGGATGATTTTCACTAATCCAACATGTTTGTTAGAATAGTAATGTAGTTATTTATTATATTACGAAAGTTAAGGTATTAACATAGATTTATTTACACCAACGTTTCAAATCCCAAATGGGATCCATCATCAGGGTTAAGAGAAAGATGATAAAAGAAGAGCAAGATGGAAGAAATAAATACTCATGAGGGAATGAATATTAACGGAACAGCACATGTCGGCCAGAAAGATTTATCATGAAGCTTATATTTAATTATAATTTTTATTTATAATTTTAATATAAATATTATTTAATTTATATTAAAATTATTTATAAATATTAATTCTCAGCTCCCGGTACCATCAGGCAAAGCTTAAAATCTGTTAAGGATGATATCGACAAGCAGCAACTTAAAGGAGTCTATAAAATAGAATGTTCGTGTGGAAAAAGCTACATAGGTGAAACTGGTCGCTCCCTCCAGACAAGACTGAAAGAACATGGCGCTGACATCAAGAATGGAAGATCTCGTACCTCAGCCTTGGTAGAGCACTCCTCGAAGACTAATCACCACATCTGCTTAGAAAGCGCATCAATTATCGCAAGAGAAGAGCAGCATCAGAGACGGAAAATAAGAGAAGCCCTCGAAATCTTGAAGCATCCTTGTAATCTGAACAGAGACAGCGGTTTGGAGATTAGTGGAAGTTGGCTTCCCCTGATCAGTGATATCAAGAAGCGTCAGGTAAGTTGTCTAACAGGTCAGTTTTTTCCCCCCCTTCCCCCTTTTCTATTATGATTAGTCAGTATTTTTTTTCTTAGTAGCATTATTTCCATCAAATCCCTTTAGTATATTAATTTTCTTCATATTGATCCATTAATATAAAAATTATTAGATTAATTATTTATAAATATTAATTATAGAATAATAAAGCATTATATTAAACTATACTAATCTTATTTATATAGACATTAATTTTGATATTATTTAACCTAGACATTAAGACAATTAGTATTAGTGATATTAATATAAGTTTTCATTCTAATATAAATATCTTTATAGGTATTACCATAGTTTTGACTTTAATTCAAAACAGGTTATATATATTCTATTAAAGCTCTAGTTATTAACATAATTACAAACATGTTTTTAATATAATTTAGACATTAATGTTCGTTTTAATATAGTTTAGATTTTAATATAGAATTTTATTTAGAATTTAGGTTATATTAATAAAAGAAATTTATATAGATATTGATATAGATATTAGTAAAGAGTTTAGGTTTTATAGATATTATTACTATTATATATATTAAGTTTTATAGATATTAATATTAATAAAGTTCTTAGGTTATATAAATATTAATAAAGTTTTTAGGTTATTATTACTATTATATATATTAAGTTTTTATAGATATTAATATTAACTAAGTTTTTAGGTTATATAAAGTTTTTAGCTTTATGGATATTAATTAAATGATTTTAATAAAAATTAAAATTAAATGTATGTTTCATTAAATTGATATTAATATTAAGATCAAGTTTTATAAATATTAAGTTTTATAAACATTAGGTTATATAAATATGATTGTTTTATAGATTAAAGGTTTTATGTTTTTAATATTAATATATATATTAGGTTTTTAGATATTTATTTTAGATTTTAGGTTATATAAAGATTATGTGTTATAGATATTAATTAAATGATATTAATATAAAAAATTAAAATTAGATATAAGTTTCATCAAATGATATTAATAAAAAATTAATAAAAATTAATATAAAAATTAAAATTAAATAATATTTATATTAAAATTATAAATAAAAATTATAATTAAATATAAGCTTCATGATAAATCTTTCTGGCCGACATGTGCTGTTCCGTTAATATTCATTCCCTCATGAGTATTTATTTCTTCCATCTTGCTCTTCTTTTATCATCTTTCTCTTAACCCTGATGATGGATCCCATTTGGGATTTGAAACGTTGGTGTAAAAATTCTCTTACTGTGGATTCTCCAATCAAAAATTCAAAAAGCACAAACCACAGATCCCTAAAATCCAATAGATTTATTTATTTTAGTTCCAGATTTATTAAATGCGGGATGAAATTTTTTTATATGATTTTTTAAGTGCATAGTTTGAAGAGAAAAATGTACATAAAAGTATTTGATATCTCATATGAGATTAATATAGTTATATATAGATAGATATGTGCAATTGAAATATATTATTTTCAACTACTTTTACTCAACGTAATTATTAAAATAGAAAATTTAAAGTCTCATATATAAAAAAGGTGATATATGAAATCAATATTCAAATATATTAATATATATCTATATTAAATAATTTATTTAAATTTTTTGGGGAAATATTTTCAAAAATAAAATAATTACAGATCTCTCTAAAGTTTAAGAATTTTATAACTTTGAGTTACTTTATTTTTCATGTTGGTATAAAATTGTGTTATTTAATATTGATACTGAAATTTTTTATGGATATATTTTTGTTTAAATACTGTTTTTATTAATATTTTATTCATTTTAAAGTCAATTATCAATTTTATCATGAAGACCAATTGATATTATATATTTCCAGAATATTATATTATAATATCAATACTTTAGGGTTGTTATAGCTCTTTTAATTAAAACTAATCAAATATATATATTTAATTTTCTTTTTCCATTTATTGGAAATTCCTTTCTATTGAATAATTATCTTACTTTTATTTTAAAGGAGACATGAGTGAAATCCAAGTTGATCTTTGAAGGGATTACATGTTTCACAAATATTAACTATAAAATACACCTCTTCATAGAATAGGAATAACAGACGGAAGATGGATTAAAAGAGACAAAATATTAGCAATAAACATAATTAGGGCAGCCATATAAATTGAATTGATGGTAAATACCAATAGGTATTGATTCGTGATAAGAATCAAAACACTTGCCCAACAGACATCTCACAATGCTTATATTTAAAAACAAAAATCATAAAAATTAACTAAATTATATATCTATTTTCAATTGTTATTAATTATAAAAAAAATTAATGTTTTAGTTAATGAATATTTCTAACCATGGAAATTTACCCCCGTCTTACCAAAGAAATTCTTAACTTGTAAATAGTTTTTCTTACAATATGAGGGTCAATACCCTGGCTTACCAATGCCACATGATACATGTCGATATAATTTTTTTGTAATTAATTAATTCAAGATAAATCAAGTTAAAAATCATAATTACCTTCACGATAAAGATTGATATGTATATATTACTATAAATATAGTATTACAAAATATCCCAAATTACTTTAATATATTCTAAAATAAACACACACCTCCACCTAATTAATAAAAATTCATCAACAAAAATATTTTAGAAAATTATGGAAAAATAAATATAATAAAGAAATTGGATAGGTAACTAACATACTTGGTTTGCCTCCGGGGCAAGTTGAGGCCACCTAGCCAATATATGTGGGTAAATTTGTCTTTGTATAATATAAAATCCACTTTGGTAGATTAAATATAACATAAATTATTTTTGTAATTCAGTATTGCATTAATGGGGGATTCACTTAGTGAACCTCTGACATATCATGTGCATTCGTGGCATATTAAAAAATACCCTCGATTTGACTACATATTGGAAAATCCCTCTAAAAATGACATTATTTAATCCGCTACCAATATGAACCCAATACAACTTCCCAATTTCAAAAACCCATAATGTCACTAGATATTGTATGTATCCAGTTTTTCATTAACATTTTTCATACCCATTTACATCTTTTTATTAAGTTTGAGTTGCATTTTTTATATTTTATAACATAAAATATATTTACCCCTTATATATCCCACAATAGATTATATTATTTTTTCTTCATATAATATCCCCTAATATGGACCCACACGGTATGATATTACTCACCCAGTGAAACTGCAATGATTTGATTGTGGATATTTTAAAGTCATGTATTCTTCATAATTAAAATATATAATCCAAAAAACATAGAAATGACTCATAACTTCATGTAATATCATATGGAAATCAAAATATTTATTTTGATTTAGCATGCAGGCATCATTTACATAAAATTCCTTAGACATTTATTCAAAATCACTCATAGGTCCTGGCACATCATCAGAATCTACATCTTCAGATGAATCATTGGATGTAGATTAAGATGAACCATATTCTTATCTTTCATAAACTACTGCCCCATTTGAGTCAACATGCATGCCCACCATTTGATGTTTAAAGAGTAATATAGATCTATGAATAGTTTCAATAGACTCCTATCTCAACATTGCTTCTTCTGCTGGCAACTTCTTCGAAATATCTATGGTTGTAAAGTAAAGAGTTCCTCTTTTGTTAAATTGAATTCATAAACAAGTATTTCAACATCCTCCAATTTTATGCGATGATTTATATTTGTACCTTTTCCTTTTCTCTTTCTTCTAGTTTCTTTATCAACTACCATCTTTGGGTTGTACACACCATTGAATTGGTGGATATTTGTGGCATTCCAATGTACTTCAACAAATGTAATATATTTATTTTATTTGATGACCTTTATAGCCTTGGAAACCAGAAGGGATAGCCAAGTAGATATCCATCTGCTAACATTGCTATCATGCAACCTTCCTTAACCTCCCGCGCAAAACCCCTGTAAATATCTTCCATGGCTTCACCTTGTGTATGTGATTTTCTAGAACTAATAAATATTTATTTTTCCTCTCCACGTCGAGAATTAATAATACCTTGGGATTTTTGTTGTTCAACAATTTGTCTTTCCTAATTTTCATTTTGGCATATGTTGTGGCCAAATAAATGGAGTCTTAAAAACTATATTTTCATTTATTGATCTTGAAATGATATCACTTTGATTATTGAGAAAAGACTCCCACCAAACATAATCAACACAATAAAAGTACTCACATGTATCTCTAATAAACCTTTTAATTTATTCTAGAACTTAAGAATAAATTATATCTCTAATATGCCTTCATGCATGATGGTGTTCATAAACTAATTGTAATAATATTATCTTTGATGAAAATATTGGATGATCTAAAATCAACTTTGAAAATGTTAAACTTGATGAAAGCCCACATTCTACAATAGTTGAATATTTCTTCACCCATATAAGTGTTTTTCCATCAAGGTTTTTCATACAAAATTGATGCTGGAAGCTAATGTCATTATGTTGTTAAATGAATTTCTCATCACCATGCAATATCAGAATAACCCTCGCATAACAATTGTTTCTTCCAAAACATTAAAAATAGACTCTCGAATGTATGTTTTCTTAATACATTGAATTAATGATCGGAAGCTCCCAACATCCTTCCTCCTCAATGATACTGAAAAATGAATTAACATCTGATGAATATGGTCATCAGCGTGGCCAACAAGAAGGAAACCAACATTTACCTTTCTAAAAATTCCCAATTCAACAAACATGTTTAGATATTCAAAAACAACTTGATTTTTGTTTTCATGTCCTTTGTTGTTTAATTGTAGATACAAAACTCCAAGAAGAATACTAGACCAATGAGAAACCACATCATGGATTACAATTATGGTCATATTTGCATCACTATGAATATTTGGAGTTGTCTAGTATACCCTTGGAAATATCTTCCCATTAAAGAACATACAACCAACCAAGTGAAATTGAATAAAATGATCCTGATGTAAATATTTTGGTGTGCAGAGAATATGTGGCACAAGTGTTTTATTTTGGTCCATATCGTCAATTATGAAACCCATATATTTGTTTGGATGATCACCAGCATAGATCCTTCTTAAACATAGATCTAACATGAGTTGAGAGGGATCAAATTTCTTTAGATGCAAACTTATTTTATAATGCAAAAAGAAAATGTGTAATTTTTCATTGTTTAAATTATATTTTTGAATGCTATAGATATTACACAATTTAAATTTGTAATTCCAAAAGATCTTAAAATATTTTCTACTAACAATATTTTTATATAGACATATATATGATGTTGATATCTACATAAATTACTTAACAAAAATATTCAAATAATCTATTTAAATCATGTGTTCAAATATTTTTGAAACTATAAGATTTAAGCATCTTACCTACAAGTCTTTTTTACTTCTAATTACCTGACATGAAATTATTTCAGCTAATTTGGACAACTAATTGAACATGCATAGCATATTGTTTTTTCCATTACATGAGCTGAGAGGGATCAAATCTCTTTAGATGCAAACTTATTTTATAATGAAAAAAGAAAATATGTAATTTTTCATTGTTTAAATTATATTTTTGAATGCTATAGATATTACACAATTTAAATTTGTAATTCCAAGAAATCTCAAAATATTTTCTACTAACAATATTTTTATATAGACATATATATGATGTTGATATCTACATAAATTAGTTAACACAAATATTCAAATAATCTATTTAAATCATGTATTCAAATATTTTTGAAACTATAAGATTTAAGCATCTTACTTACATGTCCTTTTTACTTCTAATTACCTCACATGAAATTATTTCAGTTAATTTGGACAACTAATTAAACATGCATAGCATATTATTTTTTCCTTTTATTTGAAATTTCATTTTTATTTAGAGAAAAAATTGTTTTTATTTTAAGAGGGAAACGTGTCAATTCCAAGTTGAGCATGGAAATAATTACACATCACCCTCATATTGGGTTGTCGAATGGGCCTGTCGACTCAATAAAACTTCTTTTTATTCTTATACAAAATTTTCCTTTCACTTGTTTGCTGATAACTATTAATAAATATATTTTCATAGTAGATAACTATAAAAATTTTAAAAATAATGTTATGAAGTCATACATCTTTCTTCCCCTTGACATTTCTCCCTTTTTTATTTAAGAGAAGCACATTTACTACAAACCTCGATCCTTGTCTTGTTAGGAATACAAACATTTTTGAATTTGTTCTTCCATATCCTTGTAAAATATGAATATGTAATAAAGTTACCATCTCCTTCATCACCTTCTCCATATTCTCTATATAAGTTCTAGATTTCTCATCTTGATAAATTATATGGAATATGTATTGTGTCTTTACATACATTGTCCATGTTTTGAAAAGAATTCTTTCATCCCTAACATTGTATTATTTCCTAATGGCCCATCCTCTCATCTATAATGTACTTCTGAATAATATGTGGGATCTCTTTCCAGTCTTTCTTGGATTCTTGACAAAGAAAAAATACCAATTGAATGCAACATTTTGAAATCATTTCTATAGAGCAGTGCATTCCACATATGATAATCATAACCTGCTAGTGTAGATTGCATTCAACAAACTAAATACAAGTTTTGAATGCTTTTATTCATTCACAAATATCTCTTCCTTTGCTCCAAAGAAAACTTGAAATCCATATGCTTCAAGAAATCATCTGGAAAACAACCACTTGAAATCTGATCATCGATAGAGCTTCTACTTGTGAGATATTTTGTCTTAAGCCTTGTCTAACTAGAATATTTTGGATTGATATGAAAATGCCTACTCCTACTCCTATATACAATGTTTTCTTCCAACGTCTCCATCATTCCATTATCATGGAAAATTTTAGGGGTGAATTTTTTGCGTCTAGCGAATTAAGGGGTTTTAAATTTTTATTGGGAAAATTTTTTGTATCATAGTACATTGTTATAAATCACCTCAAATTTATTTCACAAAAAAATAGGTATAGAGGTTAGCCCACCTTATTTTAAGGGAGAGGGTAAAAAAAGAAAATTTAGGACTTCAAATTAGGAGTTACAACCTTCCATTTGCAATAATTTTCAGGAATAGGTATTTATGATAGTTATTTGGCCCTCCCGATTCGGTGTAGCAAGGTGTTTTTAACTTTTTCTCCTTTCTTTCGCCCGTATTTCATGGTATTGGGATTAATTTTGAGAAAATGACTCTCATTTTTTTGGAACAATTGGTCATAAAATAATAATTCATTTTCATTTAAAAATTCAGGTCTCTTATTGTCATGTCCATTTAAATATTGAATAATTCTCTTGCAAACTTCCAAGCTTCCATTTGGTTAGTCATTCTCACAAACTTGTAGAATTTGAGTTAATAAGTCAAGATTGAGAATAGTGGTACACGATTTTTCGGAAAGTAGTGAAATTTGAATTTAATAAGTCAAGAATCAATGTACAGTTGTACAAGTAAGTGTGAGTTTTAATGGATTTTTGGTATATATATTTATTAATTTTCTGATATATCCTTGTCATTTTCAAATATTATTTACATAATATATATTTTTTTAATTTTCAAACCCGTTAAAATAATTGACGTTTTATTGTCTCTTTCTTCCACCCATTGCTAAGTCAACATCTGTGAAAAATTTAAAAATCTCTTACATTCCAAATTCAATACAACCCAAATTCCATCATTTATTTCGTCACTTACCCTTTATCTTCAATGTATAGTCAGTGTAAATTATGTTTATACAAGGAGATGATAAAGTAGTTGTTACTGTTTGAATACCAAGGTGTTAACAGTATGAAAAACTCTACCATTTGTTGGAAGACACCCTATTAAAAATCAAATTTCATTAAAATTGTTCAAATTTTATGGATTATGTTTCTACTAGAAATTGATAAAGTAGTTGTTATTATTCTTGGAATAATAAAATCAACTTTCACTAAAATTGTTTAATTTTTTTATTACGTTTTCACTAACAATTGGTAAAATAGTTGTTACTATTCTTGGAATAGTAAGGTGTTGGGCATTTGAAAAATTCAGTTGGAACACAATTGAATGAATTTTTAAAGACATCTTATTAAAAAAAATAACCAGATATATTTGAAATATATTTATTATCAAAACAAGTACTGTCATCCAAACTTTCAAGGTTAAAATGAAAAAGGTTATATTTAAATGAGAGTTTAAGAAAATGAATAATAAATTTGAAACTATTTACTTCAAATAAATTTCATTAGCAAGATGAAGATGGAGAAGACATTTTGAGAGATTTTATATGTATATATGTAGCGCAATTTTTATTTACTAGGCTGCCATAGACATCAACAAACATTAACATCCTAGTCATATATATGTTAGCCATGAAGAGGAGAAAAAATTAACATTTTTAAGACATTAAAAAAAATGCAAACATTATAATATTACATGTGGTCTCTCTCTCTCTCTCTCTCTCTCTCTCTCTCTCTCTCTCTCTCTCTCTCTCTCTCTCTCTCTCTCTCTCTATATATATATATATATATATATGTCAAAAATCTATATGTTTTCAAAGGGATTAAGTCTGTTAAACTTTTAGTCTAATTTTTCACTCTAAATAAAAAATGTGTGTTATAAGAAGAAAATGAATATACATGTTATACTCTTGCTATAAACCATAAATAAAATATTTCAATGTCCATATGAGCTACCATAATCTTATACCAATTTTATAGAGAAATAAACTAACTAAAAATAATAATAAAAATGTTATACTTTTGAGTACGACAAATTGTACATGACTCAAATAATGTTTTTAAATATTCATGTCAAATAATTGATTTCAATCTCAACTTCATGCATATGTCTATGGAGAGACTATAAATGACTAATTATTTTAATGTTGATTATAATAAAATATTTCAATGTTGTAAGAGTAATTAAGGGTAAAAATGTTCGAGGAGATATGTATTTTATTTAATTATTAATATAAAATTAGAATGAAACATTTAAAAATATATAATTAGTAATAAGATATTCAATGTGACTAATAAATAATATATTTTAATATGGAGGGTTAGCTAATAATGAAATGTATTCAAAAATATATTAATAATAGCAAAATCATTTTAATGTGAAAAATATATTCCATATATAAAATATTTCAAGAAAAGTATTTAAATGTGCATATATTATATATGATTTAAAAAAAACTATATATTCATTATATAAAGAAATTGAAAAAATAATTTTTTTATGGCTAAACCATTTTAAGTAGTTTCATTGTGGCTCTTTTGTAAGATTTTTTTTTTTTTCAATTTTGTTTGAAATAAAGCAAAGATGTCATAGAATTGCAACTTTAATATGTGTAATTTACACAATCCAAGTTCTGAAGTAATTTTTGAAGACATTGAACTCACATTTTAAACCTATACTTGGTTTGTGTGTGTGTGTGTGTGTGTGTGTGTGTGTGTATGCATATATATATATTAGGTTTCCAAGTATGTTGTGTGGAAATTTTTTAGTCAACATTTTCACTGTAAAAAAGCTTTTACTTGGAGCTACAATATTATCTTGCTGCCCCGAAAAATTCCTATATACTCCGTCTCCAAGATTGAAATCCAATCTAAACTAAAAAAAACATGTACGTGTACACTGATTTGATCATGTGCGTACAAATTTGTTGTTACTTCCAAGTAATGCAATTAAGTTTCTAATTAAAGAGTTTATTCCCATATCGCACATATGAAAACATACATTCAAACAAAAATATCACCGTGATCACTATCAATAATAATTTGAAGCATTGTACATATGATTTTTTATCTAAAATTATTAAGAAACACTTTAAGAAAGAAAAGTCTTCGTGGATATCATGGTTTTCAAAAATATATGGTATAAAGGAACTATGTCTTTTGGAATTTCCCCTTACACAACTATATTTTATACCTAAATTTTTGTTACATCTATTTTAATGAAAAGAATTATTGTAAATGGTCTATATTTGTTTTACCTCTAGTTTGGTGCAAGTGAGTTCTTATTTCAATAAAAAATGATTACAGGGTAAATGAGTATGATTAAGTAGATGAGGCATAATATATACCTCTTGTTTCTTGCATAATATATGATCCATGCACATTTAGTCATTCCTTAATGGTATCCTATAACCATAATGTCGATTCACATAGCATGTTCATCACAAGCTATGATGTTATGTATGTTTACTGGCACACTCACATCCAAAAATAAATAGAGATAATGATACTTATTAAAAATGTTTTACGATCATGTAAAATTTCATTGACAAGAAGTAAATTGGCACATATAACATTTATTTCCCACTACAAATAAATAATAAACCTATAGCAATATTCAACATTCAACATGCAAATACTAAAATACCCTAGCAAAGTGCATTGTATTAATCAATTGAATACAAAATAAAGGAGAAACTTATCTATTTGAAAGTTGAAGGCCAACATTAACTTAGGTAGATAAATGTTCCACCCAACCATACACTCTATTGTGCTTATTATTTTTAACCTAGGCAAGCCCAGTTGAGGCTATAATACCACTAAGGAAAATTAGAATATTTTTATGGAAATCATTCTATCTTTGGATAAAACATTACCTATCCCATTGTCTCACAAATAATTTTTTTTCTTGGAACAACAAATCTATTTTTGTGACACATTGCCTTCATTACATAGGAAAAGGAGAATCCATTCATTATCTACTAAATATTCCCACAAAATTCTTTGATCCCTCCCTCTAAGCCTGCATAGATCATCTAGATACTATCCATTAACTGCAACAAAATTTTCTTAGTTCTTGACATTTTTCTTGTTTTAAAGGCTTCATTGCTTTGTTGTTCAATCCACACTATTATTTACTCTTTATATTCTATCCATGGCTTCTCCATCACATAGCTTGATATATTTCTTGGATCCCTTTCCAACCCAATTTTTAATTTCTCTATGTTCTTCTTCTCTAGAATTGGCTTATTTTCCAAGGAATTAACTTCTAACCATTTGAATCTCTTTCTTATCTATTTTTATAATTTATACATATTTATGTAGTTGTCATCACATCAATTCAAATGGTATCTATCATTCCCTTATCAACCTCCTAGTATGAATGAATAGTTATAAAACATCTTTCATGGATGTTAGCATCAACCAAGAGAGAATGAATTTACCTCTCCCTCTATTTTCTTCTCTCCTATAACCTACTTCTCTTCTAGATTATTTTTCTTCTCTATTTTGTCTAGCCCCATGAATCTATCTTCAATATTAGTTACATGAGTTCATAATGGTCACACGCCATTCATGTGAATGTGAAATGGCCTCCACCATTCGGCTTAGAAAGAAAATTAATTATGTCATTTAGATGATCATTGTGTTTTACTATGTTTCTTGTGTTAGTCCAATAATGATGAATAATGAATCATTCCCTTTTCTCTACATCTATTCACATATATGCATCTAAGGATACATGAATCATTTCCTCTCTACGTTCAATTTCCTACATCCAATTGTGATTTTGAACCCTCCCCATCAAAGACATGTGTGGGGGGTATAATGGTGAATGAATCAATAAAAATAGACCTCATCCCCAACACCCCATGACACCTCATTTTCCACTTATTATGGATACATAATGTTTTTTGAAGAAAATGTGAGAAAATCTAGGTTTTACCACTCCTCTCATAATTCCCATGATCAAGGTACTTATCGCCTTGATTTATTAATTATTGAAGGCGTACATATCCACAACCACCACATGCATTCCATGGTTGGTAGTTAAGGTTTCTAAATTTTTAATAAGGAACATGGTGATGAAGGAAATAAGGTAAAGTCTGGAAAAATTGAAAACTAAGGATTATTCAGGATGTAGAACCCACTAGTACCCTCTCACCTTTCTCATCTCCTACTATCATAACCCCTTTTTTATGTGCTCCTATCTTAGGTAGCTCTATTATTTTATTAAATTCAAGAAAAACAATACTTACATTATTCAATGTGACATAAAATTTCTTCATCACGGTGTAAATAAAGCATGGTAATTAAAATATACACGCTGAACAAAACTAAATAGTTAGTCATAATTAAGTATAGTTAATCAATGGTATTCAATACTAGGACATTCTACGATATCCCCCTTCGAATAACACAATCATAAATATTATCTTCTCATTAACAACAAGTATTTCTCTTATTCTTCAGTTAAATTTGTAGTGCCATCGTATTCACTATCTTGGTATACCACCAAACTTCAACATTCCAACATATGCCTAAATTAGTAATAAGGTACGCATACATATTATAGAAATTTTCAAGAAACACTTATCTTATGCATAATATTTCTCAATTCCATGATATAAGCATCTATTCAAATATATGTATGTATTTTTTATTTAATACTTCTCTCTACGGATATGCATCTATCCCATATAATGACTTCCATAGTAAATAATTAATTTCATTATCCTTTCTAACCGATCCACAAGATTCTATCCACCATCCCAAATGAGCTTTTAAGTTTCCTCCTCCTTGATACATTCACCCACTAGACTTAGATGTCCCCTTCTCCTCTAAACAATACATTAGTTGATCCATATTTTCATGGATTTCTTGTGTAACGAGAGCTCTAATTCTTTTGTCCTAACATTGGCATTTTCCTTCGAGGGTTTCTGTCTTCAATAGCAAACAACTATCATGTATCATACACATACAATTACCATATATATACTCATAATAATATAACTTATATATTCCAAGTCTAATTCATAAATAATATCATATTTGATAAGTATGAGATGCCTTCTCATAGTGTTTGGATCTTGTGTGTTGTAGCACTTAATATTTCTTACAGAATTATACTCATTTTCATATTTGAGACCATTCTACCTACAACCTAAGATTTTCAATCAACAAAATAAAAGTAACTATCTATGCATATAATCCTTCTTTCAACATTTACCGCCATCCATGAGGTGTTCTGAGAATAATATTAACAAACTAATAATTCAACCATTTTTAGTTGTTAATCATACTCAATGAAATGGAACTATGATTCAATGTACATGGGTGACTTAACATACCTACCATTACAAGATGAAACTAAATATTTATTCCCATAAAATAGTGTGCCAATACTCATGATCACATCTACTCAATCTATATTTGTCGCTTGATATCAAAATACTACATTTCTATATCATGTATTCAACCATCATTAGTTAGAAGGTCTAGTCAACTCCAATATATAACTTGGGAATACTACAAGTAACTTCCCTTCTCTACTCTATAATACCTTAGGAACCCTCTTCCCTATAGTTGCTCTTCACTATTTGCTAGAAGGTTAAAGTCTACAACAACAATATATGTAGGGAGACAATTGACCACTTGTGTAGTATTATATCCTTCCATATCCATCAACAATATGGTATCATGCATTAGCTATATTGGCATTCACTTTAATTTGTTATGCAAATTCATAACATGATTATGTTACTCATTCACTCGTTGTCATGTTACTCAATCATGAGATAATAATTAATGGTTGAATCAAAAGGATTATAACAAACTTTCCATACAAAAAGCTTCTTCCTTCATTATATCCCACCTAGGTATCATTACCAAACATGAATTCCATCATAAAAAAATAAATGAATATATAAAGTATGACTAAAGTAATCCCTACTCCAATAAATTCAAGTCATATATGTTGGCATGATTAATTTTAATACTTGGATAGTTTGCTTCAGCATTCCTAGTGTCACTTGATCAGTTGATGTCTCCTGGAAACTCACATGATAGCTTAATCATATTTATCCTTTTTAGAAGGTTTTCCATCATAGGCCACTTCTTCATCAACATTTTCAACCACTGATGATATTTTTTTGGAAAAAACTGTGTGCAAATATTTGAAATGCCCAATATTTGAGTGGACACTCCACCCATCACCAAGGAAAAATAAATAAATAAAATATGAAGTGATTTTAGTAATGAAAAGAGAATATAAAGTTAACGGAAAGGAGTTAACAATGAAATAATAAAATAGGTTCCAAGGAATGGAAAGGATCTTTAAATCATATAAATAATAATCTAAACATTACGAGAAATTTAAGCCATAAAATATAAATAACTTTCTTTATATATTTCATTATTTAAGGAATTTTTTTCCTTTCATTTTGTGGTGTCACAAAAGAATATTCACCTTTTCGAATCTACTATGTTTATTTTACATTTTCTTTGAAAATAATTATTGCTTGTTAAGAAAGGAAAATGAGATCTTCTTATTTAACTGAAGAGAAAAACGCCATATGCACTAGGATCATATGAGTTCATCATATGAGTCATATTATCATGAGACTGGCATTCATCTAATGCAATTATACTTTGATTCCAATACAAAAAAAAACATCTCATGTTATTAGATGAGAATGATAGAATATTTAGTGAACTTCCATTCTTGAAGTGAAAAATCCCTTGATGATGATTGTTTTGTGAAATATTTTTCAAAGTAATGAACATGTAGAGACTATTCTTTATATTTGTGTTATATTTTTTAACTCACCAACTGCAGTCGTTTAATGAGTTTGTGTTATTACCTTCTTTATTTTTTTATCATATAGGAAATTAAGTTTTAATACATATTTATCTTCCATTGATTTTCATTTTTCATTTTGTGCAATTTCAAATAATTGTTTACCAATTCAACATTATTAAACTTGACAATTGTAGAATAAAGTGCAACAACTACTAAAATACTTATGATCCAAAAAATTAGGTGAAAACCCTACATATGATCAGGAAGAACCATATTTTAAAGTTGTTAGTTTATTTGAACTCGAGGAATTGGGGAAGTACCTACATTTTAGAAAAGCGATGTATGAGAAAAAAAATGAATTTGATGTAAATATTCATTATTTTTATATAGTTATTCATAGACCATATTTTCATGTGAAGCCTATAGAATATGAATTACATTAAATATGATTGATTTATCTAGATTTATCAAGAAAAAGTTTGAGAAAAATAATTTCTTTAGTGCAACATCAGATGCCTGCGGGGGTGCTTTTCAAACTAGTTTCCCCTTGGGATGTGATAAGACCATTATCGTAAAACATGACAAAAACATGCAAAAATATTTGCAATACTATATAATAAGAACCTATAGAAACATTACTCGTGATTTTTCTTTTCCAAAACATGGAAAATTAGTATATTATAATTCAACTAGATAATCTTCTTATTATCATATATATTTTTATACATTATCAAGAAATAGCCAATATTTTACATTTCTTTCTATTTCTTATAGCTAAGAATTTACAATACCATATAACCTAGTGAAATTTTTTCTAAGATTTAACAATTTTTTATAATTCAATAAAATATTCACCAAAAAATTACATATGTATATTATATGAATGAAAAAATACCCTATACATTTTCTATAAACCATGGGGATTCACAAATTTATTATACATATAAATTTGGGGGCTTTCTTAAAATTTTCGCTATTCGTTATCCTATGTAGAAGTATTTTCATCATCATTAGGAAGAATATTATCCTCACTATGCTAATTCTAAACATAGTTAGGAAATCCATCACCGTGACTTCATGGAAAATATTCATTACCATCCTCGCTAGAAGGAAATACTTCACTACCAACATTTGTGCTTTTGAAATGATGACTTGGACGAAATCCTGCACCATCTTCATTTGTGATTTTGAAATCCTCCATTGGAGGATTCAATTCATCATCACCATGAGTGCCTTTGAAATACTCACTTAGAGAAAATGCATTATTCACATTTGTTCCTATAAAATTTTTATTTGCTAGAAATGTTTCATCCTTCCCTTCATAATTTATGCTCTCATAATAATTATGATTAGGTATAAGTGGAAAATATGACTCTATATTCATACTCAAATAATCATTTGCAAAAAAAATTTCATCCTCCCCTTCATCAATGGTGGTCTGATAGTCCTTAGGATTAGGTCTAAGTAGAATCCTTGAATTTATATTTAATGAAATTCTTCATCCTCCCCTTCGTCAATGGTGCTCTCATAATCCTTAGGATTAGGACTAAGTGGAAAATTTGAATCTATATTTAATGGAAATTATTCATCTAACGCCTCCCCTTCCTTAATGGTGCTCTCATGATCATTAGGATTAATACTATGTAGAAAATTTGACTCTAGAAATTCTTCATCCCACCATCAGTAGTGGTGCTCTCATAATCCTTAGGATTAGGACTAAGTGGAAAATTTAACTCTATAAATTCTTCATCCACCACTTCATCAACAACGTTCTCATAATCCTTCGGATTAGGACTAAGTGGAAAATTTGACTCTGTATTTACTAGAAAAATTTCATCCTTCCCTTCATCTGTGGTGCTCTCATAATCCGTAGGATTAGGACTAAGTGGAAAAATTGACTCTCTATTCACAGGAAATTCTTTTTCCTTCCCATCATCAATGTTTCTCTCGTCATTCTTAAGATTAATAGAAGGTGGAAAATTTGACTCTCTATTAATAGTGAAAGAATTCATGGTATATTCATCAACATGAATAGTGTTGTTGCATGACGAAGATGTTGATGTTGCAGAAACAAAAACTTTGTTACCAAAAGAATCCATGAATTTCAATCGAAAAATTTGGAATAATACAAATGCGCTCTTTCCCAATGATAATTTATAGCTTAGAGATTGAAAATTTCCCTTTAATGTTTTCCCCCAAAACATTTCGCGGAAATTTTTCTCTCCAAAGTTCCCCCTAATTTTTTTGGCAGCAACTTTTCCTCCAAAAATTTTGTTCAAAATATTTACCTCTAAAATTTTTGTCTAAAATTTACTTCAAAACATATATCTAAAATTTTGGCCTTGAGAAAATTCACCCTACTTTCTATTGAAAATATTCACAAAAAAAATTGTTTAATCCATTCCTTCGAAATTAAAATATTTTTTTTATTTAAATTATTTAACATTAAGTATATAACTAAATTAGTTTTTATAACTAATATTTTATTTTTTACCCCAAAGTGAATAAAAATTAGTTTAAACTTATAATATTAACTATATATTAATTTTTTAATTTTAATTTCAATCCCGCATTCGAGAAATGCTAAAGAAATCCCACAATATTCTCTATATAATAACATTCATTTTTTCTATTTGTCACATCAAATCAAGTCTTTTGGGTTTTGTTAAAAGTTTGGAGAACTTTTGTTAAGGAACTGTATTGTAATTGATAACACATTAAGTGACCCTTTTTCGTATTTCCAAGGTTAACTCTCCTTCTGTTTTGACCATTTAAAGAGGAATTTGGGGAAAATATGTTGTTTAATGGTTTTTATTCTCCAAAAATATATTTTATTTACTATTTTTCTTTTTTTTTTCAAAGTTTTTTTGCATTATCCTATTTTATTAGAGAAACATATAAAAAACACTATTTTTTTATATCTTTGTATAGTGAAGAAGGAAAAAAAAACTCAATTTTGTAGGATTTTTAGGATTAAAAATAAAACAAATTATATTTCTTAGGGATTTCAAATGAAAAAGCAAGTGTTAATTTTTTTTGTATATTTTTTTTTTATATTTTTATTGATGTGATTTTTTTCCTACACGAAAAAAAGAAGAAAAGCAAAACTATTCTATTAAAAAAATGTTTTATTTATTGTTTTTTTTTAAACGTAAAACACTATATATATATATATATATATATATATATATATATATATATATATATATATATATATATATATATATATATATATATATATATATATATATATATATATATATATATATATATATACATATATATATTTATATTTATATATAGATAGATAGATTGATAGATAGATATCTGAAGATAATATCACACAAGATATTTGTGAATGTTTCTGGAATTAGGACAACAATTACATCATCTAAAGTTGCACTTGCACGCTCTAAGAATACTATTGAACCTACTCAAACTAAAAAATATCATAAAAGTCTAGCAACTAAACTATCAAGTACATTTAATATTATTTTTGAATGGAGAAATGCATGAGAAATAAATAAAAAAAAAATTATATGGCATGTTAAAGATATTGAAAGAGATGTTCATGCACATATCTATCTATATTGTGGTATGCTTAACATTGATGAACCATATGTGGTGATGGGAAGAGTACGAGACATATGTTTGGTGATGAATGCAGACATTGTTTATGTTCTTGCAAAATTTCAAAGCCACATGAAAATCTTATATACCACCTCCCAAATGTCAAGTATGACACATATGAAGAATCTATAGTGTTGTCTTAGGGAATAACAACTAGCATTTAAATTAACAATGTAAGTATGCTTATTTATATTTATGTGTTATGGATTATTGTAAAGATCATTAAATTTTTTGTAAATTATTGATCGTTGACATAATGTATTTTCTTTGATAGGATTTTTCTATGAGTATTTCAATCATGTTGTAAGGTATTCATTATCTATAGCCAAATATTATGAATTTGATCAATAATTTCCACATAGAGGCAAAATAAGAAAGGAGAAGGAAGTAAGAGAAATAACTCATTACAATGTAATGGTACATACAAGGAATCATCAAAGAATCCCTAAGGTGTGTCAAAATAGTAAAGCTAAACATGTTGCTTTTGAAGATGTGGAAACTAAAGATGAAGTTGAAATATATGTTATCATTAGTCAGGAGGAGATTAGGACTGTTGTTCAAAAGGAGAGAAGAAATAAATACCAAAAATAAAAATGGGCATGAATGTCTCTCTTCCAGTTGATGATGATGACATTTTCTATATAGAACAAGACGTGTTAATCGCTAAGAAGAAAAAATCAAAAGTTGGTAAATTTGTAAAAATCATGGCCAACAGTGAAATCAAAGTGAAAGCTATAAAGACAATAGATATATCATAACACCAAGTGCTGATTTAGAGGATGGCATTATCAAAACACAACAAAATTCCATTTGAAATCACTCGATTAATTATAAATTAATTAATCGTGGAAAAACATTTTATCTAATGTCAACCAATTATATAGGCAAAACGAAGGAAAATTTCAATATAAAATTATAAGGGCACATCACGTACATCTCCATAATTTGAAAACATTGTTCAGGTGCAATCCATATGCATATGTGGTGGACTATGTGGTTTTTGTTGTTTGAAATCAAGCTCCCAACAAAGGGGAATTTGAGAGGAGACGATATTTTCAATACAAATATTATGCAACTAGATGGAACCATTAACCAAAGGCCAAAATAAAATTGATTGAGGAATATCCCAATAACTCTCTTTTTGAAAAAGTGAAACGCATCATTTATGCTTATTTAACATAAATAAAATTGAAGTTATTTCCATGGGGACATAATGCAAATAATGAGTATAGAATGGCCATGACTTTATTCCAAAGGGTTAGGTTTATTCATAATGAATTTGAAAAAAAATGTGGTGCGAATAAGACAAAAGTTTGTCTAAGATTTTAGAAGGAATGTTGTATGGAAACACATTAACAAGTTGAGGCTAAAATCAATTCAAAATGTGAAAAATTAAACTAAAATTTAGTGAGAGGCATAGATAACATTTTCTAGTTGGCATTTATAAATGGGGAGATATGTAAATTGATTGATGATATTTTCGACATGTTGGAGAAAATTTCAACAAAATACCAGAAGGTTAAAAGTTCTAAACTCGTAATATGTACCAAAAGTAAGATAGGTCCTGAAATGAAGCAACTTCCATGTGATATGACTATCAAATCTTGGAAAACATTGCAAGGAGTGGAGGATGACAAACTAGTCAAATCAATACTATGTCGTGTGAAGTTAGGTGAATTTCCATTGGACAAAATTTGCTCAGTATTTCAAAAGTAAGTTTTTTGAATTATTTTTACTTTTCATTGGATTATAATTTTCTTTTAAATATAACATATTGTTGTTCTTAGTATTTTGTATACATATCTACTATATTATCAATTTTTACGTTATTTATCAATCATAATATTTTTATGAAAATATAAGAACACATGATTAAAGTGTTGAATGAAGAGAGTTTGGATGATATTGTACATATGTACCCATAATCATGTTCTACAACAATAATTAAAGATTTTTATTTGGATTCATAAAAATATGTTTATTTTTACATTCATGTTATTCATATATAAACTACTTATATTTTATTACATACACGCATATTTGTTTATTTCATTGAATATGTCGAAGAACGATGCATATTGACTACCAAAAACTTTCAAAAAAATTATCAAAAAAATTAAGTTGGAAAGGATAAGGAAGAAATGTCTTAGGGATTTTGAACTCGATCATAATCTTGCTTATTTCATTTTGAACGGGCTCGTCACTATCCAATATCAAATAATAGAAGGTGATTGTGAAGACATTAAAACTCATACCTAAAAGGGAATATGCCCTGGCTATTGCAGACATTCCTCATAGTTTCAATTTCCCAGACAATGGAAATCATAGTAACCCTTATACTTATCAAGCTTTTAATAAAGTGGTTACAGACTTTCAAGAAGTCACGACATCACAACTTTGGAGATTTATGACATTTCATTAAGACACACAATTTTCAATGTTATTGACAAGATTCAACGGAAAATAAAACTCAAGGATACAACGTACATGGTAAGACATTAATTGTTTGTTTCATTAATGTTAAAAAAAAAAAATCTTTTACTATGTCAAGTTATGGGAAAAAGTGGAATATTTTTTCTTTTGGAGATCAACAAATTATAATTGATTGTGAGTTCATCCATGTTTTTTTCCACGGAAAAAAATCGGACTTTCTATATATATTAGAGAGTCTCATAGCATATGCATTGCATTACAAATCAACTCCCGATCTACTTCAGGTGAGGGAGAAAAGCAGTCACGGCTTCCTTGGGTACCCATAAGCATCCCTAAGGCTGCCAAAGCAGAAAAACTTCTTCTAAAAAAGAGGGCACTTCCAGTCTTTCAAATCTCCCGGCATATCACTGAAACAGAGATAAGAGAAAAAGACAGAAGCATGCCTTCATCATCTGAAGAAACAACAGACATATCAAAAAGTATATTCCTGTAGAGACCGGTAGTAGGCACTATTTCGGTCTCAAAGTTACTTGAAAAAACAACACAGAAAATGTTTTTTGTGAAAAATGTGTCAACAGGCCTCCTCGTATGAGGAAAACAACCCTCAGAAAAGTAAACATAAATGAGATAGTCCACAGTTTTTGTAGAGAGACATAACAGATTATATGTAGTTCGAAATAAAACTAAAATAACAGCAACAACATGAAATTAAGTACAACATCAAAGCACAACAATGTCATCCGAAGACTGGCTGGTAAATAGGATTGATCACCCCCTTGTCCATCTTTGTTACTGACCAGGTCCCCAAATCTTGTTGTACACCTACTTTAGATAAGTTATCTTCCTCCTCGTTTCTTTCCCTGTAGATGTGGCAAACAGTGATTTCATTAAAAAGGATTTTGGTATGTGAAATCTCATTAAGCGAAGGAAGCAAAATATAATTTCTGCAATGTTGAGTCCTGTTGAACCAATTCACAACATTCTTTGAGTCACCAAAAATCTGAACCTGTCTCAACTGTTTCAAGGAAAGCCAGCAAAGAAGGTGATGTAAATCCTTGAGCTCAGCAAAGTTATTAGTCCCCTGCCCAAGGCCAATTGGGGCACGAAAATATTTTTCAGGAGTAATATGAATGACCAAACCTGCTCCGCATCGTCCATTTAAGTCTGTAGCCCCATCAAAGTAGGCCAACAGAACAAATTCCCTAATAAATTCAATCTGAATAGAGCAGTGGATGGAATTTCCAGATGAGGATGGGATGCTGTCGTATATTATTGCCCCTTTCACAGCCCGTTTTCCAATAGCGAAGGGAAGATCTTTGAAAATTACTTGGTTCCTTGCTAGCCAAGTGCCTCAGGCTATCAGGAGAGGGATGGAGCGGACTTTGTCATCGGAGGCCTCCTGCCACCACCGGAACCATGCTTGTTGGATACTATCTCCTTCCCACCTGAGGGGTGAATTCATGAGTCTCAAGGATTTAGCCCAAAGGCTAACATTGAAAGGGCATGTGAGAAATAAATGTGTTGTTGATTCCTCATTTTCTTTGCAAAGAGAGCACCATTCTAGGCCTATTTTCCCCCTTTTCTGCAAGAAATCCCATGTTGGCACTTTTTTCTGAAGGATGAACCAGAAGAAAAGTCTGGTTTTTGCAGGGCATTTCAACTTCCAGATAAGTTTTGATCACCATGCAGGGTCTTCCCAACCTTGTTGGGACAACAACCATTTGTAGCCCGTCTTAGCTGAGTAGCTTCTTGTCTGTGCATGGACCCAAACTAGCTCATCCCTTGCTTCTGAAATCTCGACAGAGGAGTTTTGGATGTCCAAGACAAAAACGCTCCATTCCTCCCTCCATCTCTCCTCCAATGAAGGTCAGCTTCTGTCAACGACCCTTGTCTCCAAATGGTAGTAGTCCTAGGATTGGCCACCTGATTCAGAAAATGACATCCCCGTTCAGTTAAAAATAATTTCAGATCATGAGATAAGGCATATCTTTCCGCGCACCCAACCCAAGGATCACATCCAACCCTCACCCGAGTACCATCCCCCACTTTCCATGCAAGTCCTTGTTCAATAGTGTGAGCCAAAGCAACTACTGCCTTCGAGACCACTGAGGCATTTTTGGAGGACTTGACAGGATTGCGGACCCATTCCATTGTAGTGGCCGGAGCTATGTACTTTCTTTTTGTAACAGTGGACCAAAGAGAATAGGTCGATATAAGTCTCCATGCTAGCTTGGCTGCTAAGGATTTTGAAAAAAGAGACAAATGCTTAATTCCCCATCCTCCCCATTCTTTCGGCCTCGAAATCTTATCCCATGCAACCCAGGGAGTCACATGTTCTACTTTAGATCCGGCCCATAAGAATCTACTACACAGTTTGTCTATGGAAGGTAGTATACCTTTAGGTACCCACATGAGACTCGCCCAGTAAACAAGAATTTCCATCAGAATTGTCTTTATTAGGACCAACCTCCCTACTCGAGACAACCATTTATGACTCCACAATTTTAGTTTCTTTTCTATTTTTATCAGGAGCCATTTCCAATCCTGTACCCGGTAAGTATCAGGTTTCAATAGGAAGCCTAAGTATTTAAAGCTTTCTTGCAGAGATTTGATTTCAAATGGAAGAAGAGCCCCTACTCTGCCACTTTTCTCCAACGACATACTAGATATTATAAGGGTCGATTTCTGCTCATTGATTTTAAGACCTGTAGCTTTAAGAAAAAGGTCCAGGATACTCTCTAGAGCTCTATAATCCTCCACACTTCCATTGCTGAATAGAATGATGTCATATACAAAGAGTAGATGGGTTACCCACAGATTAATAGCCACTTCAATTCCTCGGAGCTCTCCTTGTCTTTTTTCCCTACTAATCATCAGACTCATCCCCTCTGTGGCCAACAAGAAAATAAGGCAGGACAAAGGGCATCCTTGTCGTAGCCCTCTCTCCGGATTGAAAAAATTTGAAGCTACTGCGTTGATTAATAAGGAGATAGAGGATGAAGTAATGCAGCTCATAATCCACCTTACAAAATCGAATCTGAAACCAAGGTAAGTCAACAGAAGGTGCAAGTACATCCAACTTATTCTGTCATAGGCCATTGATAAATCAATTTTAACAATTTCCCCTTTCTTTCCATTCCTCTTTAAACTATGCAGGGTTTCTTGAGCAATTCCCACTACTTCATGAATCTGTCTTCCATCCAGGAAACCAAACTGCTCTGGAGAGATGTGCCTAGATAAGAAGGGTTTCATCCTGGAAGCAATGATTTTAGCAATAATTTTATAGACACAGGTGCATAGGGAAATAGGCCGAAAGTCATCGAAAGAGGCTGGCTGATCAGATTTGGGGATTAGAGCCAGAAAGGTTGAGTTGAAGGGTTGATAGATAGATCCAGAGGATCTTGATTCATCCACAACTGCAGCCAGATCATCCCCCAGGAATTCAAAGAAATGAAGGAAAAATTCCACTGTCCACCCATCTGGCTCAGGACTCTTGTCCTTCTGCATATCCTTGAAAATTTCCTCCACTTCCTGTTTAGAGACAGCTTCCATAATAGAGTCATTTTCTTCTTCCTCAGCATATCTTGGAAAGAATTGAGCAACTCCAATGACCTCCGCTATGGATACTTCCTCCGGGGCTTTGAAAAGATTCTTAAAGTGGTTTACACCTAGAGAAGCTAGTTCTTCAAAGGATTTTGCCATTTCCCCATCCTCTTTTTTCAATTCCCAAATTGTATTAGCAATCTTTCAGCCCTTTGCATAATTCTGGAAAAACTTAGAGTTTTCGTCTCCCGCTTGCAGCCAAATGGCTCTGCTTTTCAATCTCCAGCTTTCTTCCCTTAACTGGAGAAGTTTTCGCCGAGATGCTTCCAACTCTTTAATTCTGTTTCTTGAATCCAAGGACTCATAACCAGATCCATCCGAGTTTTCCAACAGATCTAATTCGAAGTTTATACTTTTGAGCTCCTCTTCTTCCTTCAGTTTCTTCTGATACACCCATTCTTTTGTCGCTTGCTTCATTCTCTTAAGATTGTTTGACAAGTGGATGCTTCTACTTCCTTCTTCATTATGATTGTCCTTTCTCCATGTATCATGGAAAAGAGCTTCAAAGGATTCATCCTTCAGCCAGGATGAGTTGAATTTAAAAGGGGTTCTTGGTTTTTTTCATCTCCTTTCAATTATAGGAGGATCGGGAAATGATCATAGTGACCCCCTTCCCCAACCCAATGTCTGAAAACTGATAGAAAATCCACCAGAGTCTCACAGAGAAGGAAGCAGTCTAGTCTTTTGCCCACCCAATCGACACCAAGGCATCTGTTACTCCAGGTAGGGTGCAATTTGATCAAAGGAGCATCGACCAGGTGGTAGGAAGCAATTTTATTCATGAAAAAAATAGAGAGGGGGTCCGAGTGGGCATTAGCACCCCAAGATTCCGAATCCCCTAAACAGAAGTTCAGGTCCCCTCCAATGATGAGGTAAGGATGGGAGAGGCAAGAGAGGCTGAATAAAGAGTTCCAGAAGCGTTCCCTCTCCAGACAGGGCCCATAGATATTCAGGATAAGGAAGGATATACACAACTCTCCAGAATAGAGTTCCATTGCCAAACAGTTTTCAGAACACCAAGATGAAACTTCCTTGAGCTTCCTCATATTGTAACCTATAACTACACCCCCCGACCTGCCTTCACTGTCGAGAGCTGAGAATGCCTACCCAGGCAAAAACTTTTGAAGAGTACAGATAACATCGTCACTTTTCCCCAATGTTTCTTGGAGGAGAATAACATCAGGGTTATGGGAGTGCACAAGGTTTTTGAAGGCTAGCTTTTTTGGCTGGCTAGCTAAGCCTCTGCAGTTAAAGGAAGGTAGAATTATCAAGGAACAGGGGGGGTGGTGGCTCCGCTCTAAGCACCCCAGGAAGAGTTTTCTGCTTCCCATCAGTGATATCAATGACAGCTTTGAACTCGGCTTTTGAGAGTAAACATTTTCTTCCCCTTAACTTCCTTGGCCAAATAACCACTGGATCCAAGGCAATTCCTCCTACAGCCTATCCCTTACCCTCTCTATTGGCCAAAGCGCAAAGATTATAAGGTGAGTTATCCAAGATATGAACACAGGATTCAGCAGAAGTAATAGAAATATCAGAGGGATGTAAGGCATCATCAGAAGGAAGGGAGACCGAGATGATAATACTATTAGAGGAGGCTTTAGATAAATTCAGTGCAGAGAAATCATTTAAAATCTGCCTGGAGGGACCAGGCCTTTCTGAGAGAGACTATAAAGAGATTGCAGAAGAACATTCGCAAAAAGGAGGAAAAGAAGACGTACCCGCCATGGACGCCCCAACAAGCTCATCAGGTAAGGGAGCCAGTGTGGTCGGCGGATTAATCTGAGCAGCAGCTGCATTTTTACCATCCAAGAGGTGTTCCTGCTCCATTAGATCGATTATTTGTGAAGCCCTCGCCTGGTCTACAAATTGCACTGAAACCTTCTGCTGAGCCCCCCCTGCTTCCTCTGCAGGAGCCCCCTGAGGTCGAAAGGGTCTCATCTGACAGCGACGACGACGATGTCCCAATGGACATTCCTTCGCAAGCTGACCATACTTATGACACCAAAGACAATGGAAAGGGAGGTTTTCATAGTCCAGAGTTTGAAGGAATTCAAGGTCCCTGTATTTTAACGTCATCGCATCCACCAATCCCTCTCTCAGATTTAGGCTTACAAGCACTCGAGCCATACTCCTGTCCTTGGATATGATGTAAGAGTTATCATAATCTAGAAATTTACCCAGGGTATTACCAATAGAGAGAAAAACGGATTCCATCCAGAATTGTAAGGGAAGTCCAGGGAGCTTTACCCAGACAGGGGACTCCTCCAATTTCTCCTTCTGCGCATCAAATAATGGAGTCCATCTGCGAAAAAGAATGGGACGCTTCCCAAAACACCAGTTCCGTTCAAAGACCCAGTCCACATGTGATTTGCTGTCAAAATGAATACTAAACCAACCCCTTTCCAAAACAAGAATCTCTGATGGCTTGCCCAGGGCTTCTTTCCACTCGGATTGGACCCAGTCCACTATGTATTCGGCTGAGTACTTCCTTCCTCTTACACGGCCAACCAGAATAGTCTCAGTTGCATCCATTGTTTGTTCTATGCTGATACCTACCCCCAACAGACATCACGGACGAAGCTTTTTCTTCTTGATGGACTTCGATTTCTTTCTCTTTGCCCCCATGACTTCCTTGAAGCCCCCTTCCACTCCTGCAGCATTTGGAACAGGAGCATCCGGTGCAACCGAAATAGGCGGCCCTTGACCCCCTCCTTCAGGCACAGAAGGGACTTCTGCTTCGTCCGACCTCCTCTGCTAGTTTCCTTCAACGGTCCCAACCTCCTTTGAGTAAGCAACAGCCTGAGGGATCAGATTAGAGGTCGAGGTCCTAGGGTTTTTGTCAACCCCCCCATAAGATGTGGCCCAAGGCAGTCGATTTATGCAAGAAGCAGCCAGAATGGAGCTTAAAGAAGGTCCTCCGCCACCGTGTGAGGCTTCTTGAACCTGGGGTGCGAAAAGCAGAGGAAAACCTTGCTAGGGGCTAGCTTGACCTTGCGAGACTCCACCAACAAGAACCACTTGATCCTCGTTCGACGAGATAATACGAGAGAAATGCTTCAAAAATTCCGCCCGATCTTCGACTGCCCACAACTGCTCTTCGTTCTCCATAGGAGTAGCTCCCACCCACCAAACACCATTCCAGACACTCGGGAGGTTCTCATCTCGTCGACTTACCCCATACTGTGAGCCTCCCACAATCGCCTCTTTACTGGGACCCTGGATGTTTACATTCTTTGGGAAAAACAAGTCAAGATTCTTGGAAGAGAACTTGTGTCCCCAGCACGTCAAAAGGTCCTCTGGCGCAGGCTCGAGCTCAAGAAATTCGCTATCAAACCCCATCTCTCCTGCGCCCAAACAAACTTAAACCGGCACAGCGAGAAAACTGCAACCGTCTCGAAACCCTAATCATCAAAACCCTTTGCAGTAAACAATGTCGGTTAAAAGGGATTAACCCCATCCTGTGGTTGTAAAACTAATGGCCCGAGTACCAACCTCACCATCGATACCTCGGGGCCAGAGAAAAGTATGACATTTTGGGTGCCGAGTACTAAGAACTAACATTGAACTGTCGCCATATTCAATTATGTGCCAGGGTCATGGGACCTAGGGATGAGGCCTGAAACCCTTGGTCTCCATTCCCCAATGCGAGAGCTCCAAGGTGATCCACCCCCCAACTCGTGAGTTCATCCATGTTGAATGTTGGACAAAATATTATAGCAATATGGCTATTCTTGATAATCAAGTAGATAGAAAGAGTCATAGCCAAGTACTAGTTCACGATGTTATTGTAAGAAAGCTAACATATGAGGATAAAGATGCAAAATGAGAGATAAATTACATTTATAAAAAATCAGAAGCATTGATTAACTATGTTATAGATTTATTTCAAATGAAGGGGATTTTGTTTTTGATTGATTCTTAGGTTCAAGTAAGTTTTATTATATAAAATTAGAGTTTAATATTTTAGTTTTTAGTTTTTATGTGTTTATACTAATTTACTTGACTATTTCTTTTGTGCTTGATGATTAGGTACAACACTAGCATGTTCACTAAAAAAGGAATAAATTGCATTGCCATTGAAAAAGACCCAATAAAATGTATTTTATTCAACAAAGAATTAATCTCTTCAATTTCTTGCAAATGCAATGCAAGAATTTTGTTTGACTAAGGGAGATTTTAATGAATCGCATGTGGAAAAACATGCAAACGAACCTCAAGCACCATTATATGGAGTGATTGGGAAACGACACAATGGGATATCAGTAGACATGAGAGATCCATTACAAGAGGAAATGATGGAACTAAAGCAAAAATTATTGTGGAAGAAGACAATAATGAATCTATAGAAGATGATCCACATGGATTATATGTTATTGTTGATGAAGTTTAAGTTATGCTTGAAAAAAAGGCTTAATTATGAGAGCCATTCATGAGTTTTACGTTTAATGTTTTGACTTGGAGATTTTACTAGAAGAATTACTATTAGATTATTGTTAATATCTACTTAATATATGTATTATTTGATTTTCACTTTAATTTTTATGTGAATCATTATTTTTTGTAAAAAAAATTGTGATTACTTGTAATTTTTTTCATAAAATTAAACAAAAAAGTTATTTTTTAAGTTTTTTTGTTAAGGTTTTTCAATAAAAATAGTTCATTTTACTTATCATTTTTAACAAAAAAGTCTTAAAATGTGTATTTTTTTCATTATACTTATATTAAAAATTTGTATTTTTTTGTCAAATATTTTAAATTAATATATTTTTGGTGACAATTATTTGATGTCCATTGAAATATTAATTAACATTAAATAAAAATATAGAAAATATTAACTTTAAAATATTGGCCCTTTTTTTATCTTTTAACTGTGTGAAAAAATGAAGATTTAATTACAAAAAAAATTGAAAAACGTAAATACATAAATACACTTAAAAATAAATATATCAGGGAAGAATAAGATATTAGGAAAATTAAAGTGTAAAAAATAAACCCTCTAAAGGAAAGGGGTTAATGATGCATCAACACCTTTTAAATCAACATGAAAATCACTCAAAATTAAAAGAAAATATTCATACTTGATACATAGGAAAAATTAAAGTGCCAAAAATATGCTCCAAATATAAAAGGTGTGTTCTCAATAACCACTTTTCAAAATCGTATGATTTTTTTCTACCTAAAAAACATGGGTAATAGGTAATTTTATCATTTGATCAGTAACTATGTTCTCTATAATCAATTCCATTTTAAATGTAAATTGTGTCATGAATTTGGATAGTTTCCATAAAAAATAAAAAATAAAAGGGAAAACAAAAGTGGCTAGATGAAGGAGATAACTAAAAATAAATAAAATTGAGAACATGCCCTAATATGATACAAAATTCAAAAAAGATTCTTGAATCAAATATGGTGTTGGTGGTGAATTGACATGCCCCTTCCTAGGGTCCCTTGGAACTTAACAACAAATCAAGTGGACAAATCAACTGCCCCCTTCCTAATGTACCCTATAAGTGCACCCTATATCAAATCCTCACAGCCATAAACAATTGTCTATAGGTAATATTTAAAATTTTTGAAATACATGGAAAATTTTGACGAGGAATAGGGAAAATTCATAGAATGTTGGAAAAAATCATATATTTAAGGATATGAGGAAGTTGAAGATTGATGACCCCATTTTGAATATGTCCCTATTCATATTTGGGAAGAGGAGGAAGAATAATCATGGAGAGAAGAGGAGGTTACCATTTATCTAGAATACTTTAGAAATCATCAAAGAATTGCTTCATCAATAGTTAATAAATATCGTGGTAGAACTAAATAAGTAAGTTAGAGAATGATGAGGTGGTTAGAATGTATGAAGCAAAACCATTGGAAATTTTTTAAATGAACAAGATGATAGGTGAAAGGAATTGGGAACTTAGTTGACAATTAAAACAATATGAAATAAATGAAAGAGAATGCCAAAGAATCCAAGTGGAGTTATCCTTGTTCAAATGGTGATTCAAAATATAAATGTAAATGATGAAGTGAGTCTCCTAGAACTATTTGGGGTTTGGAAATGACACAAGGATATTTGAGGTTAGAAAGTTAGTCAAAGGTGAATACCCCAGATCCTTCTAATCTAAGACACAAAGTTGAAGATCGATTTTCAAATAGAAGTGGAAGTATTTAGAAAGGAAGTGGCACCTCAACATTAAGCTCAAAGGATCCTTGCAAAGGTTATGTGTTTTCTAGGCCCCATATATTCTTCAACAACTCTAGGAGTGTAAATCCCCGCCTTAGATGGAAATTAGTTTTTTACATGTGTAGCAATAAAAGTTGTTTTTCTATACTTGCTTTGTAATTTACATGAACTCAATTCTTATAGTAATTGTATCTTTAGAGGTGACATAATACCATAATTGATTTGTTATAAAAGTGAATTGGAAGACTTTATAGCATTGTTATTTCTTATAGATATTAATTGTCAAAAACAAAGTAAACTTGAAGAATCAAGTCCATAGGCCCTCGAAATATAATGGTTAGGCTACACTCAATTATCAAAAGCAATGGTTAATTCAATAAAAACAAATATTATACGCTAGAGCATTAGCATGGGGAATTTATTACCATAAACCCGTCTTGCTTGAATTTCAACCTCATGTGGACTATCACCATCTTCCTTTTAATTTCAAAGTCTTTTGTATCTTTGTGTGTCTCTTTGTGGATGTTGTAACCATGGCATGAAGCATATCGATCATTGCCTCTAGGTGAAAATAATATAGGAAATAAAAATGGAAATATAAGGATGGATCAAACAATATCATCATGCCAATGAGAAAGAGTTTTTCCTATAAAAATTGATAAGAATAACTTAATGATATATTGGATAAAGATTAGACCATTCAAGAAATATACAAATAAGAGAGGTCATCCTCCCATCTTTTACAATAATCTTTAAAATAAAAATAAATTTTGAAATTAATGTCAATAGTTTTTGGTTTAAAGAAGATAAATACAAAATTTTTCCATAAGAAATGGAGATAGATTTGATACTTGAACATGTCCTTCAATTTTTTTTTGTATAGGATAATTCTTATCTATTAATTTCAATGATAAAGGAAGAAGTTTGGAAAGACTTATGATACTTTGATTTCGATAAATCCCTAGGTCCGAAAGGATTTTTTTCTTGTTTTTTTCAAAAATGTTGGCACATCATCAAGTTTGATTTACATAAGATGGTATACTTTATTGACCGGTGCAATAAAATGGGAGTTGGAATGAATTAAAAATTATTAACCATTGATCCAAAGGGTATAAATCCTTCATCATTCTCAACATTTATGCCAATTTCATTATGTGATGCCTCTTATAAAATAATTCCTAAAATTGTTGTTTCTCGCCTTAAGCCCCCTTTCCAAAAACTATTCTTTGAAAAATAAGGGATTCTATTCTTTGAAAAACAAGGGATTCTATAAGAAATAGCGAAATTTGTAAACACTATCGAATTGATATGTGAAGCGATCCATTTATGATAGAAAAACTAGGAAAGGAAGTGAAAATTAATCCGATTTTGGCTAATGATTTTGATAGAGATAGGCAGTCATTTCTATTCATTGTCTTGACAAAATATGAAATTCAGGAAAAAAAATAAATAAATAAAAAATAAATAAATAAATAAAGATAAAAAATAAAATAAATAAATAAATAATAATAATAAAATAAAAAAAATGTTCATTCTTGATACATAAGAAAATTTAAAGTGGCAAAAATATGCTCAAAAAATAAAAATGTGCATTTCGAATAACCACATTTCAAAATTGGGTGACCTTTTTGCTACCTCCAAAGAATAGGTAATCAATAATTTTCTCGTTTGATCGGTAACCAAGTTTTCTATGAGAAATTTCATTTTAAATGTAAGTTGTGTCATGAATATGAACAGTTTCCATAAATAACCTAAAAGCAAAGGAGAAATACAAGTGGCTAGACGAAGGAGAGCTTTGAAAATAACACAAAAGGAGAAATGCTCTAATATGATGTAAAATTATGAAAATATTCTTGATTCAAATATGTTGTTGGTTGTGGAATGACATACCCCCTTCGTAGCATCCCTTGGAGGTGAACTCCACATTAAGTGGAAAAATCAACTTCCCAATTCCAAATGCCCCTAATAATTGCACTATATATAAAATATATAGGGTTGTAAATAATGGTCTATAGGTAGTATTTACAAAATTTTTAGATACATGTAAAATTTTGAGGAGGAATAGTGAAAATCCATAGAATTTTTGGAAAATCAAGTATTTAAGAATACCAAGAAGATGAAGTTTGATGACCCCATTTTGAATATGTGCCTATTCATATTTAGGAATAGGACAAAGAATAATCGTTGGAAGAAGAGGAGGTTTCCATTTCTCTAGAATAATTTAGAAATACTCAAAGAATTTCATCATTGATAGACAATAAATTTCATGCTAAACCTAAAAACTAAGCTAAACAATGATCAAGTGGTAAGAAAGTAGGAAAAAAACAAATGGGAATTTATTAAATGAATAAGTTGATAGGTGAAAGGAAATGGGGACTTAGTTGACAATTAAAACAACATTAAATAAAGGAAATAGAATGTCGAAGAATCCAAGTGGAGTTATCCTTGTTAAAATAACGATTCAAAATATGAAAGTAAATGATGAAGATAGTCTCCTAGAATTATAGGGGGATTGGAAATGACACAATGATATCAGAGGTTAAAAGCATAATCAAAGGGGAATATCTCCAATCCTTCTACTCTAAGAGACAATGTTGAAGTTGAAGTTTTGAATAGAAGTGGAAGTATTTAGAAAGGTGTCGGGCCTCAACATTAAGTTCAAGGGAGCCTTACAAAGATTATGCATTTTCTAGGCCCCATCTATTATTCAACAACTATAGGAGTGTAAATTGTTGCCTTAGATAGAAATTATTTTTTTACATCTGCCTTCAGCAAAGGTATGTTTTGTAATGAAATCATATATTCCTATTTCATAGCAATAAAAGTTTATTTTCTATAACTCTCTTTGTAATTTACCTAAACTCAATTTGTTGTAATTATATATTTAGAGGGGACTTAATACCATAATTCATCCATTATAAAAATGAACTGGAATTTTGATGTGCCATCCCTTTAGGGAGCGCATGGAAGAATTTATAGCATTGTTATGTCTTATAGATATCTAATTGTTAAAAATAAAGTACACTTGAAGAAACATTCCCATAGGCCTTGGAAATTTAATGGTTAGGCTAGGTTGACTTGTAATAAGCAATGGTTTATTCGATAAATAATTTTATTTTATGTTCAAGCATTACCATGGAGAAGTTATTAGCATAAACCCATCTCTCTTGAATAACAACCTCATGTGGACTATCACCCTCTTCTTTTTAAGTTCAACTTCTTATGCATCATTGTTTATGGACTTGTGGATGTTGTCACCAAGGCATGAAGCACATGGATCATTGGATTTAGGTGAAAATAATATAGGAAATAAAAATGGAAATAAAATGGTGGATCAAAGACTATTATCATGCCAATGAGAAAGACTTTTTTAATATAAAAATAGACTAGAATAAATTAATCATATCTTAGATAAATATTAGGCCATTGAAGAAATATACCAGCAAGATAAGTGGACCTCTCATCTTCTACAATAAACTTTAAGATAAAAATAAAATTGGAAATTAATGTCAAGAAGTTTTTGGCTGAAGAGGATAAAATACATATTTTTTCCGTAAGAAATATAGGATGATACTGTCGAGAAATAATGTAAAATACATCATAATCAATCTGAATGCATATTTTTGTTTACAAATATTATTGAGGTTTCCTATGATCATTGTGGGAACTTATACTTCTTATCTATTAAGGTCGCTGATAGAGGAGGAAGTTTGGAAAGACTTATGATACTTCGATTTGGATAAATCCCTAGGCCCGAATGGAATTTTTTCTTATTTTGTAAATAATGTTGGGACATCATCAAGTTTGATTTACACTCGATGATATATTTTATTCATGGCTGCAATAAAATGGGAGTTGGAATGAATTTGACATTATTAACCATTTTTCCAAAGGAGATAAATACTTCATAATTCTCCACCTTTATTCCAATTTCATTATGTGATGCCTCTTATAAAATAATTCCTAAAATACTTGTTTCTCTCCTTAAGCCCCCTTTCCAAAATTATTCTTTGGAAAAACAAGGGGTTTTATAAGAAATAGTAAATTTGTAAAACAATATCAAATTGATAAATAAATCCATCCATTCATGAAATACATATTAGGAAAGGGAGTAAATATTAAGCCCATTTTTGCTAATGCTTTTGATAGGGCTAGGCACTCATTTCTATTCATTGTCTTGACGAAATATTAAATTCTGAAAAAAACAATTATCAAATGGAAAACTACTTTTATAGTTGAAACTATTGTAGTGGCTACAACCACCCTGCAAAATTTTGCCTTAAATTCATTTTGGAGCCTCTCGACAAATCTTCCTTATCATACTGTCTTGCAGTGTCAATTACATAGGCTCCAACTGAGTTTCAACGACTTTCTAGCTTGTGCATGTCAACTTGCTTGTCTGCCATGAGATGCTGCCATTCTGAACATAGGTGATTTTATGGGCGAGATGTTCACTCAGAAAATTGTGTAATTATGGAGGGGAACCAACCTTCCTTGTAGAAATTTCACAATCCTATTGGCTTGCCTATTGGGCTACAGAATTGCACAATGCAGCCAAGCAACGCTCCCTTAGAAAACTGCAAAATCCACCTCAGCACTAGGCTTCAACCCAGATATTGGGTAACTCTGGGAAGAAATGACCCCCTTACCCCAAAAATTGTTGCATGCCTGAGGGACATCCAACCCTACTTGGCCTAGAAATTTCACAAATCCCTTTCCCACGCTTCTAGACGGTTGCATGTACCTTCTGGTTGATTGGTTCCCTCTGGGATTGAGCAAACTTGATTTGCATGCATGAGTGGATTTTCTCAAAATAGCAAAAATAAACATGCAAAAAGCATCCATAAATTATAGGGATCTATTTTTAGCAGCTCGAGGTTACATGGAAATATCGTTTCAGGAAACTTCCCTCCAAGTGTCGCTTTTTTCCTAAATTTTTGGCATGCGCATAATGAGCCTCAAACTTATTTATTCAACACTGCAGAGCTCATTCCTCACATCAATTTTGTAGTTTTGACATACCATAAGAGATCTAGGAGTCTTTGGCACATTCATCTCAGCTGTTTCCAGATAAGTTTGCTTTTCATGTCATTTTCTACTTTTATGTCACTTTTCATATTTCGATGTTTATGAATGTTTTTTTCTTGGTTTTGTTGACATTTTTTGTTATTTTAATGTATATTAGCTTGTAGAAGCACCGTTTCATTTTTTTTTTTGCATCTCACTATTGTCTTGTGCATGACACTATTTTTCACTAACGGTCGCTGTTGCGGTGACTCATTTCACACACATGCATGTCTTCCCATCTTCTAAATCTTGCATTCATTTTTTGCATGCATGATCATTCAATCTTGCTTACTCTCATTCTCACCATGCATCCAAACCTTTCCATGTTTTCATTCTCCCATTGGTGGGTCTACATTTCCTTAACCCAGACCTTGCCTTGCTGAGACATAAGTTCATATTTCTAGACGCGAACCCTCTACCTTCCCTCTAGAAACTACAAAAATGAAGCTGGTACTGACCTCTAGGCTTGTATTGCGCAATTTTGGGATGCAGTACCCTGCTGACCCAGAACATTGTGAAATGTAGTCTCTAGGCATGCATGTGCTTACTGACTGAAATTGCATATTGCACGGTTTTGGTCTTCAACATGTAGGTTGGACTGTGCATTATACAATTCCAGTAGTGAGTGAGTATCTTGATGGTCTGGACTATCCTTTCTGCAGTTTTGGTAGTCAGACTCCCACCCTGCCGCTGAAAATTGTGCAATCTTTACCACTAGTGAACCAGGTGTGTTGCATGCGAGTCGTCAGATTTGTTTTGGTTTTAAACTAAGATATTTCTTGCCATGACTGTCACTATGTCTCTATCTATATCACATGTTCATCAATCTCTCAGAAGTACAGGTACAATAGCCTCCAAGAGAGTAGGGTCAAAGGACATCGATGGAAGTGGAACTGGAGATGTAGTTGAACAAGTGTCTATGGGCTTTCTCGTTTACGAAGACACCAAGCCAATCATAGATAAAGACATCAAGATGCAATGGTAGGACATCAACGATACATTCTCAAGCATATTTAAGGAATATCTGGAAGACCGTAGGGTCTATGTCAACATCCAAAAATTTGGCTTATACCAGATTGCATGCAGGTATCCCGCGTTTCCATGCGCGAACATGATACACTGGATTGTCTCGCACACTGATCCTGAGATGATGATGTTGAGCAATGTCAACACGACAGATCTTGCTACCTTCAGGTTGAAAGTCTATCAAGAGATGTATCACTTTCCACAACCGGTGAACACAATGGATAAACCATTCAGCACATGCAGCAACGTAAACTCCAGGGATATTTTGAAGAGTTGGGTGAAAGAGTCAGTAAATTTCATAACAACACCAAGTATGGTTTACAAGAGGAAGATAATGTGGAAGACATATTTTTACTTGGTAATCTTTTCATGCTACTCATACAGGCGAGAGAGCACAAAGACCTTCCCGCAGAGATCGAAAATTGCATTGGACCAATTGGCCAGCAAACGAAGGCTATGCAATTGGTCCGACATGTTGGCTCTCACATTGAAGGAATAGGTGACAGAGGCTTGATCTGGCCAAAGGTCAACAAGCTCACGTTCGGGATGCAACGTATGCCTACCAACAGTTCCCAGGTTTGAAGTGGGCATGGACACCTTCGAAAACCTTTTTGCACACTTATTGGAGATTGTTCTCCGAATGTAGCTTCCATTGCATTATCACATAGTTTTCAAACCACTTTTTCACCCCGATGTGAAAAATGATATTTGAGTAGGATCCACCTTACATGTCACAGGAAACAGTGGAGGAATTTATTGCCATAGCAGATTGGTATGCCCCACCACTTGGCACATTCATATGGATGTACAGTGCCACGAATCCTCCACATGTTTTACTGAATTTTTCCATGGACAATCTCGTTATGCAAAAAGTGTCGTATCACTTCTCAACAGGGATGTCAACTAGAATGCACAGGAAGAAGAAGGCACCTTGGCCCACTCTTCCTTTGTGGATCGGGTTGTATGAGATATTGAGTCTCAAGCACATTAATGCTGAGATGGAGGAGTTCAAAAGATTCACTTTTGACACCAGAAGTTTCAATATAGATGACCCACATTGTTTTGTAAAGGATGATTTTGTGAGAGTGAAATTTCCTTAGATCCACAAGGCATTTCATTGGCCAGAGGAAGACCCATGGAGTTACTGACACAACTTCTCTGGGCTCAACGAACCAGTTGGCATAGGTGTTGAATGGTTAATGAAGAAAGATCATAGAGAGAACCATCATCAGTAGTAGCAAAGGGTAATACACATGCGCATGACAAAGACAAGAGAAAGGTTGATGACAGCACAAAGGAAAAACAAAGCTACAAGTTCAAAGAAGATCCACTCATGATTAAAGAAGCTTTGGAGATTGGGGCTAAGAGGATACATCGCAACAAGAGGAACATGGAAAGGCAAAGAGATAAATGGAGGATGGATGAAATAGAAAAAGATTTGCAAGGTTTGAAGCAACAACTTCGGGAAGAACAGTGGTTGCACATAAGAGAGAAGGGAGCACAACATGAATAGATAGAGCAATAGGTGCAACATGAATATATGGACAAAACAACACCCAGAAAGGTTATGGGCTCATCCAAGTAGCTGGCACAGAGCAGATAGGGTGAATAGTCACAGTAGAAGGAGTTAGCTCAAGAGATTGAAAAAATGCTAGAACATATGGGCACAGACATGGTGCAGCCAGAGTTAGATCAGGATACATACCTCATGCATCATAACCAAAAAGTCACCCCACCGGGTTCACCAGATCGAGAAGAAGAAGATGTCGCAAGAAATCAAGGACACACAAAGATCCTTGAAGACAATCTGGAGCCACATATGTAGAACATATCTTTTGATGAATCAAAAAATAGAGTTTTGCAGTCATGCAAAGTGCCTACTCCAGATGTCCACACATCTCTTTCCCAAATTGAGGAATGAGTGATCATATCTGATCTATGAAATCATTTAGCAACACTAGATGATGCTACCAAAGCATATTCCAAGTACACTATATTGTGTGTTCAATTCTTGATAGAAGAGAAGGAGCACATGGCAAAGGTGTTACAAGTGGCCAAGCAGGGAGGACATCAGGTTACGTCATTTTCTAGAGAAAAGTGGAGGAAAGCGATACTGGATGAAGTATAGTCCCTCGAAAAAGTCATGCAGATGTTGGTTCTAGATTCGACATCATGCATAAGGAAGTTGTTTATCTCAATGATTGGCAGTAGCGCTATGCTTGCAGATCACGCATTTTTTCAAATTTGCACACTCCCACTGACTAGATGTAGACATGGACAATGGGATACAAAGAAGCCTCATTACATTTTCCAAAGATGATGAAGCTGAAGCTTGTAGAGTTGAAGGCCTACATCCAGAGTGAGATCTGGAACTATGAAGAACTCCTACAACTCATCAGTAGTTTGGAGGCTTTGCATGCATGAGTGTTCAGAAAAATGGATTTCATTGTGCACACACGTGATCCGATATATTGGCACACTCACTGAGGCGAATTCAAAGAACCAAATCTGACTAGAGCTGGACATGTACTTTGACGAGTTGATTAACATAGGAAACAACACACACTTGGACATCAACGCAAACACTTTGCATCAGTATGTTGCTGTTCTAGCTGCACTCTAGACTAAGACGTGTAAGTTATGAGACGAGTTGGAAAAAGGAGCCAAATCAGTGTACCTAAATGCAAAGAAGGCAAGAGTTCATTTTCAGCAAGATGTCACCGTTGAGCACATGAACACCATCATGGACTACCAATCTTGGCATCAATTCGCCATCGTCAATCATTGTGAGGATGTCAAAGAGTTGGTATGCTCACAACTATTTGAATCTTAGTGATAGCTTGCATGGCTTTCTCAAGCCTATTTTGTGTCACATGGGTACATGTGCAAATTATAATGTAACATCTTGTAAAAGTGAAAGACCAAGTGTCGATGGTCGAATGTAAAATCATGTAGTAGTTGAAGGGTGATGACGGTAGGTGAAGAGTCAGAAAGGGGAATTTGATGGGTCACCTCGCCCTTTGCTATTTATAAAACCTCATTACTGATCATACATGATTTTGGGACTCAAGCTCCCTATAGGTTTATCTTAGGGAAAGCTTGGAGTGTATTGTAACGAGCCTTTAATTCTCCACAAAGAAAAGCTAGTACATATCTTTGGAGGAGTAGGTGGCAGTGACTATAACATTCCTCTATTGGAACTAGTGGTTGGTCATGGTTTTATTGTATGATTGGATCTTTCACTCTTAATATAACAGAGCCAAAAAGTATCATGGATATGTTATTATTGTATTTCAGGTGTCTTGGTTACTCTAACGATATATGTAGTTGTTTTCTTACACATTTATGTATGTACTCTCTCTATATATGTATGTATGAATCTTGTTGAGATGCGATTTTGGTTTAACCATTCCTATGGATTGTTGGTTTACCTCCCTTCCAGCTTGTGATGTATCTTTGCTCGTGTGTTCTCTTCCATGCTGTGTGTTTCCAAAGGTTTCCAAGGGCCATAGTCATTCCACTTTCTGTGTGTTAGAACCCTTCTTGCACCTTCCTTGGCTCGTTGAGCTAGCCACAACCTTGCTATGAACAAGGACTTCCTACTTGCCTCTGCGTGCAACCGGGGTTAAGGCAATATCGTACAACCCACTGCTGGGACTCCTAAAGAAAACAGTATGAGGTCTATATTGGACTTCTTACTAGGGAGATCCCCTCACATTTTGGTGGGTCCAACATAGTCAAAAGAACCTTAGATTTCTCCTTTTGTAAATCTTAGGTTTGTGGGTTTTTTTAAATACCTTATTGGTCTAAGAAAGGGGTTCCCTTTCTCCTAATTAGAAAAAATCAATTATAAAATAAAATGAGAATTTATTCCTCATATTAGATATATGAGGGGGACCATGAATATAAGTCATTCATAATTTGTAGATGACACCCTGTTAATAGGATGTGTTTTATTTATAATGTCTTCTAGGTTTAAAGCCATTTTATACTACGTCATGCTACCCACTATAGGGTTAATCAATTCAAAGGAATGTCATATTTAATATTGAAATATCAATAGTCAAACCAAAATAATTATTCTTAGAAATTTAGGTTTTCTAATTTCATATTCTTGTACCAAATTCAGGTATGTTTAGATGATTGCACTAAATACCTTCCCACATCCCCATAGCTTCAACTTTTAGACAATTTTAGAGTTAAATGTTCTCAATAGATAAATCAATAGTGGAATATGTTTTGTTGTCTAGCCCTCTTCAATTCCATGCTATCTTGTGTTATTTCAATTCACATCTCTATTATATTCCAAAGGAGTTATAAATTTCTTCATCAAGTAAATTCATCAATTTATATGGAACAAAAGAAAAACAATGCCAAGGGATTTCATTTGGTAAATTAATTTGCAATGAAAACACCAAATAATCATGGAGGCTTTGCTATTAGAGATAAGTCTCTAATGAAAATGGCCCTCGGTTATCAAATATTTTGGAGAATGGTGGCATATTAGAATGAATCGTGACAATAGGTATAACATATGAAATATTTTCAAGGAGATCGATGAAACTCCTTTGAATGTTCAGTTCATGTTAGGGTAGGATAAATTTTTTTGAAACTTTTAGCTTCCACAATTCCATTGGTGAAATCGAGGTTGGCATAGATATCCTGGAACGGTAGAGACATTGTTAGGATATTCCGACACATAGGATATAGTTAAGTTCAACTTGGTCTAGTATAGAGTTAGGTTAGAGTTAGGTAAAGTGTGTTTCTTTACCGTTGTACATTTTGTAACTTACAATCCGACGGTCACGATATGTAGTGATCCGACGGTTCACTCTCACCTCGGTATTACCGACACTTGATCCGTGGCTTGACACCCGATTGGTCCATGAGTTCTATTTAAAGCGCATGGAGGGTCATTGTTCGGGTAATCCGTGCATGAGAGAAGCTTATGTAAATTTTCATTCTTTGATTAATAAATTGTCTGTACCCACGTTGGGACAGGCCGTGGACTATTTCCCTCCTTGCACTCTGAGGGTTTTAACCACGTCAAAAATACTGGTGTATTGATTTGAGATCTGGTTGTGAGCGGTGTCCTCTTGGTATTCTTTCTGAGGAACTTACCCTGTAAATTCCTACATGGTATCAGAGCTATTTGAGGGCCGCGTCCGTTGGTGATCCAAATCTGAAGCCGATAGAACTGCATGCGGCTGTCGTTTCCTAGATCTGCTGTTTCTGACTGCTTTCGGGCCGAGAGGACTGCTCTGTTGCGTTCGGAGCATCTGTTTCAGTGAGGAACCCCTTTCGTTTCACACGAAAAGGTTTCCGGTAGCCCTAGCTGCGTCATTTTTCAGATCGGGAGGTATACAGTGTTTTTTTTTGCAGTTTACTGTCATTTTCTCTCTGCTTATTTCGGTTTCGGTTTATTTAGCCTTTTTTTTCCGGATCTATACCTTTCATTTCTGCGTATGCTCTTTGCCCTGCGACTCTGTGCGATCTGGGCAAATCAGAAACAGAAAGAAAGGATTTTTCTCATGCGTATGCTCTTTTCCCTGCACCTTAGTGTGATCTCGGAAAATCAGAAACATTAAGAAAAATATTTAGTTTTTCGGCTAAAAGCTAACTTTGAGATTTTTTTTTAAATTTCTAGTTTTTTGGCTAAAGCTAACTTCGAGCCGTAAGGTTCGTTTTTCTTTGGATATTCGTGTTGGGTTTTGTGTTTTGTGTTTTGTAGGGGAAAAGAGTCTTCCCAAGGCAAGCACGCAAATCGAGGCCCCCCCCCCCCTCTCTCTCTCTCTCTCTCTCTCTCTCTCTCTCTCTCTCAAATATTTTGTATAGATCAATTGGTTCAAAGACCTTTTAAGAGAGTAGACGTCTTGGGTTCAAGTCTCCATTTTGTGGGGGCAGATTTTTTCATTCCCGCACATTCGTGCACTTTGCCGGCAACGTCAACAATTTTGTTTCAAAAATCCATAACTTCTTCATCCGGAAGCCTTTTTCAGAGCCGTTTTTTTTAAAACCGCCTATTTTTTCGAGATCTATCCATTGGACCACTTACTTTCAGCATCTTCAGCTTCAGTTGTTTTTCAAAAAATGGAAAGTCCATGCCAAGTCATTCTTGACAGCACTAACTACTTCCAATGGGTAGCCTACATGGGAGATTTACTTAGAAGTAAAGGTCTCTTCAGAATAGCCACAGACCAAGAGAAGAAACCCAAAGATGAAGACAAGGCCGAAAAATGGGAAAATCGACAAGATCAAGCACGTGGTTTGATAGGAATGTCTGTTTCTCCTGATCTTAGATTCCACATTGCAGAAATTGAAACTCCTCATGAAGCATTAGAAAAACTTGCTAAAGTTTTTGGGATTAAAAATGAAATTAGAGCCCATCAACTTGAGAATGAGTTGCTTACTTTGGATCCTAATAATTTTTCTTGCATTGAAGATTTCTTGTCCAAATTCAAGACCCTTAGATATCTCTTGGAAGGTGTTAAAGTTAAGAAAGAAGATGGTAACCTTATTTATTCCATCCTTACTAAGTTGGGACCATCCTACTCTGTATTTGTTTCCACTTTCCATTCTACCAGGGAAGCTTTCATTTGTCAAGGCAAAGACTACAAGCCCCCTTCCTTTGACTCCTTTTGTGATTCCTTAATAAGAGAACAAGAAAAACTCTTACACCTTGGTCTTCTTAATCTTGGAAACTCTTCCTCGAAAGCGTTAGCCGCCCAGCAGCAACCAAATTCAAAGAATCCTAAGAAGTCTTATCCTCAAAGGAATGGTCCTAAACCAACTCAGCCTCAAGATGAAAGATCATTTCAGCAATATGACAAGACCAATAAAAACAAATGGAAGAAGACTGACAGACATTGTAACTTTTGTAATCGAGATGGCCACTTAGAATCTAAATGCTTTAAGAAGATGGAAGCCTTGGAAGCCGCAATGAAGAAACATAACATCCATCTGGAGCCTACTTCAACTTCAACTTCCGGAACGGCATTTTCTGCATGTCATCGTCAATCATCTCAGTCTGGTTATGCATTAAATGTATCTTCTTCTTCTTCTCATTCTCATGAGTGGCTCATTGATTCTGGAGCCTCTTGTCACATGGCCAAAAACCAAGCCATGTTTTCTTCTTTAAATGATTGTAACACCAAAAATATATATGTTGGTGATGATAGATCTCTTAATGTTGTAGGGACTGGAACTGTTCATCTAGACAATGGTCAGTTCAATGATGTATTATGTGTTCCAAACTTATCCTGCAACCTTCTATCTGTCTATCAGATAACTCATTCAGGTGAAGGTAAAATTGTTGAATTTTCACCTCATGATGTTGTAATCAAGGATCTAAAAGATCCTAAACAGATTCTAGCTACTGGTCTTGCTGATGATTCCAAAAGGTTGTATAAGTTTCACAACTTTGGGTCATCCCATCTTCCCTCAGTATTTGTTGCTCATAATGATGAAGTGAGCAAACTTTGGCATGAGCGGTATGGTCACTTAAACTATCGCTCCCTTCAGCATCTATGTAAAGAAAACATGGTGACAGGTCTTCCTATGGTATCTTGCAAAGATGGTGTTTGTTCCGGATGTGTACTCGGAAAACATCATCGGGACAGTTTTGACAAACGTGCCTCTTGGCACGCCTCAGCCCCTTTACAGCTTGTGCACAGTGATTTATGTGGTCCTCTTCCTGTTGCTTCATTCTCTGGCTGCAAGTACTTCTTAACTTTCATTGATGATTTCTCCAGACGCACTTGGGTATACTTCTTAAAACTCAAGAGCGAAGTATTTACCACCTTTTTGGCCTTCAAAGCATTTGTTGAAAAACAATTTGGACATCAAATTCTTAAGCTAAGAACTGATAATGGTGGAGAATATGTTAAAAATGCATTCATCAACTTTTGCACCGAAAATGGAATTCAAATGCAACATACTGTTCCATACACTCCACAACAAAATGGTGTAGCTGAAAGGAAAAATCGCACCTTAAAGGAAATGGCTAATTGTATGCTGCAATCTAAAGGACTCAGTCTTAGTTTTTGGGCCGAAGCAATTAATTGTGCAAATTATATAATCAATCGCACTCCTACTAAGGTTCTAGAGAATATCACTCCAGAAGAAGCTGGAGTTCCATTAAACCAGATGTAAGTCACTTTCGTGTGTTTGGAAGTGAAGCATGGGCCCATATTCCAGATGAAAAGCATAAAGCCTTAGAACCTAAGAGTGAGAAATGTACTTTTTTGGATATTCTGAAGATGTAAAAGGCTATAGACTTATTCCATTTAAGTCCAAAAATGTTATCATTAGAAGAGATGTAAAATTTGATGAAAATAAATCGGCCTGCGAGCCTAGTCCGGCGGATGTGCCACCTCTTCCTATCTCTTCTATCTTTGAAAACATTTCTTCTTCTGATGATGAAAGCGAGGATGATAATCCTTCCCCACCTTCTCAGGATCCTCAACTTCCAAGATGGGTCCGTGCTACTCGGGATGCAGCAGGTGATCTTGCCGGTGATCCTACAGATCAGCGACGTACACGTTCTCAGTTTGAAAGAGCCTCTTCTTTACTGGCTCAAGCTCCAGTAAATCATGATCCTGACACTTTTGCAGAAGCTTCAGGCCATCCACATTGGGAAACAGCTATGAATGAAGAATATCATTCATTGATGACAAATGATACATGGGATCTTGTTCCTCTACCAAAGGGACGCAAACTTGTTAGATGCAAATGGGTTTACAGAACCAAGTATGGACCAGATGGGAAAGTTGATAAACATAAAGCTCGTCTAGTTGCTAAGGGCTTTTCACAGGTTGAAGGCATTGACTACACTGAAACCTTCTCTCCAGTTGCCAAAATGAACTCTATCCGCCTTGTTCTTTCCCTTGCTGCCTCTTTAAAATGGGAAGTCCATCAAATGGATGTTAAATCTGCCTTCTTGCATGGTGACTTGCAGGAAGAAATCTATATGGAACAACCCATTGGCTTCATACAAACAGACTCCAGCCTCGTTTGTCGACTTAAGAAATCCCTTTATGGCCTCAAGCAAGCTCCTCGAGCTTGGTATGCCAAAATGGATAGCTTTCTTTTAGAATCTGGCTTTTCTAGGTGTCATTCTGACAATACTGTCTACACCAAGAAAGTGGGCAACTCTCTCATCATCCTTGTTCTTTATGTTGATGATCTTATTCTTACTGGTAGTGATCCCAACCTTATAAACCATGTGAAGTCCAGCCTTAAAAAGAAATTTGAAATGACAGACTTAGGACACTTACACTATTTTCTCGGTCTTCAAGTCTTGCAATCCCAAGAGGGTATTTTCCTTTCCCAGTCCAAGTATGCTTGTGATATTCTTCGTCATTTTCACATGGAAGACTGTAAGCCAGCCACTTCTCCCTTTCAGTCTGGAGTCAAACTTTCAGTCTCTTGTACTTCTCCTGAAGTTGATGCTACCTTATACCGTCAACTTGTCGGAAAACTCTTGTATTTAACCCATACTCGTCCTGATCTTTCCTTTGCTGTTGGCCTTGTTGCTCGTTTTATGCAAAACCCCCGTGAAAGTCATTGGAAAGCAGCTAAAAGAATACTTCGTTATGTTCGAGGTACAGTACAGTTTGGGATTCATTACAGTGCCAAAGCAGCTCCTCTGTTAGTTGGTTTCACTGATTCTGATTGGGCTGGTGACCTTGATGATCGGAAGTCTACTGCCGGTTATGTCTTCACTCTTGGTTCAGGACCTATTACATGGGCTTGTAAGAAACAGGCTGCCATTTCTCTTTCATCAGCAGAAGCAGAGTATCGTGGTGCCGTGGAAGCTAGTAAGGAAGCCTTGTGGCTTCGTCAGATCCTATCAGAGTTTGGCTTTGAGCAACAACATCCAACCACACTTTGGTGTGATAATCAAAGTGCCATTCAGCTATGCAAAGATCCAGTCCAGCATCAGCGCAGCAAACACATTGAACTACACATGCACTTCATCAGAAAGCTCATTCATGACCATGTTCTTGAAGTGCAATATTGTCCAACAGATGATCAGGTTGCAGACATCTTCACAAAGGCTCTCACAGAGGCGAAGTTCACTAAACTTCGATATATGCTTGGAGTTCAGGAAGTTGTCACTAAGGGGGGATAGGCTCTAGTGCCTCCTTCCTTCTCCTATTGTGTCATATTTGTAAATCCTTCAATCCTATCCCAAGTTGTTCTTAAGGGGGGATGTTAGGATATTCCGACACATAGGATATAGTTAAGTTCAACTTGGTCTAGTATAGAGTTAGGTTAGAGTTAGGTAAAGTGTGTTTCTTTACCGTTGTACATTTTGTAACTTACAATCCGACGGTCACGATATGTAGTGATCCGACGGTTCACTCTCACCTCGGTATTACCGACACTTGATCCGTGGCTTGACACCCGATTGGTCCATGAGTTCTATTTAAAGCGCATGGAGGGTCATTGTTCGGGTAATCCGTGCATGAGAGAAGCTTATGTAAATTTTCATTCTTTGATTAATAAATTGTCTGTACCCACGTTGGGACAGGCCGTGGACTGTTTCCCTCCTTGCACTCTGAGGGTTTTAACCACGTCAAAAATACTGGTGTATTGATTTGAGATCTGGTTGTGAGCGGTGTCCTCTTGGTATTCTTTCTGAGGAACTTACCCTGTAAATTCCTACAGACATCAACTACTATAGTAGAACCATATGGTGAGATCGTCCTACTGAAGAATTGGAGCTCACTATCTCTTCTTAAAAGTTAGTTAGTTATGAAAGAATATTATATTTGCATAATATATCCTCATGGTCAAAGGATGGAGTATGGAAAAAATGGTATTGGAGAATTGTGCTTCGAAATATTCAAATTTTTATTCAAGAAACGGTGATGGCACTTTTGGGATGTGCTTGCAATAATAAATCGGAGAATGATAAACATAGTTGGCATTTTCAAAGTACTCTATCATGTGCTATATTTTTTCCAGATTGAACCCCTCCCATAGAATTACTGTGTAATAGAACCTTGCATAGGGATGGCCTCCACAGAGTGACAATTTTCTAACAGACATGACAATTTTCTAATAGACATTGGTGTAGATAAAAATTATTACCTTCTAAAATATTTGTTAATGAGGAATACTTTCTCTTTCTCTTTTTACCTCTACATCATCCTCTTGGAAAATTTGGAAATTATCTCTCATATTTTTTTGGAATGCATATTTACAAGGTAGTTTTGATATCATACCTTCAAAGGTATTGCATGTTGGATGGTATATCCAAAAAGGCTTCATTAGTTCTTTGATTTTTATTGAAAGTAGTATGTGGGGTCCTTTAAACATGAAACTCTCTTGAAGAGAAGTTATCTAGCCCTACATAAATTTTTCTATTGGGAAACATTGTTGGGGAGAAACAAGGCTATTTATGATGATAGCCCCTCCCATCCCTAAGAAGTTTCTCTTAAGGAACATCCATTATTTTTCTAATCTATTTATTTCAAACCTACATGAATTTCTCTTCCAATATTTTTCGACAAAATTGGGGAATCCTAGATCGAAAATTTCAATATTCAATAATAGCTCTATCACCATCATATGGAAAGAAAGAGTTGGAAGTTGAGGATATCATAACAGTAGTTTTATTTTTTTGTGGAACATCTAAATATAATCCAAGGATGGTATTTGGGAGGGGAGCGTTTTTTGCCAGAGAGAACAATTAGAAATTTCTTATTATTCCACAATATGCTCTAATTCTAATAATCAAACTAAAGCATATGTTGTATTCCAAGGCTTCCATCAAGCATCTATATCAATTTTAGCATAGTAATAGTTGTAGATGATTCCCGTATTTTAACTAAGCATGTTAACATTGGTTCTACTCAAGAGTGTTTAAGTCTAAGTATGTCTTTGCATAAAAGTCTAATTTTCTACAAAAGTGGGATAGTTTTTATGTGTTCCATGCTCTATGTAAAAATAGCGTAGACCTTCCGGTAACTAATGGGGAAAGACTGAATCAATTTTTCCTTGAAGTTAACAGAAGGATAACATATTATTTTATCCCATAGTGAATAGAGACATATGGGTACAAGTTTCTAGGACACATGTATTGGGGTGTGAGGACAAAAAGATGGAGAGGAAAATTTGTAAATGGAGGCATAGTTTAGTAATTCACTCTTGGCTACCATGCAGTACAAATAAGAGGAATAAGGAATAGTTATGATGTAACATATTATTTGTCTCTACTTTAATTGATTTTTTTTGCATAGCGTTTTCTCAATAATGATGCATCTGTTTTCTAATAATAAAATAAAATAAATAATTCTACACAATCAGCTAAATTTTTCAAAATAGGCTATAATCTTCGCACAATAAGCTAAGGTTTGCACAATAGGCTAAGTTTCTTCCATTCACAGAATACCTTGAGTTTTTCACACAAACTTTATGAGTTGTTTTCTCGAAAATGATGTATTTACTTTCCAATAATAATATAAAATAAAATAAATATAATTTCATATCTTATTGTGTGGAGCATAGCTCATTGTCTGCTGATACCCTATTCAAATTTGTGGGGTCATCAGCTATAATTCATATATTTTTTTTCCAATAATAATGTAAAATAAAATGAAAATGTTATTGTGTGGAACATAGCTCATTGTCCGGTGATATGCTATTGAAATGTGTGGATTTGTCGGCTATAAGTCTCACATTTATCAAGTAAAGTGTTTTCTACATTTTTGTTTTCCAATAAAAAAATAAATTAAATAGCTCACCATAGTCCAACTTATGGTTTATATGAATAGGACATTTTGTGAGGAAGTTCCAACATTTTTGTTTAATAGTAATATTTGTACATTAGTTGTGCATATAAGTTGTCCATGTAAAATAATTATTGAAAGTAGACAATATTAATGAGAGAGAATTAATAGCTATAATTAAAACTAATAGTCATGTTAATAAGAGCTAAATGTAATATCTATTATTGCAGTGTAGAGTTTAACTCATTTATTATTAACTATTAATAAAAAAAAACTAATAGCTAAATTATTATAATAGTTTTCCATGTAAAATAATTATCAAAAGACAACATTATTGAAAGAGAATTAATAGTTATTATCAAATGCACACTACTCTATTAAAAGGCAAGTTAATAATAGTTAATGTAATAGTTACTATGATGATGATTTTAACTGATTAATTATTAGCTATTAATGAAAATAGTTAATCCTAGTAGTATTATAGGTTAGTAGTAATACAACAAAACGACCCTGACGCTCTGTAACTAGGGTTCTGATATTCTCTACAACGGTGCAGACAACCTACTCCCTGCCTCCTCAGGACATACACCTGCCAAAGTGCAACAGCATACCCTTGGTAAATCAGCGCGGCAATGGATCTCCCCCAGGGGGGGCTTCAAAGCCCTCCCCCATCTCCAATCGTGAGCCTCCAGAGCAACCACGGACTTCACCCTCCGGGCCAGAACAAGAAGAAACGGTCATAAGTGAGTCCCCTCTACAAGATAAGACAAATGCTTCCACCAGCCAGTTAGGCGAATGCAAAGATAGACCCGATGGGGAAGCAGAGCCAGAGGAACCGTCCAAGGTCACCTCGAAGACATGCAAACCTGTAGTAGCTGAAAGGCCCAAGATAGAACTTCCGAGCCATAGAATCAATGGGAAAATCCAGTATATGAAGGACCATGCGCTCATTGGAAAATTCATTGGGTTCTGGCCGACAGAAAAAGCTTTGCAAGGATGGATCTCAACTAAATGGAAACCTAAGGGCCATGTTACGCTATAGCTAGGACCAAAGGGGTTCTTTACTACAATTTTTATCTACATTGAAGATAGGAATTGAATCATGGATGAAGGGCCCTACTTCTTCAACTCCGCGGGCTTATACTTAAGAGAATGGGTGGAGAGATTTAATCTGGACAAGGAGGACCTCAGCTGGGCACCAGTGTGGATCAGGATGTACTCACTTTCAGTGGAATACTTGGATGAAGATTCGCTCAAAGACATTGGAAACGGGATGGGGGAGTTCATAAAATCGGCGGAAGAGATGAAGCTGCGTAGAAACACCACCTACGCCCATATTTGCATCTTCATGTGCCTGGACATGGCCCTCCCAGACTCGGTAAGTCTCTTCCATGATGACTATGAATGGATTCAACCCTTGGATTATGAACATGTACCCTTTCGCTGTTGTAAGTGTCATGCTTTTGGGAATCTTTTTAGAGACTTCCCTCTAAATGCCAAACCCCAAACATCTGATCCCTCAGACAAGCTGGGCCAAGATGGCTTCACCAAAGTAACAAATCACAAAAGAGCGCACAAGAAACCCTCCTCAGGGAAGAAACCCCAGCAGGACGCTGCCTCCTTTCCTTCAACAAGCAACAACTTTGAGGTTCTTGCTAAAACCTCAGAAGACCAACCTCTGCACTCGATGCCCAACCCTATGCTTTACACATCCTCCGCAATCCCTCCTCCCTCTGGTTCCTCACCCATCCCTCGCCCCCCTAATGATACCAACGGTACCCCTGAGGAGGCCAGCAAGGTCTCGGATTGGAAAGCAAAAGAAATGGATGTTGACGGTGCTCCCAGTCAGACCTTGAGCTTAGCAATCATTTCAGATGAAAAGAGCCAGGCACAACAAATGGACGAAGAACCTGAGAGTATTGATTTAGGAGGACTTGACATTCTTGAGCTCGAACAAGCCTGCAGAAAGAAGGACTATGACAAGATTCCAGAGCACCAGATCAGCACACTGGAAGTCATCATCTCCAGGGCTTACCAGCAACAACAATTAGGCATTCAGCCAGGCAGTCATTGGGATGGCGGCTTTCTCCCTAAAGACTCCAAAAAGCGGGGGAGAAGAACAGATCTTCAACGAACTATTGCAATAGGGAAAATCCTGGTGGACTCAGGCAGATATTCTAAGCTGACTAAGTACTACAAGCCCACCACTAGTAGTGAATCATGAAGCTCACTTCATGGAATTTAAGAGGGATCAATAGCCCAGGGAAACTCAGATTGATAAAAGCATGATAAACTAGGAGCATCCATAGATTTTCTTTCTTCAAGAAATGAAATGTAACAGTATCACCCTTGGAAACATTCTCTCTAGGGCATGGCCAGGTTGTCACTCGGTGGCAGTGGATGCCTCAGGTGCCTCAGGCAGACTAGCTATTGCCCAAAACATGCAAGCAATAACACTTTTAGACATCCATGCTTCTCATCACATTATCTAGGCCACTTTCCACATTATTGGCACCAACATGCACGACAATCTTACCAACGTTTATTTCCCACAGGAAGCAGGCAACAAAATTGCTTTACTAGACACCATAGAAGCGCTCAATCTTAATAGAGTCCACCCTCTTTGGATCATTGGGGGAGATTTAAACATGATAACTAGGCTAGAGGAAAAGCAAGGAGGCCAAGCTAGGCTGGAGTAGGAAAATTCCCACTTCAAAGAATTCATACAAAACAATTTGTTAATTGATATTCAATTTTGCAACAGCATGCACACTTGGAGTAATCGCATGAGTGGGAGGCAACAAATTGCATCCAAACTTGATAGATTCCTCGTTTCTGACAACATGGTGCATATTGGAGGCGACATGGTGGCAACAATACTCCCTTACTAAGGTTCTGATCATTGGCCTATCTCCCTCAAGTGGCAAAGGCTGAGCAATGCCACCAGGCGACCATTTCGCTTCAAAGCGTTCTGGCTCTCCCATCCCGCCTTCAACGACCTCATCAGATCTACATGGAACAACTTCCCTCAGCCAGAAGGCTCAAAAATGTTTCAGTTTCAATAGAAACTCAAATTTCTTAAATCCCAAATCAAGCGTTGGAATAAAGAGACTTTCGGCAATATTTTTCAAGCACAATAGGATATAAACATGGAAATGAGAGAGCTCCAACAACAAATAATTATAGAGGGATACAAAGAAGTGACACTGGCACAGAGACAACGCATTCACAATCAATTGGAGGAGAGGAGGAAGCAGGAGGAGATACTATGGAGGCAGAAATCCAAGATCAGATGGCTAAAAGAGGGAGAAAGGAACACCAAATTCTTCCACCGAACCACAATTCAGAGGAGAATGCACAACACCATCTCTTTCATTCAGAAACCAGGAGGGGAAAGAGTGGAAAGTCATGCAGAGATTGAGCAGGAGTTTATAAGACACTTCCAGTAGGTTCACGAAGAGCCCCAAATTGATAGACGGCCTGCTATAGAAAAAATCATTCAAAATGTGTCGAAAATCATCACACAAGAACACAATGAACTCCTTCTGTGCCTAATATCGCCACAAGAGGTGGATGCAGCAATGAACCAGCTCAAGGAGGGCAAAGCCCCTGGCCCGGACGGCTTTACAACTACATTCTTCCACACTTTCTGGGAGCTGATTAAAGAAGAGGTCTAGCTAGTGGTGGAGGAATCGCATACTCTTCATTGGCTTTTGCCCTCTCTTAATTCAACCTTCATAGCGCTCGTCCCAAAAGAAGAAAGCACTATTACTCCAGACAAATTTCATCCAATTGCTCTCTGCAATGTAATTTACAAGGTGATATCTAAGGTCATTGCCAACAGGTTAAAGCCGCTACTACCCTTGCTCATTTCGCCCGAACAATCGGGCTACGTGGAAGGAAGATAGATTTTGGACGGCATTATCCTTACGCATGAAATCATACATACCCTCAAGCACTCCAAACAAGCAGGTATGATACTCAAGTTTGACCTCTCAAAAGCTTTTGATAAGCTTAGCTGGACATATATACAAAAAATGTTAACTGCTTTTGGATTTTCTCCAATGTGGGTACGATGGATTCTGAACCTAATATCTTCAACTTTCTTCGCTATCCTCATAAATGGCATCCCATCCCGTCCTTTCAGTCCCTCCAGAGGAATTAGGTAAGGAGATCCTCTCTCCCCATTCCTTTTTGTGCTAATGGCAGAGGGCTTGGGTCACCACATCAAACAGGCCCTCCTGTCCCAGCAGCTCAAAGGTCTATCCATTCACAACTCACCTGCAATCACTCATCAATAGTTTGTTGATGACAACATGCTTTTTGGATACCCTTCGGTTCAGGAAGCGTCTTTGTTCAAATCCCTTCTGAATGACTTCTCTGAGGCTTCAGGAACCAGTCTCAACAAGGCTAAATCGCAGATCTTCTTCTTTCACACTTCCCCTATTAATTAACACGCCATAGCTCATATCCTGGGTTTTTTCATAGACTCTCTACCTTTTAAATACCTCGGAGCCCCCCTTATTGATTCTACCCTCAAGCATGCCTCCTCGCGTATGCTTCTTGAGAAACTTGAATCACGTCTCAATCTATGGACTCACAGAACTCTGAATATTGCTAGTCATTTGGTGCTAATCAAAGATGTTCTACAGGAAATGCCACTCTACCTTTTCTCAATCCTTGCAGCGCCCAAATGGGTTATTAAAAAAATAAAGGCTCTACAGCGCAACTTCCTCTGCGGTGTAATAGGTACAAATCACAAATGGGGCTTGGTAAAATGGACGACAACTTGTAAGCCTAAAGAAAACGGGGGTATCGGTTTGAGGGATCCCAGTCACAGCAATGCTATCATGTGCACAAAAATCTGGTGGCAATGGCTCTCTACTCCCAACAAGCCATGGGCAACCATTTGAACGGACAAATACACCAATCATAGACCACAGGAAGTTCTCATTAGATTGAATCCCACTGTAAAAGGTTCACTCATATGGAATGCTGCAAAACAACACTTCTTGTTGATCCCGCAACATAGTTTCTCGGAAGTAAGAAATGCCAGATCAGCTTTGTTTTGGATGGATGCTTGGAACCAGCTACCAAATCTAAACAACATCCTAGGACAGCCTCCAGACCACTCCTGCGATGAGTAGCAACAGAAAGATGTCCAGAAGCATTGGACTCGGGAGACTGATCAAGGGTATAAACAATGGAAGCAAAGTGACAAGATAATTGAGAACGTAGATCACCAAACTAAGAACGACCTGGAGAGGGAGCTCCAAAATCGACGAATTAGATACTTCGAGGGTAGGGATATTCTATGATGTGGTTACTCACCTAGGGGAACCTTCACCACCAAAGAGACCTACAAAATAATTTGCACAGATTCCGCACCCCTGGATCCCATCTGGAGTAGAATCTGGTCTCCAGGAACTTGGCCCAAAGTCTCTCTTTTCCTCTGGCTGGTTGGGCACTGGAAAATCCTCACTTGGGACAATCTAAGACGAAGAAACTTTCATGGGCCCTCTATTTGTGCAAATTGTAACTCTCAGGAGGAAACGATCCAACACCTTCTAGACTCATGTTCCCTTGCCAACCAACTGTGGGAGAAGGCCATCTTTCGATGTCAAAGAAGATGCAGAGTGACTGATGACATCACCAACTCCATTCACCAATGGTAACAGAACCCTTACAAAAGTGAAATTCTCAACCAATTATGGAGAATGATTCCTGGACTCCTCCTCTGGTCCATCTGGAAAGAGAGGAATAAACACATATTCAAAGATCAAAGTACTCCATTAGAGATCATATGGAGCAACTTCTGTCTCCATCTAAAAGAGACCTTGGCACTTCGCACTTCGTCTCTAGACGATTTTCCCTCTCTCGCAAATGAGAAGGCCATTTGGGAAAACTGGAACATGCAACTCCCACAGGGAACTCAAAATCATGTCCCCTCAGAGTGTATCAACATCAAAAAGGACTCATGGATGCCCCCCCAAAGTACACTTTCAAGCTCAACTTTGATGGTGCTTCAAAGGGTAACCCTGGAAACGCAGGATTCGATGGCATATTTAGAAATCATGAAGGTTTGCCTCTCCTCATATACTTTGGAAACATAGGATGGGATACTAATAACTCGGCTGAATTGGAGGGTCTCTGGCAAGGACTTCTCCTTTCTCAGATACACAACTTCCATCCCCTGGAAATCAAAGGTGACTCCCAAATCCTCATTAACATGGCTAAACAGCTTCTAAATGGAACTCATGTGAGGAAAATTCCCAATAGTTGGAGACTCGAAGCCAGATTGGAGGCCATAGAACATCTGCTCCACAACAATTGAGCCACCATCTTCAATCATGTTAAGAGGGAAAGCAACAAGGTTGCTGACCTTCTTGCCAACTTGGGAGTGGAAACTAAACACACTCTACTCACAGGGACTCTAGACATCATTCAGAAACATGATCAAGAACAGGAATGCAAAACTCTGTTCCAAAGGGATGCAGCCCCCCCAGATGCAGGTGTTTGAGGTGGCATTAACTCTGAAGAGACAGGGGTGGGGCGAGGCAGATCGACACCTGCCCACCCAGTACAGAGAGTTTAATACAGGTAAGGTGGATCGATCTTGGCATGCGCACAGTGAAAGGTTAAACGGCTTCCAGTCCAGCCGCTCTAGTTCATACTTCATGTCCGCAGTGATGGTTCCTCCCTCTGCACGCTCCGGCTTGCATCAGGAGGCGGCGTTCTTCAATGCTATAGTAATGGATGGAGCATCTCGATGCATGCCAGATAAGGTTAAGGCCAGGCATTGTCTCGGGTATGCGATGAAGTCACTTATGCTGTTTCACTTGGTTCATTCCCTCGCCTCTGGTCTCATTTCAGATTTTAGGTTGTCTGAGGTAAGCTCTGTTATTCCGGAGGACTCTCGGCACTTGCGGGGGAAAGTTTCTCTGGTGCTTGGCTCAGCCCTTCTGGCGGAACGGTTCTTGTTGTCCCTCTCGTTCCTCTCCTGGGTTTTGAGCTGTTGTTTCATTGTCTTTGACTCGTCATTTCATTATCCAGTCCTAGGCCTTATCTCTGGTTTCAGGTTGTGGGTTTCGAGCTGTTGTTTAGTAGCCTTTGTCTCGTCAATTCGTTATCTGGTCCCAGGCATCGTCTATGGTTTCAGGTGGTGGGTGGTCGGCCCTGTCATTTTTTCAAAGGCCTCTCGAACTCTGCTTGGAAAGGTTAATTCAACGCACAGTTCTGTTTTTCAGTGAAAGGGATCCGCGGGCTCCCTTCCTGGTCTTGGTGTCTTTACTGCTCTGTTTACCTGGCTGTTGCTCTGTCTTACCGGCATCCCACTGTTGCTCCCTATCAGATGCCTTGTCTTCGCCAAAGAATGGGGTGCCGAAGAGGCCAGCCCCGGCATGCGCCTACCAGCTCGTCCTCAGATTCGCCTTCCCTCTCTAGTGAGTTGTTTGCAGGCCGCTACCCCAGCACCCGCAGTGGGAGAGGGCAGCTCCGTTCATCCAGATATCACCCTGAGCTTCCTTCCTCGTCTGGCTCTGCAATTTTCTCTTTTCACAGCTCTCTGAATCGCCCTAGGATAACGGCTCATATCTCGGTGGTCTTCCATGAGTCGGAACAGATTGAGGACTCAGGATCTCATCCGGGAGGTTTGGGTGCAGTCTCTGCTCCTTCTTCTTCCCTCCAGTTGGGAATTGGAATTGCGCCTCAGCAGGATTTGAATGTTCAGGTTTGCAGCGCTTAGGATATGGTGATGGTGTTGGTTGACCCTGGTCCCTTCGGTCAAAACGTGGCTCAAGCAAGGGATCTGCCAGAGTATGGTTGGTGTCGTATCGAGGAAGAGCCTCCAGATGAGTAGTGCGCTTTCCCCATCTTTGTCTTCATGTTATGCGACCTTCACCACTGGGCAAGTTTGTTATGCAAATAGTTTTGTGGTTTTCCTGTGTCTTTTTTATTTTTTGTTAATTATGTAGCATGAAGAGAATATCAACCCAATCCCCTGCATGGGTACTGAAATCAGTCTTGACTATGTACTCACTGCCTCTAGCGAATCTTCTCACTTGCTTTTTTTGACAGTTTTGCCTCTCTTCAAAGTGGAGACTTGACTTCGGTCCCGATGTAATTGTACCTCCTTACTTTGTTAATAGAATTAAACTTACTTAGAAAAAGAAAGTATTATAGGTTAGTAGGTTTCCTTGTAATAGATATAGTATTATAAAAATGTAAAAGTCAAGTTAATCATAGTTAAATGTAATAGTCACTGAAATGCATATTTTCACTCATTAATATTAACTATTGATGGAAATAGTTAATAAGTGTAGTATTAGGAGTTTGTAGTTTCCAGTGTCGGAATATAGTGGAGAAATTTAAGGTGAAACCTTGATTTGTATTATTTAAAATAATTTTTTGACTGTATATATGAATTCAGCAACATTAAAATGCCTAGGCAACTTCTATTGTGCAGGATTTACCCATCAATCTTATGATTTGAATGAAGTCTAGTTAGATGTTAGAGAAAGTAACCCGCAGAAATCCATCGGAAAAGCTTTCAAAAAGTTACACTAAAGACAACTCTGTATTATTATAGGTTAGTAGGTTTCCTTGTAATAGCTATAGTATTACAAAAATGTAATAGCTTCAGGATATTATTATTATAGTTTAATTATTATAGTTATAGTTGTTATTCAATCTTCTATTACTATTGTGATACTATCATTTATAGCTTCATAATAACTCCACACAATTTATTAATTAATAGATATTAGATATTGTGCAAAGCTTTTTTCTTTTATTTTCATTGTGTCGAGGCACTGCTAAAATGGTTGAAATTTAAATAACCAATTTAAAAGGTCGAATGAATGGTAGTGTCTGTTGGCATTGAAAAGGGGCCTATAGCTAGTAGTGTGTAAAGCATTGTTTTTGTAGAGATTTATGTACAAGGAGAGATCCACACAAGAAAAACTCTTGTAACAACCTTATCAGAAGAAGAAATAATTAATGTGCAAGAATTAATAGTTATAATTAAATGCACAATAGTCTATTAATATTCAAGGTAATAATAATTAAATATAATAACTATTATAGTGCTGAGTTTAACTCATTAATTATTAACTATTAAAGAAAATGTGAACAATTTTTTTTTTTGTGTTTTAGTTGTGTCAAAAACTTGTCCATTTACCATTAATTCCAGCTAATTAATAACTATAATTAAATGCACAATGTTCAAGTTAATAAATGATGATGATGATGATGGTGGTTAACGTCCACTGAGACCAAACATTGGTCTATCATACATAGAGAAACACATTATTTATTTTAATTTAAGATTTTATTCTTATGATCGAAAAGCTTGCAGAGAAGCCTCCCAAGCTCACTATAATTTTGACATTGTAAAAGGCTAGGAAGGTCAGTATTGTAACAAATATTGTGAAACTGAGATCTAATGTGGTTGTACACGGGGCACTCTAAGAGGAAGTGGTTTTCATCCTCGATGTTCCAACTCTCACATATATGGTAGATCCTTTCCATCCATGGCGTTTTAGGAATTGCCCAACGACCTGTTTCACTATGGAGCTCATGAGAATTCATTCTAATCTTTGCTATATTAATTTTCTTCTTTGAGCTAGTTAAAATAGAGAGATACTTTTGATCTTCTAGGGTGGGGTTGATGACCTTCTTATAATAACTTAATTTTCTTTTAGTCGCTAAATATTTCTCACACCACATTTTTTCTTTAAACTTAGAAGTAACAATATCTTTAATGTTATTTATGTTTTGCAATGCATCATTCTCATTGATCTCCCAATAGTTTAACCAGGCCCTTGTGTCTTTATGCCACCCCCGATTGAGCCTTAGGTGGTTTTGGTTGGAATGTAAATCTAGCTTAGGAAGTCTATGATCATCGATGTTATTGAGTTTGTGCCTGTACAACAGAAACCTAATCATAGCTAGGCTCTCAATAGGGGAAATACCTGCTTCTATAAGGAGAATAGGATAGGGTGTATTACTTTGAATTTTCAGGTTATAAGCTATAAAACGCTTCTGGATTTGCTCAATCTTTCTCCATGATTCTCTGGAGATGCTGCAACCCTAAACCTCACAGCCATATAAGATAACAGGAGTGACTAAAGTTTCAAAGAGGAACTTCTTTTTATCTCACATTACGAGGTTTGTTGTTTTACAATTATTTTCAAGACCAAGATAAGCTTTCCACCCCCCATTAATCCTTTTCTAAATGCTATGGTTCCAGCTGAGCTTGTGATGAATATGAATTCCTAGGTACTTGTAAGAATACACTTCCTCCAAGTTATTATTTTCATACATAAAATTAGTGTAAGTGTCCTTCTCGGATTTGATAATCATAACTTTTGTTTTTTCAGTGTTAAGAGTCATACCCATGGTAGAGCATAAATCCTTAAGAAGCCTAAGTTGCTTATCAAGATCAGATGGGCACCTTGCCAAAAGAACAATATCGTCAGCATAGAGAAGAAGGATGATGACTATCCTAGCTAAGATCGTGCCATCACATCCTGCTTCCTCTAAATAGCCTTCGAGCTTATCGATGTAAATGCCAAATAGGGTAGAGGAAAGGGGGCAACCTTGTTTAACTCCAATGTTACACTTAATATCTTTCGACCAACCCTCATTGCTCTTTACCTTGGCAATTACATTCTCGTATAACCTTATAGCGATAGCTCTCAACTCGAGAGGAACCTTTAGCTCTTCTACTCTATTCCAAAGGTTGTATCTAGGAACTGTATCGAAAGCCTTTCTAAAGTCCACAAAGCAACAAAATAAATTAGATTTATCATTACAAAATTCCTCCGCAATGATCCTAAGCGTAACGAGGTGGTCTCTTGTCGAGTGATGCCTTCTAATACTTGCTTGGCCTTTAGCCCACTTACCTTCACTTTCAAGCCATATGCTTAACTTCTTTTCCAAAATACTACCATATAACATGGCTAAGAGAGGGTTGATCATAATTGTCCGATAATTAGAGGGGTTATTTGTATGCCCACTTTTAAAGTATTACAGTGTGGTGGCTAACTCATTAATTATTAAATACTAATACAAAAAATTAATAGTTATAGTATTATAAAAGTTGTTTATATAAAATAATTATCAAAAGAAAGCATTAATGATAGAGAATTAATTGCTATAATTCAAGGGACAATAGTCTATCGGGAGCGAAGTTAATAATAGTTAAATGCAATAACTATTGTAGTGGGGATTCCAACTCATTAATTATTAACTATTAATTAAAGTGTGAACATTTTTCTATATTAGTAATATTCGTATTTTAGTTGTGAGAAAATTTGTCCTTTGTAAAATAATTATCAAAAGTATAATGCACTAATGCGAGAGAATTAAAAGCTATAATTAAATGAATAATATCCTATTAATAGTTAAGTTAATGGTAGCTAAATGTAATAAATATTGCAATGTGGAGTTTAACTAATTAATTATTAATTAACACATAATATTATAATGGTTGTCATGTAAAATTATTATCAAAAGAAAGCATTAAAGAGAAACAATTAATAACTATAATCAAATTGACAATAGTTTATTAATAGTGAATTTAATAATAGTTAAATGTAATAACTATGCATTTTAACTAATTAATTATTAGTTAATAGCTATAATATTATAATGTTTGTCATATAAAATAATTGTCAAAATAAAGCATTAATAAGAGACAATTAATAACTATGATCAAATTGACAATAGGTTATTAATAGTGAAATTAATAATAGTTAAATGTAATAGCTATTAGTATGAGGTGTTTAACTCATTAATTATTAATGAAAGTAATTAATCATTATAATATTATAGATTAGGTAAGTAAGTTTGGTTGTGATAATTGTAATAATATAAAAATATGAAAATTTAAAAAAACTATTATTGTTATTTAATTATTACAATTATTAATAATTATAATTCATTTTAGTATTACAATTGTGTTGTGATTATTTATAAATTCATAATTAACTCCATACAACAATCAACTAAACAAACTAATCAGTAACCATCAGCTATTCTTTATGCTTTCATTTACATTTTTATTGCTAATTATTTATGTAGATATATTTTCTTTCATTTTCATTGTGGGGAGGTGCTGCTAAATTTTTGATATCGAAATAACCAATCTAAAATGTGGAATGGCTGAAAAGTGTTTGTTGGGTGGTAGAGTTAGTAGTGTGCATAATAACCAATTCAAAAAGTGGAATGGATGAAAAGTGTGTTGGCATTTAACATGGGCGTAGAGTTATTATTTATGTAGATTTTTTTTCTTTCATTTTCATTGTGCGGAGGTGCTGCTAAATTTTTCATATCGAAATAACCAATTTAAAATGTGGAATGGCTGAAAAGTGTGTGTTGGGGGTAGAGTTAGTAGTGTGAATAATAACCAATTCAAAAAGTGGAATGGCTGAAAACTGTGTTCTGGCATTTAAAATAGGCGTAGAGTTAGTAGTGTGCATGGCATTGCTGGTTCAAAAATTTGGCACATTGGAAGCTTTGAACCAGAAATATTTTGTCAACATTTTATCAAATAAAAATAAAAATGAATTAATATGGAGAATTACTAATTGTAATTACATGTAAATTAAATGTATAATAGTTTATTAATAATCAAATTAATAATAATTAAATGTAATAGCTATTGGAGTGTAGAGTTTGATTTATTAATTATTAATGGAAGTGTGAACATTTTTGTTTAATAGTAATTTTGTGTTTTAGTCTTGCAGAAAATTTGTCTATGTAAAATAATTATTAAAAAAAGAAAACATTAATGAGAGAGAATTGATAGGTATAATTAAATGTGTATTAGTCTTTAATAGTCATGTTAATAATATCAAATGTAATATATATTGCAATGATGAATTTAATTAATTAATTATTAACTATTAATATAAAAATAAATAGCTATAGTATTATAAAAGTTATAGGAATAAAATAATTATCACATAAGTCTTTAATAGTCAAATTAATAATTGTTAAATCTAATATATTTTAGAGTGTGAAGTTTAATTCATTAATGATTAACTATTAATGAAAATAGCTAATCGCTATAGTATTATAAATTAATAAATTTCTTTGTAATAATTACAATATTAAAAAATTATAGTAATTTCATAAAACTATTGTTGTTGTTTATGTTATTAATAATCATAGTTTATTTTTCTATTCATTTTGTTATTACTCTTGTGTGGTTATCATTTATAGCTTCATACTTCAAAAACCTAATTAACTAATATTCATTAGCTATTCTTAATGTTTTCATTTACATGTTTATTCTTAATGTTTTCATTTATATTTTTATGGTTAATGCTTTGTGCAAATATTTTTGATTTCATTTTCATTTTGGGAAGGCACTCCTAAAGTTGGAATCAAAATAACTAATTTAAACAGAAGAATGGTTGCAGAGTGTTCATTGGCATTGAAAAGGGATGTAGAGTTGGCAGTGTTCGCATTGGAAAAGGGTATAGAGTTAAAGTGTGCACAACTTCGTTATATTGTATTATTTATTTTTTCTAAAATTAAAAAACAATTAATTTTTTAATAATTTGAAAATATAATTTTATTTATATTTTACAAATCAAAAAACATTTCTTAAGTATAGGTATTTCTACATAGTGAAATATTTTCACACCAAGCTTTCCCTGCAAGCTTCAACAATAGTTTTATTGACATGAAATAATTTATGAATTTTTTTTAGGAGAGGTATTCTTTTGGTAATGGGGACTCTTTGAGATATTGTTAGCAGTGATAGTGCCTAAAAAATTATTGTGCTAAGAAATATGTTTTCTTCTCACTCCAACACAGCCATTCATTCATGTTGTACAATTAAGTTTTTAATATTTTGAATATATAGTTTAAAGAGGGATCGCTATATATTTATTTTTTTTAATAACTTTAATATATAGTTTCATTTATGTTTTCAAAATTAAAAAACATCATAAATAAACTATTTTTCACGTTAAGCATAGTCATAATAAATGATATGATCTCATTTTAACAATTATATATATATATATATATATATATATATATATATATATATATATATATATAATTGAGTTGCATTTATGTTTCTAATAATTTGAATATATAGTTTAAAGTTGGATTAAGTTAGAATTATATTTTTAATAATTTGAATAAATAGTTTTTAGCCATGTGTTTGAAATTTAAAAAAATCACAAATGAACGATCTCTTATGTCAATCATAGGTATAATAAATCATAATATATAGTTTGCAGTGGTAATGAGGAGAAGTTGATTGTTTAAAGAACTGTGTTTTCTGTGTTGATTGTGTGAAGAATTGTATTTTCTCTACATTCTGGCATAAACATTATAGTTTAAAGCGATATTGAGTTCCAATTACGTTTTTAATAATTTGAATATATAGTTATTTATTGTATTGTGGGACAAGCTTGTGTACAAAATATTTATGTTCCAAATTAATAGCTTTTTAGAGGATTTTCATTGTTTTTAATTGTGCGGGGATGCATAAGTTGTTTGAAATGAGTTGTTGCACAGAATTGTAATGTGCAAAAAGCCATTGTGTAAGGCTTTTGTCTTTAACAACCTTTCTCATGTAAGGGACATGCAACACTCGGAAGAGCAGTAGCAGCGTTAGAAATATAAGGCTTTAGAAATATAAGGCCAGCCACAAAGTGTTAATATCAAAGCACCCCAATGTTAATGTCAAAGCGGTGGCTAATAAGTTAGCCACTTAAAAAATTTTATTTTTTCAAATTTGAAATCTATGAGAGATTGATTTATATGAAAAATAAAACAATCTGCACACGAAAATTATGTCTCATCAAAGTTCATTCAACCAATCTAAAATTAAAAATAAAATTTGGAAAAAATTGTAAAATTATTTTTGAATTGATAGGAAAATAGAAATATTGATAATTTTCATAAAACTTTAATTAAAAGTATAAAAAAAAAAAAAGAGAAAAAGAAGAAGAAGAAAACAAATTATGCAACATCAATGCAACCCCAAGGTGAATGACTAATGACTAAGGACGAAGCAAGGACAAATAAACATGAGTGGGTTATGGTTGTCCCTTTAGCTTAGAATTGCACCAAGTATTATATGCGATATTTAGAGTCCGGAATGAAGTCATAACACGGAAAAGATTAATGGATATGGATGTTGTTCCCTAGAGGGAGGATGAATGCACGGGTGAAAACAAATACTTCCTTCATATTCAAGATATAGATGATACGTTTGAAATTGTGTTGAAAGGTTGGTCATCATTTCACGAAGTCGATGCTCACATGAGGTCGTGACCAAAGAGTCATAACGAGTTATGATGAAAAATTACGGAAACAACCCACTACGTGGTGCGTGGAATCCGATCCTTGTTAGAGGCGTGGTTATTCGCCAAAGAATCTATATTGATTGAGTGAAGTAGGTTAAAATTTCTACTAATAGTCTAGGCAACTATTTAGCTCTATATTACCATGAGATTGGCTAGCAACCTTTGGTGTGGACGCACGCATGTGAATGTAAACAATTCACAGTTGGGTGACTTAAGATATAGGATGTTTGGTAACTAGCAGAAGGTTGGTTACATTGTTAAGATTTGGAGATGGAAAATTAGAATGAAAAACTAGGGACGGTTTTTTTCATACCCTTGGTGATACAAAATCTCAACAGACATAGCGGGTTAAAAGAAAATAAATGATTGGGCATATCACAAGAGCATGAACGATATACTATAGGTTGAAATCAGGTACAATCAACTAGCTTCACACATGAACATGGTAGTGAACCACATAATTAACCATAAAACAAATTAAGATGAATCTATGCTAGTAAGATAAATTTGAGTGTAAAAAAATTATAAATGGAAAAAAGGTAACATGTACTATATGAGATATTAACAATACTAGGTGATATAAATGAAATAGGGACTAAAACAATGAAATATGCCAATTGTTGGGGTATTTAATGTTGATAAGGTTGGAAGAGAGAGAGCGGGAGAGTAGCTAGGGTTACAGACTTCAGCAGGCATTGATTTCCATGGAAGGGCACAAAGGAGGGAGCTCCACTCCCTCCTATAAGCAGGCTGTGGCCAGCAGAGGTAAGAAACCATTAGAAAATGTTAGAGGTCCTTCAGAAGAAGGGAAAAGGAACATTGAAGGGGAGCAAGATTGTACCAAATCAAGGGAGAATAATAGGACAAGAGAAAATGAGGAAGAAGACAAGGAACATGGAACAAAAGACAAAGCACAAAAGGGACCATGCAAACCCAAAGCTGAGATCACACCTAGAGTGGTTTTAAATTATCTTGCTATGTAGGTGTTGTGCTCTACAACAACCCCCCATTTCATATCATTATTTATTTAGGAAAACTATCATATGAAATGGGTCCTTTTAGTTTTGATTGGTATCAACATTGTATTATTCAAAAAAGGTCTGAAAACAAAATGAAAAAACATTATGAAAACCTTTTCGATAAACCCATTTTGATCTTAATAATACAAATAATCAATCTTTTATCATTGCGATAAAGCGATTGCAAGATCGCATATCGCAATGACATAGGAAGCATACTTTAACGGCCCATTCATTTTCCCCGATGTGATATTGCCATCGACAATCGGTAATATACTATGCATGTTCTTAAAGCACCCCACGTAATTCACCCCAATACGATGCAATATCGCTATCGGAGATCGCCGATATGCTATCCATGTTTTCGTAAAGTGCCCATACTCCCAATGCGATGCGATATCGCTATCGGCAGTCGGGGATTTCAAAAGGTGTCAATATAAGGAGTTAAGTTTTCCCCGACGCCCGATTGTGATAAAGCCAAAAGCACAAATTTCAAAAAAGCCGTTAAAACAAAGGGATATTACGATCAATTCATATTGAAAGCTTGATCTGTCGAACAATGATTTTCCTATGCAACCGCCAAAACATCCAAGGCACGCTTAAACAAATCATTCAGTTGATTAATGATATGATGGGAATTTAAAGGATTGGCAGGTTTTAAACAACCATTTAATGTAATTGTAAGTCCTAAAATCTTGCCATAAATTGTATCTGCGGCCACTTTAAAAGTTAATCCCTCATCACGCATTGATCAATATATCTTTCTCATATTCGATTTTCATTACCAATTCTCTGTGTTACATTTATTTTCACTCATGTGCAGAATTCTTCCAAAGCAGAAAACTCAAACAGAATGGGGAAGAAGTCTAAGAAAACCACAGTCGCTTCCGCTGCGCCAGCCACAGGACAAGCCGTCGCTGATCCAACAAATAAAAAGAAAGGATTGATATCTGATACTACATGTTCTGGTCTCGGCAAAACTACTTGGAAAAGTACCTACAATTTGATTGAAGCCGAAGAACCTGAAGTGACAACAGTACAAGCCTATGCATATTCAACTCGGAAATCTGATGGTACTTTAAAGGACTTACCTGACTCCTTCCTTCATCGGATAGCAGCTCGGGAACAAATTCTCCCATATACAGATGTAGTGCGGTGGGCAATTGAGGAAATCCCAATCATGGACAGAACCTTCTGCACCAGAGACGAGAGAATTTTCGGGTCATTCAAGGCTGATGATTTAAGGCAAATGTATCATTTTCCTGAGCCACAGAAGAAGTACAACAAGGCATTCTTGGAAAAATTCCGAAAAGAGAATGAAATTGAATCCGAACACATCCGGGATTAGAGACAAAATCCGGCAAAACACCAACATGAATCTTCCGGTAAGTACTCAGTTGATTCCCTATGTTCTCCTTATTGTTATGCTGGAATAATGATGTGTAGATTGTGGGGGTTGCACGACTCTTCTAATTTCACTATAGAAATGGTTCCTTTGATGGAAGCGGCGTGTAAGAGTGAAATAATGGATTGGGAAACTATACTCTCAGATAAACTAGCAACAGTTGTTCTTGAGTTTAGAAATAAGACCCGCGTTACTGAATGGTTAATTCCCCCATTCTACTACAGTGCCTATATTTTAGATACCTTGTGTTTTAATTCTAAATTTCCTGTGCTCGGCTGGAGGTTGACATCACAAGACCCCATGCCTATTCACATATACCATCAGAAATTATGGAAATCCTCTTATAAGCACCATTTATACCAAGTCTGCAATGGCTTTATGTTACCCATTCATTACTCTATTTTTGATAAATTTGCTCCCAAGATTTCCTACCAAGTAGGGATTGACTTGACGTCAATAGGAAGATGGTTCAGGGAGGAGAAGTTTACTTATATAAGAGTTTTCGGTAGCCAAGCCGAACCTCATGTCCTTCCCTTGTACATACCTGATAAACTGCTGGCAAGGGAAATAGCTTATCAGCTCATTGCCGAGGGAGTCACACAGACCCTCAAGAAAAATAAGAAGCAGGGTTGGCCCTCTTTCCCTTTGAGATGCGGTGTCTACACGTTGCATGATTTCAAACATGCAGAGAAAGAAGCTACAAAGATAAAATCATTAACTCTAGCAACCCTCCCTAATAGGCAATTTGATCCCAACAAAGTCGCCTATAATGCACTTGAACAAGCCAAATTGGCAAAGTTTGATCATAAAGAAGATATGTTCGATGACCTGTTCTCCTCAACCGAGTCAATAATGCAGGTTAAGGTATTTGCTAGAATGAAATATCAAGATGAAGGGTTGGTTGAATTCAACAGACTTAGAGAACAGAGGTTGCAAACTCTGCCTCTAGATCTGTTGGCAACAACCCCAACAACATCATCAAGCGAGCCTGAACAGGAACAGTCAAAGGAACCTCCGGTTACAACAAAAGAACAAGAAAAACCACAGGAGGAAACTCAGACTAAAGAGCGGGAGAAAGTGCGGGAGGAGACCTAGACTAAAGAGCAGAAACAGACCAACATTGAAGTAAATGTGGATACTGATATTGATCCAAAATTGCTCCAGGAATGGCAGCAATTTGATTCTATTATCAGCAGTCTCGAATGTTCAAAGGACACTAAAACTTCGAAAGCAACAGACACACAAGAAACCACTTCACAATAGGTTCCAAGTGGAACCAGCGGCCCACCCATTTCAAAGGAAGTAGAAATAATACCAAAGGACCCCTCCGATCAAATAATTTTGCAGGTAGAAGAGATTCCTCCCTTGGATGTCTTCTATAACCCAAGGCATAAAGCTGTAGTAAAACGACAAAGGAAGAGAAGAAGGACTAATCAACCTTCCCTTTTCCCAGAACAGATGGTCATGGGCAATGTGGTTTGGAAGGAGGAATTTGACCCCTCTGATGACCTGACAAAACTGTCACAATATGCTGGAGCCTATTCAGCAGCAACAATAGACAAGGCATCAGAGATGAGTCTTTTATTGAAAACAAAAGACCAAGAAATCTTCTTATTACAGGCACAACTAACTAAAGCAAAGCAGAAAGCGGAGCAGGCAGAACAGCAATTGTTGACACAACAGCAAGTAAACAATCAACTAACTCAACAATTGCAGGCATAGAAACAAAGGACTGACCACAGCGCAATCCAAAAGCAAAAAGAATTGTCAGAGGCCTTGGCACAACTGAAGGCAGCAAATGAGCAAATGCTGAAAACAAAAGATGAGCAGATTGAGAAGACAAAGGGCGTTCCACAAATAGCTGAATTCAGAGTAGAAGCACTACAGATAAATACGACATTAATAACACAAATCAAACTTCTATGTCAACAAATCGCCCAGGCAGAGCCACTATGTGAATTAACGGCATCAATAAGTGAGAAAATAGAAAAGGCTAGGATGGAATTGGATCAAGCTGAAGAAACGATAGCTGCATTTCTTGACTGGCAAGATACTGACTAGGGACAAGCGGCGAATTTACCAAGAATTTTAGTGTCACATAAAGATATATTATTTACAGAATGGCAGTCCCAGTTAATGAAAGCAGAGAGGGAAGTTTCAAGGTGCAAATCAACTACAAGCAATTTGGTTGAATTAGTTAATAACACTCTCTACTTGTCAAACATGATTTCCCAATGCACACCAGGAAAATTGACAACGATGAAAACATTGGAGCAGTCATGTTATCCAAATCTAGAGGAAAAGGGGAGATTAATTGCTGGAATTAACAGTTTAACATGGGACACCTATTGGTTCTTCTTGGTAAAACCACACACTCAAAGAGCCGCCCTCAAGTGCCTTACAGATGCAATCGGGTATATTATCCCCGATATTCAGGATGCCACCTATGTCGCCCATCTTAGCTCTCGCCTCAACAGACCACCCGAAGTGGAGCCGATGCTTGCGATAAGTCAGCCCAGATTTAAAGGCAAACAGCCTACTTGATGATTCATGCCGCCGACTGCCATGTTGCTGAGGAAAATATGATCAAAATTAATTGATACCAATTAAGTAGGATTTCAGTTTCATAGATAGTTAGCTTAATTAAGTATTTATAGACCCTTTCATTGTTTTGGAAAGGGTCGTAAAGTTTTGTATTTGACTTAAAGACTGAAGTTGCACTATTGTGCTTCAGCCATATTCTTTTATAAAAATGGACCAGTTATTCTAATTTTGACAAGGAAGCTTTTATGAAAATGTGCACTACTGTCTTTGTTTGAAAGTATTTCTGCGTTGGAAGAAGAATCTCAAATAGCGATTGATATTGGGAGTGTTTAGCAGCTCATATGGTGCTATTATCTATGTCTGAATTCATTCTTTTCATATGAATTTTTATTTGATTGCCTTTGCTATTATCGAATATATGTATGTGTTTTAACAGCATTTCTTTATTCCCTCCACTATTGGATGTTTATGGGATGCTTTTCCTTTGATCATATATGTATTGATGATATATAAAGTGTAGCAATATTGCGCTAATCCCTTTGTTTAACGATTTAAGCAGAGTAATTCTTGAATGAATAAAAGTCCATGTTTATTGAATAGAGTCATCTACGTGCCTGTATATAAACATAGATCATCAAGCGCTACACTTTAAAAAATACAATAGTTCCCGGGATTAGTAGTATTTCTTTTATTTTACCGATATATTAAGCTATTCGCCTATCATTAGATTAGTCAACCAATCATTCATTCATCCTGTTTATCCATTACTGGAAAACTGGTCCGATTATCCCCAGTCGGATCCACCATTCCAAACGGAAAAGGAGTTGTACTAAGGTCTGGACCGGGTGGTTATCCCCCAATGTTGATACAACGATTTTCGGGGCATCAACATTTTTGGCGCTAGAAGGAGGGCCCCAACTGTGAATGGCAAGCAAACCCAAATCTGCAGGCCATTCTAAGAGTAATTCTCCCTTCGTATCACCTCGTACTTCCCAATTGCATGCTGGTTCTCCAGTATCCAAACAATTAGAAGAGGAATCAACTACCACTGCTCAAACCCATCATACTCCAGAACAATTAAGTCTTCAATCCCCTGAAGTCTAGTCTCTTATCCACAAACTTCAGAGCTTCTCGATTTCACCACAGAAATATGAGGTATCACAAAGCAGTGCGACTTCATAGTTTAATGTACCTCACCCTCTCACCAGACTTCAGAGCAAAAAGCTCAGTATTGAACCCACTGAGTTCCCTTTACCCAAAAGGAAGAAGGTGAAGAAATATACTGAAGGATCTAACAGTGAAGAGCTTTCATCCACATCCTCCATCTCACTTTCCCCTGTGCAAAGTCAATCATCCACTCCCCCATTACATATTGTTGTTCATCAGAGATTAGGAGCTTTAACATCCCAACCTGCTCACTCCACAAAATTATTTCCTTCCCAGACATTTGGAATTTCAACAGTAGTATCATCTACTACTGCTGTTATAATGGCAGATCCATGGACCAGGCCTGGTGGAGTCAACATGCCTGCACCATTGCATGCATTACCTCATGCTCCTGAAAAATGGCTACCCAAGTTTAACCCAGATGATGGGACCCAAGCTGAGGAACATATTAATAACTTCATGTTGGCAGTCAACTTGAAAGGAGTAACAGAACAAGATGTTGTTGTTAGACTTTTCCCTTATACCTTGCAAGGATCAGCAGGATCCTGGTATTTTTCTTTACCCTCTGGTTCCATTACCAGTTGGAACACTTACCAAGAACAGTTTCTTACTAAGTATGGAGATGATAGGTCTTTGGCTACAGTAATAAACGATGTCTCCAATCTTAGGATAGAGCATAGGGAACCGATTAAGGAATTTAACGCCTGATTCAATAAACTCTTGAATAAAATCCCAACAACCTCCAAAACAAGTGAGCAAATCCGAAGCGAATGGTATATAACTGCCCTACCTGCCAATATAGCTATTTTTGTAGACAGGGTTGGGAAACCTACTTTAGCTGAAAACATGAAAGAAGCACTTGCTGTGGAGAAACGCATTAATTCTCTAGAAAAGAAAGCTGCTCTCGAAGACAGAAAATCCAAAAAAGTTTCTTTTAAAGATGATTCAAGGAAGAAAACCCCAAAAGATCCATATGACTTGGAGGGTCTGCAAAAGGTCCTCAAGACTTTGTGAAATGAAATCAGGGAAAATTTTAAGAACCCCCCCTAAATTTATAAATATAATAAATGGGCGAATCTCCATGGTATGTAGGAAAAATGGAAGGCGATTTTATCAATAATATAATATGTATATATAATTTTTTGGCGAATATCTCACCAGGCATGGCGAAGATTTTACTCAATTATAAAATCTTGTAAGATCTTGGCGAGTCTTTCACTAAATAATAAAACTTTGTAAAGTCCTAGTGAATCTTAGCATAGGCTACATGATGGTTTAATTCCCCCATTTAAATAGGCTACATTCTAGGTGAATACCATGGGTCAATACCATGTGCCATTTTTATTTTTATTAATTCTAATATTAGGGTTAATAATGGTTTTTTGCATGGTATTAATAATAATCTAGTCCATGGTATTTGTCCCATAGTATTTTGGCCATAGGTTTCACCTAAATATAACCCATTTTTTGAGTGTTCGTAAATATAAGGTGACTTATGGAGTAAATATAAAAAAATGTTTTATTTGTTTACCATACCTCTCGTTTATTTATATTTTTATTAATTTACCATACCTCTTTTACAAATATGGTATTTGGCCCATAGGATTCACTTAAATAAAACCTCTTTCTTGAGCCTTCATAAATAGAACTAGATTTATGGACAAAATATAAAAAGAGGTTTTATTTATTTACAATACGTCTAGTTTATTTATATTTTTATTTATTTACCATACCTTTTAAGTATAAAAGGATGTTTTATTTATTTACCATACCTCCACTTTACTTATATTTTTATTTGTTTACACCCTTACATGTATATAAGGTGACTTATAGAGTAAATATAAAAAATGTTTTATTTATTTACCATACCTCTCACTTATTTATATTTTTATTAATTTACCATACCTCGTTTATAAATATGGTATTTTGCCCATAGGATTCACTTAAATAAAACCTATTCTTGAAAATGGGCGAATGGATTCACTTAAATAAAACCTATTTTTGAAAATGGGCGAATGGAAGGTTGTAAGTCCTAATTTCAAGGGCTAAATTTACCTTTTTTACCCTCTCCCTTAAAATAAGGTGGGCTATTTGAGGTGATTTGTAAAAATGTACTATGATACAAAATATTTGCCCACTAAAAATTTACAACCCCTTAATTTCGCCAAAGGGTGAACATTTGCCCCTAAAATTATCCTTGAATGAAATGGTTGAAATCAAAAAATAGGTAGCCGAAACCTCAACCAAAAGACCCTTTAGAAATTATAAGAAAACTGAATCAAAACCACCAAATGTTATATCAAATGCAGATTCAGATCTTGAAGAAGGAGAAGAAGAAACAGTTACACCTACTGATGAAGAAGAGGAAGTTGTTGAATGTCATGGAATGTGGGATTTCATACTGCCTAACTCCGATACAGATAATGAAGAAGAAGCATTTCCTGTCACTACTAGGAGTAAAAGTACCTCCGAACCTGTTCAGGCAACTTCAAAGAAAAGGAGTGCAGGTGCTGCTACAACAAAGGAAAAGTATCTACAAAGAAGCCACCTACAGCAGTTCCTCAAAACCAACCTTCAACCTCAAATACTCCTTTAACATCTAAAACTTTGGTAGTATCTGATTCAATGGATTACAATATTGTTGATGATATGAAGAAAACTAAGGCAAACATTACCATGTTTGAACTTAGCAAATTGAAACATCAGCAGAAATTGCTTCTCAAAGAATTAAATGTTGTTCCCACTTCACCTCTTCACAGTGCTAAAGCCGCTAACGATACAGGTCAACCACCTTCTGGTATGGTTGAAGATACTGATGCAGTCCTAATAGGAGATAGATCAAACTCTCATACTCCACCTTTCCTTCTAACCTATGAGATCTACAATAGAAACCTGCACAACTGTTTGATTGACTCACGGGCATCTTCTAACATAATGCCAGCTTCAGTTTGTTCCAAACTGAACATTGAACCCCAGAAGTCTGCTATTAATATTGTACAGTTGGACAGGACTAAAGTACAGGTTTTGGGAGAGATTAATTCCGTAACTATCGGGTTATCTGTTGATCCCAGAATAGTACAAAGGATTGATATCCTAATAGCCGACATACCTCAATTTTATGGTTTAATATTGAGTAGGGATTGGTCTAAGAAACTACATGGGTATATTTCTACTGATTGGTCACATATGTGGCTTCCCTATAAGGGTAAGCCAAATCAAATAAGGATCGATCGAGAAAAACATATGACCCATACAGTTACTGAGTTTGAGCAAGAAAACCAACCAATAGCATTTAATAACAACATTTTGGGGAATTATTCATCAGAGTCATTCTTTGGCAACTTCGTTGCCTAGCCATCCCCTTTCTCAGTAAACCATTTTACATCTCAGAGTGAAATTTTTTCACAAACAGACAGGTCAAGATGTTTCAATGGTACTGAGAAAACTGTAAATAAAATTGTTAATACTTCTTTATTTTGGTCGTTATATTTCGATTCGTCCAAATCTAGTGAGGCCTCAGGAGCAGGATGTATTTTGATTAGCCCACAAGGGGAAAAAACAATGCTGTCATGTAGGTTAGAATTTGAATGCACAAATAACACAGCAGAGTATGAAGCCTTAGTCCAAGGACTATATAAAGCCATCGGCCTTAAGGTCCAATATTTGAAAGTGTTCGGAGATTCTGAAATTATTATCAAACAGGTAAGGAATACAATTCATTGTCTATCCACCCATCTCAAGCATTATCAATTGCTGACGCAGGAACTTACCTCCCACTTTTTTGCATTCAATATTTCTTCTATTCCCAGATCTCAAAATTTGGCAGCTGACCTGCTAGCCAATGTTGCCTCCAAGCTCCAAACTTTCGATGACTACATCCCAGATAGATTTTCAGTAGAGTTGCTTTTTAGGCCATAAATTCCTGACAATGTCACGAATTGGAGAGTGTTCAACCATGATGAAGACATTTTACAGTTCTTAACTTCGGAAAAGTCATATGATAATCAAATCATCGAGGAAAACAAGCATGACCTTCAAATGAGAGGTAAACCTGAGGAAAACTCAATCCCTTAGCCTGTGGTAAAGCTTGAGGATCTTTATGATATTAAAGACAGGTTTAAAGCTGTGACTAATGCAAAGCTCCAAAGTTCTACCCTAAGGTTTGAGTTGATAAATCTTGGCATTGAGCAAACTCCTCAAAACATTAATTTAGGATTAGGACTTTCCTTGGAAGAGAAGGAGGCATTCATTAGACTGTTAAGGAAAAATAAACAGGTTTTTTCTTAGAAGTATGATGATTTAAAGACATATGATACATCCATCATCCAGCATACCATTCCAATGCTTCCCGATCAGAAACCAATTCAGCAGAAGTTGAGGAAAATAAATCCGAACTTAGAGAGTTGAATAAAATCTGAACTTAACAAACTCTTGAAAGCTAAGATTATTTTTCCCGTTCCGCACTCAAACTGGGTCTCCAATATGGTGCCAGTCAGAAAGAAAAATGGCGACATTAGGATTTGTATTGATTTCAGAAATTTGAACAAGGCGAGCTTAAAAGATAATTTCCCATTACCTACTATGGAGCAGATACTCCAATCAGTAGCAGGCTCTGAGTTAATGTCCTTTCTAGATGGCTTCTCAGGATATAACCAAGTTCTGGTCCATCTTGATGACCAGCTTAAAACCACATTCAGAACAAAATGGGGAACATATGCATATCAGAAAATGCCTTTCGGACTTATTAATGCAGGAGCGACGTTCCAAAGAGCGATGGATATAGCTTTTAAAGGGTTTATTAATAGAACAGTAGTCGTCTATCTAGACGATATTACCATATTTTCCAAGGAGAAGTCCAATCATTTGCATGATCTAAATCAAATCTTTCAACGCTGCAAAAGATATGGTATTTCTCTTAACCCTAAAAAATCTTTCTTCGCTCTTGACCAAGGAAAGCTCTTAGGCTTTATCATGTCTAAAGATGGCATTTATATTGATCCTGACCGGATCAAAGCAATCTCTGAAATCCCTTTCCCTCATAATAAAAAATCCATGCAGTCATTTTTAGGCCAAATCAATTTTGTCAAAAGATTTGTTCCAGATTTTTCTCAAATTATTTTTCCACTTCAAACTATGATTAAGAAAAATTCAGTCTTTAAGTGGGGATCAGCAGAAAAGGAAGCATTTGATTTAATCAAGCAATCAATAATCAATGCCCTAGCCTTAAATTATCCTAATTTTTCTAATCATTTTACATTGTATACTATCGCATCCAACTTGTCTTATGCACCAGTACTCACACAGCTTAATGATCACAATGTGGAAGCACCCATTTCATTTTATAGTTCAAATCTTCAGGGTGCTAAATTGAATTACTCCAAAGTAGAAAAACAAGCCTTTGTTGTATATAAAGCTGTCAAACATTACAGACCCTTCCTTTTAAAAACCCACACAAAAGTTATAGTTCCTTTTCCTACAGTAAGGCAACTATTGATCCAAAAGGAACTAGGTGAAAAAAGGGCAAATTGGGTTACAGCACTTCAAGAATATGACTTAGAAATTAAACCAACAAAGATTGTTAGAGGCCAAGATTTTTGCAGGTTACTGGCAGGATCATCCAACATTCCAGAATCAGGTGATACAGATCAAACCGAAGAAATCAACCAGATAAGTATTACTGATTCTGAGTCACAATATGCTTACTTAATCTTTTATTTGAAAAATGGATATGCACCTCCTAACTTGTCTTACAAAAACAAAAGGGCCATTAGATTGAAAGAAAAAAATTTCACAATTATTGATGATGTGCTTTTTAGGCGAAATTATAATTCAATCTTATTAAGATGCCTAGAAAAACCTGAAGCACAAAAGGTTTTGCAGGAATTACATGATGGACCAGCAGGAGGACATTTTGGAGCTGACACAATAGCCCATAAAATCATTCATGCTGGCTATTATTGGCCCACTCTGTTTAGAGATTCTCATGAATATGTAAGGAAATTCCAAAATTGTCAAACTTCTATTGGAAAACAAAGAAAATAAGCTTTTCCTTTGCAGCCGGTCAACATTGAACAACCATTTGAGAAATGGAGATTGGATATCATTGGGGAAATTACTCTGCATTCTTCCAAACAACATAAGTATATCCTTACTGCTACTGATTATTTTACTAAGTGGGTTGAAGCAATTCCTTTGAAGACAACAAATTCTGAGGCAATAATTGAGGTTATAGACCAATTCATCATTACCAGGTTTGGTGTCCCAAATGCTCTTGTTTTTTATAATGCATCTTACTTTTCAGGCAATGCTATGCTTGATTTCGCTATTAAAAGAGGATTTAAATTAAAATATTCCGCTAATTACTATCCTCAGGGTAATGGTTTAGCAGAGTCTACAAATAAAAATCTGATTAAAATTATTAAGCAAACTATCGAACAAAACCATAAAACATGGCACAAATCCTTAATATTCGCACTATGGGCTGATAGGATAACACAGAAGGCTTCCATAGGATCTTCTCTATTTAACCTTGTGTATGGAAAAGAATTAGTGTTACCAACAAATCTTGTTCTTCCTTCTCTAGCCTTAGTTCAGTTCATTGAGGAAAGCCCTTCTTCTTCTATTCAACGTAGACGTGACCAAATTCTAAAATTAGAAGAGGAAAGGGAAAAAGCCAAGGTTATTCATGCAAAACATCAGCTAATCATCAAGGCATCCTTTGATTCAGTCTCATCCGGTTCAAACAAATTTCAAGTCGGTGATTTAGTTCTGAAATGGGACAAAGCCCATGAGGACAAGGGAAAACACACCAAGTTCCAGAAGATGTGGCTTGGGCCATTTCAAATTTGTGAGAAGATAGGCCATTTGACCTTAATATTACAAGATTTATCAGGTTTGAGAGATTCCCTCCCTGTTAATGGCCTTATCTTAAAGAAATTCTTTAATTGAGGAGGTAACCCCTTCTCCTTTTTTAGTTTAATAGAGTTTTGTAGTTTGTAGGACCATTAGAAAATAAAGTTGTAAGGTATCTTCCATTGACCTTTGCTGTATTTGAAAGTTGCTCCACAGAAGTAGTGTGGATATTTACTTTTAAATAATAGACGTCTTACATAAGAGGGATAATTTCTAGGAAACTAGGTATAATTGCATTCCAAAATCACAATTCAATTTTTGTGAACCCTTCTCAAAGTTTAGAAGTATTGTAAATCATTTTATGTTTTCAGATTGGCCACAAAAGGGTTATCAATATCAAAACAGAAACTAATCCAACTTCTGCATCTTTAACTCTTACCTTGTCATCCATTTACTCTTAAGGAGAAAATTGTCCATCCCATTCACCAAAGATTATGGTTACTCAGAGTGTAATTCTAAAATATATGATGTTAAAGATGAGGAGTCTTATTACAAGCCTTCTTACCATGTTCATAGGGAAATAGTTTAACCGACATTACCAATACTGCATACCAAAACAGGGTAATGGCTTAGAATTATAAGACAAGGGGTCTCATCACGAGCCAGCTTGTTCGGTTAGATTATAACCAGTGAATGGCATTGTCAATAGCTGGCCACCAAACCAGCACAATGGCTTTTTATATTAGCAATAACAGAAAAAGAAAGGAAATACAAAATGTGAAAACATGTTTTGAATTCATTCTGTTAATCACACTCTTAAATGGATCGGACTATGGACAATAATATGGTTTAAAGGTATCCCTGTCGAAACTATGAACGTTTGCTGGCAGCAGAGGCTCTACCTATGACAAAGGAGTCAATTTTAAAAAGCTGATTTGGAAAGGTTCTATGTTTTATCATTATAAACCAATAAACGCCAATTTAAAACTTAGAATGTATCTAATTTTAAAGAAGAGAGGAAATTAACAAAGATAGATGCATTTTATTTAGAATGCATATATACCTAGTTATATTAGAATTTTCCCCTTTAGTGAGAACTCTATTTTGAAAAGTTTAAGTATTTCCATACTTTTCAGAGATAATTGTTTCTTCCAGCGAATCACCAGTTGTTGTGCTATACAACAACCCCCCATTTCATATCATTATTTATTTTGGAAAACTATCATATGAAATGGGTCCCTTTAGTTTTGATTGGTATAAAATTGTATTATTCAAAAAAGGTCCGAAAACAAAATGAAAAAACATTATGAAAACCTTTTCGATAAACCCATTTTGATCTTAATAATACAAATAATCAATCTTTTATCATTGTGATAAAGCAATCGCAAGATCGCATATCGCAATGACATAGGAAGCATACTTTAACAACCCATTCATTTTCCCCGATGTGATATCGCTATCGGCGATCGGCAATATACTATGCATGTTCTTAAAGAACCCCAGGTAATTCACCCCGATGCGATGCGATATCTCTATCGGCGATCGGCGATATGCTATCCATGTTTTCGTAAAGTGCCCATACTCCCGATGCGATGCGATATCGCTATCGGCGATTGGGGATTTCAAAAGGTGTCAATATAAGGAGTTAAGTTTTCCCCGACGCCCGATTGCGATAAAGCCAAAAGCGAAAATTTCAAAAAAGCCGTTAAAACAGAGGGATATTATGATCAATTCATATTGAAAGCTTGATCTGTCGAACAATGATTTACCTGCGCTCAACCGCCAAAACATCCAACGCACGCTTAAACAAATCATTCGGCCGATTAATGATATGATGGGCATTTAAAGGATTGGCAGATTTTAAACGGCCATTTAATGTAATTGTAAGTCCTAAAATCTTCCCATAGATTGTATCCGCAGCCACTTTAAAAGTTATTCCCTCATCACACATTGATCAATATATCTTTCTCATATTCGATTTTCATTACCAATTCTCTGTGTTACGTTTATTTTCACTCCTGTGCAGAATTCTTCCAAAGCAGAAAACTCAAACAGAATGGGGAAGAAGTCTAAGAAAACCGCAGTTGCTTCCGCTGCGCCAGCCACAGGACAAGCCATCGCTGATCCAACAAATAAAAAGAGAGGATTGATATCTGATACTACATGTTCTGGTCTCGGCAAAACTACTTTGCAAAGTACCTACAATTTGATTGAAGCCGAAGAACCTGAAGTGAAAACAGTACAAGCCTATGTAGATTCAACTCGGAAATATGATGGTACTTTAAAGGACTTACCTGACTCCTTCCTTCATCAGATAGCAGCTCGGGAACAAATTCTCCCATATACGGATGTAGTGCGGTGGGCAATTGAGGAAATCCCAATCATGGACAGAACCTTCTGCACCAGAGACGGGAGAATTTTCAGATCATTCAAGGCTGATGATTTAAGGCAAATGTATCATTTGCCTAAGCCAGAGAAGAAGTAAAACAAGGCGTTCTTGGAAAAATTCCGAAAACAGAATGAAATTGAATCCGAACCCATCCGGGATTGGAGACAAAATCCGGCAAAACACAAACATGAATCTTCTGGTAAGTACTCGGTTGATTCCCTATGTTCTCCTTATTGTTATGCTGGAATAATGATGTGTAGATTGTGGGGGTTGCATGACTCTTCTAATTTCACTATAGAAATGGTTCCTTTGATGGAAGCAGCGTGTAACAGTGAGATAATGGATTGGGCAACTATACTCTCAGATAAACTAGCAACAGCTTTTCTTGAGTTTAGAAATAAGACCTGTGTTACTGAAAGGTTAATTCCCCCATTCTACTACAGTGCCTATATTTTAGATACCTTGTGTTTTAATTCTGAATTTCCTGTGCTCGACTGGAGGTGGACATCACAAGACCCCATGCCTATTCACATATACCATCAGAAATTATGGAAATCCTCTTATAAGCACCATTTATACCAAGTCTACAATGGCTTTATGTTACCCATTCATTACTCTATTTTTGATAAACCTGCTCCCAAGATTTCCTACCAAGCAGGGATTGACTTGACGTCAATAGGAAGATGGTTCGGGGAGGAGAAGTTTACTTATATAATAGTTTTCGGTAGCCAAGCTGAACCTCATGGCCTTCCCTTGTACATACCTGATAAACTGTTGGCGAGGGAAATAGCTTATCAGCTCATTGCCGAGGGAGTCACACAGACCCTCAAGAAAAATAAGAAGCAGGGTTGGTCCTCTTTTCCTTTGAGATGCGGTGTCTACACGTTGCATGATTTCAAACATGCAGAGAAAGAAGCTACAAAGATAAAATCATTAACTCTAGTAACTCTCCCTAATAGGCAATTTGATCCCAACAAAGTCGCCTATAATGCACTTGAACAAGCCAAATTGGCAAATTTTGATCATAAAGAAGATATGTTTGATGACCTGTTCTCCTCAGCCGAGTCAATAATGCAGGTTAACGCATTTGCCAGAATGAAATATCAAGATGAAGGGTTGGTTGAATTCAACAGACTTAGAGAACAGAGGTTGCAAACTCTGCGTCTAGATCTGTTAGCAACAACCCCAACAACATCATCAAGCGAGCCTGAACGGGAACAGTCAAAGGAACCTGTGGTTACAACAAAAGAACAAGAAAAACCACAGGAGGAAACTCAGTCTAAATAGCAGGAGAAAGTGCGGGAGGAGACGCAGACTAAAGAGCAGAAACAGACCAACATTGAAGTAAATGTGAATACTCATATTGATCCAAAATTGCTCCAGGAATGGCAGCAATTTGATTCTATTATCAGCAGTCTGGAATGTTCAAATGACACCGAAACTTCGAAAGCAGCAGACACACAGGAAACCACTTCACAACAGGTTCCAAGTGGAACCAGCGGCCCACCCATTTCAAAGGAAGTAGAAATAATACCAAAGGACCCCTCCGATCAAATCATTTTGCAGGTAGAAGAGATTCCTCCCTTGGATGTATTCTACAGCCCAAGGCATAAAGCTGTAGTAAAACGACAGAGGAAGAGAAGAAGGACTGATCAACCTTCCCTTTTCCCAGAACAGACGGTCACGGGCAATGTGGTTTGGAAGGAGGAATTTGACCCCTCTGATGACCTAACAATACTGTCACAATATGCTGGAGCCTATTCAGTAGCAACAATAGACAAGGCATAAGAGGTGAGTCTTTTATTGAAAACAAAAGACCAGGAAATCTTCTTATTACAGGCACAGCTAACTAAAGCAAAGCAGAAAGCGGAGCAGGCAGAACAACAATTGTTGACACAACAGCAAGTAAATAATCAACTAACTCAACAATTGCAGGCAGAGAAACAAAGGATTGACCACAGCGCAATCCAAAAGCAGAAAGAATTGTCAGAGGCCTTGACACAACTGAAGGCAGCCAATGAGCAAATGCTGAAAACAAAATATGAGCAGATTGCTCAACTATCATCACAGCTTGAGAAGGGCGTTCCACAAATAACTGAATTCAGAGTAGAATCACTACAGATAAATACGGCATTAATAGCACAAATCAAACTTCTATGTCAACAAATCACCGAGGCAGAGCCACTATGTGAATTAACGGCATCAGTAAGTGAGAAAATAGAAAAGGCTAGGACAGAATTGGATCAAGCTGAAGAAACGATAGCTGCGTTTCTTGACTGGCAAGATACTGACCAGGGACAAGCGGTGAATTTACCAAGAATTTTAGAGTCACATAAAGATATATTATTTACAGAATGGCAGTCCCAGTTAATGGAAGCAGAGAGGGCAGTTTCAAGGTGCAAATCAACTACAAGCAATTTGGTTGAATTAGTTAATAACACTCTCTACTTGTCAAACATGATTTCCCAATGCACACCAGGAAAATTGACAGTGATGAAAACATTGGAGCAATCATGTTATCCAGATCTAGAGGAAAAGGGGAGATTAATTGCTGGAATTAACAGTTTAACATGGGACACCTATTGGTTCTTCTTGGTAAAACCACACACTCAAAGAGCCGCCCTCAAGTGCCTTACAGATGCAATCGGGTATATTATCCCCGATATTCAGGATGCCACCTATGCCGCCCAGCTTAGCTCTCGCCTCAACAGACCACCTGAAGTGGAGCCGATGCTTGCGATAAGTCAGCTCAGATTTAAAGGCAAAGAACGTACTTGATGATTCATGCCGCCGACTGCCATGTTGCTGAGGAAAATATGATCAAAATTAATTGATACCAATTAAGTAGGATTTCAGTTTCATAGATAGTTAGCTTAATTAAGTATTTATAGACCCTTCCATTGTTTTGGAAAGGGTCGTAAAGTTTTGTATTTGACTTAAAGACTGAAGTTGCACTATTGTGCTTCAGCCATATTCTTTTATAAAACTGGACCAGTTATTCTAATTTTGGCAAGGAAGCTTTTATGCAAATGTGCACTACTGTCTTTGTTTGAAAGTATTTCTGCATTGGAAGAAGAATCTCAGATAGCGATTGATATTGGTAGTGTTTAGCAGCTCATATAGTACTATTATCTATGTCTGAATTTATTTTTTTCATATGAATTGTTATTTGATTGCCTTTGCTATTATCGAATATATGTATGTGTTTTAACAGCATTTCTTTATTCCCTCCACTATTGGATGTTTATGGGATGCTTTTCCTTTGATCATATATGTATCGATGATATATAAAGTGTAGCAATATTGCGCTAATCCCTTTGTTTAACGATTTAAGTAGAGTAATTCTTGAATGAATAAAAGTCCATGTTTATTGAATAGAGTCATCTACATGCCTGTTTATAAACATAGATCATCAAGCGCTACACTTTAAAAAATACAATAGTTCCCGGGATTAGTAGTATTTCTTTTATTTCGCCGATAGATTAAGTTATTCGCCTATCATTAGATTAGTCAACCAATCATTCATTCATCCCGTTTATCCATTACTAGGAAACTGGTCCCATTATCCCCAGTCAGAGCCACCATTCCGAACGGAAAAGGAGCTGTACTAAGGTCCGGATGGGGTGGTTATCCCCCAATGTTGATACAACGATTTTTGGGGCATCAACAGTAGGCACACAGGGACCACATGTGGACATATGCAATCATTTGTAAATTTCATGGGATTATGGCCCGCTTAAAAAGCTTTACAGACATGGATTAAATACCACTGGAAACCAAAAGGAAGCATAGAAATACATCTTGGATCAAATGGATTCTTCACTGTGGTCTTTACAAATATTGAAGATAAAGACAGAGTGTTTGAAGGAGGGCCCTACTTCTCTACAGCAGCAGGCCTCTATATGTGGCCATGGATTATAAATTTTGTCTCGGAGCGTGAGACGTTCACTTCGGTCCCGGTCTGGGTAAGACTCTACTCTGTACCTCTTGATTACTAGAAAACAGAATCATTATTTGCCATAGGAAAGAAATTAGGGCATTTTGTTAAAGCCTCTGAGGCCACCAGAATGGGAAAGTACACTTCCTTTGCAAAAATATGTCTGGAGATGGATCTCTCTGGAGCATTACCGGATGAGGTAATCTTGGAAGTTTTTGATGAATAATGGGTGCAAACAGTTGATTATGAACATATTCCTTTCAGATGCCACAGATGCCATGAGCATGGGCACCTTTTCAGAGATTGCCATCTCAGTAAAATAGAGAACACGAATAAAGCTAACACTATGAAAGATACTGAAAGCTTTCAAAAAGTGGTACACAGAGGAAAATGGGGAAAACGGGGCCAAAGCCACATCAAATAGAAGGGAAATAGGTCAATCAGAATAGGGTCCAAGTACTTGAAGAAGAAGAAGAGATAACAAAAATAGATCAGACAATGGGAGAGAGTCCAGTGGAGAAGGAGAAAGAAGAAGAACATGAACAAACACAGGGTAATAATAAACAGAAAGAGCCCATGATGAGCAATATAGAACTAGAAATGGACCAGGAAATGACCCAGAGTGAGATGGAAATGGAGGACCATGAACTACAGGAGATTCTGGATAGAGAGCATCTAGATCTGGAAGGGTTCTTGAAATAGGGAACCATGGGAGGGGTAGATTCATTACCTCAAGAAGAGTTCAATAGAGTTCAGCTGCTGTTCATATGGAAAACTCAGGCTAAAGGGTTGGAGAGGCAAAGATGCAATGAAAGGCACGGTAACGAAGGTGTGAAAAGTATGAAAACCACATCATGATTAGCACATAGAAACCCAAGAAAGAAAAGAGGCAAGAAAAATAAAAATGAGCTATTGATGGAATGTGGAAAGAAAATGGTTGATTCAGGTAAGATGAACGACCTAACCAGCTACTCCTTTACAAATCTTTAATGGTGAAGTTCACATCTTGGAATATCGGGGGTCTAGGTAGCAAAAGAAAACAAAGATTACTTAGTAATAGAATGAAACAAATAGCTCTAGATATTATCTTTATCCAGGAAACTAAATGTTCCATTCAAAAACTAAAAGAAATACATAGCAAATGGCTCAATCGATTTGAGTTTCTAGAAGTCAAAGCAGAGAATACAACAAGAGGCATACTCACTCTTTGGAACACCCCAAAATATTGGCATAATAGATGCTGAGGCATCGAGGAAATATTTATCAATGGTTATTCAGCTTGTGGGGGATAGGGAGACCTATCTGGTCACGAATGTTTATGCACCTAAAAGAATGGATGACAAACTCAGGTATCTTGATTCTCTTGTGGATCTTAGAGACAGACATGTAAGAATACCATGGATCATGGGGGGGGACTTCAACATTATCCAATCGCTTTCGAAGAAAGAAGGAGGAAACAGAACTCTAAGCAAAGACTCTTTAGCATTTCAAACTTTTATAGATAAAATGAAGCTAGTTGACACTGATACGAGTAATGATATCTTTACTTGGAACAATAAAAGAGGAGGAGAGTGTCAAGTAGCTTCAAAGTTAGACAGATTCTTAATCTTAGAGAACTTGATGCTCATTGACAGGGAAATGGTAGCGAGAGTTCTCCCCTTTGGAGGATCAGATCACTGGCCGGTTTAACTGGAGGTTCATGGTATTGGTACCCCAAGGAACAGACCTTTTAGATTTGAGAATATATGGCTTATCCACCCAGATTTCATTAGCAACATTGCAAATTGGTGGTCAGAATATTTTCATATTCAGGGTACAAGAAGGTTCCTTCTACACAAAACACTAAAGCATATCAAGCTCAGGCTCAAAGAATGGAACAAGAATGAATTTGGTAGTATTTTTGAAGCAAAAAAATCTGTTGAAGAGAAAATGCAGGAACTCAACCAAGCCCTTATCATGGATGGCTTTGATAAAGTCAAAAGTGATTAAGTCACCAAACATCAGCAAGACTGGGAGAATTTATGTAAACAAGAGGAAATATTTTGGAGACAAAAATCTAGAGTTTAATGGATAAAAGAAGGAGAGCGAAATACTAGATTTTTCCATAGATCCACCATGGTGAACAGAGCTTACAAGAGGATCTCTTTGATCGAGGATGAGGGAGGGAATATTCTTAATAACCATGAAGATATAGAAGCTGTGTTAGTCCAGCACTTCCGAGGTATAACAAAGAAAACCATTTCAGATAGAGAGCACTCCATCAGGGACTTAAAAAGACATATACCTAGGTTGGTGTGTAGAGAGGATAATTTCAACCTTAATAGACCAGTGATTGAAGAGGAGGTTAGTGAGGTCCTCAAAGAAATGCAGAATGGCAAAGTTCCTGGCCCTGATGGTTTCAATGTGGATTTCTTTAAAGCTTACTGGAATATTGTGAAACATGATATTCTGAATGTAGTGGAAGATTGCAGAATGAATACAACTATTTTGAAGGTGCTCAATACCTCCTTCATATCCCTGATCCCTAAATAGGACAATTCTCAAACTCCAGATGGGTTTAGACCCATAGATTTGTGCAATGTGGTATACAAGATAATATCCAAGGTAGTGGCCAATAGACTCAAACCTCTTCTTTTGACACTAGTCTCTGTAGAACAATATGGTTATGTGGAAGGCAGACAAATTCTCGATAACATCATTCAAGCGAATGAGGTGGTGCACCCATTGACTAGCAACAGGAAGGCTGGAATGATCATGCAATTTGACCTTGCCAAAGCTTATGATAAGTTGAATTGGACCTATATCAAGAAAGTTCTTATTGCTTTTGGGTTTGATCATAATTGGGTTAGATGGGTCATGATCCTGGTAACCTCCTCCAGCTTTTCAATATTGGTTAATGGTTCTCCCTCCAAGACTTTTATTCCTTCAAGAGGTCTCAGGCAAGGAGACCCACTCTCTCCCTTTCCTTTCATCCTCATGATGGAAGGACTTGGTCAATTTATAAAACATGCAAAAGAGGTTAATAAGATTAACGGTCTCCAACTTTCTGAGAATGGACCGGCCTTGACTCATCAACAATTTGTTGATGATACCATGTTGCAGGGAATACCCATGGTTAAGGAAGCTCTTGTGTATAAAAAAATCTTGAATGATTTTTCCATGGCTACAGGTATGGATGTTAATCTCTCCAAATCTAAGATTTTTTTCTTTAATACCAATATTGCTATTTAGAAGAATATCTCTAGGATTCTGGGCTTTCAAAGGGATGTCCTCCCTTCAAAATATTTGGGAGTTCCTCTAATTGATAAACCTTTACACAAGAGCATCTGGGAGTCGGTTATTAATAAGTTGCAAGATAAAATCAAGAAATGGACTATTAGATCTCTAAAATTGGCTCGTAGGTTGGTGCTTACAAAAGTTGTTCTTCAATCAATCCTAGTATTCATGCTATTAGCTCTCCCAACACCAAAAGAAGTCTTGCAACAATTCAGAATCATCCAAACAGAATTTCTTTGGGGCAAGGGGGAAGAAAGAAATAAATGGGCCTTGGTAGCCTCGGAAAAAATCTGCAAACCTAAAACCCATGGGGGTCTTGGATTGGATGATCCGGAGATTCTTAGCAAGGTTTCAGGGGAAAAATTATGGTGGCATTGGGTAAAATACCCAAAGGCTCAGTGGGCTATTATTTGGAAAGAAAAATATGCCAGCACTTGGCAAAATAATGATCACATAAGGATGTCTGGAAATATAAAGGGCTCACACATTTGGAATAAGGCTTGGGAGAACAAGGGCGTGGTACAAAAAAATAGCTTCTGGGAAATCAAAGAGGTAGATTTAGCTTTATTTTGAGAGGATAAATGTCAACAAGAACCTATACTGTTAAAAGAGGACTTAGCGAACCTCAAGAAAGAGATGGATACCAAAGGGTTATCTAAGGTAACATATTTTTGGGACCAAACCAGCAGTATAGGAAAATGGAGAACCTGGAAGAACTTTGATTATAGGAATGACAACCCCTTGAAAGCTAAAGCAGAGGCACTTATGAAAATGTTAGAACAAAGGAAGATTTTAGTGTCATGGGGGCATGACCAACTGAGGTGGGGCAACAATAATGAGGGTACCTTTAATCTTAAGGAGGGAAAACATATACTCATTCAACTAGATTCCCATGTTCTAGATAGGATTTGACAGAACCTATGGAGGCATCAAGGTTGGATGAAGATTAAACTCTTCATGTGGTTGTTTCAGCGTAAGGAAATTTTGACCTGGGATAACATTCGGAAGACGGGTGTTTTGGGGCCTTCCAGATGCGAGCTCTGTGAAGACCAAGAGTAAACAATGGAGTACCTTCTCAAAAATTGCATTTTCACCTCCAGGTTGTGGGACACTTTTGCCACCATTTTCCAACAGACTGATAGGGACAAAGGGAGTATTATCAACACCTTAAAAAACCGGAGAAGACACTTTTTAGATGATGAATTTCTTGGCTCAGCTTGGGCTCTTACGCCAAGCTTCATTATATGGAATATTTGGAAAGAAAGGAACAATAGAATCTTCAAAAATGAAAATAATCCCTCCCAACGCCTTTTTGAACAGATCTTAAAATAGCTTAAGGAGACAGTTGGCACTATAGCATGAAATCCCCATAGGAACCCCCTTTCAGAAGCTGAATTGAGGATTCTCAATCAGCTGGGTTTGTAAGGACTTATTCCTCAGGGCTTGGATACGAAGGTAATAACAATGGATTTTGAGCATGATTTCTGGCATCCTCCCCCTAAGGATTTTTTGAAATACAACATTGATGGGGCTTCAAAAGGCAACCTGGGCACTGTTGGTTATGGAGGGGTGTTAAGGGATGAAAATGGAAGTATTATTTTCATCTTCCATTTCCATTTAGGAAGAGCCACTAACAATATGGCAAAATTAATGGCTATGGAGCAATGTTTAGATTTCCTGGAGCAGGATAACTGTAAAAATGTGATTGTTGAAGTTGATTCTGAGTTAATCATTAACTCGATCAAGAGAATTAGCTGGGGTATGATGCCAGAAAAACCCTAAGAAAAGTAGAGGATGATCTAGGTCTTTTAATAGATTCAGCTTCACCTCCAGTGCCTTTGAACAATAAGTTTTAACAATGTGCGAAGAATAGCCAATCATGGAGTGATCTGTAGAGAAAACAGGATCACGAAGGGTTGGCAAAAGTTGCCTGAGAACAAATTAAAGGTGAATTGTCATGACCAGGCAGATGAAGACAGGATGGTGTTTCGGAATAGATCCATGGAGGTGGGGCCTAGATGACTTAGATTATTTATTATTAGCTATTTTCTTCACAGTCTGGTCTTTAGTAGGATGCAGGTCATTGTCGGCCTTTGCAATCCTGGTAAGTACATTCATAGAGGATCAAGGTGGAAGATGCTCGGGAGATTCTATTTTTTGGATGGTCAGTTGGATGGCGGGAGTTTAGGCACAGGCGTAGAGGAGAAGCGAGGGGCCGAAATTCGGGATCTCTCGGCAGCCTCAATTCCCCTAGTTTTAATTCTGGGGATACAATACCATGTTTCAGGTGGTTTATCGATGATCACAGGCTTTGCAAGTGGGAAGTGGTTTTTTCGAAATGGGAGTGATTCCACTCAGTGAGCTACACATGGCCGGGGGGAAGGGTTGAATACTACCCTCATCGTGTACTAATGTCCGATACTGTAGACCCATGCGATATGATCCTCAACTGTCAGATTAAGCAAGGTGGATCTATGTTAAGGAACGATCGAGCATGTTGGTGGGTCCATACATGTAAGCGTCTTTCTTCTAAGTACTGCGAAATCTTCCACTGTCGTTGGATCGGGCGAGGAGATTTCATGGTTGAGATTAAAGATGCAAGTCTAGATGATGGTGGGAATCATTGATGCAATATATTCTTGGCGGGATGCAAAATGTTCTTGGCGGGAATCGTCGATTATGGCACGTTCTATACGTTCAAGGGTTTGTGAGCTTTTCAAACCCGAAATTCTTATATATTGGTACCTTTTCTCCTCTTCGGGTCCACTTCTTTATTCTCATTAGCCGACTTTATGTGGGCATATCATATGGCCTCAACATTGTATTTCTTTGAAGCGTTTTGAGGTTTTGTTTGTAGGGATCAGGGCCTTTGCCTTTGGATTGATGGAAATTAGAGAATTGTTTTTTCCTTGGTCTACAGTTCCTCATGGATTGTTGTATTCTATCTATTTTATTTTATGATTTAATGAAATAGAATGTCCGACTCTTGCTTCAGCAGAAAAAATTAAAAAAAAAAAAAAATAAAAAAAAAATAAAAAAAAAAAAAAAAAAAAAAAATAAATAAAGAAATAATTAAAAAAATTAAAAAAAAAATTAAAAAAAAATTAAAAAAAATAAAAAAAAAAATTAAAAAAAAAATTAAAATAAAATAATGCCAATTGTTATAGTTAATGGAGAAATGTATTCGAAGAGAGAGTCATTGGTTACATGAGAGACTTAGATTAGGAATTTGTTCTTATATTCTAGGTGGTTGTTCTAATCTCCCTATTTCCTTGTAAAATATTGATTCATTGAGATTAATGATGAGTGTGTAGAGTGTTCTGCGAGAGATAGTCTGTAGGTGAAGCCCTCACCTGAGAGCTGCTCAGTTTGATGAATAAAATCTTTGTTTTCCATTTTTAAGATGGTATTAGAGCTTCAAAGTTGAGTGAGTAAAATCCAGAGTGCTTTGGTGATTGGGTGAGTTCCTAGAAAAATACTGTGGCTCTGAATTGTGCAAAGAAGACATGGTGATGAGGCCGAGGACGAAGAAAGTTTGGAGAAAAGTTTTCTCTCCTTGATGAGTGCTCGTTTTGGCTCAAGAAACATGCTTATCTCTGTTGTCACAGTGCCCTTCCTCGAAAGACAAAAACATTGTTCATCCTACTCTTAGAGCGATTTTTTATAGTGTGGGCCATCAATGTGCATTTGGTAGCAAAATTCACGTTGTTCCATTCTTTGATGTGGATGTGGAGAGATGCCGACCTGTTGGCAGACCTATGCAGACAACTTGTTGATGGATCTGGTCGAGAGGTGCATTGAGATCTGCTACTTCAGAAACAAGATGAACAACTTTGGTGATTGGGTAAAAGACCCAAAGGCTCAGTGGGCTATTATTTGGAAAGAAAAATATGCCAGCACTTGGCAAAATAATGATCACATAAGGATTTCTGGAAATATAAAGGGCTCACACATTTGGAATAAGGCTTGGGAGAACAGGGGCTTGGTACAAAAAAACAGCGTCTGAGAAATCAGAGAGGCAGATTTAGCTTTATTTTGGGAGGATAGATTTCAACAAGAACCTATACTGTTAAAAGAGGAGTTAGTGAACCTCAAGAAAGAGATGGATACCAAAGGGTTATCTAAGGTAAAATATTTTTTGGACCAAACCAACAGTATAGGAAAATGGCGAACCTGGAGGAACATTGATTATAGGGATGATAACCCCTTGAAAGCTAAAGCAGAGGCACTTATGAAAATGTTAGAACAAACGAACATTTTAGTGTCAGGGGGGCATGACCAACTGAGATGGGGCAACAATAATGAGGGTACCTTTAATCTTAAGGAGGGAAAACATATACTCATTGAACTGGATTCCCATGTTCCAGATAGGATTTGACGGAACCTACGGAGGCATCAAGGTTGGATGAAGATTAAACTCTTCATGTGGCTATTTTAGCATGAGAAATTTTGACCTGGGATAACATTCGGAAGATGGGTGTTTTGGGGCCTTCCAGATGCCAGCTCTATGAAGACAAAGAGTAAACAATGGAGTACCTTCTCAACAATTGCATTTTCACCTCTAGGTTGTGGGACACTTTTGCCACCATTTACCAACAGAATGATAGGGACAAAGGGAGTATTATCAACGCCCTAAACAACTAGAGAAGAAACTTTTTAGATGATGAATTTTTTGGCTCGGCTTGGGCTCTTACGCCAAGCTTCATTATATGGAATATATGGAAAGAAAGGAACAATAGAATCTTCAAAAATGAAAAGAATCCCTCCCATTGCCTTTTTTAGTAGAGCTTAAAATAACTTAAGGAGACAGTTGGCACTATAGTGTGAAATCCCCATAGGAACCCCCCTTCAGAAGCTAAATTGAGGATTCTCAATCAGCTGGGTTTGCAAGGACTTATTCCTCAGGGCTTGGATAAGAAGGTAATAACAATTGATTTTGAGCATGATTTCTAGCATCCTCCCCCTAAGGTTTTTTTGAAATACAACACTGATGGGGCTTCAAAAGGAAACTTGGGAACTGTTGGTTATGAAGGGGTGTTAAGGGATGAAAATGAAAGTATTCTTTTCATCTTCCATTGACATTTAGGAAGCGCTATTAACAATATAGAAAAAATTAATGGCTATGGATCAATGTTTAGATTTCCTGGAGCAGGATAACTGCCAGAATGTGATTGTTGAAGCTGATTCTGAGTTAATCATTAACTCGGTCAAGAGAATTAGCTGGGTTACGATGCCGGAAAAGGCCTCAAAAAAGTAGAGGCTCATCTAGGTCTTTTAATAGATTCAGCTTCACCTCCAGTGCCTTTGAACAATAAGTTTTAACCATGTGTGAAGAATAACCAATAAATTGGCGGATATTCTGGCCAATCATGGAGTGATCTGTAGAGAAAACAGGATCACGATGGGTTGGCAAGAGTTGCCTCAGAACAAATTAAAGGTGAATTGTCATGACTAGGCAAATGAAGACAGGATGGTGTTTCGGAATAGATCCATGGAGGTGGGGTCTAGATGACTTAGATTATTTATTATTAGTTGTTTTCTTCATAGTCTGGTCTTTAGTAGGATGCAGGTCATTGTCGGCCTTTGCAATCGTGGTAAGTACATTCATAGAGGATCAAGGTGGAAGATGCTCGGGAGATTCTATTTTTTGGATGGTCAGTTGGATGGCGGGAGTAACATCTTACATTGGTTTAGGCACAGGTGTAGAGGAGAAGGTGCGAGGGGCCAAAATCCGGGATCTCTCGGCAGCCTCAATTCCCTTGGTTTTGCTTCTGGGATGCAATATCGCATTTCAGGTGCTTTATTGGTGATCGTAGGCCTTGCAAGTGGGAAGTGGTTTTTTCGAAATGGGAGTGATTCCACTCAGTGAGCTACACATGACCGAGGGGAAGGGTTGGATACTACCCTCATCGTGCACTAATGTCCGTTGCTGTAGACCCATGCAATATGATCCTCAACCGTCAGATTAAGCAAGGTGGATCTATGGTCAGGAATGATCGAGCATGTTGGTGGGTCCATACGGGTAAGCGTCTTGCTTCTAAGTAATATGAAATCTTCCACTGTCATTGGATCGGGCGAGGAGATTTCATGGTTGAGATTAAAGATGCAAGTCTGGATGACGGTGGGAATCGTTGATGCAATATATTCTTAGTGGGATGCAAAATGTTCTTGGCAGGAATCATCGATTATGGTACTTTCTATAGGTTCAAGGGTTTATGAGCATTTCAAACCCGAAATCCTTATAGATTGGTACCTTTTCTCCTCTTCGGGTCCACTTCTTTATTCTCATTAGTCAACTTTATGTGGGCAGATCATACGGCCTCAACATTGTATTTCTTTGAAGCGTTTTGAGGTTTTGTTTGTAGGGGTCAGGGCCTTTGCCTTTGGTTTGATGGCAATTAGAGAATGGTTTTTTCCTTGGTCTACAGTTCCTCAAGGATTGTTGTATTCTATGTAATTTATTTTATGATTTAATGAAATAGAAGGTTAGACTCTTGCTTCAGTAGAAAAAAAAAATATGCCAATTGTTAAAGTTGATGGAGAAATGTATTCTAAGAGAGAGTCATTGGTTATGTGAGAGACTTACATTAGGAATTTGTTCCTATATTCTAGGTGGTTGTTCTAATCTCCCTATTTCCTTGTAAAATATTGATTCATTGAGATTAATGATGAGTGTGTAGAGTGTTCTACGAGAGATAGTCTCTAGGTGAAGCCCTCACCTGAGAGCTGCTCAGTTTGATGAATAAAATCTTTGTTTTCCATTTTTAAGATGGTATCAGAGCTTCAAACTTAAGTGAGTAAAATCCAGAGTGCTTTCGTGATTGGGTGAGTTCCTAGAAAAATATTGTGTCTCTGAATGGTGCAAAGAAGGCATGGTGACGAGGCCGAGGACGAAGAAAGTTTGGGGAAAAGTTTTCTCTCCTTGACGAGTGCTCGTTTTGGCTCAAGAAACACGCTCATCTCTATTGTCACAGTGCCCTTCCTCGAAAGACAAAAACATTGTTCATCCTACTCTTAGAGCGATTTTTTATAGTGTGGGCCATCACGTGCATTTGGTAGCAAAATTCACATTGTTCCATTCATTGATGTGGACGTGGGGAGATGCCGACCTGTTGTCAGACCTATGCAGACAACTTGTTGATGGATCTCATCGAGAGGTGTGATGAGCCCCAAAAATGGATAATTATTTGGGCTCATTCAACCTCCTAAATTTACTTAATCCACCATTCTCATTAGTTTATTGCATATTTTTGATTATATTTATGCTAATAGAGTGAATTTGGTTAGTCATTATGCCAAAAAGTCTAATGGGTGCTTTGTGTAGCCTTTTTGGTCAATTTGGAGACAAAATTGAAGGTCTTAATGAGCACTTGGCAGCCAAATTCGTGGGAGAACAAGGGAGAGGATTTGTAGGAAGGTGTCCCCTTCATTTATGGGCCCTTACCTCAAATTCTCCACCATCAGCTCGGAGTTCAAAGGCCACCAAATCAATTAGCACAAGGGCAGCCAAGCAAGTCAAGTAGGACTGCTGTTAACTACAAGTTTTGGGCAGTCGAGTCCCTAAATTTTAGGAGGACTGGTGGGGTCCTCAATTTGTATAAATAAGAAGGCTTAGGGCCTCATTTTGGTTAGCTAGTGGTTAATCATTTTGTAGCTGGTAGTTAGTCATTTCATAGTCTTGTTGTAGTCATTTTGTAGTTCGATTTCTAGGCAATAGATTAGTTTTGTTGTCAGCTCATTTTCAAGCTCTCCTTGTGGACAGTTTTGATGTAACTCTTCATTTCTTAATCAATAAAGATGAATCCAGCTTTGCACCAGCTCTAAATCTCTCTTGGGAGGCTGTAGCTCTTGGGGTTGGGCCCATCTCAAGTACCCAGTACCTCCTTTGTTTATCTTTATGTGTGTTTGCTGCGTTCTTAAAATAAAATCTGCTCTTTAAATTTAAGTCTTGCTTTGTTATTTAGGTCGCTCTTGATGGTTAAAGTAGCTTTTTATGTTTAGAATAGATTGGTAGGAATTAGTCATGCATTAAGATCTTTTGGAATGTTCTTTCTCATGTGTTGTATGTGGTTCTTGTTATGAATAAAGCTGTTGTCCATTCTTGTTACTGTTAGCTAGATCATATTAGGGTAGCATAACTAGATCTTTGTTTTGTTGCATGTCTTTCTTTGTCCAGTTTGAAAAACCACTTGCAGAGTACCTGTTATCCTTCTCTATCTACCCATAATCCATTTGATAATCTGCTCCAACCCTTAGTCCATGATTCGTACCCTTCATTTGCCATACTTTCCCCACCTTGCCCTAATTCCTACATTCTTGTGCATCATCACTTCCTCCATCCTTCAACAAATCCAATCGCTCCTTAGCCTCATCCACCAAGTCCTAGACCTCTTCACACCCCTATTTCACCTCCATACTCATTCCTCCATCTTTTTCCCTCCATCCATGCTCCAAAATCCCATTTCGAAACATCCTGTAGAAGAATTACAGAGCATCCTGTAGAAATCCTGAACATCCTGTAGAACCCCTGCAGACTTCCTGTAGAAGCTCATAAACACGGTTTCTTGGCAGCCAAACTTTACGAGACGCTCTGGAAGGGTGTTAGGGACCCCTTAGACCCTCTCTAAACCATCCCAACCTTTCCCAAGCATTTCTCCTCCTTGATCCACCTCTGCACAGTAAAAAATAGTTAGAAGCACATGCATGATAATTCCAACAACTTAATCAAAAATACGAAAAGATGTTTTCTTCAGATAGTGATAGCTTAGACATTTGCATTTTACCTTCATAGGAGTAATGGCATCTCTTTCAGTAGTTTGCATGCTCTCCTTTGCGTCAGTAGGACTACCTGGTAGAATTAGGGTTTGTTAGGGTTTGCGTTTCTTTTTGGCTTTCAGTTTCTTTTTGCAATTAGATTAGCTTCCTTCGAGTTAGCTTTCATCCATCAATTAAAAAGCTTCTTCTAAGAGCTCATATAATTTGGCTTAAGCTCCTAGTGGACTTGTGCCAGCTGACCAAGTGACAGCTACGGCAAGAGCTAGTACTTGTGCATACAGCACCGTCGCTTCCAAGTTTGTTACGAACTACCAGGTTGATAAAATTAAAGAAGGGAGTTCCAGGAGTTGTAGCATTATTGCTACAATACTGGAGCCCACCATCTTTTTGGCGCCGTTGCCGGGGAAGCGTCAGAGTATTGGTGATTGCCGCTTTTCTTCTATTTTCCACTACAATCTTCTGCTAAGTAGTTTATTTCATTTCCATTATGCAATTTCGTTTATGCAAAAGTATATTAGCATTTCCTGCTTTCATAGATTAGCATTTCAATTCCACAATTTCATTTCTGCAAGCGTAGATTAGCATTTCAATTCCGCAACTGTAGACTAGCATTTCATTCCTGCAATTTCATTTGAGCAAAATAGATTAGTCCTTTCCTGCTTTCATTTCAATTCCGCATTTTCATTTTAGCAAGGTAGTTAGTTGTAGCTCAATCTATTTCAGTTTTGCAGGTACAAGAAGAAAAATACAAAAATCAACCCAAAAGATTTCTTTTCATGCCTTGTAGGAGTAGAGATAGTTCAGAAAAATGATTGCACAACACTCCCACTGCTTCACACAGCCAACCTTCTCTCTTCTTTGATGGCTGTGAGAGAAGAACCCCTAAGTGGCCAACAAGAAATATTTGAAGAACCTCAAGGGAAGAAGAAGAAGAAACCATTCCTCTGGAGCAAATGGCTACAAGCAAAAATGTTGGGAGCAGTACCTTATCCAAAAATGAATTTGCAAATCATATCGAAGATTTCAAGAGTGATATGAGGCAGTTTCTTGCCATGCAACTGGATACCTTGCGGATCCAAAAGAAGCAAGAAGAAGCCAAGAGCGCTTTGGCCATTTTTTGTCCTAGGTGCACTAGAAAGCATCCTAGGAACGAATGTCCAATGCACTCTCTAGAAGTGTGCTTCATCTGTGAAGAATACCATCCTACAAATCAGTGCCCTTCCTTGCCTGGACTTAAAGTTGCATATCAAAGAGTTAAGGGAGCCACTGAACCACTCTATCATATGAACCAAAGGAAGCCGCATGGACCTAGATCTTACCAGCAGGAGCTGCAAGGGACATCTGAGACCTATTATGACCCCTATCAAGCCACTTTCATGCCTTCTTGGGGTCCCCCTACTCATCCTTCCTGGTTCACACCTCCTCCTTATTCCTTCACAGATCCATATTATGCCCAACCAGCTGCTCATTCATTTCACTCTTATGCTCAGCCACAACCTCAGTGGAATGCACCTCATCAGGGGTGGAGGCCCCAATACAACACTCCTCCCGCTTCTTTTCCTCCACCACCTGCTCATCCACAACCATCACCTCCTGCTCCACCAAGGCAACCCCAAATGCCTGCTCAACCACAACCCCATCCACATCCATCTCAAATACACACCTCCACTCAACTACCCATACCACCATTTCCAAAACCATACCATGGAGTAGCTCAACCGAATTGCAAAGCTAAGGCACAACATGTCCAAACAACTGCTCTTGAGCTCAATGATCTTCACCATAGCTCAGAAAGAGTATTGCAAAAAAGAGACTATATTGGAAGCATTGAAGGACCACATGAGGCAAAAGAAGATTCAGAAGAGGAAATCAAAGAACCATGGGCTTTACTTGATGAAGAGAAGACATCAGAATCAGAGATAAAGAAAGATCCCTCATGGTTACCATCAAATCTTCCATGTGTTCACGAGAAAGATCAACAAAAAGAGGAAGATGAGAAAGTCATGTTAGAAGGTGACATGAAACATGATCCAGATCAGCAAAAGAACCAAGGATATCAGAGCTATATTGAGATATGGTTTCAGACGGTCAGTAAGTTGCAGCGGTACTCTCTTCCTTAGCTATGTTTGATCCCTTCAAGGTCAGATCATTTGGTCTCTGAGATCTGGATACCTGTCAAAGCATGCATTTCGAGCCTTCACATCATTTTTTCTCTAATCTCGATGTGCACATGGCTCCATTGGAAGTATTCTTATACTTGAAAATGATTTTGTTTTTCAAGTAGGGTAGGGTAGAAAAAAAAAAAGAGAAAAAATGAAAATAAGAAGGAAAAAATAAAAATCTAAGGTGAAAACCTCCTCGGAGGCGCCTTAGATTGGCTCATTGATTGAAAACCTCCATGAGGCGCCCTAGTTGTTTTTCAAAAAAAAAAAAAAAAAAAACAGAGAAAAAGAAAAAGAAAAATAAAGCTAATCTCCATTGAATAATTTCATGTTGCAGCAATGACATTGCAGGTCGGGAGGATCACTCAAAACAAAGACAAAGGAGTTTTTGGGCCTTCTAGAGGAAGTTCTATATTTTTACAGGAAACATCCTATAGAACCTTCAAGCGAGCCAAATTCGATTTTGGAAGGGGATCTAAATCTTGGAATCCATTGGTTATGCCTGCAAGCATCCACGTTCCCATTCCTCACCCTTTTCCATCATCTTTTCCACCTCGTTGCGCTTCTTCATTGTGCTTCTACAGGAAGTTCCTGTAGAAATTGTAGGAAGCTAGAAATGGATTTCAAAAAGGTGGTTTGGCGAACATGGTAGCTTCCCCAAGGGTTTAGAAGTCCTCCTGCAATCTTCAAACTCCTCCTCCATCATCTCCATACCTGCATCATAGCCCAAGTTCATTTTTCATACCATGCAACAAAAATGCAAAATGCCTTGAAGCAAAAATACCTAGAACAAAATTTGTTTTTGCCATAACTTGAAAACCATGCATCCATTTGAAAAACCGTTTTATGGGGAATTGTACAAGGGTGATGGCAACATGCCTGAGCAGTTTCAGCCAATTCTGGTGCACGGTTTCCAAGAAATTATCCTCCATCTCCATCAGCCATTTTTGCATTTTCTCCATATCCGTGCATTCATTTCAAAACTTGTTTCATGGGGATATGCATATGAGCGATGGTAACCTACCCAAGCAGTTTCAGCCAATTCTGATGCACGGTTTCCGAGAAATTGATCTCTGAAATCTTCAGCCATTTTCCATTTTTATCGAAATCTGTGCATCCATTGATCATGATTTTACTATGGGAGGTGCATAATGATGATAGGAACATGCTCAGCAAGTTTCATATCGATCCGGTTTACCATTTGGGAGCAATGGCGAAAATAAGTTCTGGTCTGGTGAAAATTCAGCAGCAGCAGCTTAAAGGTGCAGATCTGAGCGTGGAAATGGACTCCTGCAGCATGCATCTGGCTAGAGGACACCTGCACAAGGAAAACAACCAAAAATTAGCAGCCAAGCCACATGCAATCAGAAAAACCAGTGCATGCAGCAAATGACAGGCCATAGCAGCCATTTGACTTCAGGTACGTGACTAAAACTTGTTCCTCTGTTGCAGGAATCTAATTGAAGAAATTCTTAAACAAATGGAATGGTGGAATTAAGGCATGGATATGGAAACATTGAGCCGATAGTTCCTTTTCCAATTCTCTAGCAATCAGCCAGGAATCATGCAGCGTACGTGTTAGTCAACTTACGTGAAAATTAAAAATAAAAATAAAAACAGATAGTGGTAGAGACTTTAACTCCAGTGCAACTGATTAACAAGAAGAGGACATGCAACTCATCACAGCACTGCGTCTGCATGTGTCCATGTACACTTGGCCACTTCACTCTCTCACGCAAATCACGCAGCAATTAAAGGCGGCTCAGCTAAAACTTATGAATTGTTGTTCATCTGCACTTTCCACATCCTCAACTGAAGTGTGCACAATCGGTTAATTGGTTCTCTATCATCAACTCATTGATGGTTGTTTTATTTCTCTCCGAAATGGTTGCAATGATCATGATGCGAACATTGAACCGTGGAAGTTTAATGACAGCTATGCTGCTATTATGGGTGTTTATGGGTTTCTTTGCAGGGTATGCATTGTCACGTCTATATAAGATGTTCAAGGGCATAGAACAGAGGAGGAACATGCTGAAGACAACATTCTTGTTTCCAGGCATTTCCTTTTGCATTTTCTTTATTCTCAATGCACTGCTATGGAAAAAAAATCAGCTGGTGTAGTTCCTTTTGAGACTATGTTTGCCTCGGTCCTTTTATGGTTTGGAATTTCTATGCCATTGGTCTTTGTGGGTAGTTACTTTGGCTACAAGGACCCTACAATTGAAGATCCAGCGAAGAACAATCAAATCCCCAGGTAGGTTCTAGAGCAAGCTTGGTATATGCAGCCCATTTTCTCAGTACCAATTGGAGGCATTTTGCCTTTTGGAGCTATATCCATTGGATTGTTCTTAAGATTAACTTCAATAGGGCTGCATCAGTTCTACTGTATATTTGGGTTCCTGTTCATTGTCTTTGTGATCCTCATTGTTACATGTGCAGAGATCACCATTGTCTTGTGCCACTTTGAATTGTGCAGTGAAGATTACAACTGGTGGTGGAGATCTTATTTGACTGTTTCTATGCATGCCTTTGGTTTGTGCGGACAATATACTTATCAGTGAAGATTGACTGAGGCTCTGCACTCTGTCTGTGGGAGCTTAATTCCCTTTTGACAGTCGAGTTTGGGCAGCAAAAGCATTATAACCAGGGAATTGGTATATAAATATATATGTCTTTGATAGAAATCTATCCTTTTTTTTTATGTGCCCACCTAATACATTTTATCCTTTGCATCGATGATAAAAGCACCATTCTGATTTAAACTATGGATGTATTCCTACCATTATGTTCCCCAACTAATTGTTAGCCCCAAATCCTTTGCAGTTTTCCATACTCATGTACCCAGATTGATGTTTAGACTGACACACCTGAGAAATCCTATCCTGAGGATCAAAAGAGGAAGACATAAAACAACAGTCCCTTTTTGCTCGAACCATTGAAACAGGGCACTCTCACCAAACCAGACCAACCAACTTACATCCTTTGTGGAGCAAGTTGAGTGTGGCACAAAATTGAAGAAAGGAAACACGCGGAGGCAAGAGAGAAAGGCAGTGGTAAGAAGACCCAGGATAGGCCATCATAGGAAAAGCCGCAAGAACAACAAAAGGAAAAGCAAGAAAAAGGGCCAAATTGTTGAGGCCAAAACTATGGGAGGAATGGAGGCACAAACACCAAGGGAGAAATGGTTTCAAACACGGGCAGAGAGGACTAAAATGTCAAAACAAGTAGGGACACACCCAAGGCAACCACAGCACAGGTCAAGGAGAAGGCATCTTCAGTCAAGCAGGCAAAAACATTGAAGACTGTTTCTACAGGAAGCCAGAACTCAACTACAGGACTTTCTACAGGAAGTTTGGAAAAAGGGCAGCAAAAGGAGGAATTGGCCGAGATTTTAGCTAAGGAGGCAGCACCTGTGTTGGCCACCCTAAGCACATCCATCCCCTCCATGAACACTCATTCTTTTCAGGGTTCGGACACAATTTAGTCATGGTTCAACTTTCTACAGGAAGTTCTGTATTTTTACCAGAAACATCCCGTAGAAGCCTTTGGGTAGGCTAGAATCAATTATGGAGAGGGATTTGAAGCTTGAAGACTGTTGAGGAGACATGCAACCACACTTTTCTTCCATCCTCCACTGGTTTCATCTCCTTTCGCCACCATTGCTACCATCAGATTGAATATACTTGCACACTCATACCAAGGCTGAGAATTCACTAGGAAAACGAACAGGTAATGGGGAGAAGCAAAGAAACATGGTTTCATAACAGAAAAGAGGACATCACTTCAGAAGCTTGGCATGACGAGGAGACCACCAGGGCCATCAAATATGAGGAGAGAGATTGGTTGATTAGAGGATGAGCAACACTTTCAGTAGGGGGGTGATGATGAGCCCCAAAAATGGATAATTATTTGGGCTCATTCAACCTCCTAATTTGACTTAATCAACCATTCTCATTAGTTTATTGCATGTTTTTGATTATATTTATGCTAATAGAGTGAATTTGGTTAGTCATTATGCCAACAAGTCTAATGGGTGCTTTGTGTATCCTTTTTGGTCAATTTGGAGACAAAATTGAAGGTCTTAATGAGCACTTGGCAGCCAAATTCGTGGGAGAACAAGGGAGAGGATTTGTAGGAAGGTGTCCCCTTCATTTATGGGCCCTTACCTCGAATTCTCCACCATCAGCTCGGAGTTCAAAGGCCACCAAATCAATTAACACAAGGGCAGCCAAGCAAGTCAAGTAGGACTGCTGTTAACTACAAGTTTTGGGCAGCCGAGTCCCTAAATTTTAGGAGGACTCTTGGGGTCCTCAATTTGTATAAATAAGAAGGCTTAGGGCCTCATTTTGGTTAGCTAGTGGTTAGTCATTTTGTAGCTGGTAGTTAGTCATTTCATAGTCTTGTTGTAGTCATTTTGTAGTTCGATTTCTAGGCAATAGATTAGTTTTGCTGTCAGCTCATTTTCAAGCTCTCCTTGTGGACAATTTTGATGTAACTCTTCATTTCTTAATCAATAAAGATGAATCCAGCTTTGCACCAGCTCTAAATCTCTCTTGGGAGGCTGTAGCTCTTGGGGTTGGGCCCATCTCAAGCGCCCAATACCTCCTTTGTTTATCTTTATGTGTGTTTGTTGCATTCTTAAAATAAAATCTGCTCTTTAAATTTAAGTCTTGCTTTGTTATTTAGGTTGCTCTTGATGGTTAAAGTAGCTTTTTATGTTTAGAATAGATTGGTAGGAATTAGTCATGCATTAAGATCTTTTGGAATGTTCTTGCCCATGTGTTGTACGTGGTTCTTGTTATGAATAAAGCTGCTGTCCATTCTTGTTACTGTTAGCTAGATCATATTAGGGTAGCATAACTAGATCTTTGTTTTCTTGCATGTATTTGTTTGTTTAGTTTGAAAAACCACTTGCAGAGTACTTGTTATCCTTATCTATCTACCCATAATCCATCTGATAATCTGCTCCAACCCTTAGTCCATGATTCGTACCCTTCATTTGCCATACTTTCCCCACCTTGCCCTAATTCCTACATTCTTGTGCATCATCGCTTCCTCCATCCTTGAACAAATCCAATCGCTCCTTAGCCTCATCCACCAAGTCCTAGACCTCTTCACACCCCTATTTCACCTCCATACTCATTCCTCCATCTTTTTCCTCCATCCATGCTGTTGGCATTATGATGCATATGTTGTACTTGATGGCAACACTCTCATAAAAGACCATCTCACTTATATACATTCAGAAGAGATATCAGATGTAACATAATACATAGATGCAGGATAGCTCAAAGGAATCAAATGGCAAGCTCTGTGTAAGCAGAGGTTCAAATATTGTTGAAATTATGAAGGACGCAGGTACACCTTACAGAAAGTGCGTCCCCGCAGGTAAACCATGTAGACCCCGCGTCCAGGGACGCAGGCCAGCCGTTCAGGAGGTGCGTCCACCCAGTGCACACATTTCAAGGCAGAGAAAAGCACGTGGGGGTTTCTTGTGTGGTATCTAGCCGACGGTTTTGTGTTTCTATGGTGTCGGCTCGTGGTATTGTTCCATGTTTTGGGGAGAAGCTTGCCTATATAAAGCAAAGGAGTTCATTTGGATTAGGTACCATCTTTTGTTGAATATCTTTTGGTGAGATCTAGTCCAGATCTATGAAGGCGAATCTTCTAATGGACTATGATCGCTATGGCGCACGATCAGATCTGTAGATCTGACTGTTTGGGTTAGTCTTGAAGTCTTAATATCTTTCATATCTAAAGAGACGCAGGCGCAGTAAGGGTTCAGGTGCGTCTGGGACGCAGGAGCGAACCGGTTCAGGTGCGCCGGACGCAGGCGCAGAAGGGTTCAGGTGCGTCGAGACGCAGGCAGTTCAAAAGACTCAGAGCGAGGGACGTAGGCTAGTAGTTGAGCAGAGTGCGTCCGGGACGCGGGCTAGCAGTTGAACAGGGTGCGTCCAGGGACTCAGGCCAGCAGTTGAGCAGGGTGAGTCCGGACTCAGGCTAGCAGTTGAGCAGGGTGCTTCCTTCTCTTAAAATCTTTGTTTATCATTGTTGCATCCTGGGTTTGGTCCTATTATTATTGATCTAGTTACTACAGTTGATTGGGTGTTTCAGAAGGTTGTTTGAGCTTCAATGTTGTTGTTGGGTCCAGTATGAAAATTGGATGAAATGTGGCCTTTCAAGATTATGAGTTGTGCCTCAATGTATCCAGTATGAAAATTGATGAAACGTGGTACTTAGAGGGAGAAGATTGTAGGCCGGCGCCTACGTACTAGTATCTAAGCTAGTACAAGAGCTAAAAGAAATCTTGGAGCATTGTAGTAGGTAGTAGCCTGCGTACTAGTAAATGGATCGGCTAGTACAAGAGCAAAGGGGGTTGTAGCTCCCGTACTGGTATAAGGCTGCACCAGTACAAATATTGTAAAAGAATTTTCTTATTAAGAAGAAGATTGAGATGACTTGCAGCAGGTGGTTTTCTCCCGCATTGGGTTTCCACCTTATATCATTGTGTTCATATGTGTGCCTTATGTGTGATGATCTACTTTATGTTACTGCATCTGTTAACTGATAATATGGTTGATAATGTCCTAATGCACTCATTGAAGATCGATTAACTTAATCTTAAGAAGTTGTGGAAGTAGCATATATGAATCTGATTATGGAATTGAAAAAGTTTTATTAATGTGATAATACTGATTCACCCCCCCTCTCAGTATTATTTCCAACAATTGGTATCAGAGCAGGTCCTTCAGAAAAGCTTGATCGCTTGAAGGAGATCCGTGGAACAATGGGAAAGAAGCTTAAGAAGAAAGCTCATAAGAAAAAGAAGTCATCTCAGAAGAACTATGATAGTGGAAGAATCGATTGGGGATTAGGCATAAGAAGCTCTTCAGATTCAGAATCAGATTCAGAATCAGTATCAGGTATGAATGTGTTATCCTCTGATATTCCAGCTATATTTCCTTGTGAAAGAGATGAAAGTGATAGCGAAACTATTGAATTTGCTCTTATGGGTGAACAAGAAAGATATCAAATAGAGGCAGAATTTAAAAAGCTGACAGACAAAATTAGAGATCAACAAGATCTATTGAACAAAAGGGAATGTGATTTCAAAGAAGAAGCTACCAAACTAAGGGCCCAACTAGAAGAAGGAAACAAGGTAAGAAAGCTACTCAAGGACAAGGAAGACCAATGTCAAAAATTGCAGCATGAAGTGACATCATTAAGAAAAGAAGTCAACGAAAGAAGCACAACCATCAAGAAACTCAAAGATAGATCTAGCTACTATGAAAATCTTGAAGCTACAATCCTCTCACTAAAAGGAGATCTTGAAGAATCAAAGAAGCAGAATACAGATCTACTCCAAGCTATTGCAAAACAAGAAAACGAAGTCACCAGCTTAAAATCTCAACTGGAATGTGCCTTCCGAGTTCGTCAAATGCAGCAGGATCTGTATGAAGAACATGAAAAAGAAATTCTCAAACTAAGGGAACAAATGGAAGAAGGAAGGAAAGCTGAAGAAGTTTTGAAAAAGAAATCTCTTGAAAAGGAAGAACAACTTCACGTTGAGGTAAATATCTTGAAAGGTAAACTAGAAGAAAAGGATAAGCTTTTACGATTTCAAGATAGCTCTAAAGTATTGGATGATATTCTTAGTAGTCAAAGGTCCCCTGCTATAAAGACTAGTCTTGGTTTCCATGAATCTGTTGAAGGTGAATCTAGTTCACAAGGTGAGGCAAGAAACTCTAAAAGGAAATCTAAAGTGATCAACGAAGAAGTGAAAGATCAATCTCATCATCAACCAAGGAAAGAGATTCCTCAAAGAAAATCCTTTACTCCTCCTATGAATAATGTTGAATGTTATGTATGTCATAATCTTGGACATGTTGCAGCTAGATGTAGAAGAAGAAGAGTTCAAGACCATTATGCAGAAAGGTCATCTCAATCAAGGTACTTTTATGGATATTGCTTTGCTTGCAATATGTTTGGTCACAAAGCTACTGATTGTTACAGGAGGAATATGAAACATGTAAGATGTTATGCATATAACAAGCTTGGACATATAGCCAAGGAATGCAGGAACAAAGTTTGGGCACCATATCAAAAGGAGAAAATGTCATCATCACGCTTGAAGATATGGAGGAAAAAGGAAGTACAGTCAGAAAAGGATGGCACAGTACAATGTACAGACATACCAGAATCAGAGGAAGCTGAAAGTACAAGACGCAGTGTAGTAACAGGAGACCTGCGTGGGGACGCAGGGCAGATTAAGCTCAAATGCGTCCAGGACGCAGCTCAGTAACTGGAGATCTGCGTGGGGACGCAGAGCGACTGAGGATCAGGTGCGTTCCTGCAGCAAAAGGACGCGGCGCGATAGTGTTTTTGGGTGCGTCTCTGCAGCAACAGGACGCAGCGCAACAGAAGATGAAGTGCGTACCTGTCTCAAAGCATTTATTGGCTGATTCTTCTTGATATGCATGATCAGATTTAACAGATGGCACTGGTTCAGGGGGAGCATATGTCCTGAATGCATTGTTGGCATTATGGTCCTTGGTGACAATGCTTATGATTCATCTTGCTATGGTTATGAGTTGATCACATGATCAGATTTATGGTTGTTTCTCTAATGATGCTTGCATGGAGTCTTTATTTTCTTTGGCACATACATAGATGAGGTTGGCTGATTTCATGGATGATTATTCAAAGTTGCATCGTTGAAGACATGACGATGATGAGTCACTCATATGCAGCTGTTGTCATGTGCATGATGCATGATTTCTTTCTTGGCACAAATGAATGAGGATTGTTGGCTAGATACAGGGATGATTATTCATACATATGTTGATTGATGTTGATACTCTCATTTGATGACTCTTGTAGATCTGGATGGTTGTGAGTTGATGTTGACAGATACTATGGAGCAGATTATACAATGTTGTTGATGATGTTTGTCATTTGAAAGGTCATAGCAAAACTCATGTTGTAATGGTCTATTGTAGTCATCTCTTCAGGTCATGTAACGGCCTTTGTCCCCCCCACTATGCATGGGATGAAGATGTAATGTATTTTGTTTTCATATTTCTGATCTATTCCCACTTGGTTGGATGGATGATCCTTATTGTGATGGGTGATGGATGTATGTATTGAGTCTTTTGGTGATAGGAAGGTCATTTATGATATATAGAGTCATGTTCTTCTTGTAGAACATCTTTTTGCAGACCTTGCTTATTGTCAGGGGGAGTTTGAGCATGAACAAGCACTACAGCAGAGCAGACATCTCAGCTTGTTCTCAGAAAGACCATTATCAGATTGGAGCACCATGACATATACAAAGGGGGAGCTCATTCAGAGACTTCAGTAGATCTGGCTCATAGTCAAAGGGAGCATGTTCTTAGGGGGAGCATACCCCTTTGCCCTTGATGTCAAAGGGGGAGAGTGATTCGGTGTTCTTGCCATCAAGTCCAAAGGGGGAGATTGTTGGCATTATGATGCATATGTTGTACTTGATGGCAACACTCTCATAAAAGACCATCTCACTTATATACATTCAGAAGAGATATAAGATGTAACATAATACATAGATGCAGGATAGCTCAAAGGAATCAAATGGCAAGCTCTTTGTAAGCAGAGGTTCAAATATTGTTGAAATTATGAAGGACGCAGGTACACCTTACAGAAAGTGCGTCCCCGCAGGTAAACCATGTAGACCCCGCGTCCAGGGACGCAGGCCAGCCGTTCAGGAGGTGCGTCCACCCAGTGCACACATTTCAAGGCAGAGAAAAGCACGTGGGGGTTTCTTGTGTGGTATCTAGCCGACGGTTTTGTGTTTCTATGGTGTCGGCTCGTGGTATTGTTCCATGTTTTGGGGAGAAGCTTGCCTATATAAAGCAAAGGAGTTCATTTGGATTAGGTACCATCTTTTGTTGAATATCTTTTGGTGAGATCTAGTCCAGATCTATGAAGGCGAATCTTCTAATGGACTATGATCGCTATGGCGCACGATCAGATCTGTAGATCTGACTGTTTGGGTTAGTCTTGAAGTCTTAATATCTTTCATATCTAAAGAGACGCAGGTGCAGTAAGGGTTCAGGTGCGTCTGGGACGCAGGAGCGAACCGGTTCAGGTGCGCCGGACGCAGGCGCAGAAGGGTTCAGGTGCGTCGAGACGCAGGCAGTTCAAAAGACTCAGAGCGAGGGACGCAGGCTAGCAGTTGAGCAGAGTGCGTCCGGGACGCGGGCTAGCAGTTGAACAGGGTGCGTCCAGGGACTCAGGCCAGCAGTTGAGCAGGGTGAGTCCGGACTCAGGCTAGCAGTTGAGCAGGGTGCTTCCTTCTCTTAAAATCTTTGTTTATCATTGTTGCATCCTGGGTTTGGTCCTATTATTATTGATCTAGTTACTACAGTTGATTGGGTGTTTCAGAAGGTTGTTTGAGCTTCAATGTTGTTGTTGGGTCCAGTATGAAAATTGGATGAAATGTGGCCTTTCAAGATTATGAGTTGTGCCTCAATGTATCCAGTATGAAAATTGATGAAACGTGGTACTTAGAGGGAGAAGATTGTAGGCCGGCGCCTACGTACTAGTATCTAAGCTAGTACAAGAGCTAAAAGAAATCTTGGAGCATTGTAGCAGGTAGTAGCCTGCGTACTAGTAAATGGATCGGCTAGTACAAGAGCAAAGGGGGTTGTAGCTCCCGTACTGGTATAAGGCTGCACCAGTACAAATATTGTAAAAGAATTTTCTTATTAAGAAGAAGATTGAGATGACTTGCAGCAGGTGGTTTTCTCCCGCATTGGGTTTCCACCTTATATCATTGTGTTCATATGTGTGCCTTATGTGTGATGATCTACTTTATGTTACTGCATCTGTTAACTGATAATATGGTTGATAATGTCCTAATGCACTCATTGAAGATCGATTAACTTAATCTTAAGAAGTTGTGGAAGTAGCATATATGAATCTGATTATGGAATTGAAAAAGTTTTATTAATGTGATAATACTGATTCACCCCCCCTCTCAGTATTATTTCCAACACATGCTCCAAAATCCCATTTCGAAACATCCTGTAGAAGAATTACAGAACATCTTGTAGAAATCCTGAACATCCTGTAGAACCCCTGCATACTTCCTGTAGAAGCTCATAAACACGGTTTCTTGGCAGCCAAACTTTGTGAGACGCTCTGGAAGGGTGTTAGGGACCCCTTAGACCCTCTCTGAGCCTTCCCAACCTTTCCCAAACATTTCTCCTCCTTGATCCACCTCTATACAGTCAAAAATAATTAGAAGCACATGCATGATAATTCCAACAACTTAATGAAAAATACAAAAATATGTTTTCTTCAGATAGTGATAGCTTAGAAATTTGCATTTTACCTTCATAGAAGTAATTGCATCTCTTTCAGTACTTTGCATGCTCTCCTTTGCGTCAGTAGGACTAGCTGGTAGAATTAGGGTTTGCTAGGGTTTGCGTTTCTTTTTGGCTTTCAGTTTCTTTTTGCAATTAGATTAGCTTCCTTCGAGTTAGAATTCATCCATCAATTAAAAAGCTTCTTCTAAGAGCTCATAGAAGTTGGCTTAAGCTCCTAGTGGACTTGTGCCAGCTGACCAAGTGACAGCTGCGGTAAGAGCTAGTACTTGTGCATACAGCACCGTCGCTTCCAAGTTTGTTACGAACTACCAGGTTGATAAAATTAAAGAAGGGAGTTCCATGAGTTGTAGCATTATTGCTACAATACTGGAGCCCACCAAGGTGCATTGAGATCTGCTACTTCAGAAACAAGATGAACAACTTTGGTGATTGTGGATCTATGTACTAGTTGCAATCGTATGGAGAGCTGCAAACTGTGCATTGATATTTGTTGCTTAAGAAAAGAGATCATGCAGGAGTCCAATACCTATTTGGAACAGGGCAGTGTGGATCAGTGAAGGCCAATGTCTATTTTTTGGCATGGTATTGATCTACTACTCAATGAAACTGCTACACCCCGGTTTCAATCGAGGTGCTCATCGTGTGGAGGTTGAGTTCCCCAATGAATCATGGGCAAGTTCTATCAACCTAAGAATTGAGAAACAAATCTATCTATGTGGGGCGGTGGCCTACTTATCAGTTTCGAAGGTTCGAAGGCCCATGTGGTCGAGAAGTAGCGTGGTAGAGAAGGTTGAACTGATCAGGATCGTTGGCACTATGTGCTGTGGAGGCTGCTCATAGGGCATTGCTGGTGTCTTGTTTACTCAAAGGGGGTTGCTGCGTGATGTTGACACATGTTGGTGTTGCATGCGTGTTGGTGTTGTTGGAAGAAACTATGTTAAAAATGGATTTCAATGGGTTTAATGATGGTAATTCGCTCACAAATATACTATGGTGCGTGATATAAAAGACCCAATGATAATTCAGAGCAATGTCATTGCTTCTTGCATGACTACTAGATGCAGCAGTCCTGTATTTTCAACATACGAAATCCTTGTTTTGAATAATGGTTTGGCTATACTGTCAACAAGCTATTCTCTCCCATTTACTGAAACTATGTCACCTATTGGCATGAATCGAAGGTGACAGTTGTTGGATATATAAGGCAAATTTACAACAAAGGTATAAAATTCATAGGAGAGTTCTTTATCATATATTCGATGTGGTCACCATAATTAAGTATATGTTGCATTTTAGAAGAGAGAGAGGGGGATTGATTTTTCATTAAGAGAGGGCACATATATATACATATATATATTTTTGGAGATCCCTTATATGAATTTGGAGATAGATCCATTTTTAATCACTTTCCGGAGGAAAAAATTTCACTTGACAGAGGCGTGCCAAGATGAATAACCAGATGGGAGAGGCGTATCTAAAAGAGAGAAATAAGATGGAGAAATCCAATTACTCTAATTGGAAATTTAAGTTGTAGACTCTATTGGAGGGGGAAATGCATGGGCAATTGCAAGTGGTGATGAGTTGAAGGTGACCCTAGCTACGAGCGGAACATCAACAAGAATCTAGGACTCAGAAAATAGGGAGAACAAAGAGAAAGTGTTATTAAAATTGTCAGTGAAAGACTGTATTATCCCTCACATTCGTGAATGTAAATCAGAAAATGACATGTGGAAAAGCCTCAAGGACCTATATGAGATCAAAAAAATAAATCGCCTGTTGTTTTTTAGAACTAAGATTCACTCCATTAAAATGGAGGAGAATGAATCAATGGATGTGATCATCTCTCGAATCGAGGAGATCAGAGATAAGTTGGGCGACATCTGAGAGATAGTGTCAAACATTAATTTTGTCACAATTACCATGAATGGTGTGACTGATGACTATTAGGTGTTTATCATAGTCTTGAATGTGAGAGAGAAAGCCCCCAATTTTCAAGAATTGATTGTAATCCTGATGCAAGAGGAAGAGAGGCCGATGACCATGAAACCCTAGAGTTCAGACATTGCTATAATGGTGAAGAAGAATCCCTTTAGAGAGAAGGTAAATCTAGGACAGAAAGGCGAAAGTACACCATAGATAAAACCACCTCAAGGTATGTCCTCAAACAAAAGTGATTCAAGACCCAAATCATTTTATTTTGTTAGAGTTAGTCACATAGCTAAAAACTTCCAGAAGAATAAGTTTAATGAAGGTCGCCATATGCATAAGTAGCATGCATGACACTTTGCTAATGAAGATGAGACTCAGAATCTCAGATTATTTGTATTTGATTCTACATTCTCTACTGAGGATGATGAAGCAGAAACTTGGTTTGTGGACTCAGGAGCTTCCACTCACATGATAGGTAAGAGACATTTTTTTGAGAATTTTAAAGAAACCAACAATGGTGAAAATACCTACCTTGGTGATGATAGAGGGTACCAAATAAAAGCTTCTAGTAATGTTCTTGTCATTTTTGCCAGATGGAAATATTAGACATATTCAAAATGTAATGTATGTACTCGAAATAAAAAAGAATCTGATCTTTGTTTCTATGATAATAGATCAAAACCTTAAGCTAGAGTTTTTCAGTCTTTTTTTGTTATTATAAATCTGCTGGAATGTATGAAGCCAATTGCATCAAGTATTCGAGTGGGAGGATTGTATAAGCTAAATTTAAGAAGTGCACCACACTAAGCCTTGACCTCATTGGTTATGACTATAGAAGATTTATGGCATCAAAGATTGTCATATCAATTTCAATGACCTATTCCTACTTCAGAAATTAGGTATGGTGAATGGTATTGATATTTTAAAAAATGTTCATGTTGATTGTGAAGAACGTGCTCTTGCGAAGATACATAGTGATGAGTTTCTCGTAAATTTTGGTAGAAGGAAGATAGATACAATAGAGCTTGTGCACACTCATTTGTGTGGGCCAATGCAAATGAGGTCATTAGGAGGTGCCTATTATTTCCTATTATATTTCAATAATTTCATGAGATTTACTTGGGTATATTTTCTCAGAAAGAAGAGTCATACTTTTAAATATTTTAAACAATTTAGAAGCATGGTTAAAAAAAGACAAGAAAATTCATCAAAATTCTCTACTTGGATCAAGGGGGAGAGTACAAGAAGGGTGGTTTAATCAAATATTGCAATGGCCATGAAATAGTTTAGCATCTCACAGTACCCCACATTACTCAACAAAATGGAGTTGCAAAGAGGAAGAAAATAAACCTTGTGGAGTGTGCTCAAATCATGTTAAAAGGTAAGAACCGGTCTAATAGATTTTGGGAAGAAGAAATAAATATTGCAGTATATTTGAAGAATAGGAGTCCAACAAAAAGCGTTGATCTTAAAAATCCATTCGAAGATTTATTAGGCTTTAATCATGTTGTTAATCGTTTAAGAGTTTTTGGCTCCAAAGCTCTTACTCATGTTCCAAAAGACGATAGGAAGAAATTGGATTCAAGGGCCATTAAATGCATTTTTGTTGGGTACCTCACAAAGTTTGAAGCTTATAGATTGTATAGTCTCTCTACTCATAAAGTGTTTGTAGGTAGAGATGTAGTATTCCATCAGCAGCTTAATGATGGAAACCATGAAAGAAGCAATGGAGAATGGCACATGCCTTTGCTAGTGGAAGATGGAAGTGATGATAGGAACAACCATGAGCAACAACAACAACAACATCAACAACAAAAATAATAGAAAAGGGAAGATGTGGATGGTGCAGATTCTGGCAGCAGGCCAATTCCACCAAGCGCTGATCATAATAGATTTGAAGCTAGTCCACCACTCACGAGATCAAGTAGGCAAATTGAGTTGCGATTAAGAGTAAGGATCATGCTCTTATAACTAGTATGTTAAATGTTGTTGAACCCTCTAATTATAAAGAAGAAATTCAATATATTGAATGCAGGGAAACCATGGAAGAGGAATATTAGTCAATACTGAAAACAAAACCTAGGATCTAGTTGAACTACCTGAAGGAAAACATCCATAGGTTGCAAATGGTTATACAATCCTAAATTTAAAGTCGATGGGAGCATAGACAAATATAAATATAGGCTGGTTGGAAAGGGGTACTCGTAGAACGAAGGCATAGATTATGAGGAAACCTTTGCCCCTGTAGCTAAATTAAACACAATTAGAATGTTATTTGCTTTAGATACCAAATATCATTGGAAGATATATCAACTAGATGTGAAATATGCATTCTTAAATGGTGAATTAAAAGAAGAAGTGTATTTAATTCAACCTGAAGGGTTTGTTAAACAGGGGCAGGAACATTTAGTGTGTCGATTGAAGAAAGCATTTTATGGACTAAAACTGTCACCTAAGTTGATATACTAAAATTGATTCATTTTTCTTATATCATAGCTATAAAAGAAGTGAGAATCGCCCTAATCTTTATACCTTGTTTGATGAAAATGGGAAAATTATTTTGACTTATTTATATGTAGATGATCTCATTAAAGTAATCAAATAGAAGATGTCACAGGTTTTTGAGATGAAAGACCTCGGAGAGTTACACTATTGTTTGGGTCTTTAATTTTAGAGGGATTATAGCCAAACTTTTCTATCTCAGGGAAACTATGTCAAGAGTTTATTGAAAAAATTCAGAATGGATCAGTGCAAAGCAACATGAGTGCCTTTACAACATAGTACCAAACTTCAATATAATGATGGCTCAAAGGAGGTTGTTGCAACATAGTATAGACACTTAGTTAGGAATCTAATTTACTTGACTACAGCTAGGTCGGATTTGGCTTTTGCATTCAGTGTATTGAGGGAATTCAGATCAAAGCCTCTTGAGAATCATTGGGTTCTAGCGGAAGGTGTCTTAAGGTACCTTCAAAGAAACTTAGACATTGGTATTAAATATGTTGATTCAATTGATATTAAATTGACAATTTTCTCAGACTGAGACTGGGCCGGAGATGTAAATGACCAATGACCAATAATAGGTTATGCATTAAGCATTGTGTCTAGTGTCATTGCATGGAGCACGAAAAAGAAGAAAATTTTACCTTTCTCCTCAGCAGAAGCAGAGCATCAAGCAATGTACGCAACAAAATGTGAGGTAGTTTCATTGAGGAGACTTCTCCAAGATGCCGGAGAAGAACAAAAAGATGCAATTGTTATCATATGTGATAACTACAGCTCAATTAAGTTTGCAAATAATCCATTGTTTCATAGAAACACCAAGCATATTGATACATAGTTTCACTGTGTTAGGAAGAATGTTCAGTCAAAGGAAATCCATATTGAATATTGTAATATTTGCGACAATGTTGTAGATATTTTTACTAAACAACAAATAGAGTGCCAGTGAACCTTTTCTCTATTAAGTGGGAGTGTTAAATTTAATGGAGAAATATATTCTAGGAAAGAATCAGTTCATTAGTTACATGTGAGACTTAGATTAGGAATTTTTTTCTATTTTCTAGGTGGTTGTTCTAACCTCCCTATTTGCTTGTAAACTATTTATTCATGGAAACAAATGATGAATGTGTATGTGTGAGACTTAGATTATGAATTTTTTCCTATTTTCTAGGTGGTTGTTCTAACCTCCCTATTTTCTTGTAAACTATTTATCTATTTATTCATTGGATTCATTTTCATGTATTAAAAGATCTACCATGTTATTTCATATGGCCATTGCTAACTAAATTCAGAGAACATGATGTAAACCATCAACCGAGACCTACGTTTGCATTAGACATCACTGTCCCCCGACTTGACGTTTATAATGATGTCCTTCAAAGGTCTTAAATTAAAAGTTATTAATATTTGTGTACTTATAGTTTGATTAATTCATTTGAGCATGTGAGCCATTACATTTAACCAGGTACAAAATCTAATAAGTGTCATATATGGCGTAACTCCACAAATATGGTTGCCTAGATTAAACGGATCTAACTGCGCCCAATCGTTCCATGTATAATTGTGTACTGAGATGGTGGGTAACTCATTTTTTTTGGCTCTTTAATTATGGCGTTATTTTTCTCCTAAAAATATGGCTAAATATTTATTGTAAAATTATGATTTTTTTATTTTTATTTGAAATGCATTTTTGATATATAGATTCAGTATTATGATTTTTGTCAAACTCTTATATATAAATTCATAGTTTTGAAAAATTTATAATACACTTATATTATAGAGAATTTACTATTTAAACTTGAGCCTCAAGTTACAGAATATTTACAATTTAAATTTATGATTCCCACAGATCCTTAATCCGCTGGATATAAAAATATGCCAGTGAAACAAAAAAACAAATAGAATAAGAAATTTTTGTTTCTGTAAACACCAGTCACGGCTAAAGTCATGGCCATCGATCAATCTAATTTTGAATAATAGTGACGAACAGTTTGGGTGCATACATCTGCATCTAATGATACGCCGTCACATTCACCATTCTCGGCTTCGTCAAATCGATTTATAAAATAAATTAAACATACGGTGTACGAGAGCAATTTCATTGGAAATCGGTTGGTTTTCACATCGATGTACGTTTCGTTTAGGATATAGTTATTTAGTGATTATGGTATAAGTCACTGGTTGGGTTTAATAAATATTTAAAAAAAAAAGTGGTGTTTAAAGATATTGTTATTGAGATTTTATTGGTGGTTTGAACAATTTTTTCTTAATTTTTAAATGATTTATATTAGAGATAGATGTTATAGGGAAAATCATAAATTCTTATGAATTTAAATACATTTTTAGTGAAATTCCATTATTTCTCAAGATAAATTTAACTAGAACTTTTCCACCTCTAAATAAACTATATTAGAAATGATAAATATAAAGACAACCATAAATTCTTCTAAATCTATACCAGAAAACCATATCTTTACCAAGTCAAACTTATCCAATGTACCTAACATTACTAGCAATGTACATAGTTGGGCACCTATTTTCTTAATTTTACACCAAAGTTATGTCGTAGTGCCTTCACCATCAAATATGGGAAACTGAAAGACTAAAAGATGAGCAACTAAATATCAGGAACAGAAAGCTGCAGAAAAGTAGCCCGATGTATATATTTTTCGAAACTGTGTGGGCACATGCATGTTTCAAATTATGTGTCAAATCGATTCAGAAAATAATGTGAACGTAGAATATTAAAATAAGAGGCCCTGCACCAAAACTAGTTGACTTTGGCCAATATCGGTATCTGTTAATTTGAAAAAAATGTTGTCATCTGTTTCAGGGCCAGCATAAAATGGAAGCGTGGAATGGATAAGTTTCTAAAGTAAGAGCTGACATTAGCCGCCCTCTGGCAACGACAATGGAGACAACATAGATCCATACATTACCAGAGATGTTTCGTCATGATTGAATTCAAAATTGAACTTTGCTTTGAAACGTGAAACTCGCCCGCGACATGGGTCCATATTTTGTCAGAGATGTTTACTCGTGATTGAATTTGAAATTGTTGATTGAATCGAAACACTAAACTTTGGAGAAATTTTTTCTCAGAAATAATAAAAATTTAAAACGATTAATAATAAAATAAATGAGCAGTGATTCATTTTTTATCTCAAAACTTCAAATTATTAACGAAATTATTTGCTATTCCATCTGATTTTGAAATATCAACCAGAGCGAATTTTAAAATCCTGTTATTACTTGTGGAGTTTAAAATTAAAACATATTTTTTATATTATCTTATGTGAGGATAAAATAATCCGAAACTCGTGACTTGTTGCATTGGAAGGTTAGCGGTCACATTGGATATTATGCAAAAATGCAGGTGGTCTCCATCTTGTGTTTCATCTCCCTATACGAGGTCCTAACCTTCCACAGAGCTTCATTGCCACATGTAGGGCCTGTAGGGTGTCTGTTGAGAGTCATGGAGGCAAAAATGTAGGTGGTCTCCAACTTGTGTTTCGTCTCCCTATACTAGGTCCCAACCCTCTAGAGAGCTTCATTGCCACATGTAGGGTCTGTAGGGTCTCTGTTGAGAGTCATGGAGGCAAAAATGCAGGTGGTCTCCATCTTGTGTTTCGTCTCACTATACGAGGTCCTAACCCTCCAGAGAGCTTCATTGCCACATGTAGGGTTTATAGGGTCTCTTTTAAGAGTCATGGGCCTCCACAACAGTAGACAACACTCAGTGGATCAACAGAGATGTTCAGATATTGCTCGACATTCACCTATTGCTCGACATTCACCTATTGGACTAGGAAGATGGACGTGGTTCACCTTTGCCAAGACAACCCACAGTTGTACCACGCACTTGGCAGATGACCCAACACTTGTATGCTGATGTAGCATCACTTACACCATCATATGAGCCCTTAGAGATGATAGTTGGAGACCCTTAAGGTCACTTTTGTGCCCTCCCACCCATTGGGAGCACCACCAGTTTATTATGCTGAGAACAAGGGGTTAATCCCTTGTGTATTACTATTCGAAGTCCTATTCATCACTATGACACTTATGGACTTCATAAGGCATCTTAGAGAGCCCAACCATATGTATTATTGACCACTCAACTTCTTGAGCGCTTGTTATTTTCTTTATGAGCTAGTTTAGTGAGCTTGTCTCAAAACTTATACAATGTACTTATTGCAATACTCAAACATTAAGTGGAGATACCACAGAAAGCATTCCATGAACAAGTCAAATGGCTATCGAGTTTCTAGAAAGTGATATGCTAAATTCTAACTTATCCACAATTATTTTCTAATAACAGAATAAAAAATGTATGGCTCATTATGAGTTGATATAAAATTACTTTTTAACTAATAACTTTAGAACACACATGTCCCTATGTGGCCAGCTTTTATATCTCTAAAACCAATCTCCAATCAAGACACCATTACAACACCGCTACAGTAAATGACAATAATATTTACACTTTAGAAAACAGTCTTTTGCATTAATCACATTGTAAATACTGGGTCGATATCTCAAACCAACTAATGTAATTGTGGTTTCATTAAAAATATTCATATATATTTTTTTAAATTAGGAGAACTATAATTTAAATTGAGTTATTCAATTTGAATATTTTAAAGTTTTAGAAAGAAATTATATTAATAAATACAAAAAGGAAAATCATTTACTTTAAAAATTAAACTCAATTACTGCATTTAACTTACACCAACCATACTTAGTCAAGTAGATTTTGTTTGTAGGTTGTGGGATTTTGTTTCCAAGTTGTCCTCTCCCCAAATCATTGAGGTGGTATCACCACAGGTGAAAGTGTGTTAAATTTTTGTGTTAAATTTTTGAGTTTTAGTTGAACATTAGTTGTGATTTAATTTCCGCAACTGAAGTATTCAGGAAAAGACCCTCTGCCCCAAATCTTTTAGGTGGTATCACAAAAAGTGAAATTTTATTTTATTATTGTAAATGTGAGTTTTTTTTAGTGAGAGTTAAAAATTATTTTGAAAGCATATTTTTGGACATATTTACCAGCAGGGAGAAAGTCATTATTAATGAAAATGGAAACATATGTACAAACTTGACTAATCCTCAAATACCTCAATTTAATGGAAAAATCTATGATTATTGGCCTATAACAATGAAGGATTTTTTCCTTCCCAAGATATTTTGGATTTCGTGGAGAATGGGTTCCAAGAACCAACACATGCAACAACATACAATTCCTTGTCACAAGCATAAAAGGATTTGTTGAGGGACAATAGGAAGAAGGATTCAAAAGCCCCATCTTCTACACTTTTCAAGAAGTTCATGAAAGTATTTTCCCAAGTATTGCAGTAGAGATAAAGTCTAAGCAACCATGAGACACCCTCTAGACAACCTACCAAGACATGGAAAAAGTAAAGACAGCAAAACTACAAATGTTGTGGAGAGACTTCGAGACCATTTGTATGAAAGATTCTGGTAATGTAGACTCATTATTTACACATGTAATTGGCAGAGTTACTCAAATCATGTCTCATGGTGAGACACTTGAGGAAAGGAGAATAGTTGAGAAGATTTTGAGAAGTCCATGAGTAATACTTAATGGCATTGTTGTGGCCATAGAAGAGACAAAGGATCACTCATAATTTTTAGTGGATGAGCTTCATGCATCACTGATTTCTAATGAACATAGACTGAATATAGCAACAAAATCCTCATTGCAGCATGCCTTGAAGACAAAAGTTTCATTTGGTCAAGTTAGAGGCAAAGGAAGATTAAATGCTAGAGGAATAGGAAGATGTCCACACAAAGGTGGAAGAGGAAGCCATTCAAGCTCAACTGGAAGGGGCAACAATCAAAATCCATGTTAAGGCTCAAGCTAGAATCAAGAAAAAGGTCAGAGGTATGATAAATCTCAAGTTCAATGTCATTATTGTAAGAAATATGGTCACTATGAAAATGATTGTACAAAGAAGCAACACGACATAATAACAAACCAAGTGCAAATTTCACAAAGGAAAATAAAAACCAAGATATCATGTTTTTAGCTTGTAATGTAGCACAAGGAAAACAAAGTGTGTATGGTTTCTATATTCAGGGTGCAACAAACACATGATAGGGAACATAGAAATGCTTTCCAACCCAGATGAAAGTGTGAAATCCGAAGTGACATTAGGGACTTATAGTAATTTTTTTGTCATGGGAAAAGAAAGAGTCAATATTCTCACAAAGAAGGGGGAGAAGAAGCACATTTTAGATGTTCATTTTGTCCCTAGTATGAGGCATAAGCTCATAGACATTGGAAAAATCATGCAAAAGGACTACATTGTCTTTTTCAAAAATGATGAGTGCATAATTTTGGATAGGTGTCCAAGTAGATAGATGATTGCAAAAGTTCAGATGACAAGAAATAGAATGTTTCCCATAAGGATAAAATTAGATTTGAAGGAAGAATGTGCATAAGCCCAACTATCAATGAACTCATAAGTGGATGAAGGAAAAGTTACAGTTGTCACACAAATAAAGTTCCAAGAAGAGGTAAAACATGAAAATTGGTTATGGCATATGAGATTTGGTAATCTCAATATTGAAGGCTTGAGTTTGTTGCATAGGAAATACATGGTGAATGGGTTTCCACCTATAGAAAAACTGGATAGCCTAGGCGAAGGATGTATCTTGGGCAAACAACACAAAGAGACATTTTGAGTAGGAAAGTCAATAAGGGAAAAAGCACCTTCAGAGTTTGTCCATTCAAATTTATGTGGACCAATGCAAACACCATCAATTGGGAAAAGCTATTATTTTTTGACTTTCATATATGATTATAAAAGGAATTCATGGGTCTACTTCCTAAAACAAAAAAGTGAAGTGTTTTAGCGCTCCCTCCAATACAAGGTTGTTGTTGAGAATCAATGTGGATAGTACATCAAAGTGTTGAGGATTGACAGAGGCGGAAAATAAATCTCATATGACTTCCTTCGTTTTTGCAGGGAGCATAGAATTCACAAGAAATTTACAATAAGGTATACACCTCAACAAAATGGTGTCGCGGAAAGAAAAAATAAGACCATTGTGGAAATGGGAAGGAGTATGTTGAAGGCAACACATTTTCCAAATGTATATTGGGTTGAACTTGTCGCTTGCGCAACACATATCATTAATAGATCTCCAACCAAAAGTGTCAAGAATATTGTTGCTGAAGAGGTATGGAGTGGATGAAAGCACAGTGTCACTCTGATGAGAGCGTTTAAATGTGTGGTGTATGCACATGTCCCCGATGAGTTAAGGAATAAGTTGGACAACAAAGGGAAGAAATGTATATTGGTTGGATATAGTGATGAATCCAAGGCATAAAAGCTCTACAATCCTTAACTAAGAAGGTCATAATAAGAAGAGATGTCCAGTTCATAGAAGAGGAAGCATCAGATGGAAGTTTGGAGAAGAAAATCAATGTGAAAGCATGTATAGCACGTGAAGATAAAAATGAATTAACCACAACAAGTAATTCCTCAACGATGACTCCTTCTACTCCTATTCAAGCTCAAAAAAGAAGTCAACAAGCAAAACCGTCAACAAATAATAGGACAACATCTCACAGTCAAGCAAGTACTACTCCAAGAAAATCACAACCTCATCTACTTCAAGCGCAACGTCAAGTGACATTTCAGGCCCATCTTCCACAAGCATAAGAAGACAAAAAATCAGAAATTTAACTGAGATTTATGACAAAAATGAAGTTGATAGTAGCACCTATATGAATTCCTCATTTTCATTATTTTGTCATATAGATGACCCAATCCATTTTGAGGATGTAGTGAAAGAAGAAAAATGGGTTGTGGCAATAGATGAAGAAATAGAAGCCATAGAAAAGAATGACACATGGGAGTTATTGGACCTTTGGGTAGGAAAATAAGTCATTGGAGTGAGGTGTGTCTATAAGACCAAGAGGAACATTGAAGGAAAGTTTGAAAGGCATAAGGCAATGCTATTTGTCAAAGCATATAACCAACAACATGGAAGAGATTATGTGGAGACATTTGTGCCAGTCCAAGGATGGATACAATGCATAAGGCGTTGTCGATTAGTGCGCAACATAAATAGAAATTTTACCTAATGGACGTAAGATAAATGTTCTTGAATGGAGTATTGAAAGAGGAAGTATATCTTTTGCCACCACCTGGTTATGAGGTATAAGTCCAAGAAGGAAAGGTGTATAGGTTCAGCATATCTCTTTGTGAGCTGAAGCAAGCACCACATGCATGGTATAGTAGGATAGATGCTTACTTGATAGAAATGGCATTCAAAAATGTGATGGTGAGCCTACTCTGTACATCAAAGAGAGTGATGCTTAGCTTCTTATTATTTTCCTATATGTAGATGATTTGATTTTTACAGGAAGTGATGATTTACTGATCATTGATTTACTCATCATTGGTTTCAAAGAAGTCATGAAAAATGAATTTGAAATGACTGACTTGGTATTGTTAAGGTATTTTTTGGGAATAGAAGTAAAGAAAATATAAAATGGTATTTTTATTTCTCAACCAAATTATGTAGCAGCCATTTTGGAAAGGTTTAATATGTAGAACAACAGGCTTGTACCAACTCAAACTTTCATGGGGTTGAGGTTGAGAAAAGAATATTGCAATGAAAATGTGAATCCAACATTATAGAAAATTATGGTGGGCACGCTGATGTCTTTTAGGACAACTAGGCCAGATATAATGTACGCATTAAGGCTAGTGTTGAGGTTCGTGGAGAAACCCAAGGAGAGACGTTGGTAATCATCCAAAAGGATTCTAAGGTATATTAATAGGACAAAGAAATATGGAACTTTATATGTCGTTAAAAATTATTTTAGACTAGTTGGTTACATTGACAGAGATTGAGAAAGAAGTTTTGATGATAGAAAGAGCAATGTGAGGATATTTTTTTCATTTGGGTTTCGGAGCCATTTCATGTGCCTCCAAGAAGGAGTCAATAGTTCCATTGTCAACAAAAAAACTTGAATATGTCATCGCAATAGTAATAATGTGTCAAGAAATTTGGTTGAGAAGAATGTTGAGGGATTTATGCCACAACAAAGAGGGAATAACCACTATTTTTTTCCACGATAATTATGCAATTGCACTATCAAATAATTATGTTTTTCACAATGGGGATCAAGAACATTGATGGTAGATATCATTTTATTAGAGAGTTAATTAATAATGGTGAAATTGTGCTGCAACATTGCGAGTTAGAGGAATAGTTTGTTGACATCTTCACAAAGCCATTGGGATGTGAAAATTTTGTTTATCTCAGATATTTTTTGGGAATTTCCAATGGTAGAAGTTTTGATTAAGGGGGAGTGTTGGAAAATTTATCCTAGCCACCACTTTTACTAAATTAATAGCAACCATAAATTCCAAGTAGCTTTTGTTTGCACGTTGTATATTTTTGTTTGTAGGTTGATGGATAGATTAATGAAGTTTTCGATAGCAGTACAAATTCTCCATTCCGCAACACACATCATGTAATTAAGAATGAATGTGTATTTAATGAATGGTTGGTAAAGGCATATGGGAAAATATTCACTCTACAACATAGAAAAGCATTACGAGGTCCCTTCACTTCTGTAGCGTGGTCCACTTTATGTATTTTCCTTCATAGCTCCCGACAGGGTAATATTATTCCTTGATGGTGTCTCAAAAAGAATTCCAAGTGGGTGGGGTTGAAAAGAGTGAACGTTCACTCTCATCCTTATGTTTATAGTAGGTTTCGAACTAGTCCTTGACGTGTCGGGTGGCTTTGAGAAGTGAAAAAGTAATCTTTTCTCAATTGGAAAAGTCATGAACTAAAAAATATGCTCCCAATAGATTTAACCATTTATGTTTGACGTTTGCATCTATCAGGTGTTTGAATATGGGAATATTGAAATTAAATTGTACCTTAAAAGGAGTGGCACCTGCAGAGTGGTTGTTGGATGAAGATGTATCACCTATGGGTAGTCGTCAAAGGATCTGGGAAAATTTATCCATCATCGCGTCCCTCTGTCACTCAAGGAATTGCTTGAGAAACAATTTGAAGGGATCTCCTACCCCCTCATCTTTATCTTCTTTTTCCATGGGAGTTTGTTAGTTTTTGCGAGGTTCACCTTACAATGGTTAAACTAGATCAAGCCCTAGCTCCTTATACCTTGACCTTGTTGGGCACATGCAAAGAAAATTGGAGAAAGAGCAGATTGCTCCGACACCACTGATCCAAACTTAAACATGAATGCAACAACTTCAACATATAATCATAAACATAGAGATCCAGTAGAAAATCACTTCATTTCATTAATAGAAAAATATTGAGCTATGCTTACAAACATAATGGAAATAAGATAGCTTGGGTGATGGTAGCTTATCTATGAGAAGAGATGTGGTAGCTACATGCCTCTGAACTATTTTACAATGAGGCTCAAGGGCCTATTTGTTTTTGGAAAACATGAGAAAACCCTAAAAAACCAAAACCCTAACCTCAAGAGATGTAACACCAAGGGTTTGTGGGCCCCATTAGGGTTAGTTGGACAACCAACTTCCCGGGGTCGTAATGTTGGCCTATATGGGCCTGACCCAGGTTCAGAGATGATTTAGCCAAATAAATCACGGTACTACTGGCCCTTTTAGCAACATTCTGTAGAGCACAGACTGAGGTCTCACCCAAAGTAGTATGGGAGGGTGCTAGAACTAAGTTTTCGCACCCTAGAGATGTCTGATTATTTTTTGGTGGTCCATGGTTTGACCCTACACGCACGTCACTACGTGTATCTATCGGTCCCTCGCAACCTACGATGCTGCCTTCATGCAGCCTTACTTGAGGTGCGATTCGTGTTATTACCCAAGTTCCTTACTATTAACCTGATATTATCAGATTACTTAACTTATCTGTATGAGCCCAATTATAATTAATAGTGTTTATTATGCATATAAGTGTGTGCAATAAACAAAATAGTATAAATGCATAGAAAGTAATACAAGAGTAGATACACAGTATTGGGAATCAAACTTCTCTTTATTATTCTTCTTCTAGGGTTACAGACTCGACTCCGCCCTGCGCACTCAGCTGCAAGGTTTCGTGCACTCAGCTACAGACTCTACTAGGCCTCTCTGCACTCAGCTGCAGAGCCTCTTCCTACTACTATGACCCAAAACACTTAGACCTCTTCTCTACGCTCGCTATCTTCTAGACCTCATTCATATTCCTCTATCCAATTATCTTTACCACTTAGAGCCTCACTCTATTTATACAATCCCATGGTTTGTGGAACATGGGTAGGTTGACATTACATTCCAAAACTTAGGGTGCACAACCCTATGACTCAACATACATTTTGCGCTATGTGCCTGCAATTCGTGGAGTCTTACAACATTATTTGACCAAAAATTTAGCTTTGAGCCCCAAAACATGTTGTGGCATGATTCCATGCCCAACAGGCCCCCAACACAAACATCGTGACTCACCCTCTAATCACTCTAGTGGCGTGGAGATCTTAGCATGGAGTCCCTCCAACTGGTCTCGAACAGCCTAAATGTTTGCATAGTATCGCATTGCTGCCTACTGAACCTGCAGAATTCTTGCTTCTGAACCCTCTATGTCTGAATTGTGTCCTTACCTATGTACCAGCATCTGCTACATATGTTTATAGTCTCGCGCCCTTGTCCGGCTCCTGGGGTTGAAAAGGCTATGCTTTGGTTAGTTAGTCAAATAGTTGGCCCGCCCGTGTAGGGCTTCAAGCGATTGTCGTTTACTTTGCCTGGGAAGGGTTTTCCATTTAGTCTGACCAGCAAGACCATGCCTCTATTTGTGACCTCCTTACACACTTATGGTCCCAGCTAGTGCATTCTAAATTTTCCCAAATTTTTTCAAACTTACTGTCATACAGTAGCACTAAGTCGTTTACATTGAAGGTACGCATCTTGATATGGTGGTCGTTCCACGCGTTTTCATGCTTCTTTTGTACGTGATCATGAAATCTAGCTAGATATCATTCTTCCTCGAGTTCTTCTAATTGTGTGAGCCTTTCCTCTAGGGCTTCACGGTTTGTCATGCTTGTGAGTGTTGTTATTCGTAGACTAGGTACGATGTATTCCATTAGCATGCCATCTTCCATGCTACAGACTAGCTGGAAAGGTGTCTGTCCCGTCAATTTCTTGCACATTGTCCTGCAAGCCGATAATATGGTAGGTACGCACATGTCCTACTTGTTTCAATGCGCGTTGGAACTTTGGTCAGTGCAGTCTTCAGTATTTTGTTGAATGTCTCTATCATCCCATTAGGTTGTGGGTGGCACAGTGTACATTTTTAATGATACCCCTGGTACTCTTCTCTGAGCGCACTGATGGTTTGATTTAGGAAATGTGTTCCATGACCACTCATTAAGATTTTTGGATAGCCAAATCAGGTCAACACATTTTTCAACAAAAACCTCGTAGTTGTAGTGGCCGTGCAGTCTTTGACTGGCTGCGCTTCCACCTATCGTATCAGGTATTCTGTTGCGGTGATGATGTAGCACATGCCCATCTTTCCCTGAGGTTTGATCTATCCTGCAAAGTCGATTACCCATTTTTCAAACAGTTGTAGTGTCATTTGTGGATTTAATGGCATATTGTCCCTTTGTGATGGTTTTCCAGTCCTTTGACATATATCACAGGCCTTACAGTGTGCTTTTGAATCCTGGTTTAGGGTTGGCCACCATAACCCTCCGTGAAGAATCGTTTGTGTGTTCGCGCATCCTGCATAGTGTCCTCCTGCAGCATCCCCATGTTCTTCCACGAGGATCTATCCTCGTTCGAGTTCAAGTACATATCTTTACAATATCTCATCATTGCCCATTTTGTATAGGTGTCTCGTGATGACATAAAAGTCCACCACATGCACCACTAATTCCTTTTTCATTCTGACTGAGTATTCCTTTGGTGCAGTCCCTGTTGTCAGAAAATGGATTATATCTTTGAAGTGTCTGTCTGTGACGCAGACTGCAAGGAGCTGTGCATCAGGTAGTCCCTCCTCCAAATTCGTGGGTTGCTCGCCCGTCTTAATTCGTGACAAGTGATCTGGTCCTACATTTACGCATCTTGACTTGACTATGACCTTAGAATCATATTCTTGGAATAGTAAGAGCCATATGCATATGCGGCCCCCAACACAGGCTTATTCACCAATTATTTCAACGCGGAATCGTCGGTATACATCTTCAAATGTCCTCCGAGTAAATAGTGTCGATATTTTTGGAGCGCGTACACCATCACTAACCCTTCACGCTCGATGGTGGAATGCTTCTTTTCTCCTTTGGACAATCTCTGACTTGCAAACACGATCGGATGATCCATGCACTCCGTGCCCTCCTATGTGAGTACTGCTCCCACCGCAATACATGGCACATCAACATGTACATGAAATTCCACATCCCATTTAGGGAAGACTAGGATTGGAGCGAAGGCTAGCTTCCCGTCCAGGACATCCAAACCCTTCATGCAATCATCATTCCAACAATGTGTAACACCTTTTTCAATAACTTTTCCATTGGCGCTATTATTTGGACATAGCTTTTGATGAACTTCCTACAGTATCTGGTGTGTCCAAAAGTAGCACGCAGTTGTTTAACACTTCGCGGTGCTTCCAAATTTAGAATAACATCAATCTTCATACGGTGCACCATCAGTCCTTGTTTGAAGACCACATGTCCTAGCAGGTTTCCAAATGGAATGAGGAAGGTGCACTTCTTAAGGTTCAGCGTAATCTCGTGTCGACGGAAAGTATCCAACATCAAGTGTAAGCTTGCTACATGGTGCTTAACTAATCCAAAGATAGTCCAATCATCCAGATAGACTTCCAAGAACTTGTGGATGTATTCTTTGAATGCAGCCACAATGATGCACAAAATGATGGCTATTGCATTCTTCAGTCCAAACGGCATAATGTTGTATTGAAAATAGCCCCATTCTATTGTGGAGGTCATTTTTCTCCTATCTTCTGGCATGATCTTCATCTGATGGTACCCTGAGAACCCATCCATGAATGAGTATGTTTCCTAACCGTGAACATTCTCCCATAACTTATCTGTCAATGGTGTCGAGAATGGATCGTGTACATATGCATTGTTCAGCTTCATGAGGTCCATGCATATTCTTATCTCTCCCTTTTACTTTTTCTCCAATACTACCATAGGACTCACACAGTCAGATTCTTCCACTCGCTCAATAATTCCGGCTAGGAGCATTTTGTCTAATTCATCATGGACCTTTTCTTTATATTTCTGATTCAGGTGGTAAGGACGCTACTTAATTGGCTTCGCGTTGGGTTTCAGGGTGATATTAATCATCCTTAAGTCACCAACGATCCCTTTTAAGTACGTAATTTTGGTTGGGAACATGTCTTTGTATTCGTGGAGTAACTCAATGCCCTTATACATCGCGACATCATCCCAATAGCCCTAAAGTGTTGCGTACTTTGGCCCTACCTCCATTCCAATGTTTACCTGCTTTGTTTTTAGCAGTGCGGTGATGTTGGAATGCTCAATTAATGGGCCTCGAATCTCGTGACAGCCTTCCATTTCTAGAATGTTAATATTCTGTGGGTCCTCATCATCCTCCTCAACATTTACATTATAGCACTTTAGCACATAACTCAGCTGTGTTTTCCATTCTGGTAGAGGTACTTCCATTGGCTCCTAGGGTATCTTGAAGATAACTGCTTTTATTATCTGTAGCACATCATCAACAGTATCCCGCCAACAATCTTCAAACATGAAAGTTAACAGAAATCTCTCGTGTAAGACATCCCATTCACTGGTAGCATGGAAGAGCTCTATCTCGGTATACCAATTCATGGGTATGACATCCAGGGTATGATAGAAAAGATGTACCCATTCAGGCTATGGCTCTTCCCCGTAGACCTTGGTCCATTTCATGAGGTGTGTACATGGATCATATCGTTCATCATATTTGTCTACTAGCCTTATCTATGATTTCCAAAATTGTAGGTGCAACATTCTTCTGCATTCACACGAGTCTTCAAAACTTCTTTGATGTGTTCCCCGCCACCTTGCAGGCATCGTGCGCTGTGCCCATTTTAGAGAATCAAACCGTTTTTGTTCTAGTACTACACTTTCAAATTTGTTTACGAATTCATCCACCGCTATCAACCCATCATATGTAGGCAGACCCTTACCTATGTTTTCACTCAGCCCAGTCATATAAGCATCATGTTGAAATTAAACATTGTTACTTCATGCAGCTGATTCTGCCATCGCTCTATTTCTTCATCTGAATCCGAAGTGTAGGAGCTTTCGTGTTCCCACGAAATCCTACCATTTCAGTCGGTTTCACCCAATCCTATTCTCATGCGGTTATCTTGTAAATATAATTGATATCATCATCATTATCATTGTTTTGTACCGATTCAGTGTATCACGCTCCTTCAGCTGGATCTAACGGGACTAGTACGCATAGTGACGTTTTCTAAAAAATCATTTTGCGCTTCTTCAGATTTATGCCTCTGTTCATATCAGTGGCCCAGTCTATTCCTATTAATGTAGGATAGGGATTGTTGTCATTGACAATATCCTGCACGTTCACACCTTGAATATCTATCGTTACCCCTTGCAATCTTCCCATCGACAAGATCTTTTGTTGGTTCTCCATTCGCAATTGAATAGGAGACAATTGTAGCGTGGGTCTACCCATGCATTCCCATGTTTGTTTCGCCATTACCTTTGTGTTTGATTCGAGATCCAAGATTACTTGATCCATTTCATACTCATTGATTTGCATAGTCAACCTCATTTCCCTTACTGTGCACAATGCATGCTTTCCAACCTTCCAGACCACGTGCGGTTCTCCTGACCCTGCGCACCTAGTGATAATTTTATGTAGTCCCTTTACTGCTTTGCTATCGCATAGCAGTTTTATGCATGTTTCCAAAAAGGTAGTGAGAATTGAAGGATCCATCCCTGGTTCTAGTTGATCCTTACTACCTAAAGTGGAGGCCCCCATGAAGCTCTTCTTAGCTTCCATGAATGTCTCCTTCACGAGTTTTAAATCAAATTCGGGTTCCTTTGTAGGAGCCTTCCGAACCCATGGACTTTCTTCTGACTGCTTACTTTTATCATCACCAGTGGTCATACTACTCTTGAGCACTATGTTTACATTCGGGTCTTCTTTGCATGACTCAGACCTCATCATTTATAAATTCTAAGTCGGAGGAGGCTGGAGTACTCATTTTTCACATAGCCTTGCTATCAATGTAGGGCAGTCTTCTACCTCATAGTCAAACTGAGTATAGTACAAGCATGATGCCCTTGTCAGGCTCGTACAATCGCGGTCATAGTGTCCTGGCCCTTCGCAATTGTAACAAATTAGTTATTTGTAACCCCTTCCTATTCCCATTCCACCTCGACCTCACCCGTGCCGCTAAATTCAGTGCATGTTATTCCTGCATTTTGATCGAGGGCTCGTGTTGTAGTCTGCACCCTATAGGTAGGATTCCAATCCATCATTAGCTTGTAGCTTCTGTAGGTGCATTCATCATGGCATACTAAATTGTAGAAATTAGAAAACAATTGCTAGGATGTCTGCATATACTTCTTCAATAGATGACAATTATCCGTATTTTGCATATGGCATTTTATGCACCATACCTCCTCGCACACCTCTGGCCGAAGTGTGCTTTCCTGTTTCAAACTTTACATCTCCAAACACAGATTTTGCAGTTGCGCGTGGATTTGTTGGAATCCTAGACTAGGGTATTGTATAGGGGTCTCACCTAATCTCATTTACATCTCCAAAGCTTCAGTCTGGGTGGAAAGCTTTTGTTGTGACAATGCCATCCTTAAATGAAACTTTAGTGATGGTACAAACCATGTGCAGTGTTGTCCATCTATCAAAGTCATGTTAGCCTTGCGAATCATACTCTTTAGTCTTTGGTCCAGATCCCATGGGGTCTCGCCCGGGATCATCGTGATCTCCTTAAACTCGATAATTGATTGGGTCTTGGACTTTCGCCTGCTAAATTCCCTGTTCAGCGTGGTCTCGATTTCTGTGATTCTTGCATTTGGATGCTCATTAGACTCCTTACTGTATAATGTTAATGTGTGATCTTGCAACGCCCTTACCAGTGTAGCCTTCTTGATATTGTCATCCAGGATGCCTTTTGCTTTCCACGTCACCCTTAACACGAATGAGAATTGGTCTGGATCTTCATTCCCTACTCCTCTGAATACCAGTAGTTTGATCGCACTCACCATACTAAACTGTGGTGGTGGCAGAGGTGGGGTGGGTGGAGATGGAGGTGAGGAGGGTGAGATGGGTGGTGGTGTAGGTGGAGGTGGTAAGCATGGAATTCATCAACTTATCAGACTGATCATGCTTCTTTGAGGAAATTTCACGTGCTCTTCCTCTTTTTCTCGCGAGGATGAAATTAAAGCACTGTTTCTAATTCTTCACTACCTTCGCTCCTGTAGATCTTCGCAGTTCGCATAGTCCCAAATGTTAATTTATTCGTGTAACCCACTTTTCACACAATATCATCTTAATCCAAGTGTTCAAAGATTTAATATACTTACCTCGTGGTCCCTTGAGGAAGTGACACTCCACCTCACTATAGCCGATGGTCATATCTACCGCGAACTCAATGATAAATCCTCTTGTAATTTGATCGAGCCAATGGTCCACAACTCACATGATTTTATCTCCTGGCGCTTCTAGTCTGCACACTAATTCTGAAGTCCACACATTTGATCTGTTGAGCCTACACCTTCCGTGTCTGTCTGCTAACTTTGTGATCCACTCATATAACTTAGAAGGAAAAGATTCAAAGAAAATTTTATGGATTTCTGTATATAAGTAGCGTTCCAACTACTATTCCTTAGACAGTCCCAAATTCCTATTTTCCTACACCGTGAACTCACGAATCTTCTTTTCCAACCACCATTCAATTTCTTTCTTTATTGGATTCCAGTGACACGCCATGAGATATCCCTTATGTAGATTTCGGTCCTGGAAATGGAAGCATTTGTTGGCTTGTGTGGGCATGACCTAGGTTAAATGATGATGTAGCCAAACAAATCTTGGTACTACTTTCCCTTTCGGCAGTAGTCCACAGAGAGCGGTCTCAGGTCTCACTCGAAGTAGTATGGGAGGGTACTAGAATGAGGTTTCTACACCCTAGAGATATGTGATGGTTTTCTGGTGGTCCGCAATTTGACCCTGCGTGCATCTATCAGTTGCTCGCAGCCTGTGATGCTGCCTTCGTGCAGCCTAGCTCGAGGCGTAATCTATGTTATTAGCCATGTTCCTTACAATTAACCCGATATTATCCAATTGTTTAACTTATCTGTGTGAGCCAAATTATACTTAACAGTGTTCAATATTCATATAAGTCCATGCGATAAACAAAATAGTATAAATGCATAGAAACTAATACAAAAGCAGATACACATTATTTGGAATCAAACTTCTCTTTATTATTCTTCTTCTAGGGTTACAGACTTGACTTTGCCCTGTGCACACAGCTGCAGGGGTCCACGCTCTCCACTGCGGACTCTACTAGGCCTCTGTGCACTAAGCTGAAGAGCCTTTTCCTATTACTACGACCCAAGACACTTAGACCTCTTCTCTATGCTCGCTATCTTCTAGATTCCATTTGTATTCCTCTATCCAATTATCTTTCCAACTTAGAGTCTAGCTCTATTTATACAATCCCATGGTTTGCAGACCATGAGTAGGCTGACATTACATTACAAAACTTAGGGCGGACAACTCTATGACTCAACATACATTTCATGCTCCATGCCTATAATTGGCAGTCTTATAACATTATTTGACCAAAACTTGGGCTTTGAGTCCCAAAACATGCTGTGGGGGGATTCATGCCTAAGACATAACTTTGTCATATTCTCTTTGTCTGGCACCTATGATACCTTGTTGGAAATTTGTCGCCAATTATTACATGTTTTGTCATACACCTCTGACCACGGCAATGGGCCTATTGTGGACCCGTAAAAAATTTCATTAATGGGGTCAAAATGGCTCTGAAAGTTCAAGACCCAAAAAGCTGCTAAAAATAGTAAATGGTAAAATGAACAAGGAAACTGATGAAACTAACTGAGGTGTCTAGCTGGAATAGGCAGGTGGTCACCAATATTGACATGGCTCAATCTCCTTAATAATTGAACTTCTACATCTCAATGTATTAACGTTTTGTAGGGTTTAATCTAACCAATTTTTGTATATCGGAAGTTATTAGCTAAAGACTATGGAGTCTATTTTCGTTTCTGTTGTTAGGGATATTTATCACTAGTGGCTAAAGTGAATATTTTTTCTACACCTCCCAAAGTTTTCCATACTAAAAATTACTCGTTAGAAGCTACTCCTTAATGGATGTGACTATGGTTTGAAACCATGCCCTTTACATACTAGGTGACATGTTCTTTTTTTTATCTCTTTAGATCTAGAGTATTAACCGTCAAGCACTCATGACCTTGTGCTATGTACTTCCCCTTTCTGGGGAAATTTTATTGCTCCAACCCTACCTCCATACTAGATAACATTCAATGTCTTTAGCTTCAAGTGCTAGAATAATAGTGGATTTCCTATAGAAGGGTTAGGAAGAAACATTCTACTTGGTGATTTAGTAGGTGAGAATCAACGATAAGGGTTAAGCCCTAGAGACAATGATTAAAAATATGTTATAAAAAATATTTCCTTAAAAATGGTTAGCAAAATAGGAAACACTTATTACATATGAAACATATTATTAGTACAAAAATTCCATATTAAAAGAAATCAAGCTAATTCGTTAATGTAAAATTCACCTATTGAGAAGACATCTGAAAGTGGTTCACAATGGCGTCCTCCTCAAGAGGGTTTTATTCTTCTTTACCGAGGCTATAATGGCTTTCCTTCTCTACAAACTAGTTCGATAATGCAAAAAGAAAAAGGTAGATGGTGAGGATCTAATGGAGAGCACTTGAATATAATATGAGAAAAGGTTTGATAATGATAAAGGTTATGGTGAAATGAGGACAAAATACTTATGTATTTGTAATAAAATTGAGGTTAAATTTCATATGGTAAAATATTAAAATATTTGTTTGACAAAATCAAGACGTAACCACTTTTAGTATTTTATTATTATTTGTGGGAATTATAGGTAAGATAAATGATCAATAAGCTTTATTTGGATAACCAACTCAGAGGATTAATATTTTGTTGAGTTAATTAATAAAATTGGTTAAAATAATAAGAAATAATTAATAAAGAAATGATTTTATTAACCTAGTTATAGGAAAAATACTAAAATAAATTAGAAATACTTTATAAATAATGATTTAATAAATTGTTTCTTTGAGAATGTTTATAGGGTTAAGTAGCAATTAATAAATAAATGATTTTTGAATTATTTCTATGGGAATGGAATATATGAGTGAAAATATTTTGAACTAGTTTCACTTTAATGGTGAAAATATGAGAATACCATAAAATTAATGAATAATGGGTTTTCTCACGTGGGTAAATAAATTAATCGAAATAACATAGAAGAAGTGTTTTCAACACTATTTCCTAAGGAGAAAGTGGCATTTAACATGTAAAATGCACACTACATGGCACATCGTGTTCCACATAATCACTTATGGCTAAGTGATCACTTTTAATATGATAATAGATAATGCCCCAGTGCATAAGTGTTAGGAGTAGATCATATGACCAAATTACATTATAGTTATTCTTTCACTAGACATAGGAGGTGGCCATTGAGAGAGGGAGAGAGAGCCACTGCTAAATGGAACTAAAGGAAGGAAGGAGGAGGTGATACCACTAGGGTATTAAGAATCTCTAAATGGGTGTACTTGACCTCAATGATGTAAGGGAGGAATACCCATACAGTCTAAGATAATTGAGTAAAAGAAATAATAATGTGCCTAGCAAAGTGGGCTTGAGAAAAATAGGATAGAGTATATGAATTTGTTGGCCTCAAGGCCAAAAAAGGATATAATAAAATACAATCCCATATACACATTCTTGGAATAAAAGGGCCAAGACTGATACAATGACTATTGCTAAGCTGAGTATATAGGACCAAATACCTCCATTCTAATGATAGTGGGAGATCATAACTATAGAAACCCTAATAAATAGGAAACACCTTTGAAGTTTTGAGTGAGACAATTAATTGGGGGCTCATGTGATCGGATATGTGAATAGTGAAACCAATCCAATCAAATCTATTTATTTGCATTTCAGGCTAGATTATGAATATCTTGTGGCTCAGAATGCATGGGACCACCTTAAGGGAAACCACATCCTAAGTTCTTAGAACTAATGACTTATGCCCGACGAATTCTAGTAAAATATTCTAAAGCACTAGAACATCGAGAGTATAATTATGAATTCTATAATAATGAGTTGGTGTCGAGTATAGGAGAAAAAAAAATGAAGGGAAACAATGTATCCATTTTCTTGATCAAACAAACTTGATAATGGAGAAAATGGATCCAAGGTACATTGTCCTGTAGGCTACTCTCCTAGAATAAATGTGTTGCATTTGAAAGAGGAATTCGTACCAAAGCTCAGGAAATGTGAGCCATCAAGAAAGGTATTACAAATATAATATAATGTGACTTATAGATAATGATAGAAAATGAGTGAACAAAGTGGTCAAATGGGTGGGATTATGATTGTCCTTGTTCGAGAAAATCATGAAAGGTTTACCTAGTAGTGATTGAAAAATCTCCACTAGGGTTGGTAAATGACTCATGCATAAGCTTTTCAAATATGGATAAGGAAATATGGAGGTAAAATAGCAGAAGTAAAATATATGTATGACACAATGAGGGGCTGACATATTGTAATATGACTTGTTATGTTTCTCAAAAAGCTCCATGTAACATAACTCTGACTCAATGATTCTTTGAACAAGTGTGATTGAATGATGGCACCATTGATGAAACCAAGTACAAGTGCTACAAGCCCTTATTCGGGTAAGCTTATAGCCTATAAGAGGTGCGAGTTCATGGGATATGGGTATTCATCATGAAAATGAGAAATGAAAATGATGTTGGCTCTGGTATGAAGAAAAAATAGACTTCCAATGTGAAGGGTATTTAATGGCATGGGCACCAAAATGTAAAGAGGTAATGGTGATAGAGTTTGCATGTAAGGAAAGTTGTAACACTCACTAAGTGGAAAATGCAATAAATGGATGGGATGATCCCCCTATCAAAGTGTCGAGGTCCCTTACGTGATATCTAATGAATGGTATCCAAATGAAATGAATGGAGTGATTTTATTGACAGGTGAAATGCCACAGGGCATGGGTCCAAAGGAGACCCAATAAGCATGAGTAAGAAGTGGTTAATTGAGATGAAAATTGACACAAGTGTCAACAAATGAAAATATAAGGTGATGATAGAGTACAAGTGTGATATAGGAAGAAATTCAATTTAAACATGTTAGGGCCCTATACTATTAGGGTAACCTCTTATTGTTATTAGTACAACCCCCTTATTATATTGATGTACCCATGTAGTGCCCATATTGTTACTATTGTGCCCCATAGAAGCCCACTATTGTTATTATTGTGCCCTTACATTATTATTGTTATTTCGGCTTTGATTATTTTATGACCCCTTAGACTCCTATATATAGAAAGGAGGTCTCTTCAGTTATATCATCCAAGAATTGTTCATTTGTGTAATTTGAAGGAGTTCGCCCCCTCGAAGAGGCTAAATTCTAAGGCGTTGATCTATCTTTTCTATCTTTTTGTGAGCTGGTTTCATAACATTTGGTATCAAAGCTTTGGATTCTAGGGTTTCGCTGCTCCAAATAGGTCGTTGTGGCATTTTCGCTATAACTTTTTTTCTGCAACATTTCAAAAGCGAAAAAAAACCAATTTGAGACAAAATCTCACTAAACCTTGGGTCGAAATTTCATATCTGTTTGCACTATATTTGAGGAGATATGATCTGAGGAAGTTGGTATTTTTGCAAACTCCTGAATTACATCCCACACAGGTGACCTGGGGAAAATCGTCATAACTTTCTCTCTGAGCATCCGATTGAAATTTCATAAGAAGGTAAAGAAAGAGGATGAACTATAGTCTCTTGTATACATTTTTTAGAGCCAAAGGTCGAAACAGTGACATGTGGCACATTGTACAAGTTTGCTCTACTGAACTAGTCTATAATCAGGTCACTGTGGGAGATTTGGCATAACTCTTCCTTGGCGAATCCAATTTGGATCAGACTGGTGTCATTGGAAAGAGGATGCATAGGGCTACTGTAGGTCACAATTTCAGAACTGGAAGAACTAACATTACAGAGTTATAGTAATTTCAAGATCGAGCTCCTAAAATCAAGAAAAGGTGACATGAGGAAGTTTGATTGCAAGGATTTGGTAAATTGGATACTTCAGATGGAGCAGTATTTTGATCTACTTGGTGTACCATTGTTACAAAAGGTATGTATTGCATCTTCATATTTAGAACCAGATCAATTTTTATGGTATAAAGGGCTTTGTTCTCGTAAAAAACTTGTTACGTGTTCAATTTTCATGCAAGAAATGATAGCACATTACGAGGATACAAAGAGCAACACCTTGTTTAGAGCAACACCACAACAATTGGAAAAAGTAAAGGGGATTTGTTACATAGTGGAAAGTAAAATTATGGCAACAAGGAAGTCTACCTCTCATAACTATAAAGATGGAAGTGTTCTCTCTCCTAGCCTTCGACAACCTAGAAGGGTTACACCACAACAATTGGAAGAAAAAAGAGAAAAAGGGCTTTTTTACAATTGTGATAGAAAATGCACTAAAGGTCATAAGTGTGCTGAGAAGAAATTATTTTACATAGAGTATGAAGAGGAGCAAGAAAAGGATCAAGAGACATCAAAAGAAGAGGATATACACCAAGACCGAACCCTAGAGAAAGAAGAAATGAATCAGACCATATCTTGTAAATAATTCGAAAGAATTACCACTCCTCAAACTCTCAAATTAGAAGGACATATCAAGAAGAAAAAGGTGCAAGAAGTGATCTATCACATCGAGAAAAAAGAAATGAATCCAACCATATCATCTAATACATTGGTCGGAATTACCACTCCTCAAACTATCAAGATAGAAGGACATATCAAGAAGAACAATGTTCAAGAAGTTAAAGATCACAGCGAGCATCAAGAAATGAATCTGACCATATCTTTTAAAGGATTGGAAGAAATTACCACTCCTCAAACTCTAAAGATAGAAGGAGATATCAAGAAGAAAAAGGTTCAAGCAGTGAAAGATCACATCGAGCATCAACAACAAGTTCTCCAACTTTTAAAGGATAACGCCACTTTGGTGCAAAACCGAATGAAACAATAGGTAGATCAACATAGAAGTTATAAATTTTTTGATGTAGGTGATTGGGTATTTTTACTACTACATCTCAAGGCAAGCTATTTATGAGAAGGAAATGTTGGCAATACTACATGCACTTAAGAAATGGCGACCTTACTGAATGGGAAGACACTTCAAGGTAAAAATGGATCATGACAGTCTTAAATACTTTTTAGAACAAACATTATCTTTATAAGAATATAAAAAATGTGTCAGATGTTGGAAATAATACTGAGAGGGGGGGTGAATCAGTATTATCAGAAAAACTTTTCAATGCTCAGAAACATATACGCTACTTCAGTTAAGTGAACCAGCGTGTACACGCTATTGTGTCTAAAGAAAACAACGTATAACCAGAAAACTTATAATTCAGTTAGTTTATCTTCAGTTAAGTGCATCAGGTCATTATTCACCATATTAAGAGTAAACAGTATAACAGAACAGATCATCACACAACAGCCACACACATGAACACCATGATATAAGGTGGAAACCCAATGTGGGTGAAAACCACCTGCTGCAAGTCGTCTCTATCTTTCTTTAATAAGAAATTCAGTTTACAATCTTTTGTACTGGTGCAGCCTTATACCAGTACGCAGGCTACAACCTGCAGAGGGCTTCAACCTTCTCTCGTTCTCCAAACTTCCTTGGAAGGGAGCTTCAACCCCCTTTGCTCTTGTACTAGCTAAGATACTAGTACGTAGGTGCAGGCCTACAATCTTCTTTCCTTCAGGTACCACTTTTCATACATTTTCAGACTGGATATTCCTGAAGCACAATATTACAATCTGAAGACCACAATTCATTCAACCTTCATAGCAGATTACATAACACCCAATACTCACATCAACAATCTTTGAATCACTGAACCACTGAAACCCTGTCAAACCCAGTCACCAGAACACAGAGCAGACTACAGAACTCTGCACTAACAGTCAGACCCAGCAGCAACCCAAAAATCAAGCTCCAAAAGATATACTCTACTTCAAAGAAGGCAACCCGCGTATACACGCGGTTTTACCGAAGACAACCTGCGTACAGATCTAAAAATAATTTTTCATAATTTGCAGCTGTACCAGACATCAGCTATACCCAGAACATAATATTGCGTCAGTCATACGGATCTAGAAATATGTATAATCAACTATATAAAGATAGTTCATTTCAAACCATTTGATCCCGATCTCTCCTTAGATCTTGTTCTCCATCAACCGATGAGATCTCTCCTTAGCTCAGATCAAGCAATACATCATCAACCAATAACCTGCATACTGGATCTAATACTTCATCACATATTCAAGAAATTTCAGATACCTTTGCCTAATGATCTTCTTCTCCTTATATAGCCTTAGGCCTTGCTCATTACCACGAGCCAAAACCATAGAAAACCAAAACCATCAACTTCAAAACACGGGATCGACACGTCCGTCGAGACACCATGGTCTGAAACCATAGGCACAACTTCCAAGGAATAACCGCCACGGACCAAAAATGAGTTTTCCACATACACGCGCTTTTACTGAAGCCAACCTGCGTGTACACGCGACTTGGGCTTGATGAACCTGCGTATATGAATTTTCTCTTCTTCTTATAGTCTGATCATCAATTCCTTGATGCTGACCTTCTGCACTATGATTTGTCATCAGTGTGGTTTGCCATCAACGACAACGCTTGTCTCATAATGCCAACAATCTCCCCCTTTGGACTTGATGGCAACCCCAAGATCCTTAGAATCATTCTCCCCCTTTATCATCAAGGGCAAAGGGCTGTGCTCCCCCTGAGTACATGCTGATCTCTCTGCTCTGCTGTGCTGAACATGCTCCCCCTGACTGTAGGCAAGATCTGCAAAAGATGTTCTTCAAACGAACCAAGACTTATACCTCATAAAGGACCTTCCTATCACCAAAAGACTCAATGTATGCTTCCATACTCCCAACCAGGAGGAGATACATCAGAAGTATAATAACCAATAACATTACATCATTCATCCATCCCAGGCATAGTGGGGAAATCATAGGCCGTTACATGACCTTGACACTGTAAAAGAAATATGACATAGAGACAACAAATCTAGACCAAGACTTCTGAAAGACACCAGCAGTATCTGATAAACTTGTTTTATATCAGCAGCCAATATTTCCTTCTGAGCTCCTTCTCCTGAAATTAACAACAGTTGTGAACTAGGACCGAAAGCATCTGAATGCCAACAATGCTTTATGAGACTTTAAGCTGCTCCCACTGAATCTGTGCCTGTTGTACCCCCTGAAACTGTGCCTGAAGAATTCTGGCTTACCCATCTCAGACTTTCTCCAACCAGAGTCTGCCCTTATTGATCAGAACTCCATATACGCGACTTCTCCTGCACAAAACAGCGTATGTACGCGGAAAGAATTTCTGCAGCATGCGTACACCATACACGCGACTTTCCCTGCATAAATCGGCGTATATACGCGGATATCCCTTACGAAACTCGCGTATACCAACTTTTCTGTAGAACATACAATCTTTAACAGCAAGATGAAACATCCATTACTCCCAGCTTTTGTCTGAGATATTCAAAAGTTTCCCTGGGCAGTGGTTTTGTGAGAATATCAGCAACTTGTTCCTTAGAAGGAACATACTCCAACTTGACCTTCTGCTCAAGCACTTGTTCCCGAAGAAAATGGTACTTGATTGGTATGTGCTTGGTCTTTGAGTGCATGACTGGATTCTTTGAAATGCTGATTGCACTTGTATTATCACATAAGATAGAGACTGGTGGCGTGCAAGTGATTTGAAAATCCTGCAAGGTCTGCATCATCCAAAGAAGTTGTGTGCAACAAGATGCCGCAGCCACATATTCTGCTTCAGCTGTAGATAAAGCAATCGAACTCTGTTTCTTGCTGAACCAAGATACTAATCTGGAACCCATGAAGAAAGCACCACCACTTGTGCTTTTCCTATCATCCACACTTCCGGCCCAATCTGCATCTGTGTAAGCATGAAGAGTGAGATCTGTATCTCTCGGATACCATAAGCCATAATTTTGTGTCCCTTGAAGATACTTGAAGATTCTTTTGACTGCCTGAAGATGAGTTTCCTTTGGGTTGGCTTGAAATCTTCCAACAATTCCTACTGCATGCATAATATCTGGTCTTGTACCTGTTAAATAAAGCAAACTCCCAATCATGGATCTATAAATTGGTTGGTGAACTACTGCTGATTCGTCATTTGCACTGAGGCTGCATCCTGTAACCATGGGGGTACAAACTGGCTTTGACTCTTCCATGCCATACTTCTTCAAAATCTGCTTGAGGTACTTGGTTTGAGACAAGAAAATGCCTCCTTCACTTTGTTGGATTTTCAATCCAAGAAAGTATGTCAATTCTCCAAGTAATGACATTTCAAATTCTTTCTGCATAACCAAGGCAAAGTTCTGACTCATAGCTTCTTCATTGCTGCCAAAGATAATATCATCTACATACACAACAAGTATCAGCAATTTGTTATTTTCAACTTTCACATAGAGATTGCTATCTGCTGATCCTTTTGAAAAACCTTGTTGGTGAAGATACTTATCCAACCGATAATACCAAGCCCTTGGAGCTTGTTTGAGACCATAGAGAGCCTTTTTCAATCTGCATACAAGATTTGGATCATTTCCAAGGATGAAACCATCTGGCTGCTCAATATATACTTCTTCTTCTAAGTCTCCATTCAGAAAGGCTGATTTCACGTCCATTTGAAATACTTTGAAGTTTTGAAAGCTAGAGAGAGCAAGGAACATTCAGATGGCCTCAAGTCTTGCAACAGGAGCAAAGGTTTCTTCAAAATCAGTTCCTTCTTGCTGCGCATACCCTTTACAAACAAGTCTGGCCTTGTTTCTAATTACTTCTCCATTTTCATTCAATTTATTTTTGAAGACCCATTTTGTCCCTATGACATTTTTATCCTTTGGTCTAGGAACCAATTCCCAAGTGTTTTTCTTTTCGATCTGCTCAAGTTCTTCATCCATTGCTTTGACCCAACATTCATCTTTACATGCCTCTTTCACATTTTGTGGTTCAGTGGAAGAGAGTAATGCCAAATAGCTTGAAGCTTCTGCAATTCTTCTTCTTGTTTGTATTCCTGCTTCTTTCTGCCCCACAATCTGAGATTCTGGATGATTCTTTTGAACATATCTGGATGGAGTCTTTTCTTCTATTCTTGTCTGCTCCTCTGGTTCTTCTTGAGGTTCTTCATCTTCATCATTCTGCCTTTGAGAATAGCCTTCATCTTCTTCAATGTCTTCATGATGAACTTGCCTAGGAATATATCCCTTTTCATCAACCACCACATCAATGTTGTCAACAATTCTGCCAAGTATTTTATTGTAGCACTTGTATGCTTTGCTATGTGGAGAATAACAAAGAAGAATGCCTTCATCTGCTCTTGGTTCAAGTTTGCCAAGTTGCTCATCAGTATTCTTAATATAACATTTGCTCCCAAAGATTTTGAAGTGGTTCACTGAAGGAGTCTTCCCACACCAGAGCTCATGAGGAGTTTGAGTGCTATTTACTCGGACATTTGCTTTGTTGAGAATAATAACCGCAGCATGTGCAGCTTCACCCTAGAAAGTTGCGGGAGTACCTGACTCATCAAGCATAGCACGAGCCATTTGTTGGATTGTTCTGTTCATTCTTTCCACAACTCCATTTTGCTGGGGAGTTCTAGCTGTAGAGAATTCTCTTCTTATCCCATGTTCTTCACAGAAATCGAAAAATTCATTCGAGGTAAATTCCCCACCTCTGTCAGATCCGAGGCACTTAATTTTGTGTCCTGATTCATTTTCAGCCAAGGCTTTGAAGGATTTGAATTTTTCGAATGCTTCATCTTTGTGCTTCATAAGTCCTAACCAGACAAACCTGGAGAAATCGTCAATGAATAATATCAAATATTCTTCTCCTCGAGGTGTTCTTTTTCTGAATGGACCACAAGTATCTGTATGTACTAGCTCAAGAGGCATACTAGCTGATCCTTCCTTCTCTGGAAAATTAGTTCTGGTTTTCTTTCCAAACTAACAAGATTTGCATATAGTGTTGTCTGGAATTTTGATATCTGGAAGACCGCGAACTGCCTGATATTTGCATGCTTTCCTTATTTGTGAAAAGCTTAGATGCCCCAACCTCCTATGCCATAGCCAGTGTTCATCATCCTTGCTCAAATAACATTGTTGTGGTCTTTCTTCAAATATGTATAGATTGTTTGGAGTCCTTCTTCCTTTGATCACTGTTTTACCTGTATCAAGATCACGAACACAACATCCATTTGATCTAAATATTACCTCTGTTCCTTGATCGCACATCTGACTGACACTCAGAAGATTGTGCTTCAATCCATCAACATACAAGACGTTCCCAGCTTTGACCTTCTCTTTTAATGGAGCAACACCTTTTCCTTTTATGGCTGCAGAGATATCGTTTCCAAAAGAAACTTTCTTCCCCTTTTCTAATGCGGTATATGATTCAAGCTTTTCTTTGTCCCCTGTCATATGCTTCGAACATCCGCTGTCAATGTACCATAGACTTTCTTGACCTTCTGCATAAAAGGCTATCCCACATCTTTCTGGTTGTGGTTCCTTTATTCTCCAAGTTCTGACATTTGAGGTTTGCTCCTTCTGAATTGTCTTTCGGAACCTCCTCCTGCATTCAGAGTCTTCATGACCAAAGTTATTACAAATAGAGCATTCAACTTCATTTTCAAGAACCGAAAAATTGTTATAAGTCCTTTTCATGGTTTCAGTCATTCTCCCTTGCTTTTGAGCTTCTCTAGTCATGATTGTCTTGTAGGCAACACATTGAGCTGCTTTGTGACCGAAGTTATGGCAAGAAAAACATTGGCCATTAAAGAAATTTCTGCGATAATCAGATCTATCATCCAACCGATTGTAGCTTCTATCCATTCTTGGGGCAAATTGGGAAGATTTTACCTGTGGCTGTTTGTAGCTCCTGTTTGTCCTTAAGGCACCTTGTCCCCGAGTTTCTTGATTTGTTCTTGAGGAAAACTGTCCCTGATTCACTTGATGACTTTTATTTGCCTTTTGCTCACTTCTTCTAGCTGCATCAAGATAACTTTTAGAAGTAGAAACTTGAGATGTTTCTCCATTATATCCCAGACCTGTGTTGATCAGAGGAGAACGCTGCACATTGATAATCTCGTCCAGGGTTTCAGATCCTTTAACAAATTTAAGATTAATCGCTTTTGTTTTCTCAACCTCCTTTCTAAGACAAACAATCTCACATTCCAATTTTTCAAGATGTTTTTCCTTTTCAGTCAGTTGACATTGTAAAGAGTCAATAATAGCACTTTTCTCTTCTAAGCAAACTTTGAGATTATTCATTTCTTCATAAAAGCCTTCTACATCTATAGCATCCATGTAGTCATCATCTTCAAAAGCCATTAAGAGTTTATATCTATTAACCTGCTCATCTTCGTCACTATTTGAAAGACCATCACTATCTTCATGAGTGTAATAGCTTTTCTTCTTTTCATTCTGTTTCTTGTTCCACTTAACATGTTCCTTTCCCTTGTCATTCTTATCTTTGTGAGGACATTTGGCAGCATAATGACCTACTCTTCCACAAGAAAAGCATTTAAAAGGTAACTTACCTCTGAACCTTCCAGAACCCCTTTGAAGATTTCTGACAAAATTTGATTCTTCTTCTTCTTCCTCTGGGACGTGGCTTGCTTCATAATAATCTTCTTTTCCTGATGCCTTGAAAGCAGCTTCTCTTCTGTTTGATGGACCTCCCTTTCTCATTTCATAAGCAGTTAGAATTCCATGTAGCTGAGACATAGTAAGAATTCGTAGATTTTCTTTCTCTTCTATTGCAGATACTTTCGATTCAAACTTGGGAGACAATGATCTTAGAACCTTTTCAATTACTGTAGCCTCTTTTATTTATTCACCCAAATTTTTCATACAATTAACAATCTCATCTACCCGAAGAAAATAATTAGCCACACTTTCATCATTATACATCTTGAGAGTCTCATACTGAATCCTGAGAGTTTGAAGTTGAGCACGCTTTACCTGTTCATCTCCTTCATAGCTCGTGACCATTTTGTCCCATATCTCTTTTGCAGATTTGAAATGCATTACCTTCATGAATTCCGTTTGGGATATACTTCCTAATAGAGTACTAACTGCTTTCGCATTTGTTTCATACTTCTTCTTCTCAGTTGCATTTGTAGGAGTAGCTGAAGGAAAAGCGTAGCCTGTTTCTACAATGTCCCAAACTTCTGTACCAAGAGATTGAAGATATGCAGTAACTCTTACCTTCCAATAATTGAAGTTTGTCCCATCAAAAACTGGTGGCCTGATTGATGCTTCTCTCTCGTAGTTGCTCATGGTGAACGATCTACCTTCAAGCGATCAAGCTTCTCTGAAGGACCTGCTCTGATACCAATTGTTGGAAATAATACTGAGAGGGGGGTGAATCAGTATTATCAGAAAAAAATTTCAATGCTCAGAAACATATACGCTACTTCAGTTAAGTGAACCAGCGTGTACACGCTACTGTGTCTAAAGAAAGCAGCGTATAACCAGAAAACTTATAATTCAGTTAGTTTATCTTCAGTTAAGTGCATCAGGTCATTATTCACCATATTAAGAGTAAACAGTATAACAGAACAGATCATCACACAACAGCCACACACATGAACACCATGATATAAGGTGGAAACCCAATGTGGGTGAAAACCACCTGCTGCAAGTCGTCTCTATCTTTCTTTAATAAGAACTTCAGTTTACAATCTTTTGTACTGGTGCAGCCTTATACCAGTACGCAGGCTACAACCTGCAGAAGGATTCAACCTTCTCTCGTTCTCCAAACTTCCTTGGAAGGGAGCTTCAACCCCCTTTGCTCTTGTACTAGCTAAGATACTAGTACGTAGGTGCAGGCCTACAATCTTCTTTCCTTCAGGTACCACTTTTCATACATTTTCAGACTGGATATTCCTGAAGCACAATATTACAATCTGAAGACCACAATTCATTCAACCTTCATAGCAGATTACAAAACACCCAATACTCACATCAACAATCTTTGAATCACTGAACCACTGAAACCCTGTCAAACCCAGTCACCAGAACACAGAGCAGACTACAGAACTCTGCACTAACAGTCAGACCCAGCTGCAACCCAAAAATCAAGCTCCAAAAGATATACGCTACTTCAAAGAAGGCAACCCGCGTATACACGCGGTTTTACCGAAGACAACCTGCGTACAGATCTAAAAATAATTTTTCATAACTTGCAGCTGTACCAGACATCAGCTATACCCAGAACATAATATTGCGTCAGTCATGCGGATCTAGAAATACGTATAATCAACTATATAAAGATAGTTCATTTCAAACCATTTGATCCCGATCTCTCCTTAGATCTTGTTCTCCATCAACCGATGAGATCTCTCCTTAGCTCAGATCAAGCAATACATCATCAACCAATAACCTGCATACTGGATCTAATACTTCATCAGATATTCAAGACATTTCAGATACCTTTTCCTAATGATCTTCTTCTCCTTATATAGCCTTAGGCCTTGCTCATTACCATGAGCCAAAACCATAGAAATCCAAAACCATCAACTTCAAAACACGGGATCGACACGTCCGTCGAGACACCATGGTCCGAAACCATAGGCACAACTTCCAAGGAATAACCGCCACAGACCAAAAATGAGTTTTCCACATACACGCGCTTTTACTGAAGCCAACCTGCGTGTACACGCGACTTGGGCTTGATGAACCTGCGTATATTAATTTTCTCTTCTTCTTATAGTCTGATCATCAATTCCTTGCTGCTGACCTTCTGCACTATGATTTGTCATCAGTGTGGTTTGCCATCAAGGACAACGCTTGTCTCATAATGCCAACATCAGAGATATGATGAGTTATGACTTTGACATCATCTATAGAAAATGGAAGAAAAAGTTTGTTGTAGATGCACTCTCAAGAAAGGATGAGGATGTGGAAGCATTGTTTTGTTCTATTTCTATTATCCAACTAGATTGGATAAACAAAGCAAGGGATGAATGGAAGAAGGATGAAGATGTATGGCCACTTATTCAAAAGTTGCAAAAGATCCCAATTCAAACAATATTGCCAGAAATTGAAGAGGAAGGAAAAAACATATTGGAACCTGGAGCAGTCACAGAAGCAAGAACCCGACAACTACAAAATTGATCAATGTCAAAGTATCTCATCAAGTGGAAGAACTTATCTGCTGAAGATTCCACATGGGAGGACAAGAATTTTATATAGAAGCATCGATAAGTACTCAAGCGTTGAGGACAACACTTTTTGAAGCAGAGGGGCATGTTAGGCCCCTATACTACTAGGGTAACCCCTTATTGTTATTAATACAACCCCCTTATTATATTGATGTACCCATGTAGTGCCCATATTGTTATTATTGTGCCTCATAGAAGCCCACTATTGTTATTATTGTGCCCTTACATTATTATTGTTATGTCGGCTCTGATTATACTATGACCCCTTAGACTCCTATATATAGAAAGCAGGTATTTTAATTTGTATCATCCAAGAATTATTCATTTGTGTAATGTAAAGGAGGTTTCCCCCTCAAAGAGGCTGAATTCTAAGGCATTGATCTATCTTTTCTATCTTTTTGTGAGCTGGTTTCATAACAAAACATGAAGGGACTTGACACCTTATGCAAAAGTTGCTTCTATATGAAGTATCAAATGAACAAAAAATAAGAGAGACCATTTTTAGAGCTCTAAAAGATATTTCCAATGGTTTTGATGGTTCAGCAAATGAAGCTAGGATGAGCCCATAATTACTAATTGAAAAATGTGATAATTTTTCTTAGGGAGGTATTGTTCTTTTCTTTAGATAATTGCATTACGAAATTTTCATCATTGATGTTGCATTCACCCCATATCAACATGACATCAATAAAAATTATGTAGAAATAAAAACAACATCAACTATGTAGCAAAATAATGAAAGGAACATTAGAAGAAAATAATGCACAAATAGAGACATCATGATTTGGTCAGAGACTAGGGAAAACGCCCACAAGTGGGAGAACCCTTCCAAATTCTTATTCTTAGTAGATTGACATAAAATGTTCAACATAGAGAGAGTAAATGATACAATTATTTTTTCACAAGACAATTTAGAAAAAACCAACCAAACAATATCTAAGAGTTGATTCTAGCAATAATCTTGATTAAAATCATGGTTCATAAGCTTATGGTCAACTATCAAAATTTGTTGTCAATTGTTAGCAAAAACCTAGATCTCATCCACATAGATCTAATGACCATGCATGAAGCTATAGCTGGGATTACCCTATTCCAACCCTATGGCTACATACCAAAAACCATAATTCACACATGCAAGCACAAACTCTATGATTTCGAACCCGTACGAACCAATTTTTCATGAACCAACTTCATACCTATGTGAATCAAACTAGAGAAGAGACAAAAAGAAGAATGATTGATGATCATCAAATGAGGTTCACTTGAATTGTATTTATAGGCTACCAATGGTGACTAGTTTCTCTTTAGCGTCAACCTAACCTTTTGTACACAAGTAGGTTTCCATATTAAAATTATATTATTCCTTAACCAAATAAAATGCTTCCAAGGGCAGGGTGGGGTCCTTCTTAATGAGGAAGATTTTTCAAAGGAGGGAATTTGTCTCAGAGCTTCCAAATTAACACTCCCACTCATCTACAGATTAATTATAACTTGCAACATGTGTTCCATCTCAAATATTAAATAAAATGTCATTTAAGCTCATCGGTACTCATCTCTGCTCATTTGTTGAACAATCTCGAATCTAAAAGAAGAATAATTTTTCATCATAGGGGAGCTCAAGCTTCCACCTTCTATCCATTGGGGATTCACTGCTACCACCCGGATCATCCTTCAGTAGGCAGCATCGTGCTACAACCCAAGAAACGTTTCGAGTGGGGAGTCCAATGCTATGACCAAGGAAACTCTTCATGTAGGGAGCTTAATGATATTACACTTTATCAATGACAATAGGTGAGATACAACTTGCTATAAAGGATAAAAACCATCATATTGCCTATTCAATGGGATAGTTATGACTTTTTATGAGAGGTATGGATCACATACATGCTATCGTCTACAAATAATGGGTGAGATACATCTACCAGAAAGTATAACATCCATCCTCTTGCTTAGGCAACATGCAAGATACAACCTAACATATAGGGTAGAGACCACAACCATCCCAATGTATGTTGATCTTCCCATGTTGAGCCTCCATAGTCAAGTGGTGTAGAACCTGCATCTTCTATACTTGAATGATATCCAACTTGATTTCTAAGGATCACACCATCTCAAGTCATCTCTACCCATTGGTGATATAAGAGCTTAATTCCAATAAGCCCTGCTTACAGGTAGGATGCATATAGGGGTATACACTACTAATCATGATAGGGGGAGATACCCAAATTATCATAAATGAATAGGATAACGCACACCCTATGGTTATAATAGGAAAGATACTATTATCACCCCAAGAAGCTCACCTAGGTTGTAAACCAGTGATGCTCAGGAACATTAAAAATTCAACAATTATGTTGGATAAGATGATGGATAAATGGAAGATGTGCAACACTTTTAACCCAGATAACCACTCCTGTTATGATTTTCCCCAGACATGGGTGAAGACCCCCAAACTACAAGGCTTTCAACCACCAACTGCTCACGGTTTAAGGTAAATGTGATTATGGAGAAGACTGATTACACCAGCAGATACACAGAGCTCTGTGATGGCCAGCTGCAATCAGTTAGAGGATCTGCATGACTATTATTCAATAGACAGTGAGGATGACAGCTCTCTGGTAATTAAACAACAGTAAAATGCAAACAATTTTCAATGAAATACTAAATTTTAACAAAGAGGTGGGATGACAGCCCCTCAGATGCCAAATATTCACAGCACATTAACAAAATGCAAAGCAGGCAGAGCCTAGAACATAGAAGAAGTGAAAAGCGAGCAGGTGATAGCAAAAGAAGCTTGTATTAATGGAAATCAAGACCAGAAACTGCAGGTCTCATAGTATTAACAGTCTCCAGAAGTTAAAAGGCTACAATAAGCTCTCATTCGTCAAACACTCATCAATCCATTACATCTCTGTTCTGGGTATATGTAGAGTTTGTTTGCAAAATTGCTCTGCTGGTTATACTCGCAAGAATCAATAAACGAGGGCCAACAACATTTACATTCAGGAGTGGGCCTTTGATACAAATCTGGCTGTGCTGTAAAGGTATTTGCCTCCCTCTGGCTCTCTGCGGTCCTTCTTTGGGCAGGTGGAATGAAATATGGGTGAAACTGATAACCACTGAAAGCTCTGATTTGATCGGCGGTGTCCTACTCCTCCTCGACCATAATGTTGATTAAATGCTGTTGCTGAATCATTGAATGGCTTTAATATGACTGCTCTGGCTTTTAAACAGAGTAATGCTTCCCAAAATATTCATTCTTGCCCATCACTACTTCCATGTTGACTTTTTAAAGGTTTCAGGCATAGTTTTATTTACTATCGGGTCTGCCTTTGGCTTGAAATGCACATTTAAACAGGCCCTCCTTTGTATTTCCTTTATACATTAAAAACACACAAAATTCATTGAAAATGGCCCGGGCACGGACTTGAAATAATATAGAATGGAGCTCTGTACATCCATCGGGTCCGGCCCATCGCATTGGCACATAACTGATGGCAAAGGCCCACCCCTTTGGTTTTTCCGATAGCGAAAAGCAGACGTAGCGTGAGTCGCTGATCCGTGCACGCGATCTACGATCCTCACTTAATCACTGATCTCCATTATCACTTCGCATACTGCCATCCTGTCGATGCCCCGATTGTTGCAGACCTGATATTTTATAAGAAGGAATTAATACCGCCATCGGGTCTGGCCCATCGGCGAAGTCTTGTCGCTGCCACTACCCCCTGCCGATGCAATATTGCTGCGGACCTGATATTTTATAAGAAATAGCTTATAATGCCATCGGGTCCAGCTTTTCAGGTCGGAAGCATATCATATGTGAAGGCCTCGCTGCAGACCCAATAATCTATCAAAAGGAGTTAATATGCCATCGGGTCCGGCCCATCGGTGAACGCTAATATTTGCAAAAGGTCATGCTCCAATGCAACTCGCCGATGTGATATCGGTGATCGCTCGTTGGTGAATAATAAAGCCCCTTTGGTAAGTCCTGCGTTGCGATACGCCGATAGCGATATCGGCGATCTCTCATCGGCGATGCATCATGTCTTTGCCTCTGCCTCCCCAAATTGCGATATGCCGACACGATTTGGACCGTTGATCAGCCAAATCCAACGGGTGAGCTTAATTCAGTCCCTTATGCCTGCGCTTTTGATTTTTGACTGTCTTGGAGTGTTTTTTACCTCCCAATAGTGTATTTCTGCCCTCCAAAGGGCTTTCCCCTTGCAATTTTTTCGATCGGTGGAAGACTTTAGCCATGATTTGAGAACTTGAACAGCATCAATGAATCCTTTGGCATGATTATAAGCATTTTTGCAGCATTTGAGAGCAATTTGAATCCATATTTGATTTTTTGTTCAGCAAAGCTAAAACTGGCTGCTTCTGGGGATGAGATCCTCCCTGTGAGGTCTCAAGAACCTGCATATCAATGCCTTTCCAACAGCAAACAAATTAGCCAAAATTCCTAGTGTTCCATTGGGCATGGAGTCTATTAGAGCTACACTAAAAACTGATAAAATAAGAATATTTACAGCTTTTAAGGTCAAAAGACCTTAAATCACATAGTTCTTCAGAGACCGCCCATTAACTGGGCCATCAAAGACTGGTTCTCCTCCCATACTTTTCAGTATGAAGGTATTGTTCCCTTGAATCTGTGAAATGATGAAAGGGCCTGTCCAGAGAGGATCAAACTTCCCATGATTGTCTTTCTTTTCTTTAAAAGCATCCCATTTCATGACCAAATCCCCAACCTGAAAATTGTTTCTTTTATTCTTCTTGTCAAAGGCTTCCTTGACCTTTTGTTGTTGTGCTATAGCGTTTTCAATCAGCTGTTATCTGGTCTGATATAATTCTGTTAAATCAGTGATTCTGTTGGCCATATCATCTTCTTCATTCTGTGTTATTTGGAGCAGCTTTGCCACAGGGAGGGTAAGTTGAATGGGAAAAACATCATCAGTACCATATACCAGCTTGAAAGGAGAGCAACCTGTAGATCTTTTGATGGTCACTCTGTCTGCCCAAAGTTCATATTTGAGCTTGGCATCCCAATTCTTCTTATTTTCCTCTAACAGCTTCTTTATAGTCTTGATCAGACTTTTATTAGAGGACTCTGCTAGACCATTCCCTTGGGGGTAGTAGGAGGTGGAATGAAAAAGTTTAATTCCCATTGAATCACACATTTCCACCAACTCCTTAGCCTTGAAGGCTGTTGCATTATCTGTTATAAGCTTATGTGGGTAACCAAATCTGTTGAAATTTTTTTCTGATAAAAATTTCATTACCACATTATGATCAATCTTCCTTGTTGGGATTGCTTCAATCCATTTTGTAAAATAACCAGTGGCGACTAATATCCACCCGTGCTGGCCACTGGAATGTGGGCTGATTTCACCAATGAAATCCAAGCCCCACTGCTGAAAAGGTCCTTTCGCAATTATTGGCTTTAGGGGAAGGTATTTCAACTGTTGTTTGCCTTCAAACCTCTGGCACTTGTCACAAGATCTCACAAAAGCAAATACATCAGAAAATAAAGAGGGCCAATAGTACTCGGCTATGAGAATCTTTTGGGTTGTAGTTCTCCAATAATGATGTCCCCCACACATGTTGTCATGGAACTGATGCATAAATTCTATTGACTGTTCTTTGTCCACGCATCTTAAAAGCACTCCAGATGGATCCCTCCAATAAAGCAAGCTACCATTGATGCAATATTTCGTTGCCTTGAGCTTTAACGTTCTTGCTTGATTTTGAGAAAATTCTGAAGGAACTTCTAGCTTTAGCAGGAAATTAATTATTGCAGCATACCAGCTACATGAAGCTAGGTTCTTGGCCACTGACTGCTCTCTCTGCATTTCAGCTGTTTCATGTTCTTCCATTAGACCATTTTCTGCTACATTGAACAAGAAATCAATGTCCAAATACCTGCAATTTTCTTCAGCCAACAGTTTAGCAAGCCCCTGACCTCTTACCAGCTTGGTGGGCTTCAGCTCTATGTTGAATTCTATCATTTTTGCAATCCATTTCGCTCTTTTTCCATCAGCATCAGGCTGCGTTAAAACATCCTTTATTGCAGCCGAAGGCACATATGCAACTATTTTGGAATGCAACATGTAAACTCTGAAAGCCTTCAAAGATTTGATAAGAGCATAAGTCTGCTTTTCAATAGTATCATACTTTAGTTCAGCATCCCTCAGATTCTTGCTAAAAAAGGCAACTGGATGCTCTTGACCTGCTTCATCTTGCTGCAACAGGACAGCTGCAATGGTATCCTTGGAGGCAAATGAAAATAGATGAAACTCCTTGCTATAATCAGGGCTTATTAAAGTGGGAGCTTCCATAATAGCCATCTTAATGGACTCAAAAGATCTTCTAGTCGCATCAATCCACTTCACCTCTGCTCCCTTTTTCAACATGGAGGTTATGTGCTTGACTAGCTCTGCAAAATTAGGAATGAACCTCCTTACAAAGTTGACTTTGCCAAGAAAAGACTGTATATCTTTTTTTGATCTTGGAAGAGTCAAGGACTGAATTGCTTTGACTCTTTCTGGGTCAATCTGAACACCTGCAGCAAACACTACATGCCCCAACAGTTTCCCTTCTTCCAAAGCAAATTGGGAATTTTTGGGATTGAGTGAAATTCCAAATTTCCTGCATTTTAAAAACACCCCTTTTAAATGTTGTAGATGATCATGATGGCTGCCAGAATAAACAGTTATGTCATCAAGATATATCAACACGAATTTATCCTTTTCACCCACAAAAGCAATATCCATAGCGCGCTGAAAGGTGGCTCCAACATTCATTAGCCCAAATGGCATTTTTGCATACATGAACGTGCCCCAAGGAGTGGTAAAAGTTGTCTTTTCTTGATCATCTGTATGTACAACGGTTTGATTGAAGCCTGAAAACCCATCTATGAAAGACATCACTTTGGCACCTGAGACTTGCTGCAACAAATGCTCCATTTTGGGCAAGGGATAACTATATTTTTTGGAGCATTTATTTAGATTCCTGAAATCAACGCACAGTCTGATTTCTCCATTCTTCTTCCTCACAACAACCAGATTGGCCACCCATTTACAATATCTGAGAGGCGCTATAATTTTAGCAGCCAACAACTTTTTAATTTCTTTCTCGACGAGAGGAAGGAGCATAGGGTTCATTGGCCTCAGCTTCTGTTTGAAAGGAATAGTGCCTTTTTCAAGTGGAATTTTATGCTGTATTATACTCCTGTCATATGTTTTCATATCACTGTACTCCCAAGCGAACACATCAGCAAATTGCCTCATTAATTTGCAATATTCAGCACTCTGATCAGCAGATAGATTAGTGGACAGATTTATGAATTTGGGCTGACCTAGACCTCCTATATCATGCTTGAAAACTTGAGACTAATCTTATTTTGGGGCAACTTTGTAAGGCACATCATTGTGGTCAAACAATCTCTCAAGAGGAATTAGACCCTTAGGAATATGGTTACTAGGAAGCTGGACTATGCTATTCTTGCGAATTTTATTTCTAAGCTGGGACTTGGGATCTTCTAACAAAGCATCATTGTTTTGGTCAGTTTGCATTTCAGAGAACTCATCAATGACTTGAAGGAACCTACTTAACTCATCATCATCATCAAAAACCTTCCAATGGTGAACATTATCAGGCACAGAGGGTCTATACTTCATTTGTACCTCATAAACTAGTTTGGGAGGCGATGGAGGGATGAACAAACTAGCAGAGACAGCAAGGGAATGAGCAAGCTGATTTTGGGCTCTAGGAATATATGAAATGCAGAAAAAATCAAAGAACTCTTTGACTCTCCATACCTCATCTCTATAAGCTTTCATCCTTGGATGCTTTGCTTGTAACGTTCTGTTTACTTGCTGAATTATCAGATCAGCATCTCCAAATACCTTCAGATTTTTTATTCCTCTACCTTTGGCTTCATCAAGGCCCAACTGCAGTGCTTCATATTCTGCTATGTTGTTTGTCACCTGAAAAACCAACTTCAGAGAAAACTGAACTGTTTCTTGTTGTGGAGACACTAGCACCACCCCTGCTCCTGCAGTCTCCTTGGTACATGCTCCATCAAAAAACATTTCCCAAATCTGACCACTCGTATCATGTTCAGCCTGAGCTGTTAGTTTCCGGATATGCAATGCAACCTTCTGAGATTCTTCTATTTGGAGGATGCAAGCTCCAAAATTAGTGTCCACTGCATATACGGGATGGTTTGTAGGATTCTTTTCATCACTAATAACATATGCCAGCTGTGCTTCTCTATATAACCTCCTGCTTTCTCCTCCAAACACTGGAACAATTGCATAAGATAGATCATTCTGAAATGTCCCTCCTAGTCCCTTAATCCACCATCTAGACAACAACATACCAAACTTAGGAGGAACATCGGCCACCACTATGTCCATCATCATACTTTTCATGGGCAGCTGGGTTAGGGTAATGGCCAGATCCTTAATTAATCCAAGGCATTTTACCTTCCTTGAATCAAACGAGAATAAATCATGATAGGGTCTGGTGATATCAAGGCCTAGCTCTTCCATGACAGTTTTAGGCATTAAACTGTTACTGGCCCCTGTGTCTAGCAGGAAATTGTGGAGTATTTTATCATGGATAGTTAATGAAACATAGAAAGATGGAGAAGTATCAACTGGAGGTTCAATCATGGTGGTAAGCACAATAGCAGGCTTGTCGTCTTGCAAATTGACAGAGTGAATGGAGGATTGGTTAGGCTCCAGTTCAAGGGCTTCAAGGATGGGCTTTCTAAACAATTCACTCTTGACCAACTCAGCCAGAGGGACAGCTATTTTCAGATTTTGAACTTTTGACTCAAAACTAAAAGACAAGAATGATTTATCAGTAGTTTTTACCTCTTGAGTAGAGGCCTTGAGGGTGACAAGGTCAGCTACTGGTCTTCTTTGCCTGCTATTCTGTGGCACTGTTTGAGCATCTGCTTCTTGCGATGCATTTTATTTTACATTCTTTGCATTGGATCTTAGATTATATCTTTGCTGCTGCTCACCAGATTGCAGAATGGCACCATTGTCCCACCTCCGGCTATTTTGCTCTTGCAGCAATGAGTCATGACTCTTCATATTCAGCCAATGTTAAAAATGCAGCACTACCTTTATCCTCCAAGCAATGAATTTAATCCTCATCTTCTTCAGATTGTTCCCCCTCCATGACTGCATTCTAAAAGGGAGCTTTTACTTTATGATCTTCTCTTGCTTCTTCACCCCTTTGCATAATCTGTAGCTGCTCATTTTCTTTTCTGAATGGGTTTGGATTTCTTGGGACAAATGTGTTTTGCTGCCTTGTTTTGCCTGAAGTCCGATCAACCTTTAACTTAGAGATTTCAACAGCCAATGACTTTATCATTTTGGTCATTTGTCTAACTTAGGCTCGGAAGTTGATGCAGTGGAAGAAGAAGACTCACCTCTCGGCCTTTTTCTGTCACCTTGACTCTTTAACTTTTCTACTGCCATAATATTTTATTCCACCTCCAAGGCTGCCTCTTGCATATCACCCAGCGTAGCACATCGTCTTTCTATCAACAATAAGCAAAAGTCATAATTGAAAGCATTGGCATATTTGAGTTTGGCAGTAGTAGGGGTAGGCTTTACCTTAGCTGGTATTTTACTATACATTCTATTAAATCTTTTATTGAAGTCAGGCAAAGACTCACCCTTTTCTCTTTTCAAGTTTTCAAACTCTGTATGATAATACAGCAAGTCCTTCTTATCTCCCCATTGCTTCAAAAATGCCTCATCTAATGCTTCTATATCTGTTATAGATCTCTGGGGTAATTCTCTAAAGCACTTCCTAGCCTCTCCATCAAGACTCTGGACAAAAACTCTCATCCATACATCATTCTCACTTATGTCTAAATTATCAGCATAACTGTAAAAAGCTTCAAGATGTTCTTCTGCTGTCACTCCCTCTGTTCCAGTAAATTTGGGGATATATTTTTGATATTCTCTTGTAGACATGGCATTTAAAGGTGTAGGCAATATCAAAGGTCCATATCTAGCAGCAACAATCCTTTCAATCCTAGTAGGTGCTTGCTGTCCTGCCATGTTTGGAATATGCAGAAGAATACTAACAGATGGAGCAGTAGGAGATAATGTAATGGATGGGAAAGATATTGGGATGTTTTGGATAGTATGGGAAACTTTCTTCGGACTCAGATTCAAAGGGGAACTAAATGGAGAAGGAGCTTTATGAATCTCTGCAGGTATTTCTTCCTTAACGGTACTAGGCTGTAAGTCTTCAAATTGTGTATCGTCAACTAAAAACTCCTCATGCAGAGACAAATAAGATTTCTTGGGCTTACCTGATCCTAATGCTCCTTTCTGCGATGTTTTCTTCGGGTTAACAATCCTTTCAGGGTCAGGCACTGGAACAGCTGGAGACTTCTGCGGATTTCTTCTAGTATGCCTCACAAACTGCGCTAGAACTTCAATGTGGAGTCGCCAAAGGATGGCCTTCCTCCAGTGGAGTTTCCAGACAAATGATTACAACCAAAATCTCTGTTCAAGCCTTGTCTGTCATCAAAGCTTGAAGCTGTGTCGTCTCCCAGGGAAGATGAGCTTCGATTCTCCTCTCCCCAGCAACGGCGCCAATTAATGTTATCACCCCAAGAAACTCACCTAGGTTGTAAATCAATGATGCTCAGGAACATTAAAAATTCAACAATTATGTTGGATAAGATGATGGATAAATGGAAGATGTGCAACACTTTTAATCCACATAACCACTCCTATTATGATTTGCCCCAAACATGGGTGAAGACCGCCAAACTACAAGGCTTTCAACCACCAACTACTCACGGTTTAAGGTAAATGTGATGATGGAGAAGAATGATTGCACCAACATATACACAAAGCTCTGTGATGGCTAGCTGCAATTAGTTAGAGGATCTGCACGACTATTATTCAATAGACAGTAAGGATGACAGCTCTGTTATTTGAACAATAGCAACCTGCAAACAATTTTCAATGAACTACTAAATTTTAACATAGAGGTGGGATGACAGCCCCTCAGATGCCAAATATTCACAGCACATTAACAAAATGCAAAGCAGGCAGAGCTTAGAACATAGAAGAAGTGAAAAGCGAGTAGGTGATAGCAAAAGAAGCTTGTATTAATGGAAATCAAGACCAGAAACTGCAGGTCTCATAGTATTAATAGTCTCCAGAAGTTAAAAGGCTACAATAAGCTCTCATTCATCAAACACTCATCAATCCATTACATCTCTGTTCTGGGTATATATAGAGTTTGTTTACAAAATTGCTCTGCTGGTTATACGTGCAGGAATCAATAAATGAGGTCCAACAACATTTACATTTAGGAATGGGCCTTTGATACGAATCTGGCTGTGATGTAAATGGATTTGCCTCCCTCTAGCTCTCTACGGTCCTTCTTTGGGCAGGTGGAATGAAATATGGGTGAAACCCATAACCACTGAATGCTCTGATTTGATTAGTGGTGTCCTGCTCCTCCTCGGCCATACTGTTGATTAAATGATGCTGCTGAATCATTGAATGGCTTTAATATGACTGCTCTGGCTTTTAAACAGAGTAATGCTGCCCAAACTGTTCATTCTCGCCCATCACTGCTTCCATGTTGACTTTTTAAAGGTTTCAGGCATAGTTTTATTTACTATCGGGTCCGCCTTTGGCTTGCAATGCACATTTAAACAGGCCCTCCTTTGTATTTCCTTTATACATTAAAAACACACAAAATTCATTGAAAATGTCCTGGGCGCGGACTTGAAATAATATAGAATGGAGCTCTGTACATCCATCGGGTCCGGCCCATCGCATCGGCACATAACTGATGGCAAAGGCCTGCCCCTTTGGTTTTGCCGATAGCGAAAAGCCGACGCAACGTGAGCCGTTGATCCACGCACACGATCAACGATCCTCACTTAATCGTTGATCTCCATTATCACTGCCCATATCGTCGTCCCGTTGATGCGCCGATTGCTGCGGACCCGATATTTTATAAGAAGGAATTAATACCGCCATCGGGTCCATCCCATCAGCGATCGCCTCATCGGCGAAGTCTTGTCACTGCCACTGCCCCCTGCCGATGCGATATTGCCGCGGACCCGATATTTTATAAGAAATAGCTTATAACACCATCGGGTCCAGCGTTTCAGGTCAGAAGCATATCATATGTGAAGGCCTCGCTGCAGACCCAATAATCTATCAAAAGGAGTTAATATGCTGTCAGGTCCGGCCCATCGGTGAACGCTCATATTTTCAAAAGGCCATGCTCCAATGCAACTCGCCGATGTGATATCGGCGATCGCTCGTTGGTGAATAATAAAGCCCCTTTGGTAAGTCCTCCATTGCGATACGCCGATAGCGATATCGGAGTTCGCTCATCGGCGATGCATCATGTCTTTGCCTCTGCCTCCCCGACTTGCGATATGCCGACGCGATTTGGACCGTTGATCGGCCAGATCCAACGGCTGAGCTTAATTCGGTCCCTTATGCCTGCGCTTTTGATTTTTGACTGTTTTGGAGTGTTTTTTACCTCCCAATAGTGTATTTCTGCCCTCCAAAGGGCTTTCCCGTTGCAATTTTTTGATCGGTGGAAGACTTTAGCCATGATTTGAGAACTTGAACAGCATCAATGAATCCTTTGGCATGATTATAAGCATTTTTGCAGCATTTGAGAGCACTTTGAATCCATTTTTGATTTTTTGTTCAGCAAAGCTAACAGATACCACTTACCAAAAGGGTAGGGATCACAACCATCCTCTTGTCCAGAGATACCTAAACCCCAGGAATTCTCAATGATTGATTGCCCCCTTGGGAGCTGAAATAAGGGGAAAGCATTATGAGAAGTGCTCTCAATCAAACTAGAACTTTACCCGAGAGGGTCACTGTTGTGGGGAAAAGTGCCTATGCAGGATGACCCTATCCACCTAAGGTGTGATAGTGCCTTAGCAACAAACAGAAACAACTATTCTAGTATTCTTCCTTTATGAATTAAGAAAAAAGAGAGATGGGATGGACTAACCGGTGTCTTCCGTTTGTCCTTTGATCCGGTTTCTCTTCTCTTTGAGAGCTCCCAGCTACTTGCCTTCTCGCTCGCCCAGCTTCACCAAGTTCCTGCAAGATCACAAGAGGGGAGCACTAGACAAAGACATAGATTCATATTCATAACTAGCTCAGGATTAGAAATAGGCTAAACATACTAATGCAATCATACATCAAAGACACATCAGCATGTAGGAGAAACTCAAATAGTTTTATTGATGAAATAACAAGGTTCAGGAGGAGATACAACCAAGTGAGTTCCAATCTAGCATCTACCTCGTAGCAGATGAAATCCCTTCTTCACCTCCCTTCAAAGAATAAAGCACCCAATGATCTCAATCTCAAACCAACAGCAATTCTTTGCAATATCAAAATTCCAGCCTCCTGGATCTCATGGATGAGAGATCCATATATAGATGTTTGGAGAGGGGATGAGTCAGCTTGTGATCTGACTAATGTCCTCTCTCTCTGTCAGTTCTTGCTTCCACTTGGAGACTAAGTGCCTCTTACTCACCATTTAGTCGAACTCAGCAAGGCAAGTGTCATGGAGGAAGATTCTGGAAGCTTCCATAGTCTTTACACCTCGCGGAATGGCACTGCCATTTGTCATTTCCCGCTCAGCTCACATTGGTAGTGCATTTGGGTGTGTTGCAATGCACCTAGCTAGTGTACTGGGGTGATTTGCAACATAGGTGGCCAGTGGAGCCACTGAAATGATCCCTGATTTGACTGTTTTTGAGCAGTTTCTGGTGGAGAACTTCTGTGAATTGCTGTGGTTTGCTGGCCTTGTTCCTCTAGGAGTAGGAACAACATATTTAGGGACTTTGGATCCCTTGGTTTATGGACATTTCATGCTCAGAGCTGTAAGGCACAAAAATGTCTATAACAGTTGCCCCCTAAAGTATGAGGCCGTTTATCGGGTGAAATGCTTTATTAGGAGGATCCGAATTTCTTTCAATGCTGGGAGCAGACTTGTAATAAGATACAATACAATACATTATTTTCATACTGCTTTCATGATCTAGCTGAGGCGGGCATTCCCATGCTCAGCTTTATAAATTCATTTTCATGTACATAGGACAGACAATCGTCTGATGATAGACTGATGATTCTGATAGAGCCATCATCCTTTTGGTAGGATGATTATCTGTGCTGGAAAGCTGTAAATTTCCATGTCTTTATCTTCCTGAATATATATCGCAGTCTGGATGGATGAAACTAGATCCGGGGTCTTCAATCTCGTCCGATCTTCACTCTAAGTACAAGTCGATCCATGTGAGAATTGTTTTGAAGTCGAACATGGAAAGACATCGCTTGATTACCAGTCAATGATGTAAACTGTTAACAAGCGCGATAGGAATCACCGATAATGATGATGACCCTCAAGGTAGTGCAGTACAATTCACGTGGTGTGAATAGAGGACTTGGAATCGAACACCACGCAAAATCTTTCGGTCGAAGGTCATTGATGTATACCTGTCGCCGGAAGTGAGAAACTTGCCATTGAGGCATGCAAGCTTCAAAGTACTGAAGGGGGTGTTCCTAGATCAACTTCTTCAATAATGAGCTGATGTCGACAGGAAGCGATCCGTCAAAGGAGGGCCTTAATGAATCCCACATCAATGACACACAACGGAGCAAATGATTTTGATGGAGGTGAAAACGATCTGATGATAAATGATTCAGGGTGGCGGTCATGAAAGAGTATAATGTATGGTAGTGGATGCGACACAGGTGACTTCTCTGAATGACTTCCCTTGAACATGTGGCGACACTTATGCGATGGATTGGTAGCATTTACCCCAAGTATGGATGGTATGGCGAGACCATGGTGATGTGACTGGTGAATGAAACAACCCAACCCGATTGTGGTACGGAGGAGAAGTGTCATGTTCAAGAGCGACTTGCTACCAACAAAGTTTCTTTGAGTTTCTCCCAATTTTTCCCCAGTGGAGTCGCCAATTTGTTGTGGGGAAAAGTACCTATGCAGGACGACCCTATCCACCTAAGGTGTGATAGTGCCTTAGCAACAAACAAAAACAACTATTCTAGTATTCTTCCTTTATGAATTAAGAATAAAGAGAGATGGGATGGACTAACCGGTGTCTTCCGTTTGTCCTCTGATCCGGTTTCTCTTCTCTTTGAGAGCTCCTAGCTACTTGCCTTCTCGCTCGCCCAGCTTCACCAAGTTCCTGCAAGATCACAAGAGGGGAGCACTACACAAAAACATAGATTCATATCCATAACAGCTTAGGATTTGAAATAAGCTAAACATACTAATGCAATCATACATCAAAGACACATCAACATGTAGGAGAAACTCAAATAGTTTTATTGATGAAATAACAAGGTTCAGGAGGAGATACAACCAAGTGAGTTCCAATCCAGCATCTACCTCCCAGCAGATGAAATCCCTTCTTCACCTCCCTTCAAAGCATAAACCACCCAATGATCTCAATCTCAAACCAATAGCAATTCTTTGCAATATCAAAATTCCAGCCTCCTGGATCTCATGGATGAGAGATCCATATATAGATGTTTGGAGAGGGGATGAGTCAGCTTGTGATCTGACTAGTGTCCTCTCTCTCTGTCAGTTCTTGCTTCCACTTGGAGACTAAGAGCCTCTTACTCACCACTTAGTCGAACTCAGCAAGGCAAGTGTCATGGAGGAAGATTCTGGAAGCTTCCATAGTCTTTACACCTCGCGGAATGGCACTGCCATTTGTCATTTCCCGCTCAGCGCACCCTGGCAGTGCATTTGGGTGCATTGCAATGCACCTAGCTAGTGTACTAGGGTGCTTTGCAATGCAGGTGGCCAGTGGAGCCACTGAAATGATCAATGATTTGACTGTTTTTGAGCAGTTTCTGGTGGAGAACTTCTGTGAATTGCTGTGGTTTTCTGGCCTTGTTCGTCTAGGAGTAGGAACAACATATTTAGGGACTTTGGATCCCTTGGTTTATGGACATTTCATGCTCAGAGCTGTAAGTCACAAAAATGTCTATAACAGTCACATCCACCAATCGATATTTCTCTCTAAAGATCGGAAACATATCTAAGTTCTCATGTCTCGTATCAGCTTCAATAACTCACTAAAGAGTTCAAAAACAATTCCACATACATTACCAAGGGATGAACTCCTATGTTTTCTTGTTCATACAGGAAATCAAATCAAACATTATGTTAGAACAAATGCATTTCATAAAAGGATGCCCTCTTCTTCCTCTAGCCCTATCACTGAGGCAACAACCACAATACTAAACTTGTCTCATGTAGCAACATTGTCTCAATACAAGAAAATATCTCTATCCCAACTATATAAGTGATTCTATTCCAATAAAATCCTACTCTTGTTGTCAGAATATATCATTGTTGTATTAAGGATTTCCTAAAACAACTATCCAAGGAGATTCCTGAACTAATCTTCCTCATAGCTCACCATGCTAGTCATCCAAGAGATCATGGAATATCCCAAGATAAGGCACCCTTAGATATTCTCCTCCTTTCAATAATGTTTCCAACCCAGTTTGCATCAGTGTATCCATGTAGCCGTATATCTCCCATATTATATCTCACACCAAGGTTAATCATCCCATACAAATATCTCAGTATGTGCTTGCAACTAACATAATGTGCACGAAGGGACTTAGTCATGAATTGACTCGAAGTGCTCATTCTAAAGAATATATCAAGAAGAGGGGTCACAAGAAACATCAATGCCTCAATTAACTGTAAATATTGAAACGGGTTCATTAAGTGAGGTCCTGCGGCATCTCTACATAACTTCTTGAACTTCATCTCCAACAGGTTTTTGAAGCATACTATCATTCCAAATCTCTCCAACAACTTCATGACATATTTTCCTTGAGATAGGAAAATATCTCTAGGTCTCTGCCAAAATTTTAGTGCCACGAAATAATGCATCATACCAAGATCATTCACCTCAAACTCAGAGGCTTACTCCTTCTTCCACTTGATCATTAGAGGATCATTACCTATCAAGAATATATCAAAAACATATAAAACCAAAATCAGAAGCATACCTTGGACCACTTTGAACTATAGGTTGAGATCAATACTTCTTATTGTGAATCCAAGCTTCATTACATAATTCTCAATATGGGAATGTCAGGCTCCTATAGCTTGCTTCAAACCATATAATGGTTTCTTCAACCTATGAACATGAGTCTTCATATCCTTAACTTCAAATTCTTGAGGATACTAAACATATACTTCTATTTGTAGAATGCCACAAAGAAATTTTTTCTTTACGTCCATTTGGTGAATTGTCCATATTTTACTAACAATAAGGGAAACAATTGGTCTAATAAATTTATAGTGTGAAACATGTGAGAATATGTCGTCTTAGTATTCCATCTTTTTGGAAGGAACCCTGGACCAAAAATCTTGCTTTATACTCCACAATAATTTTCTCAGCTCCATGCCTCATTTTTTATAGTCTTCACTAGATTTTCATTTAAGTCTCAAAACAACATCACATACATCATTCTTCCCAATTTATTCATATTCTTCAGCGATGGAATCCTTCTAAGCTTGTTCCCTCACAACTTCTTCAAATATAATAAGCGTGACTTGAATGATGGAGCTTATTGCTACAATGTGTCCTTCATATCAACATGATTTCTTGCTTTCTATAAAGTACATTTTTTTATGAACATATCTCTCTGCCTATTGCAATGTATCACAAAGTCACTATGTTCTCTTCCTTCAATAACATCATATGGTCATCTATTCATTTCTAGAAGCCTAGATTTATTCTACAAACAAAGGATTTATAATCATCCATCAGAAACAATAATAAGTGTTGGGATCTCTTTGAGATTCTCCCCCTTCGAATGGGAGTACCCTTCAAACATCATAAATCAATACATCATCCTTTCTATCATAATATTTTCATGCACCCAAAAAACTATCGGATCACACGATCAAACTATATTATGTTCTTAGACGTATATACACCATATCGATGAGAATTCATCATCAACTACCTCAATTTCACATACGAACATGTCATTAAACATGAATCCAAGGTTAGTATAATATAATAATGTAATTTTTCAAGTGTATCTTCATACTTCTAAGATCATAATAATAACGTCACTTCCTTTTACTCAACTATCATGTCAAGGCATCCATTTTGTCACATTGTTCAATTTTACTATGTTGTTAAGCTATCATGGACATTATAACATATCAAAACCTTATCAAGATCAACAAGAAGACAGTCAGAACACCCTAAGTATCAATCCTGCTATCATATTATTACAATCAAGGTTACCATGCTTATCACAAGCACCGAAAATAGTATCATATATCAAAATCAATATTACTAGCCTTCTTTATAAAAACAATAAATCTACCATGTCTGATAAAATTTAAGATACTTTCCAAATATCAAGTGCACAAATATACCACATGTATAGAAAGTAAAAACTAATTGCATATGTATGTGACTTACATGTATGAGTAATTTATGAAGGTGATATTCTCTTCATGCTTCAGGGATTTAATTTCCATCCAATCTTTGATATAAATCATAACATTGAAATAATATACTATACATACCTTTTAATATTCAAACATCTTAGAAAATTGTAACAGTTATTTGTCATTAGAAATTGTAGTACTTGAATATTGTAATTTTCAAATTTTATGCTACCTTAAAAAATTTCTTAGGGTACCACTTCCTGTTCTAGCGGAAGCTCTTCTCTTCGTGCACTGGGACTCTTTCCATGCACCTTAGATGATCCTCAAGAAGGATCTTCTTATCCCATCTCATTTAGAGGTATGAAGTATTCAAATAATCCAATTTTCATGTAGGATGGACCAAAACAATAAATCTAAAAAAGAATAGCATCCAGAAGAAATAAATATAAAAGGTACTCATCTTTAATGAGAGGTTATCAGGTCCCTCTTGAACCAATATTCAAGTGTTATTATAGTACATTATCCATATAGCTATGTTTCCTTAAATATTTCCAATCATCTTCATCAATAATCAAGCCTATTTGAGACTAACCCATTTGGGGTTACTCTAAACCTCTCACAAGTCCTACAACAACTTCTTACTGATCATGCTAGAGTTTCAAGACTCTATATCTCAATCCTTTATCATACTCTTGGGTTTCTTCTAAACCCTAACCTCATGCTATCCATCCAATCCTAATAACCAGATTTCTTAGGGATTTCTTCTATCCATAGCATTACTGTAGGTCTCTCCTATCATCTCTTGCTTCCATCAATGGTGTTTTCATAGGGGTGATACTTAATGACTTTTCATCAACCTAGCTCTAATACCACATTAATTCTTCCTATGGTAATATTGTTCCTTGCTTTAGATAACTGCATGAACAAAATTTTCATAATTTATATATCATTAACCCCATATTGTCATGACATCAATAGAACTTATCTACAAATAACATTAGCATCAACTATGCAATGAAAAAATACAATTTATATCAAAAGAAAAAATGCACAAACAGAGGCTCCATGATTTGGTTGGAGACCAGGGAAGAACCCCACAAGGAAGAAAACCCTTTCAAATTCCTCCTCTTATTATATTTGCATAAAATTTTCAACAAAGAGAAAGTACACTAATCAAATTCTTCATTCACAATACTATCCAACAAAACCAACAAAAAATACCTAAGAGTTGAGCCTGGAAACAATACTAATCAAAATCATGGTTCATAACCTTGCTGTCAACTGTCACCAGAACCCTAGATGTCAGTGGCACAAAACTAAGGATCATCTATGCGACTAGAGAATTCCAGCCATAGTGAGTAATCTCTCATGATACAGATATAACTTATATGAACACCCTTTAGCTATAAAGCAAGAACCATAATTCACATGTGCAATCTCGAACCCTGCAATTTCAGGCCTGTACGAACCAACTTTTTATGAAACAACTTCAGACCTATGCGTTCAAAATAAAAGGAGATAAAAGAATAATGATTCTTTATTGTCAAACGAGTTTCACTTCACTTGTATTTATAGGCTTTCAAGAGTGTCCAATTTTTCTTTAGAGTTGACTTAACCTTTTTTGCACATGTGGGTTTCCATATTAAAAATATAATTTTCCTTAACCAAATTAAATTCTTCCAAGGGCTAAGAGGTGTCTTTCTTGATGTGGAAGACAATTCAAAGGAGGGAAATTGTCCTTGAGCTATAAAATTAGAAAAATGGTGATTTTTTCATATATAAGGTGGTTTACCTCCAATTCCAAATCATTTAGTCATTGTCTAGTGGATAATTTTGATCTCTCACATTCAAGTAGGTATGTTGGGTTATTAAGAATAAATTCTCACCTAGTTGAAATTGGGGATAAAAAACTCAAGTATTAGAGAGATTGGGTTGGTGAGATAAGATTAAGGAAGGATTAAGTTGATCATCCGTAGGGTGAAATGGAGTGATATGGGAATCTAGAAGTTTTTAAAGATGGGGAATGATAATGTTACAAGAGTTGAAACAATCAAATTTAATATGATGATTCGAAGGGAATTTCTTTCTCTAAACCCTAAAAGATGGATGCACACTTAACCAAGTATTGTGGAAAAATGTAATCGTCATAATGTGGATGTGGTTCAAATTAATGAATACCAAGTAAGGGTTTTTTGAACCAATGTACTTGACTATAAGTGAAGTATTTCAATTCCATAGAATATCAATCAAGTTAAGTTGCTTACTATGGGAGAAAATAGGAATGATGATCCATATCATCTGATGGATAACCTAGTGTTCTCATAGAGTCCATGATGTCATTATCAAAGTGGAAGAGTGGAATGTGAGACTACGAAGGATGAAATTATGCAAATAGTGTGGTGTTGTTTGAGTCATCAACATGGGAAACATGTTTGACATGAAAAATATCTATAACAGAGGATTAGTGACTAGAAGATTGAAATTCCATCGATGTTAAGATAAAAGTAACGTTGAAAAAAGTTTTTTTTTCAAAGGTTCATACTCAAATTATCATTAGTAGTCTAAGGATGTACATAGCATAAATGATAACAAATAAAAAATATGTACGATATTTTTTTTCCATCTCCACATTAGGGGGATTACTCAATACAATGTGTTGAATGCTTCCCTTTCTGGTCAAATTAGCACTGCCAGGGGTCATAAATATACATAGATCTGTATAAAATATGTTAATAGAACATAACATAAAAATTGGTAGAAAATATTAGATTTAAAAAATATAATTATCACCACAATACTTCCATACCCAAAGAAATAAAACTATTTTGTTAAATAAAATAAGGACCCATGGAAAATTCTTTTCAGATCAATTCACAATAACCGCCTCTTTGGGAGGGTATTTTTATGTCTCCTTATTGTGGCTATAGTAACTCCCTTTCTCCAAAACTTGGTTGGATAATGCAAAAACAAAGAGGCATATGGTAAGGCTCTAATAGGGATCAGTCAAGTGTAATAGGAGTAATCGATTGATAATAACAATGCTCATGGTAAATTGAAGAGAAAAACCTCTTTGTTTATAACAAAATGCTAAGTTAGATTTGATATGGTCAAATAATAAAATATTTGTTGAACCAGGTCAAGATGTAGTAATTTTTGTTATTTTATTATTATTTGTGAGAGGAAAAAATCAAAGAAATGGCCAATAGCCTTTATTTAGATCACTAACTCAAAAAAATGTTTTACATAGTTAATTAGTAAAAACAGGTAAAATAATATGAAATAATTAATAAAGAAATGAGTTTACTAAATTACTTCTAGAAGAAAGAGACAAATAAATTAGAAATAATTTATAAATAATGACTTAATAAATTATTTTTAATAAGAATGTTTAGATGGTTAAGGAATAATCAATAAATAAATGAAATATCAAAATTATTCCTATGGAAATAGAAAATATGAGTTGAAACATTTTGAAATATTTTCACTTTAATGTGTAAAATTATGATGTTAACATAAAATTAATGAATTTATGTGTTAGTCTCATGTGGCTAAATTAATTAATTGAAATAACTTAGGAAAAATAGTTCCTTGCACTATTCCCTAAAGTAAAAGTGTGTTGTGTTTTAATGTGTGAAAACCCATACTAAATGGCATATTTCAATCCACCTAAATGGCATATTTCAATCCACCTAATGAATTATGGCTAGGTCATAATTACTAGTGGGATAAGATAAACAATTAATTACATATGTCTAAGTGTTGTGACCTCAAGCCTATTATACCACTCTGGTATAGTTCAATCGCATGTGTCCTAGTACCAATAATTTAGCTCCAAGTGTTACTACTTTAGAAACTCATGATGATACACTGTGACCTTGGTATTAACATGCGACTCTAGTAAACTCATTGACACGTCATGGACTTATCCAACTTTCCTGTAGTTGAAAATACTTGTCCCATCACGGTGGACTAGTGCTTTTGAGGCTCTAACTTTAGTCCATTATGTTACCACGATAATTTCGTATCATAGTATAAGGCCCATAAGAGTTAATCCTTTCGATAACAAATTTTTAGTCCATAGCCTTGGCTTTTGGATTTTAACTGAAACTAAAATACGTACGAAATCTTTACCAAATACTGTCTTGTGTGAGTCTCTGAACCTTAAGGTATTCCAGGTCAAGGCACCATGGAGCAATCACTATTTTCTAGATCTTTCTATAGTCATGCTATTTTCCACATCATTTACCATATCATATTGAATATCATCCTTAATATTTACATAAAAAAATGAACTCTATTTCCTGGTGCTTTAATAGCCCCGTATGAGACACACCATTTGCTACATTGCTTTTCATTTAATTTACCGTGTCATTCATTGCAACTAGTCAGTTGCTTCCATGTGTATGCATTCTTACATGTACCTTCCACATGTTGCCTACCCACTCCCAATTCATTATCCAAACTGACCAAAAATAAGTGTCACATGTTACCTACTACTACTTCCCTGTCATTGGATCTCCCACCTATTGTGCATGTATTGCCACATCATGACGTTGTCATGTAATACCATATATAGGATTGGGGGTGCATCCCTACTTTAACCGTTGCACATTTTTGAGCATGATAGAGATCCATGCCATTATATTGAGGCATTATCAAATTTCTTATCCATCACGTGCATAAATTCACTATAAACTATGTGCATGTGGTAAGACTAATATCGATCTAGGCCATTCATCTTATCAATGTTTGAATCAACATGATGTCAAGTGTTTCTAATCAATGATTAATCATTGATTAGTGAGCTATATCAGAGGACTTCCATTTTATACAAAATAAACTTATTTTAGTTATAAATGTGTTCTCTGCTATTTTAAATATGACATCATGCCTTGACTTATATACCAATACGATGCCCCGTCTAGGTATCAGACCCTAGTTAGGAAAAAAAAAAATTCCATTCCATTTTGATTCTTTGACATTTTTCTTGCTTGAGATTTAATTTTCTCCCCCTAAACGTGGCATTAATGACATCACACAATATTAACAATGAAAACATATATTACCAAATCTAAAATTCTAGAACCAAAACTCATCCAAACATGTTTCATTTTAGGAATTGAGGTATCATTTCTATTAGTATTAATGGAAAGAGGATACGTTATATTCTTTTTCATACTCACCCTTGAAAGAAACATCTTAAAATGGGGTTGGTCATTTATGAAACAATTTACATTATACAAATTTTTAGTAACTTGATGAACACATATGAGGTTATGTTAAAATTTGGGAGATAACACAACTTTTGTATGTTCCTCTACTTACCCCCTTCCGTTAGGAAATTTATCATTTATTTTCCCATAAAATTTATAATAGTGTTTAGTTGCAACTTGACTTCAATCCTTTTGGAATCATTCAAATTTGCAATTAGGATTCTATTTTATATCATATCTTTCTTGTACCCACTATGTATAAGCCAAATATCATAATATGTGAATTGAGTTCTATTACGTGTAAGAAATAATAACTAGTGATACCTTTTCTACACGAGAATAGTTTACAACATGTTTGCTGACATTATGCTTCTTCTTCTTGTAATCATGTGGAGAATGGCCTAGATTATTATAGTAGAAGAAATTAACATTGGATTTGTCATATATTTGATTTCATTATGTGATTATACTATTCCTCCCACTTCAGTTATGAATATTTTGATATTTTGTCCTTTATTTCTATGACACCTAAAATTACAACCAACCTTGACACCTACAATTGTAGTGGCATGGGGCTAAGAGGACTTAGAATCCAAGGATGAACTATATGAATAAAAAAGACTAGAGTTTGACGATGGACTAGGGACCAGACCCTCACTCATCAACTAGGTGTTAACAGATGTCCTAACAGTAACTAAGGCTAAATACCACAAAATATCTAGCAAAAATTCCTAGGATGAAATGATGTTGGGACAAAGGAAAACACTAATGGCTAGAAGGAAGTGTTGAAGAAATATAACAACACATAGAAATGAAACACCTACTTTAGTGGTGGAAAGTGAAATTTAATTATAATGTAATGATATTATAATTCAAGCAAGTTCGTCCTATAAAAAAAAAACCACTGATACCCTAAAGGCCATCTATCCATGAAATAAGTCTTATGACTATGTTTTTTATGGCATTCCAAAAAATTTCTTACTTGCAGGATCTCAATTACACAAGCAAAGTGATTGAGCGGAAGGGAGGGTAGAGGGATGGTTGTTTCCCTCAACCACACCCTATATGGTGTTTATCCTAATAATGACCACTAGGTTATCACAATCGAATAGGGGCGAGTGAATCTTGATATTTAGTGAGTTGTTGGTGGGGATTCCCTGCCAATAGCTGGGTGACCTCAAGGGGAACAGCCAGTGTCCTTGGCCTAAGATTAACCCCTTATTATATGGGTTTCTACTCAACTCTTGTTTTATTGATCGGATTGTGTTGGATTCGAACCTTCGATCCAAACTTAAACATGAAGGAAACAAATTATATATATAATCATAAGCATAGAGAAGCAATAGAAAAACACTTCATTTCATTAATAGAAAAATATTTAACTATGCTTACAAAAAGAATGAAAACAAGATAGCTCAAGTGATGGTAGATTATCGCTTAGAAGATATATGGCGGCTACATGCCTCTAAAATATGTTAGAATGAGGTTCAAGGGCTTATTTATTATTGAAAAACATGGGAAAACCCTAATCAACCAAGACCCTAACCCTAGTAGATGTAACACCAAGAGCTTTTGGGCCCCGTTTAGGTTTGTTGGGAAGCCAACTTATCAAGGTCATAACTTGGTCATATTATCTATGTTTGATGAGTATGATCCCTTGCTGGAAATGTCTTGCTGAGTACTACAAGTTTCAATGCATGCCCCTCCCTACGATCATGGGCTTGTTGCAGACCCTAAGAAAATTCGTTTAGGGGGTCTGTGATGTCCCTATACTACTAGTGTAGCCCCTTATTGTTATTAGTGAAACCACCTTATTGTATTGTCATTCCCATGTAGTCCCCATGTTGTTATTATTGTGGCCCATAGAAGCCCACTATTGTTATTGTTGTGCCCCTACTATATTATTGTTATGTAGGCTCTGATTATATTGGGACCACTTAGATTCCTATACATAGAAAGGAGGTATTTTCATTTGTATCATACAAAATTTTTTCATTTGTGTAATGTAAAGGAGGTTTCCCACTCGAAGAGGCTGCTTTTGAAGTCATTGATCTATCTTTTATATCTTTTTGTGAGCTGGTTTCATAACATTTGTTATCAGAGCTTTGGATTCTAGGGTTTAACTGCTCAAAAACATATCATCATGGGATTTTCACTATAACATTTTCTCTATGAAGTTTGAGACGCTAAAAAATATCCATTTCAGATTAAATAGTTTTAAACCTCATATATGAATTCCAGATCTTGTTTCACTATATTAGAGAAATGGTTTGAGGAAGTTAGGGTTTTTGCAAGATCTAGAATTCCATCACAAACAGGTCATCTGATAATTTTCACCATAAGGATTTTTATACGAAGTTTCAGACTCAAAAAGTAAAATCCACTTGAGCCAAAATCTAGATGAAGCTCAGGTCTGAATTTCAGATCTTTTCTCGCTATATTTTCAGAGATGTGATCCAAGGAAGTCAGGCTTTTGGAAGGCTCCCGAATTACATCCCAAGTAGGTGACATTGGGAGCATCGTCATAAATTTGTCTCTAAGTATCATATTGAAATTGCATTATAAATTAAAGAGAGAGGACATAATTTACTTTTATGTTCATCATTTTTAGGTCTGAAGGATGAAACTGTGACACATGGCTCTTCGTACAAGTTTGCTCTACTAAAAACGTGTATAATCTAGTCATCTTCGGAGATTGGGCATAATTCTTTATTGGAGAATCCAATTTTGATCATACTGGTGGTGTTGGAAAGAGAACTTAGAGGGCTTTTAGAGATACATCAAATTAAATGTTGATCTCCTACAAAGTGAAAAAAGGTGTGTAGTTTTTTTTTTAATTTTGCAAAAGTTTGGTTTGAAAAATTAGTTTGAAGGAATTCCAAGGACATATTGAAGCATAATTATCATTAATTGATGCTTTGAAGAAAGAAAATGGAAACACCTAGTAAGCAACATGAAAGTGCTAGCATGACTCATGAAGAATAGGAACAAATGCAACATAATATATCAAAATTACGAGACCAAGCGCAAAAAATTTCACTCTCACAAAAAGTAACAGAACTAAAGATGGATGGTTTGAAGAAAGACATGGAAGATAATATGGATAGTATGAAAGGCAACATTGAATATTGGAAGAAAGACATGGAAGGCTGGAAGGAAGGTTTGACAAAGTTACTACAAGAAAGGCTTCCTAATGGCTAAAAGGTAGTAGAGAAAATGTATAATAGGAACAAAAGAAATGTTAATCATGATTCAAAGGATGAGAACATTGAATATTTGAAGAAATATGTGGAAGGTTTGAAGGAAGGTTTGAAAAAGTTGTTAAAAGAAAGTCTTCTTGATGGTGAAAATGTAGTAGAGAAAACTCATTATGAGAAGAAAAGAATTGTTAATCAGGATTTAATAGACTCTAATGTTGATATAAAGAGCCACCATGTTCCAAAGATCGATATGAGGAATTTTTATTGCAAGGATCCTATAACATGGATACTATAGATGGAGGAATATTTCAATCTCTATAATGTGCAAAACACACAAAAGGTATTCATTGCAACTTTGTATCTAGAACCCAATCAGTTTGTATGGTATCGATGGCTTTTCTCTCGTAAAAATATTATACGTCAAGAAATTTTTACGAAAGAAATGATAGCACATTAAGAGGATATAAAAAGAAACACTTTTTTAGGCAATTAATAAATCTCAAACAAACATGTTCAATGGTGGAGCACATTGAGGACTTCCAAAAATTGAATATAAGGGTAAAACATATTACAAAGGAGCATAGGATTGATGTGTTCATAGGGAAATTAAATGATAACATCCAACATGAGTTCTGCATTTGGGAACCTGATTCATTGGAGAAGGCATTCATGTTGGAAAGAAAAATGGAAAGATAAACTATGGCAACAAGGAAGCCTACCAATTACAACTATAAAGATGGAAGTGTTGTTTCCCTAGCCTTCCATAACCTACAAGGTTGACAACACAACAATTGGAAGAAAAAAGAGCAAAAGGGCTTTGTTACAGTTGTGATAGAAAATACAGTAAAGGTCATAAGTGTGTTGAGAAGAAATTATTTTACACAGATTGTGAAGAGGAATAAGGAAAAGGACAAGAAACATCAAAAGAATAGGATACACACCAGGAACAAAGTCAGCAGAAAAAAGAAATGAATATGACAATATCTTGTAGTGCATTGGCGAGAAGGACCACTCCCCAAATTATCAAGATAGAAGGACATATCATGAAGAAAAAGGTAATAGTGTTTATTTATTTATGTAGTACCAATAATTGTATTCGTTGTAATATAGTGAAGGAATTGAATTGCTTCCTATATCCATCACGAGAGTGTCAAGTGATGGTTGAAAATGGAAGAACCATAAATTTCTCTAGAAAGAGCCATAATATCAATCTATCCATGGGGTAATATGTGTTGAATATTCCAATATTTTCCATTATAATGGGTGGTCCTAATGTTGTACTAGGGGTCCAATGGCTACATCTTTGGGTAATATAACTTTTAAATTTCAAGAACTTTTCTTGAATTCTTTTCGAGAAGGAAAGGAAGTTGAATTAAGGGGTATAGCAGGGAAACCAGGAAATATAATCAGCTCTAACGGCATGACAAATCTTCTAAAGAAATAACAATGTGGCTTAATTGCACAATTATGTTTTCTAGAGGTTCCCACGTTGAAATCATCTATTTCTATAGATCTCCAAAAATTCTTGGACAATCATTCCACGGTATTTGAAACTCCCAAAGACCTCCCAACTATTTGTTATCATGATCATGTTATTTATTTGGTTCCAAAAAGTTTCCATCCAAACATCAGGCCTTACAGATATTCCTATGCACAAAAGATCGAAATTAAACGTATGGTTACAGAACTGCTAGAGGCTGGTATAATTCAACCTATTCAGAGTGCTTTCTCTACTCCAGTACTATTGGTGCACAAGAATGGTTGATCATGGTGCATGTGTTTAGATTATAAGGAGCTTAACAAGCTCACTATTAAAGATACATTTCCCATTCCTCTCATTAATGAATTATTGGACGAATTGCATGGAGCAATTTACTTCAACAAGTTCCACCTTCATGCAGGATATCATCAAATCTGAACGAAGACTAAAGACATTCCAAAAAGAAAATTTAGAACTCATGAGGGTTATTATGAAGCTTTTGTCATGCCTTTTGGCCCTACAAATGCACCTTATACATTTAAAGGTTTGATGAATTCCATTTTCAAACCCTTCCTTAGAAAATTTATGTTAGTATTGTTTGATGATATACTAATCTACAACACGTCTTGGAAGGATCATGTTTAACATGTTGATAGAGTTCTTAGATAATTGGTGGAGAAACAATTATATACAAAAACCTCCAAATGTTTCTTTGTAGTGAAAGAGGTGGAATATTTGGGTCATATTGTATGTCATGAAGGTGTTAAGGTAGACCCTCAACAACTACAAGTTCACAAACTCTTAAAGGATAACCTCACTTCCGCACATAATAGAATGAAAAAACAGGTAGATCAACATTGTAGTGAAATAATTTTTGATGTGGGAAACTGGGTATTTCTACGGCTACAAAGATACACAAAACATTTCCCTCATGGAAGCTACGAAGGATAATAAATTATCACCAAACTTTTTTGGTCCTTACAAGGTGTTGCAAAATATTGGTACTATGGCATACAGATTGGAGCTTCTTTCGTCTTCCCAAGAGCCCCCAGCTCTCCATTTTTCATTCTTAAAGAAGGTTATAGGTGATAAGCTCTGAGCTCAAACAATATTGTTATAACTTGATGAAGAAGGAAATATCATATTGGAACCGGAAGTAGTCATGGAAACCAAAGCACAGCAGCTATGTAATCAATCAATTTCAGAGTATCTTACCAAGTGGAATAACTTACCCACTAAGGATTTCACGTGGGAGGATGAGAATTTTATACAAAAGCATATAGAACTACTCATGCATTGAGGAAAACACATTTTTAAGGAGAGGGGCATGTTAGGTCCCTATAATACTAGTGTAGCTCCTTATTGTTATTAGTGCAACCCCCTTATTTATTGTTGTGCCCATGTACTCCCCATATTGTTATTATTGTGCCCCAAAGAAGGCCAATTTGGTTATTGTTGTGCCCCTACAATATTATTGTTATGTAGGCTCTAATTATATTGCGACCACTTAGACTCCTATATGTAGAAAGGAGATATTGTCATTTGTATCATCCAAGAATTGTTCATTTGTGTAATGTAAAGGATTTTTCCCCCTTGAAGAGGATAATTTTGATGTCGTTGATCTACATTTTATATATTTTTGTGATTTGGTTTCATAATAGGGTAAAAACTACTCTAGAAATTCAAGACCCAAAAAACTGCTAAAAATAGTAAATGAAGAAATGGAGGAAACAAATGAAACTGACTGGGGGTCTAGGTGGAATAGGTAGGTGGCCACCAATACCCACGTGGATCATTCCTCCCCCATTAGGAAGAAATGGTACCCATTGCTTGCAGAGCCTCCTTGAGGTGAGGAAATTTCTGTTGAACGTGGTTTGTGGTGTACCACTTGCCCTGGTTCAGGAGTTGGCCTACTTTGGCAACTCAATATAACTGTATCCTTTGTTGGCGAGTGTTCTTTATTTGTGTGTCCATGATATAATTAGTTGTGGCCTATTTCATGTACTACACATTGATATCTATTGGTGTGAGTTGTTCTATAATGTTAGAAGCGTCCCACAATGGTGGAAAGTATAGCTGAAGGGGATCTACATTGAAGATTGAATGCAGAGCAAGGAACAGTGGGATGCCAAGCGTGAAGGAATCATCACTGATGGCCTTGGTGATGGTGTATGGCCCATATCAGAGAGGGAAAAGATTGCGGCAGGGCCCAAAAAGCCGTTCCTTCTCTAAGTGTAGCCAAATTTTGTCACCCACCTCAAACTTGTGTGACACTCGATGCTGATCATGGCACTTCTTGTACTTATAATTGGCTTTCTCAAATATATCATGGACTTGTTAGTGGCTTTATTGAATGCAACCAATGAAGTTTTTAGCCCTTTCAACTTTAGGTTGAATGTGAGCCGAATCTACTTGAGTGTCTGCAAATGGTATGGCCACATCAATGGGGCATAATGGTTGAAATACCAACCCTACCTGAAAGGGGTTATGGCCCATTGAGTTGTGGAGAGATCTATTTTAGCTATGTTATACATAGGGGAGACTTTCATCCCATGTGCGTGGGTGCTTTCATTTGTTCATGTGGAGAATGTGTACGATCATCTTGTTGACAAACTTTTTTTGGCCATTAGTTTGGGGATGGAAAGTCATGGACTTAGTAAGTTGTGTATCCAGCATCGACCAAAGACATGACCAAAATGCACTCAGGAATTTGTTGTCCCGACCTGAGACAATGGACTATCAGGTCCAAATGCTTACCCAGACTCGCTCAAAGAAAAGCTTTGCAGTGGCCTTTGTTGTGATACTCTCCTTGCAAGCTGCCATGATGGAAATATTAGAGAATTTGTCGATGACCAAGAAAATGAAATCATTGTCGTGCTTAGTAGAAGGAAGGCCTGCCATGTAATCCATGGAGATAGATTCCCCGAGTCAGTTAGGAGTAGCTAAAGGATTATACAGGCCTTTCTTCTTGTTGGTTGGTTTCACAATGGCATAGGCAGTGTAGGATCTAATGTACTTCCAAACATCTTGATGAAGTTTTGGCAAAAAAAATACTTTTGCAGTACTCCCACTATTTTCTCTACTTTGAAATGTCCAATGACCCAACTGTAGTGTACCTCCTATGATCTTGGCATGCTCACTTGAAGGAACACAAATGTGTTCCATGTGGCATAACTATGCATCCTGAAGGCAAAAATTTGGAAATTGCTTCCCTTCCAGCATTGTCTGGTATATGCTGTCAAATTCTGGATTGCTCTTGTAATGATGTGGCCACCGTGATGTTTCATGTCCACAGAAGTGAAGCCCAGTGATCAGTGCCATGACCGATGGTTTGCCTAGGCAATCAACGTTGTTATTGATACCACACTTCTTATACTTAATGTTCAAATGGAACTATTACAGATAGGTGGAACATTTATGATGGTGATCATTCTGCAACTTCCCTTGTGTCTGTATCAACTGTAGAGGCCGATGGTCTGTGTGGATGATTGTTTCCTTCTTCCATTCATGGTGGGTGTCCACAATGGAATGCATTTCTTTTTCGTAAGTGGGGTACTGTCATATGGTCTAAAAGTGTCTCACTATTGTAAGCCACTAGATGCCCATGCTGAGTAAGAACCACAACGAGAGAATTTTCGATGCCATCTGTCTCATTCTAAAATGGTTGTTCCAGGTATGGTAACGTGAGAAATGATGCAGAACCAAAGGCAATTCTTCAACTCATAGAACACATTTTTGGGTTTCCAACCAAAAAACATTTCTTTCACTCCACCATTGGTGACTACACTTAAAGGCCAAGTGATATGAGAGAACCACAACATGAACCTAAGCTGGAAATTGGTAAGACCCAAAATTTTGCAGAGCTCTATTAGATTGATTGGGGTTGGCCAATCTTGAATTACTTTTATATTCGATGGGTCAACATGTACACCCTGATCATCAATGATGTATCCCAAATGTTGAACTTGGGTCAGGCCAAAGGTGCATTTCTCGAGGTTAGCACACATCTTGTGTTGCCGCAGGGTCTTAAGGACCTATCGAATATGGGTGGAGGTGCTCTTCCATAATTTGGCTAAAGATCAAGATGTCATCTAAATACACCACCACTAATGCATTGGTGAAGGGTCACAAGATGTCATCCATCAGTCACATGAAGGTTGCAGGTGCAATCATCAATCCTAATGGCATGACCAACCATTCGAAAAGGCCCTCCTTGGATTTGAAGGCAGTTTTCCACACATTGGAGGGTTCGATTGGAACCTGGTGATAACCTTACTTCAATCAATCTTGCTGAAATTTTTGGACCCTTTAACCTGGTCCAAAACCTCATCATTACATGGTATTGGGTACCTATTATGGACAATGATCTTGTTTAGTGTGCGATAGTCAATATAGAGCCTCCATGTCCCATCCTTCCTCTGTACCAATACAATCGGGCTCCCATAAGGTGATGAGCTTGGCCTGATGTTCCCTTTCTACAATAGTTCCTGAATACGCCCCTTGATCTCATCATTCTGTGAAATAGAGCATTGATAGATCGGTCAATTGGGCAGAGGCATGCCCAAGGTCAGATCGATGGAGTGCTTGAGCTAACAGTGCAGAGGTACCCCTATGGGTGAGGCAAAAATATCCCTTTACTCCTCCACGACCTTGTCCATATGTTGTTGCTATAAAGAGGACCCTGCTTAGAAGTGGCGGAGACAACCTTCTTCTTTTGTTGGGGGTAAATGATAAATAAAACAAATTTCGTGGTCTGGGAAATTACCTTACTACATTTCTTTGTAGTGATCAAAGAGATGGTGATAGGTGGGGATAAATCTAGTATCTTGTACAACTTATTAGCTAAAGTAATAGTCATAGAGAAATGTATAGAATCATATACAACATGTTTCTTCCACAAATATGGTTTTCCTAAAAATACATCACAAACTTCAAGAGGAGAAATGTCACAGAATACCTCATCCGTGAAGGGCTTGATGCTATAGGGAATGTGGTACTGCTCACTGATGCGAAGATATTTACCTTGGTGAAGCCACCCAATGGTGTACGGTTATGGATGTGATGTATTCTTTAGGCCCAGCCACTTCATGACCTTTGCTGAAATGAGGTTCTTTTGGCTCCCATTGTCGATAATGAAATGTAGTGGACAACCCTTCACCCACATGTGTGAGTGGAAGAGGCATTCCCCCTCCTCTGGATATTCATGATCAATCTTCTAGATGTTGGTGGTGGCCATGGTGGCACTAGGCTTTGCATCAATGATCTTACTCCCTTTGTCAGTTCCCTTATCACATTATGGTTCAGATTTAGAACTTGCATCTGACTCCAAAACCTTCAGCTCCGTCGCTAATGACTACTTCACCTCACACTCACTTGTATTGCGAGTGGATCTCTTATGGAACTTGCACCACTTTCCCATGTCCTTCTTTATCTTCATGCCTTTTTTCTTTTCTTGCAGTTTCTGCAGGCTGTCTTGGGTAGCCTCGCCTTGGCTTGGTCCTTTGGTCTATAGTTTGGGCGCACCTTTCCCTTGCTTTTGATTTGCAATTCCAAAGTCCCGCTTCTTCTATTCAAACTTCTTCTCAATATTGATAGCGTACAGATACGTTGTGTTGAGCAAGGAAATGTACATGAAATCCATCTCGTCCTAGATGTACTTGTGTATATAGTCGAGGCACATGAGCACCAAATGCTACTCAATGTCATTGATATCTAGTTTTGTCTGAAGTGTATAGAAAATATTTGTGAACTTTCACAAATCTTGGTCCCTTTCCTTCCATAGCATGGTTCACTTTATGTATTTTACTTCATAGCTATCGACAGGTTAATATTGTTCCTTGATGGCATCTTAGAGAGAATTCCAAGTGGGTGGGGATGAAAACATCGAAGGTTCACTCTCGTCCTTTTGTTTACAATAGGTTTCCCACCAGTCCTTGACATGTGGGGTAGCTTTGAGAAGTGAAAAGGTAATATTTTCCCAATTGGAAAAGTCATGAATTGAGGAATATTCTTCCAATAGATTTAACCATTTATGTATGACATCTACATTTATCTAGCCTTTTAATATCGGGATATGAAAGTTAACTTGTACCTTAAAAAGAGTGGCATATCCGGAGTGTTTGTTGGATGAAGATGCATTGCCTGTGGGTAGTCATCGAAGGGTTTGGGAAAATTTAACCATCATCACATCCCTCTATCGCTCGAGGGATTCCTTGAGCAACAATTTGAAAGGATATCCTACTCCCTCATCTTTATTTCTTTTTCCATGAGAGGTCGTTGGGTTTTGTGAGGTTGATATTCCAATGGTTCAACAAGATAAAGACCTAGCTCCTTATACCATAACCTCTTTGGGGAAATGCAAAGAAAAATGGAGAAAGAGTAGACCGCTTAGATACCACTGATCCAAATGTAAATAGGAATCTGTTGGGGGCCCCGAAATCGGGTCGACAACAAGGGGGATACCCACCCGGTCGGGAACCTGGTTGGCGGCTCCGTATCCGTTTGGTGTAGCAGGTCCTCTGGGGATGACGGGACCAGCTTCCCGTTCTAAGGGGTGTGTGTGTAGAAAACAGTGATGTGTGTGTGTATGTAGAGAATGATAATAGAAAATCCGTAACTATTCCTTAGCTAATCTAGTTCTAAGTTCTGAAATGATTTTATACTACTTTAATCTAACAAAGACAATACATCTAATCTACACTAGCCCGGGGCAGAATTTGTACATTATGCAATCTAGAAAGATTTCTCAAAACAACTGGTAATGAAGATTATTCAGCTATTATGAGAATATAAATCAATAAAGATGAACCTTCTTGCGTAAAAAGTTAAGCAAGATGATTGTGAACAGCATATTGCATAATCAGCTATTCATGTATTAAGCATAAATCAACGACTCCACCGTACAAAATTGCCAAATGGTAGTCCACTCATTCATACATTAACATATAAATAACATCAACTGTATATTACTCTAAGGATGCAAGCAGAAATTAGTCAAGAGATAAAAGTACCATTTATGACTGATTTAAACCTACAGACTTTAAGCAATAATAATCTATTTCTACTTGCTTCTAATGCCTACTAAGAGTACAGAAGTGCAACATCAGTAGCAGGTATTAAAATGCAAACATAAATAAATCTTGATCCGTCCATTCATCAAAAACCCCCTCCGAGGGTGCAAAAGTGCATGTTCTGAGGACAAGTTTTTTGACAAAATTTCGGACCCTTCTCTAATGCAACGAGAAAGGTTAAATACTAGTTAACCGACTAATTTTACTTTACACAAATTCAGGGAACGGCTTCAAATGACCGCCCTGTTACTAAAAACAAATTTATTTCTAAAACTTAAATCTAATTTCTAACCGTTTTTGTATCTGCTCCTTAGTGCTGTAATCAATGCGCTGTTCGCTTTGAAAGAGTCGGCTGGTTGTTTTGTTCTTTTGTTCGAGCTTGAAGATTAGAAACAACCAGCGCTGGCACCTCTTACTGTTAGATCAGAAGATATTTTCGAAAACCTTTCTCTGGCTGGGTGTATTCGCTGTCCGCACACTTAGTATAACCCAGTTTCTTTCCAAACTGATTTTGTTGTTGCTATTCTGGTTTCCGGTCGTGCGAATGACTTAATGAGTTAGAAGTCGCGATGTATGGACAACTCCCTGTTTCTAGAATTATTTCCGTTCTTTGTTCCAGGCTTTTCTGGAGCGTCTTTCTTCTCTTGCGCTTCTTTCTCTGCTTTTCCAAGTCTCGGCCTCAGGATCTTCTGTGAATACGCTGCTTTTGTGCGCCTTTGACTCTGAGTCTTGGATAGTCTATTCTCATCAGTGTCTGTTGAAGGATACTCTGGAATCCGCGGTTCTGCTGCATGTGGCATCCAATTGCGGAGGCATCTTCTCTCTGTTGTCTTACTGGCGCTCTTTCCTTTTCTTTAGATGTTTCCTGCATATAGATTTATATCAGTTGCATACCTTGCAGTTTACACAAGAAGAAAGGAAATGACGAGACGATTGATATGAAAGCATTGAACTTTAATGAATGCGGAATTAATGACGTTTATCACGACCTGACTCTTCGATTATTGTAATGCAATCATTTCCGGATACTCAAGCATGTGATCGTTAATTTCCCTTAAGATGTGCGTTTAAATTTCTTGATCTGCCATGTATGTCGGAGGACCCTTGCGATGAGTTCTTTCTGCGATTGGTATCGCAGTACCGATGGCTACGACGTTACTACGTGTTGTCGCAGATCGCAAATATCGCAAATCGCAGTTTTGCTTGGTCGCAGATCGCAGGTCGCACATCGCAATATCGCAAATCGCGATATCGCAAGGTTTCCCCCTTGTCATTTCGTGCTGCCTCATGCGACGTTGCGATGTGCGACGTCGCATATCGGCCGTTGGCGCTTTCTTTAGGTTCACCTTTTTCAAATGATTTTAACGCGCGCGATGCGATGGGTTCTCGCGTCGCTCCTTTTTAGTGCACTTGTGCGCTTTTGAGCAAGCGCTCTTTCTCTATTGCGATGCGATATATAGCCTTTTTGGGAGCTGATGCAAAAAGATTAAAAACAAACAAAAATACCTTTTTGGGTTTCTTGGCTAAGGGTCCCCCTTTGCTTGATGTTATTACTAATAACAAACAAAGAGGGGGGTTGTTGGTGACCACAACAATGGCGATTCACTGTGAAGAACAAGTTATCTCTGTGTTTCTATTGACCGTTCGCTTCCGAAACAGCAAAAATTTTATATGCCTAAATTTTGTTATAAACAGATAGAGTAGGTTGCTCCTCACCTTGTCAACGATACTTTGTCTCAACCTTTTTCATCCTGACTACTTGCTTCCTCAGATTTTTTCTGTTTTGATACCAGACATTACTAGGTCATGATTAAAGATAAAATAAGGTCTTCTCTGCATACTGGCTTAGAAGCATACTCGTTTGTCATAGGTAGAGCCTCTGCTGCCCGCAAGCGTCCATAGCCTCGACAGGGTTACCATATTATCCAGCAATGATCCTTTTTCCTGCTTGAGGTTACTCGCAACATTCCAGAGAAAAATCCTTTTTGACACATTTTTCCTTTTTTAATTCTCTAAAGAACAATGTCTTGGTTTGGTGGCCAAATTATGACACAGTCATTCACTTGATTTACACTTCTGCTGAGCAAGCCGGCTCGTGATGAGACCTCTTGTCTTTTGATTGCAAAAATCTTAAGTCGTTGCCCTGTTTTGATAGACAGTTTTGGCAAAGTCAACAAGTTATAACATCTGTGATCATGATAAGCCGGCTCGTGATGAGACCTCTTATTCTTTGAGATATAGTGTTTTGCTTGGATTACTTCTCTGGGTGTTGCAATTCCCTTTTAGCCGGGAGGAAGTCATCGTTTTACCTTAAGAAAGCTCTGGACGACAATGATAGAGTTTTTCGAAAACAACAGTTTTACAGAGAGTACTTATTTTATTATTGGTGATACCTTTCATAGTGCTGATGCAAAACAATTTTTTCACCAAAGGTTTCCTTTGTCAAAGTTCTTCGAGGTTGAAGCTAATATCGTAATCAAAGCGAAGTTAACTCTATTTGTTGATAATAAAATTCAGATTTTTCAAAAAATTTTGTTACTTGTACAAGCGAAATCAAAATCTGATAGAGAATTAGTGAGCTCTTTTCATGAATCCTTTTTACATGATCATCTACAACGGGTTTTATTCATCAAAAAGAGAAGAACAAAATTTTAAATATAAAATTAAATCTATCCTACAAAATTTTGAAGAATTTCTCTTCTATGGAAAATATAATTTGAGAATCATTCCATTGACAGGTAAGGAATCTCTCCTTCCTGCCAGATCCTGCAACATAAATGTGGACGGGCCTATGACTTCTACAATCTGAAAAGGGCCAAGCCACAGCTTCTGGAATTTCGTATGTTTGCCCTTTTCTTCATGCGCCTTATCCCATTTCAGAACTAAATCACCCATCTGAAAGTTTTTTCTGGTTATGATGGCTGAGTCAAAAGAAGATTTCATAAGTGCTTGGTGATGCGCATGGGTCTTTCTAGCTTGCTCTCTTTGTTCTTCTAGCTTGATTATTTCCATTTGTCTTAATTGTTATGAAGAAGTAGATACCTCGTCGATGTGCTGTACTAAAGACAAAGAGGGAATGACTAAATGAGTCGGAAGAACCACTTCTCTCCCATAAACTAAATTAAAGGGAGAAGTGTCGATCGAAGCTTTCTTGGTAATTCTATCAGCCCATAAAGCATTTACCAGCACTTTGTGCCAATTCTTTTGGTTTTGGTCGACTGTTCTTTTGATAATTCTGATTAGGTTCTTGTTTGTTGATTCAGCCAAGCCATTACCTTGCGGATAGTAGTTGGCAGAATATTTCAGTTTGAACCCTCTTTTAAGCGCAAACTCAGTCATAGCATTTCCAGAAAAATATGAAGCGTTATCAAACATTAAGGCCATCGGCAATCCAAACCTAGTTATGATAAATTGGTCTATGAATTCAATAATATTTTCAGAATGGACTGTCTTGAGAGGAACTGCTTCTACCCATTTGGTAAAATAATCGGTTGCCGTAAGGATATACTTATGCTGCTTAGAAGAGTGAAGAACGATCTCACCTATTATGTCCGAGCCCCATTGACTAAATGGTTGGTCGATGTTGACCGGTTGTAGTGGCATGGACGCTTTTCTTTGTTTTCCTGCAGCAGTCTGGCAGACTCGGCATTTCCTTACGTGATTATATGAGTCTTTGAACAGCGTGGGCCAATAATATCCTGCACGCAAGATTTTGTGTGCAGTCGCATCTCCGGCATAGTGTCCACCTGCTGGTCCATCATGAAGCTCCTGCAAAACCTTTTCGGCTTCAGTTTTCTCAAGACACCTAAGAAGTACAGAATCATAATTCTTTTTAAACAGGACATCATTTATGAGCTGGTATTGTTTAGATTTTAATCTCAAAGCTCTTTTCTTGATATGGTCCAGACGTAAAGGAGCATATCCGTTCTTAAGAAAATAAATGATGTCAGAATATAGCGATGTTGTGTCGTTTAGGCTTACCTCATACGCGTGTACCTCTTCAGATGAGTTCTCAGGAATCTGTGATGCTCCAGCTAACATCTTACAGAAGCCTTGGCCTCTTACGATGTGTGTTGGTTTGATCTCAAGGTCGTATTCCTGTAAGGCAGTAATCCAATTTGCTCTCTTCTCGCCCACATCCTTTTGTATCAGGAGGTTTCTTACCGCCGGAAATGGTACAATGACTTTGGTATGGGCTTTTAGCAAGAAAGGTCTGAAATATTTGATTGCTTTAAAAACGGCATATGCCTGTTTCTCAACGTCAGAATAATTCATTTCAGCACCTTGTAAGTTCGAGCTAAAGAAAGCGATTGGGGCTTCTACCTTTTCTTGATCTGCCTGAGTTAAAATCGCAGCATAAGATTTTTCTGAGGCAAACGTGTATAAGGTGAAAGACTCTGAAAAATTTGGGGTAGCTAAAGATGGAGCGTTGATAATGGCTTGCTTAATCAAGTTAAATGCTTCGTGCTCGTCTAGACCCCATTTAAAGGTTGAATTCTTTTTTATCATATTTTGTAAGGGTGAAATAATATGTGAAAAATCCGGGACAAATCTTTTGACAAAATTGATCTGCCCAAGGAATGATTGCATGGTTTTTTTGTTATGAGGTATGGATATCTCGGAAATTTCCTTGATTCTGTCATGTTCTATGTGGATACCATATTTTGACACTATGAATCCGAGAAATTTCCCTTCGCTTAATGCAAAGAAAGACTTATTTGGATTGAGTGAAATCCCATACCTCAAGCATCTTTGAAAGATCTACTTCAAATCTCTGAGATGGTTGTTCCGTTTTCTGGAGTACACTGTTATATCATCCAGGTAAATGACTACTGACTTATTGACTAATCCTTTAAACGCGATGTCCATGGCTCTCTGGAAGGTAGCTCTGGCATTGATCAGACCAAATGACATCTTTCGATATGCATAAGTGCCCCACTTGGTTCAGAACGTAGTTTTTAACTGATCGTCGGGATGCACCAGTACTTGATTGTATCCTGAAAATCCATCCAGGAATGACATTAATTCTAAGCCTGCTACTGCCTGTAGAATTTGCTCCATAGGTGGGAGGGGAAAATTGTCTTTCTGACAGGCTTTGTTGAGATATCGGAAGTCGATACAGATTCTAATGTCTCCGTTTTTCTTCCTAACGGGTACCATATTGGATACCCATTTGGAATGCCTAACGGGAAAAATTATTTTAGCTCTCAACAACTTATTAAGCTCGGTTTTTATCTGATTTTCTAGGTTAGGGTGCATTTTCCTGAGCTTCTGCTGGACGGGTTTCTCGTCGTCAATCATAGGGATAGTGTGCTGAATGATGGAAGTGTTGTAAGTTTTCAGCTCATCGTAGTTCCAGGAGAAGACGTTTTTGTACTGCTTCAGAAGGCGAATATATGCTGACTTTTCTTCAGGGGTTAGGCCCTGACCTAGATTAACGTTTTGCAGTTTTTCATCGGTTCCCAGGTTGACTGACTCGTAGTTCAGAGTTGAACTGTACAGCTTGGCATTGGCCGACCTTTTGAACCGACTTTTCAGGTCATATAAGTCCTCTAATTTGACCACCGATTTGGGTATAGCATTGTCAGTGCTACTTTGTTGTATTTGGTGATCATGACAGTCTTCGTCAATTACCTGGTTCGTGTAGGATCCTTCAGAGGTGAGGAAACATACGATGTCTGGGTCGTCGTTAAACACTCTCCAGTTGGTGATATTGTCAGGAATGGAAGGCTTAAAAATTAATTCTATGGAAAACCTATCAGGACTAAACTCTTCGGAAGGGATAAGTCTGGAGGCTACGTTAGCCAACAGGTCTGCGCTTGCGTTTTGAATTCTTGGAATTGACGAGATGTTAAATGCTATAAAATGTGAAGTGAGATCTTGCACTAACGATTGATAATGCTTTAAATGAGTAGACAGACAATGTATGGTGTTACGTACCTGTTTTACGACGATCTCAGAATCTCCAAAGACTTGAAGATACTTAACATTCAATCCGATTGCTTTGTATAGGCCTTGAACCAAGGCTTCATACTCCGCTGTGTTGTTCGTGCAATCGAACTCAAGTCTGCATGTGAGCATAATCTTGTTCCCGTCCGGGTTGATCAGAACGCATCCTGCTCCCGCTCCCTCGTTGGATTTAGATCCATCAAAATATAATTTCCAAAATAAAGAAGTATTTACAGAATTATCAAAAAAACTAAAACATTTCGAGTCATCAGTTTGGGAGAAATTTTCAACTTGGGATAAAACTGAATTCTCTAAATATGGTGAAATATGAGCACTGAAATTGCCTAAGAAAGAATCTATTGCGTAATTGCCTACAATGCTTCTATTGTATGTGATGGCTTCATTTTCTCCTTCTAGCTCCGTCACTATGTATTTTTGGTGCAATTCTCGTTCAACCTTTATCTGATTTGGTTTACCATTGTATGGTAACCACATGTGCGACCAGTCAGTTGAAAAATATCCGCGGAGTTTCTCTGACCAATCCCTGCTGAGAATTAAGCCATAGAACTCAGGGATATCAGCTACCAGAATGTCGATAACCTGACACACTTTTGGGTTAGACGACAATCTTATGGTCACCTGATTTAGTTCACCAATCACTTCGACTTGTGATCGATCAAGTTGAACTATTCGTACCGCGGACTTTTGAGGTTGCACACTCAATTTGGCACATATTGACCTTGGCAAGATATTCGTCGAAGCACCAGAATCGACCAAGCAATTGTGCACGTTTTTGTTGAAGATTTCATATGTGAGGAGAAAAGGAGGAGTATGAGATCTTGATCTGCTTCCAATCAAGGCGATGCCATTGGGATCGATCTTATTAATCGTATTGATTGGAGGTCTTCCCAAATTGTGGGAAGCTACAGCTGTAGGTAAAGATGTAGTAGGCACAGCATGTAATTCTTTCATCATGATTTTCTGCTGGTGTTTCAGTTTACTCAATTCGTACAGAGTGATATTAGCCCTAGTCTTCTTCATATCATCAATGATGTTATAGTCCATTTCATCCGACACTATTAGTGTTCTTGATGGAGGCATCTGTTCAGATTGGACTAGGCTAAGCTGGGTCGCTTTAGCAGTTGTCTTTTTGCTTACGACCTTGTCTTTTGTTACAGGGCTTGTGCCCTTTTGTTTTGGGGTAGTTTGGGGAGGATCTAGCTGATTTCTGCTTCTCGTGCTAACAGGGAGTGCTTCTTGATCCTCTTCCTGTGGGAGGATGAAGTCCCACATTCCTTGAAGTTCTACGACTTCTTCCTCGTCGGTCTGCCCTTCAGTGGTATTCTCTTCTTCTTCATCTTCTTCAGACTCAACGTTTGAGACAATACTGGGTGGTTTTATCTCGATGGGCGGATTTCTTTTAAAAGTCCTAAAGGGATTTTTCGAAGAAGTCTCAGCTACTTGCTTCTTGATATCGACCATCTCATTGGACATGGCTTTCAAAACTTTTTGTAATCCTTCCAAATCGAAAGGATCTTTTGTTTGCTTCTTCTTGGTATCTTCTTTGAAAGAGATCTTCTTTGATTTGCGCTCTTCCAGAGCGGATCTCTTTTCTAGGGCTACTACGCGTTTTTCCACTGCTAACGCTTCTGTCAAATTGTCAACTAGTGTGGTTTTATTCGCCCTATCTACGAAGATAGCCAAGTTTGGAGGTAAAGCCGTGATGTACCATTCACATCTTACTTCCTGGCTGGGTTGTGAGGCAGCGAGGATTTTGTTGAGGATCTTGTTGAACCGTAAGTTAAAATCTTTGATAGGTTCTCTAGCCTCAGCCTTAAGATTAGATAAGTCGTTAATCAATGTTGTCGTGGATCGGTCATCACCAAACTTAGTGAGGAACTGACTCTGGAAAACGTCCCAGCTTGTGATGGATCCGGAGGGTAACGAGAAGTACCATGACCCGGCTGTTCCTTGCATGGTATAAGGGAAGAGCCCGACAACAGCGTCTTCATTAGTAACTCCATTGAGGTTGACCGAAAGCATGAAATTATTGATATGTTCTTCTGCTAGCATTCCTGCTTCTGGGTTAAATTTAGGTAGCCATTTCTCTGGATGGGCCGGTATAGGACTCAAGGGAAGTGGCATTAAAACCGCCCCAGGATTGTTCCATGGAGACTGGGCCATGGCGGAGTTGCTAGCTAATGGAAGTGCAGAAACCGACCCTTTATACTGAGAAGGTGAAGAAATCAGGATCTTTGATGTTTGAAGAGGAAGATTCGTGGAAGATGGGTAAGTGAGTTGGAATGGAGAAGTGGCTGGTTGACTTCGCGGTGAGGGAGTTGATATGGATGAAGTGGATGAAAGAGTCTTACTGTCAGACTCTTGAGGTGTTTTCCTTGCTCTTTTTCTAGTAGGGAGAGGGAGTTCACTTGGTTGTATGCCAAATTTTTCGCTCTTTAATCTGGTAAGGGGATGAGCAAGGTTGTACTGCGAAGTCACGCTGCTTTTAGATCTATCAGACTTCTGGTTAAAAATGGAGAATCCCTAGAGTTTACGAATCAAAGTTTGAATTTCAGGGGGCTCAATAATAGAATGGTCTGATATATTCGAATATGTAGCAGTGGTAGATACTCGAGCGACTTCAGATTCCGGATTTAACCGTGTAGGAGAAGTCGAGGGAGTTGATGAGGGTGTATTACTCTCAGAATGGTTTTTAGATATTGCTTTAGGTGCCATTCATAGTTCAGGCCCTCCTTCTAGTGCCAAATATGTTGGGGGCCCCGAAATCGGGTCGACAACAAGGGGGACACCCACCCGGTCGGGAACCTGGTTGGCGGCTCCGTATCCGTTTGGTGTAGCGGGTCCTCTGGGGATGACGGGACCAGCTTCCCGTTCTAAGGGGTGTGTGTGTAGAAAACAGTGATGTGTGTGTGTATGTAGAGAATGATAATAGAAAATCCATAACTATTCCTTAGCTAATCTAGTTCTAAGTTCTGAAATGATTTTATACTACTTTAATCTAACAAAGACAATACATCTAATCTACACTAGCTCGGGGCAAAATTTTTCCATTATGCAATCTAGAAAGATTTCTCAAAACAACTGGTAATGAAGATTATTCAGCTATTATGAGAATATAAATCAATAAAGATGAACCTTCTTGCATAAAAAGTTAAGCAAGATGATTGTGAACAACATATTGCATAATCAGCTATTCATGTATTAAGCATAAATCAACGACTCCACCGTACAAAAGTGCCAAATGGTAGTCCACTCATTCATACATTAACATATAAATAACATCAGCTGTATATTACTCTAAGGATGCAAGCAGAAATTAGTCAAGAGATAAAAGTACCATTTATGACTGATTTAAACCTACAGACTTTAAGCAATAATGATCTATTTCTACTTGCTTCTAATGCCTACTAAGAGTACAAAAGTGCAACATCAGTAGTAGGTATTAAAATGCAAACATAAATAAATCTTGATCTGTCCATTCATCAAAAACCCCCTCCGAGGGTGCAAAAGTGCATGTTCTCAGGACAAGTTTTTTGACAAAATTTCGGACCCTTCTCCAATGAAATGAGAAGGGTTAAATACTAGTTAACCGACTAATTTTACTTTACACAAATTCAGGGAATGGCTTCAAATGACCGCCCTGTTACTAAAAACAAATTTATTTCTAAAACTTAAATCTAATTTCTAACCGTTTCTGTATCTGCTCCTTAGTGCTGTAATCAATGCGCTGTTCGATTTGAAAGAGTCGGCTGATTGTTTTGTTATTTTGTTCGAGCTTGAAAATTAGAAACAACCAGCGCTGTCACCTCTTCCTGTTAGATCAGAAGATATTTTTGAAAACCTTTCTCTGGCTGGGTGTATTCGCTGTCCGCACACTTAGTATAACCCAGTTTCTTTCCAAACTGATTTTGCTATTGCTATTCTGGTTTCCGGTCATGCGAATGACTTAATGAGTTAGAAGTCGCACTGTATGGACAACTCCCTGTTTCTGGAATTATTTCCGTTCTTTGTTCCAGGCTTTTCTGGAGCGTCTTTCTTCTCTTGCGCTTCTTTCTCTGCTTTTCCAAGTCTCGGCCTCAGGATCTTCTGTGAATACGCTGCTTTTGTGCGCCTTTGACTCTGAGTCTTGGATAGTCTATTCTCATCAGTGTCTGTTGAGGGATACTCTGGAATCCGCGGTTCTGCTGCATGTGGCATCCAATTGCGGAGGCATCTTCTCTCTGTTGTCTTACTGGCGCTCTTTCCTTTTCTTTAGATGTTTCCTGCATATAGATTTATATCAGTTGTATATCTTGCAGTTTACGCAAGAAGAAAGGAAATGACGAGACGATTGATATGAAAGCATTGAACTTTAATGAATGCGGAATTAATGACATTTATCACGACTTGACTCTTCGATTATTGTAATGCAATCATTTCCGGATACTCAAGCATGTGATCATTAATTTCCCTTAAGATGTGCGTTTAAATTTCTTGATCTGCCGTGTATGTCAGAGGACCCTTGCGATGAGTTCTTTCTGCGATTGGTATCGCACTACCGATGGCTGCGACGTTACTACGTGTTGTCGCAGATCGCAAATATCACAAATCGCAGTTTTGCTTGGTCGCAGATCGCAAGTCGCAGATCGCAATATCGCAAATCGCGATATCGCAAGTTTTTCCCCCTTGTCATTTCGTGCTGCCTCATGCGACGTTGCGATGTGCGACGTCGCATATCGGCCGTCGGCGCTTTCTTTAGGTTCACCTTTTTCAAATGCTTTTAACGCGCGCGATGCGATGGGTTCTCGCGTCGCTCCTTTTTAGTGCACTTGTGCGCTTTTGAGCAAGCGCTCTTTCTCTATTGCGATGCGATATATAGCCTTTTTGGGAGCTGATGCAAAAAGATTAAAAACAAACAAAAATACTTTTTTGGGTTTTTTGGCTAAGGGTCCCCCTTTGCTTGATGTTATTACTAATAACAAACAAAGAGGGGGGTTGTTGGTGACCACAACAGAATCAAACAACTTATAGATATAATCATAACCATAGATATGCAAAAAAAATACTTCATTTCATCAATACAAAAGTATTGAACTATGCTTGCAAACATATTGGAAATAAGATAGCTCTGTCCATGGTAGCTTATCTATGAGAAGAGATGTGGTGGCTACATGCCTCTAAATTGTGTTACAATTTGGCTAAAGGGCCTATTTATTATTGGAAAACATGAAAAAACCCTAAAGAACCAAAACCCTAACATAGGAGATGTAACCCCAAGTGTTTGTGCACCTCGTTGGGGTTAGTTGGGAAACCAACTTCCTAGGGTCATAACTTGGTCATATTATCTTTGTTTGGCGCCTACGATACCTCGTTGGAAATTTCTCTTTGCTTATTACATGTTTCATCATAGGCCCCTTCACACAGCAATGAGCTTGCCACGGACCCCTAGAAAACATCATTTATGGTGTCAAAACTACTTTGAAATTTTAGGACACGAAAAACTATTAAAAATAGTAAATGCTAAAATGAATAAGGAAACAAATGAAGCTAATTGGGGGTCTAGGTGGAATATGGAAGTGGCCATCAATATCCACCTAGATTAAGCTCCCTAATAATTGAACTTCTATGTCTCAATGTATTAATGTTTTTTAGGGTTTATCTAACTATTTTTTGTATATCTGAAGTTGTTAGCTAAAGACTATGGAGTATATTTAGTTTTTTGGTGTTAGGAATATTTATCACTAGTGGCCAAAGTGTATATTTTTGGTACACCTTCCAAATTCTTCCATACTAAAAATTATCCCTTAGAAGCTACTCCTTAATCGATGTGACAAATTATGGTTTGAAACCATGCCCTTAACATACTAGGTGACATGTTCTTTTTGTATCTCTTTAGATCCAGTGTCTAAACCATTCAACACTCATGACCCTGTGCTATGTACATTCCTTTTTTCGGGAACTTTTATTGTTGGAACGCTACCTCGATCCTAGATAACATTCAAATTCTTTAGCTTCAAGTGCTAGAATAATAGTGGATTTCCTATAGAAGTGTTAGCAAGAAACATTTTACATGGTGGTTTAGTAGGTGAGAACCAATGATAAGGGTTAACCCCTAGAGACAATGATTACAGATATGTTATAAAAAAATATCTACTTAAAAATGGTTAACAAAATAGGAAGCACATATTAGATATGAAACATATTATTAGTACAAAACTTCCATACTAAAATGAATCAAGCTAATTCGTTAACGTAAAATTCACCTATTAAGAAGACATCTGAATGTGGTTCCTTACCAAGGCTATAATGGCTTTCCTTCTCTACAAACTAGTTCGATAATGTAAAAAGAAAAAGGTAGATGGTGAGCACCTGATGGAGAGAACTTGAATGTAGTAATAGAAAATGTTTGATAATGATAAAGGTTATGGTGAAATGAGGACAAAATACATATGTATTTGTAATAAAACTTGAGGTTAGATTTCATATTGTCAAATATTAAAATATTTTTTTGACCAAATCAAGAGGTAACCACATTTATGTTTTTATTATTATTTGCCGGAGGGATAGGTAAAAGAAATGACCAATAAGCTTTATTTGGATAACCAACTCAAAAGATTAATATTTTGTTGAGTTAATTAATAAAATCAGTTAAAATAATAAGAAATAATTAATAAACAAATGAGTTTATTAGTCTACTTACAGGAAAAATACTAAAATAAATTAGAAATATTTTAGAAATAATGATTTAGTAAATTGTTTCAATGAGAATGTTTATAGGGTTAAGTAATAATTAATAAATAAATGATTATTGAATTATTTCTATGGAAATGGAATATATGAGTGAAAATATTTTGAATTAGTTTCACTTTAATGGTGAAAATATGAGAATAACATAAACTTAATGAATAATGGGTTTTCTCACGTGGGTAAATAAATTAATCGAAATAACTTAGGGGAAGTGGTTGCTAACACTATTTCCTAAGGTGAATGTTGGATTTAACGTGTAAAATGCACACTACATGGAACATTGTTTTCCACATAATGACTTATGGCTAAGTGATCACATTTAATGTGATAATAGATAATGGCCCAATGCATAAGTTTTAGGAGCACATCATATGACCAAATTACATTGTAGTTATTCTTTCAATACACATAGGAGGTGGCCACTGAGAGAGGGAGAGGGAGCCACTACTAAACGGAACTAAAGGATGGAAGGAGGATGTGATACAACTTGGGTATTAAGAGTTTCTAAGTGGGTGTACATGATCTCAATGACACAAGGGAGGCATACCCATACACCTCAGGATAATTGATTAAAAGAAATAATAATATGCTTAGAAAAGTGGGCTTGAGAAATATAGTAAAGTGTAGATGAATCTGTTGGCCTCAAGTCCATAAAATGGTATAATAAAATACATAGTCCCATATACATATTTCTAGAATAAAAGGGCGAAGACTGATACAATGATTGTTTCTGAGCTCACTATAAAGGACCAAATACCCTGATGCTAATGATAGTGGGAGATCACAACTATTGATCTAAATTGGATCCTCAAACACTCTTACAATTTCCTGAACTCTATAAAACTCATACCGAAGATTCAAAGTATTATGGATGTCGAAGCTTATCAAAAATTACCTCTAAACAATGGCAATTTGTGGTCAGCATGGAACAACGAGGACCCTCAGTCAAAGCACATAGACCATTGGCCCATGGTGACCACGCACTTGCACAAATTGACAAACGGGAGGTCAAATCCAAAAATAGAGTTAGTTTCTGATATGCGATTAGTGCTAATCACGTATCGCAGGGTGCCCCCTCAGTGAAGGAAAGCCCCAAACACTCAGTCACGAGGAAAAGTATAAAACCATATGGAAATCGTCGATTCCATCAGAAAGCGGATCCCAGACTAAAACTATTAGGATAATGGAAGGACCTCAAGCTGTATGCAGGTTCGACCAAGTCCCACTTGATGCCATAGATTGGGTGACACACGTCCAGTAGATGAGAGAGAAAACTACTCACATCGCGTGAGTAAAGGTCATGTTACTTACCCGTGCGATATGGAAGGAGACCGTAGGATCTGGAGGCCCTAGATCAACGATGGAGAAGCAATCCAATGGGTGACCAGATTCACAAGGAAATAGACTGAGGCAGATAAGATTTGAGATCTAGCATGACCGATGAGTTGGTAAAGGAATCAGTTTCGTGGGAAATCTTGGAGAAACATAAATAACGACCGTTCAAAGGGAACTAACGCTCAGTTCATGAGGAAATAGGTGGCCACCTCTCTGTGAAGCGTTACAGTGATGATGATGTAGAGCAGTGGAATTCCAGCAGACAGAGGTAGGAGATCCAGAGAGTCGAGAAGCAACAATGAATAGTGAGGTAGCAGATTGGCTTTAAGACATGAACAGATAGAGAAAGCAGGGGAAGCAGGAAAAGAGAGCAAAGAGAGAGAGAGAGAAGCAAAAATTGCAGAGAATAAAGAAGCCAAGCCAACCTGCAGAGCAAAGGCAACATCGAGCAGACAGAGACAGAGAGAGTCCAAGAGTCTGTGAACTCCAGAGAAGGCTTGAGGGGTTCAAACAACTCCTCTGTGTATACCTATCAGGTATTGAGTACCAAATTGGACTCATACCACTGAGAGCAGTTGAGGTTGAGTTTTAGTAAGGGGAGTTTGTGAACTCTAGTGACTTGGGGGATCCAAGTACAGTCCTTCTGATCATTATTTGTTAATTGAGACTCAATTTGAGCTGAATGTTGTAAAACTCTGCTTTGTAAGACACAATAGAAAGGCCACCATTGAAGGCTGGAATAGGAGACATAGCCCAGGGGGATTGGGTGAACTCCTTATTAAATTTTTTGTGTTTATGTGTTTGCTTACTATGTTCTCTTACTATTTTAGTGCCTGTGTATTTTGCAATTTTATCGATCCGTTGCATAAAATAACATAGGCACCCCCCCAAAACTAGAGTCTATAATACCTTCATTAATTAACTGAGATCATTCATGAGTGATTTCAGATCAAGTGGTATCAGAGCTCCTAGGTTGTTTAAGATTAGACAAGCTTGTGTTATACTTTGTTGTTGAATGCTAACTAGATTAAAGCTTAAATTAGGAGAAGGAGAGTTTGTTGAAAATAACCTAGAAATTAGAAGAGTCTGTCCTAAGAAGAAAATGTCAGAAGAAAGTCCCTTGGGACCAGACCCCCAATTCATAGATAGTTTCTTGGCCATGAGGTCCATGGTAGAGGAAATGTATAGGGAGTTTAAGAAAGGTAAAGATGAAGACTCATCACTCTCCAAAGAAAAAGGAGAAGAATCTCTCCTCCATGACCACTCAAAAAGCAAAGGGAAAGAATAAGACTTTCTCACACCTCCTAATAGCCTTGAACATAAAAAGAATACATCTTTCATTAAATTAGATTTTAAATTTGGTTTACCAATTTATGATGGAGAGTTGAATTCAGAGAAGCTGGATAATTAGATCATACAAATTGATGTTTATTACAGAGTGCGGAGTATCGCCTGAGACAAGAGTAAGATTCAGTTGGCTAGCCTACACCTCAGAGGCACTGTCTTGGTATGGTGGGAAGGTAGGACACAAGCTGACATGAAGAAACATGGTAATATTATTTCTATCTGGAGTGAATTTGTTTCTGCAATCAAAAAGTTGTTCTATCCACTAGCCTACATGCAGCAAGCCATGATGAGTTGGAAAACTCTTTACCAATTGAAAGGGAAAAGTGTACAAGGTTACACCAAAGAATTTAGGAAAAGAGGTTTGATTATAGGAATTTCTTTAGACTCAACTGAGACTCTGTTGAGGTACATAGGTGGTCTACACAGCTACATGAGGCACACTATCCTCATGTTTAATCCCACTAGTATAGATGAGGTATCTGTTCAAGCTACGCATCTAGAAGCTAGAGGAAAGAACGGAAACCCAGAAGTTGGAGGATCATCCAAGCCCATTGCAAGCAAGAATAAGGAGAAAAGAAAATAGAAATGGAAAGAGCGTAAGGCCAACACTTCACAGAAAAACAAGTCTTCATGCACTCACTATAACAAGGATGGTCATGATGATGAGCACTATTGGATTCTGTGTCTGGATTTGAGACCTAAGAAGTTAGAGGGTAGGAAGAAGAAGATTGATGCAGCTATTCAGAAGGATTTGTGGTCAGACTCAGGGAATGAAACAACCATTGTAGTGGCAGGTATAAAAGGTGAAAATTCTGAACCATCTACTACTAATTCTGCACAATCTACTAATAATGAAGAAAATTAGAGAAAAAGACATGAGGTTTTCCATATTCGAGCTACTTCCAAGCATCAAAAGATTGATACTTTTTTTGATAGTGGCTCATAAATAAATTTAATTTCTCAAGAAATTGTAAAGAAGTTGGGATTACTGACTACACCTCACAAGAAACCATACCCATTAGGTTGGCTAAGTGACAAAGTACAATTGCAAGTGACTAGATAATGTAAACTTAAGTTTTCTTTTGGGTCAAAATTTGTAGATGAGGTTGAGTTAGATGTAGTTCCTCTGGATATATGTGGAACTATTTTAGGAAGTCCTTACTTGTATGATAGAAAAGATATTTTCTATAGAGCTGAGGACAAGTATCTACTCGTTAAACATGGAATCAAATACTTTGTAAGGGCTCATAAGCTCAAGAATAATTATACTCTCATAAACTCAGGGCAGATGAAATGAATTGTAAATTCATGCAAATAATTTTTACTAATGAGGAAAAGAAACCTGATAAAACCAATGTATTTGAGGGATGTGATGTTAAACAACAAGCTAATTTAGAAAAATTTGTTTCAGAACATGATATTTTGTTTCAAGAACCTAAAGGTCTGGCACCCAAAAAGGAAATAGTTCATGATATTAGTTTGCAGCAATATGTTCCAGTTCCTAACATCAGAATGTACAAGTTGTCCGCTTTAGAGAATGCAAAAATCAAGAAGTAGGTGCAGGACTTGCTCGAGAAGGGGTTCATCATGCCTAGCACATCACCAAGTGGGTCTCCAATCATTTTGGTGAAAAGGAAAGATGGCTCGTGGAGAATGTGCATTGATTACCAAACACTGAATAAGATAACATTAAAAAATCGTTATCCCCTTCCTCGCATAGGTGATCTATTAGAATAATTGAAAGAAGCTATTTATTTTTCCATGTTAGACTTGGATAGTGGATATCATCAGGTCAGAGTTGTAGAACAAGATACATGGAAGACTACTTTCAAAACAAAGCAGGGATTGTATGAGTGGGTGGTTATGTCTTTTGGCTTATCTGATGCTCCTGCTACTTTCATGAGAATAATGAATGATGTATTCAGACATTTTCTTGTTGATTTTTTTATTGTATATCTGGATGACATTCTTATATTTAGAAAAATGTGGGAAGAACATTTAAAGCATGTTAAGCAGACACTAGATGTTTTGAAAACAGAAAAAATTTATGTTAAACTCTCAAAATGTGAATTTGGCAAAACATCTTTGGATTATTTGGGACATATAGTAGGGGTGGTTAATTGAAGATATGTCCCTCTAGGGTGGCAGTCATTGTAAACTGGCCTAAATCCAAATCTGCTATAGAAGTTAGAAGCTTTGTAGGAGCAACACAATATTGGAAAAAGTTCATTTCTAACTTTTCCTTCATTTCTAACTTTTCCTTAACTGCAGCTCCCTTACATGCTTTAACAGGATTGAATAAGGTGTTTCAGTGGGGAGGCAAATAGCAGAAAGCCTTTGACACCTTGAAAGAAAATATTAGTACAACACCAGTACTAGAACTGCCCGATCTTCAAAGACCATTTGAGATCGAAATGGATGCCAATGATTATGCCATGGGAGAAGTGTTGATACAACACGGTAAACCCATATATTATCATTCTGAGACATTTAATTCTATAGTAGTTAACGATCCCATATATGATAAAGAATTGTATGCATTATTACAGAGTGTGAAAAAGTCAAAACATTACTTAATGAGCAAAGAGATAGTTATACATACTGATCATCAACCACTTCAATATCTACACTCCCAAACTAAGTTGCAGCAATCAAGACACTATAAATAGATGGGTTTTCTACAACAGTTTCATTATTCATCAGATATAAAAAGGGCATACACAATAAAGTTCCAAATATGTTATCCAGACCAATTATAAATGCATCTACTATACTTAAGCATAACTCAGTATTGCATGAGAACTACATTGAACAATATGCTCAAGAAATAGATTTTAGAGATGTATATGCAACTTTAAGTCAAGGAAAACGAGTAGAAGAATTGAAATATCACATTAAGGGCCAACTCTTGTATCATTGTGGGAAGCTATACATTCCACAAACTAAAAGAGTAAAGATAATTCAAGAATCACACACTTCTCTAATATCAAGTCACTTTGGGTTAAGTAAAATGGTTGCACAGCTGCAAAGATTTTGTTATTGGCCAAAAATGAATGAGACAATTTCTAGATATGTAAGAGGGTGTACCATGTGTGCTAAAAGCAATCCTAGCAATAGAAAACTGGGCTTTTACACTCCACTACTAGTTCCTTCTCATCCTTGGGAAAGTGTTTTTGTGGACATTGTTGGAGGACTACCTAAATCTAGGAAACGTCATGACTATTTATATGTTGTTGTGGATAGGTTCAGCAAAATGTGTATTTCGAAACCTTGTAATAAACAGATTACAGTTGAACAAACTGCAAAGTTGTTCTTTCAGCATGTATGGGTTCATTTTGGATCACCCACTTCCATTGTATCTGATCAAGACACCCGATTTGTTGGGATGTTTTGGTCAAGTTTGTGGGAACTGATGGACACCAAACTGAGGAAAAGCACTTCCTTTCATCCACAAATAGATTGCCAGACAAAAGTGGTGAATAGGACGGTGATCCAATTACTCAGAGGCTATTGTAGCAAGCATCCCAAACATTGGGATGACCATTTATGTTATGTGCAACATGCTTACAATCAAACAAAACATTTTTCTACACAGAGATCTCCTTTTGAGACTTGTTTTGGTTTCACACCAAGGCCTCCCTTTAATTTTGTCTTTGGTAAAGACATAGCAGTTGATGGACACAATGATGTGGACAAGGCAAACAAGTTCATTGAAAAAATCCAAGAGATTCACCAAGCAGTACAAGAACAATGGGAAAAGAGCCAAGCCAAGTACAAGGAAAGGCATGCATCAGATGGAGCATAGTTTCCATGTTGGTGATCAAGTCTAGCTGTATATCAGCAAAGAGAGAGTGCAAGGTGAATGTAAAAAGTTAAAGCCAATAAGGTATGGACCTTTCAAGATACTTGAGAAAATTGGTGAGAATGCTTTTCACTTTGATTTACTAGCTTACATGCACAACTACTCAGTCGTTAATGCAAACAACTTGAGACTATTTGAACCTTAATTAATTGAAGATCTGAGCCAATTTCCTTCTATCGATGATCTGTTACCTGAATATCTCAATGAATTGCAGGAAGACACATTTCTGGACAGGAAGGTGAGGACGACGTGCAGGGGAGATGTTTAGTACCTCAGGATTGGACTTGAGGGTTCAAAACCAAGCAGTGTAAAATGGATAGAGATTGGAAAAGTGAGACAGCTATATCCTCACTTATTTGATGCTCGAACACCAACTTTTGGTGGTCTAAAAGCTTTTTCACTGGGAAGGCCGTGATCCAAATTGGATCCTCAAACACTCTTATAGTTTCTTTAACTCTGTAGAACTCATACCGAAGTTTCAAAGTATTATGGATGTTGAGGCTTATCAGAAACTACCTCTGAATAATGGCAATTTTGGTTCATCACAAAACAACGAGGTCCCCCGGTCAAAGCGCGCAGATCATTGGCCCATGGTGACGACGCCCTAACACAAATAAACAAATGGGAGGTCAAATCCAAAAACAAAGGTAGTTTCTGATACACAATTAGTGCTAATCGCGTATCGCATGGCGTCCCCCTCAGTGAGAGAAAGCCTCAAGTGTTCAGTCACGAGGAAAAGAATAAAATCGTACAGAAATTTCTGATTCCATCAGAAGGTGGGTCCCGCGCTGAAACCGATAAGATATTGGAAGGACGTCAAGCAGTAAGTGGGTTTGAACAAGTCCTACCTAATGCCATACAGTGGGTGACACGCGTCTACCAGATGAGAGAGAAAACTACTCAGATCATGTGAGTAAAGGTCATGATACTTACCTGCGGATATGAATAGAGACCATAGGATTTGGAGGCCCTAGATCAATGGTGGAGAAGCAATCCAATGGGTGACTAGATTTGACAGGGAAATAGGATGAGGTGGATAAGATTTGAGATTCGAAATGACTGATGATTTGGCAGAGGAACCAGTTTCATAGGAAATCTTAGAGCAATAGAAATAACAACCGTTCAAAGAGAAGTGACAATTAGTTCATGAGGAAATAGGTGGCCACCTCTTTGTGAAGCGTTACAGTGATGATGACGTAGAGAGGGGAAATTCCAGTGGACAGAGGTAGGAGATCCAAAGAGCAGGGAAGCATAAAAGGACAGTCAGGGATCATATTGGATTTAAGGCACGAATAGGTAGAGAAAGCAGGGGAAGTAAGAAAAGGGAGAAAGAAGAGAGAGAGAAGAAAAAATTACAAAGAACAGAGAAGCCGAGCTGACCTGCAAAGCAAAGGCAGCGTTGAGTAGACAGAGAAAGAGATAGTCTGAGAGTCTATGAACTCCAGAGAAGGCTTGAGAGGTTCAAGCACCTCCTTTGTGTATACATGGTAGGTATTGAGTACCAAATTGGACTCACACCACTGAGACTGGTTGAGGTCGAGCTTCAGTAAGGGGAGTATGTGAACACTAGAGACTTGGGGGATCCAAGTACAGTCCTACTGATCATTATCTCTTAAGTGAGACTCAATTTGAGCTCACTATTGTAAAACTGTGCTTTTTAAGACATAATAGAAAGGCCACCACTGAAGGCTGGACCAGGAGACGTAGCCTAGGGGGATTGGGTGAACTCCTTATTATATTTGTTGTGTTTATGTGCTTGATTATTGTGTTCTCTTACTGTTTCAGTGTCTGTGTATTTCGCAATCTTATGGATCCATTTCATAAAATAACATAGGCATCCCCCACCACTTGAGTCTGTAATACCTTCATTAATTAACTAAGATCATTCACGAGTGATTTTAGATCAACTATAAGAACCCTAATAAATAGGAAACATCTTTCAAGATTTGAGTGAGCCAATTAATGGGGGGCTCATGTGATTGGATATGTGAAAGGTGAAAACCAATCGAATCGAATCTATTTCTTTTCATTTGAGGCTAGATTATGAATATATTATAGTTGGGAATGCATGGGACTACCTTAAGGGAAACACCATACTATGTTCTCAGAACAAATGAATTATGCCTGTTGAATTCTAGTAAAATCTTCTGAAGCACTAGACCATCAAGAGTATAATTCTTAATTCTATAATAATGAGTTCCTGTTGAGTACAAGAGAAAAAAAAGATGAAGGGTAATGATGTATCAATTTTCTTGATCAAACAGACTTGATAATGAAGAAAATGGATCCAAGGTACATTATCTTGTAGGCTACTCTCGTAGAATAAATGTGTTGCATTCGAAAGAGGAGGTCATGCAAAAGCTGAGGAAATGATGAGCCATCAACAAGGGCATTAGGAATATAATATAATGTGATTTATATATAATGAGAAAAAAGGAGGGAATAAAGTGGTCTAATGGGTGGGATTCTGACTACCTATGTTCGAGCAAAACATGAAAGGTTGACCTAGTGGTGATTGAAAAATTTCCATTAGGGTTAGTAAATTCCTCATGCATAAGCTTTTCAAATATGTATAATGACATATTAAGGTAAAATAAAAACAATAAAAGATATGTATGACACATTGAGGGGCTGACATATTCTAATATGACTCACTTTGGTTATAAACAAGCTCCATGGGTTATAATTCAGACTCAATGATTCTTTGAACAAGGATTACTCAATGATGGCACCATTGACGGAACAAAGTACAAGTGGTACAAGCCCCTCTTGGGGTAAGCCAAGAGACTCTAAGAGGTGTGAGTTCATGGTACATGGGTTTTCATCATGAAAATGAAAAATGAAAATGATTTTGGCTTTAATATGATATAGACTCCCAGTGTGAAGGGTATTTAATGGCATGGGCATCAAAATGTAAAGAGGTAATAGTGATAGAGTTCCCATGTAAGGAAAGTTGCAATACTCACTAAGTGGAAAATTCAATAAATGAATGGGATGATCCCCTATCAAAGTGTCGAGGTCCCTACGGTGATATCTAATTAATGGTATCCAAATGAAATGAATGGAGTGAGGTTATTGGCATGTTAAATTCCAAAAGGAATGGGTGCAAAGGAGAACCTATACACATGAGTAAGAAGTGGCTAATTGAGATGAAAATTGACACATGTGTAGACAAATGAGAATATAAGGTGGTGTTAGAGTACAATTGAAAAATATGAAGAAATTCAGTTTAAACATGAGGGGACGTGACACCTAATGAAAAAGTGGCTTCTATATGAAGCGTCAAATCAACAAAAAATAAGAGAGACCAATTTGAGAGCTCTAAAAGATATTTCAAATGATGTTGATGGTTCATCAAATGAATCTAGGATGAGCCCATAATGACTAATTGAAATATGTGTTAATTTTTCTTAGGGACGTATTGTTCATTTCTTTAGATAATTACATTACAAACTTTTAATTGTTGATATTGCGTTCACCCCATATCAACATGGCATAAATAGAAATTATGTAGAAGTAAAAACCAACATCAAATATATAGTAGATTAATGAAAGGAACATCAGGGGGAAAGCATGCACAAATAGAGACATCATGATTTGGTCAGAGACTAGAGGAAAACCCCACAAGTGGGAGAACCCTTTTGAAATTCTTATTCTTACTAGATTGACATAAAATGTTCAACATAGAGAGAGTAAATGATACAATTCCTCATTCAAAAGACTATTTAGAAAAAACCAACCAAAAAATATCTAAGAGTTGGGTCTGGCAATAATACTGATCAAAATCATGGTTCATAAGCTTACGGTCAACTATCCAAATCTGTGGTCAATTGTTAGAAAAACCTAGATCTCGGTCACATGGATCTAATGATCATGCGTGAAGATATAGTTGGGATTACCCTATTCCAACACTTTGGCTACATACAAAAAACCATAATTCACACATGCAAGCACAAACTCTATGATTTTGGACCTGTACGAACCAATTTTTCGCGAACCAACTTCATACCTATGTGAGTCAAACTAGACAAGAGATAAGAAGAAAAATGATCCATGATCATCAAATGAGGTTTACTTCACTTGTATTTATATGCTAAGAAGGGTGTCCAATTTCTCTTTAGAGTCAACGTAACCTTTTGTGCACAAGTGGGTTTCCATATTAAAAATATATTTTTCTTTAACGAAATTAAATTCTTCCAAGGGTAGGGAGGGGTCTTTCTTAATGAGGAAGATTTTCCAAAGGAGAGAATTTGTCTTGGAGCTTCCAAATTAACACTCACCCTCATCTATGGATTAATTACCACCTGTGACATGTGTTCCATCTCAAATATTAAAAAAAATGTCATTTAAGCTCATCTCTACCCATATCTACTCATTTGTTGAACAATCTTGAGTCTAAAATAAGAATAATTTTCCATCATAGGGGAGCTCAATGATATTACACCTTATCCAATGACAGTAGGTGAGATACAACTTACTATAAAGGATAAAAACCATATTATTTCTTATTGAATGGGATATTTAGGACTTGTTATGAGAGGAAAGGATCACATCCATGCTATCGTCTACAGATAATGGGTAAGATACATCTACCAGCATGTATAGCATCCATCCTCTTGCTTAGTCAATGTGCAAGATACAACCTGCCATATAGGGTAGAGACCACAACCATCCCAATGTATGTTGATATTCCAATCTTCACCCTCCACAGTCAAGTGGTATAAAACCTACATCCTCTATAGTTGAGTGAGATCCAACTTGATATGTAAGGATCACATCATCACAAGTCATCTCTACCCATTGGTGATATGGGAACTTAATGCAAATAAGCCCTGCTTATGGGTAGATTGCATATAGGGCTATACACTGCTAATCATGATAGGGGGAGATACCCAAATTATCATAAACGTTAAGAATAACACACACCATATGGTGACAATAGGTGAGATACCAATTACCATAAGGGTAAGCATCACAACCATCCTCTTGTCTAGAGATACCTCAAAGCCAGGAGTGGTCAATGATCCATTGCCTCCGTGAAATAAGGGGGCAACACTATGATTAGTGTTCTCCATCAGCCTAAACCTTTACCTAAGAGGGCCACATCCACCAATCAATATTTGTCTCTAAAGATCAGAAACGTATCTAGGTTCTTATGTCTGGTATCAGCTTCAACAACTCACTCAGGAGTTCAAATACATTTCCTCAAACATTACCAAGAGACGAAGTCCTACATTTTCTTGTTCATATAGGAAATCAAATGAAATATTATGTTAGAACAAATACATGTCATAAAATGGTACCTTATTCATTCTTTATCCCTATCACTAAGGTAACAACCACAATACTAAACTTGTCTGATATAGAAACATTATCTCAATACATGAAAATATCTCTATCCCAACTATATAAGTGATTCTATTCCAATTAGATCCTACTCTTGTTGTCACAATATATCACTGTTGTATTAAGGATTTTCTAAAACATCTATCCAGAGAGATTCTTCAACTAATATTCCTCATAGCTAGCCATGGTATCAGTAATATACTTTACCTCTACCATACTCAAGGCCACATATTTTTGTTTCGTGCTTATCCAAGATACCATGGAATATCCCAACCTAAAGCACCCCTAGATATTCTATTTCTTTCAATAATGTTTCCAACCCAGTCCACTAGTGTATCCATGTAGATGTACATCTCCCATATTATATCTGAGACCAACGTTAATTGTCCCATACAAATATCTCAATATGTGTTTCCAAGCAACATAATGTGCATGAAAGAGCTTAGTCATGAATTTACTCAAATTGCTCACTACGAAGCATATATCGAGAAAAGGGGTGTTATGAATATAGTTCAGAGCAATTAAATAAATAAAATAAATATAAAAATTGAATAATTGAATATTAATTAGGTTAAATAGTCATTATGTTAGGTGAAAAGGCATGACTAAAAGACATGCCCATTCACAAAAGGTCACCTGCTGAGGTATAAAAGCAGGGCCTCATTGTAACATTGAAATCATCTTATATCATCTTATACAGTTTATATATATTAATAAATTATTATTTATTAAATACGTGTGTGTATTTTTACATTTTAGCCTACAAGCTATCAGTTTTTCATGCTTCAGCCATAGTTTTTATGCTTCATTGGTATCGGAGCCATGGCGCACAATATAATGATGCAAATTTTTGAATGTTGTTCACCGCACAATGTGCCATTACATTCCCGTATTGATTGCATTGAGCAGTTTAGTATTCAAGAAGCATTTCAGTGTTTAGAAAAATCATCTGCAGAAGTTAAAGCATGTCGAAAGGAAATTGATAGTAAGGGGGATGATGGCAATACTGAAGGGACAAAATAAGGTGAAGCAGGAAAAGAAGATGAAGATTTATATTATTATAATGTTGAAGAGTTGAAGAAGCATATGGACAGTGGGACTTCCCTTGATGAAGCCAAATTTATAACAAAAATATAAAGTTAGAGGACACCAATGAGAACACTTCTACTAGGTTCACCAATTCAGATGATTATGTTGATTCTAGACTTCAAAACAAGGAATTTGAGCAATCGCCTCTCACCAATGAGCATTTGAAGCAATCAAGTAATATTTGTAGTCAACTAGGAGAGTGAACACAGGAAATTCAAACTCCCATTTCATAATTTTCCATGTTTGGTTACAAAATAAGAAAAGGGGGAGTAAGTGGTAAATTAAATACAAAGAAAACTTGTAGCAGGAATGTGTTTTCTCAGGCATCAAGGAACTTATTATATGATTACAGAGACAGGGAAGTAAATTCATACCGTTCAAGAGATATTCACCACAAAGATGAAAGGCACCATGATGGGAAATAAAATATGATAATCTTAAGGGTTCCAAATGCAAAGATGATAGGAAATCAAAAGGTAAAACCAGGGCTAATAAATATAAAGAAGAAAGGAACATGGATGATAAGCCAAGGGCTAACAGGTACAAAGATGACAAGAAAATAGATGAAAGAGAACAATATAAAGATATCGAATAGAAGAGAGCCTGTGAAATAATTTTAAGGATTAATAATGGAAGCTTGTGGTTTTGGTATTGGAGGAGTGGTCATAATTTCTAGTAGGCTCAACATTCCTTGTCTCCATTCGTCGTAACCCTCATTGTTTCCTTCATACCTCCCATCGTATCCACGATAATTTTGTCCCTGCCCCGATGACCACACTGCCATTCAGCCCCTTTTTTTTGGATAGAAGACCCTGCCCGACCACGCCAATAATGCTTCTCCCCTGCTGTCTGCTGCAACTTTCCTTATTGTCCATTCTGCATTCCTATTCTGGTTCTAGTCTGCATTCACTCACAAGTATGAAGTCCTTGATGTGTTCTCCCTGTTCCACATCCCCACTGCATCCACCCCTCCACACCACCATGTTGTCTACGTTCAACCACTATGTTGTGTGCATCCACGACACTGTACATCCGCCACACTATCCTTTCAACTTACAGCATCCCTCTTTGTGTTTGCTTCTCTTTACCCCTTTTTGTCACAACGACCTTTGACACTAGGTCAACGGGCATGACCATCCAACCAATGAGCGTGGCCAGCCAGCTAACAGGCGTGGCCAGCTAGCCAACAGGCGTGGCCAGCCAACCATCAAGCGTGGTCCACCCAACCTAAATAAGAGTATCTTAGTCGACCACCTTCCTGATATGTCACGACCGCAACCGTTAACCACCGAATTCAATCTAAGTTTTTTTGAAAACTATAACTTTATTTAGTTGTGATATTTACTAAAAATATAAAGTATATTATAAGTTATACAATATAGTTATAAAAAAAAATTAAAAAGAAAATAGACTTATTTAAAAAAAATTAATAGACTTATTAAAAGAATTATTATTAAAAAATAAATAAATCCAAGGAAATATTACTGATGACCTATAAAGCAAGAGGATGGTTAGATTATAGACATCAAGATGACATACACGAAGTGAAGAAAACCCCTAGCATTAAATCTTTGAGGACAAAGCTTTTGAAGGAATGGGATGTGTTATGAATATAATTCATAAAAATTAAATAAATAAAATAAATATAAATATTAAATAACTAAAGATTAATTAGGTTAAATAGTCATTCAGTTACGTGAAAAGACATGTCTAAAAGAAATGCCCATTCACGAAAGATTATCTACTGAGGTATAAAAGCAGGGCCTCATTGTATCATTCAAATCGTCTTATATCATCTTATACATTATATATATATATCTATATATCTATATATATATATATATATATATATATATATATATATATTAATAAATTACTATTTATTAAATACCTGTGTGTATTTTTACATTTTAGCTGACAAGCTATCAGTTTTTCATGCTCCAACCATAGTTTTTATGCTTCAAGGGGTTACAAGAAACATCAATGCATCAAGTAATTGTAAATATTGAAAGGGGTTCATCGATTCAGGTCTTCCAGCGTCTCCACAAAACTTCTTGAAGTTCATCTCCAATAGGTTTTCCAAGCATATTAGCATTCCAAATCTCTCCAACAACGTCATGACATATTTTCCTTGAGATAGGAAAATATCTCTAGGTATATTCCAAATTATAATCCCACGAAATAATGCATCATACCAAGATAATTCATCTCAAACTCAGAGGCTATATCCTTCTTCCACTTTATCATTAGAGGATCACTACTTATCATGACTATATCAACAACATATAAAACCAAAATCAGAAGCATGCCTTGGACCACATTGAACTATAGGTTCAGATAAATACTACTTCTTGTGAATCCAAGCTTCATTACGTAATTCTCAATATGGGAACTTCATGCTCCTATAGCTTGCTTCAAACCATATAATTCTTTCTTCAACCTATGAACATCAGCATTCCTATCCTTAACTTCAAATCCTTTAGGATACTAAACATATAATTATCTTTGTGGAATGCCACAAAGAAATATTTTCTTGATGTCCATTTGGTGAATTGTACATCCTTTACTAACAATAAGAGAAACAATAGATCTAATAAATTCGTAGCGTAAAACATAAAAGAATATGTCATCATAGTCTTCCCTCTTTTTGGAAGGAACCTTGAGCCAAAAATCTTGTTTTATACTCCACAATAATTTTGTTATCTGCATGCCTCATTTTGTATAGTCATCACGAAATTTTCCTTTAGGTCTCAAAACAACGTCCCATACATCATTATTCACAATTTATTCATATTCTTCATCGATGGAATCCTTCGAAACTTGTTCCCTCACAACTTCTTCAACAATAAGAAGTGTGACCTGAATGATGGAGCTTATTGATATAATGTATGACTCATAGGGACATGATTGCTTGATTTCTATAAAGGACATTTTGTTACGAACATATCTCTCTGCATACTGTAATGTATCACAAATTCACTAAGTTCTCTTCCTTCAACAACATCATATGCTCATTTATTCATTTCTAGAAGCCTATATGTCTTATGTAAACAAGGGATTTATAATCATCCATAATTTACAATAATAGATGTTGGGATCTCTTTGAGAGTCTTCCCCTTCAAATGGGAAGACTCTTCAAACATCATAAATCAATACATCAACCTTTATATCATAATAATTTCATGTATAAAAAAAATTATCGAATCAAACAATAAAACTATATTATGTTCTCAGACATATATACATCATATCCATTAGAATTCATCATCAACTACTTCAATTTCACATATGAACATTTCATGAAACATGCATCCAAGGTTAGTATAATATAATTATGGAATTTTCCAAGTGTATATTCATAATTCGAGGATCATAATAGTAACATCACTTCCTTTTACTCAACCATCATGTCAGGGCATGCATTTTGTCACACTGTTCAATTCTATTATGTTGTTAAGATATCATGGAAATTACAATTTATCAAAAACTTATCAATATCAACAAGAAGACAGTCAGAAAATGCCAAGTATCATTCCTACTATCATATTATTACTATGAGGGTTACCATTCTTATCACAAGCACTAACAATAATATCATATATCAAAATAGATATTTCTAGCCTTCTTTATAAAAACAATAAATCCCCCATGTCTGGTAAAATTTAAGATACTTGCCAAATAACAAGTTCACTAATATACAACATGTATAGAAAATCAAAATTACTTGCATATCTATGTGACTCAAATGTACGAGTAATTTATGAAGGTGATATTCTCTTCATACATTAGGGCTTTACTTTCCATCCAATCTTGCATATAAATCATAACATTGAAACAATATACTATACATAGCTTCTAATATTCACATATCTTAGAAAATTGTAACACTTACTTGTCACTAGCAATTGTAGTACTTGAATATTGTAATTTTCGAATTTTATGCTACCTTAAATATTTTCTTAGGGTACCACTTCTTGTCCTAGCAGAAGTTCTTCTCTTCCTACACTGGGACTCTTTCCCCACACCTTAGATGATCCTCAAGAGGGATCTTCTTATCACATCTCATTTAGAGGTTAGAAGTATTCAGGTAATCAAATTTTCATGTAGGAAGGATCAAAACAATAAATCTAAACAAGAATAGCATCATGAATAAATAAATCTAAAATGTACTTACTTTTAACGAGAGGCTATCACATCTCCCTTGAACCAATATTCAAGAGTTATTTCAATACATTATCGATATAGCTATGTTTCCTTAAATATTTCCAATTATTTTTTTCAACATTCAAGCCTCTTTGAGACTAATCGATTTAGGGTTACACTAAATCTACCGCAAATCCTAGAACAACTTCTTATTGATCATGTTAGAGTTTTAAGACTGTATATCTCAATCGTTTATCATATTCTAGGGTTTCTTATAAACCCTAACCTCATGTTATCCATCAAACCATAATAATCTAATTTCTTAAGGTTCTCTTCTATCGATGGCATTATTTTAGGTCTCTACCATCTTCTCTTGCTTACATCAATGGTGTTTTCATAGCGGTGATATCTAATGACTTTCTTCAACCTATATCTAATACCACATTAATTCTTCTAAGTGCAATATTCTTCCTTGGCCTAGATAATTGCATTAACAAAATTTTCGTCATTTATATGTCACTAACCCCATATGATCACGACATCAATAGAAATTATGTACAAAGAAAATTAACATCAACTATGCAATGAAATAATGAAAGTTATATCAAAAGAAAAAAAATTCACAAATAGAGGCTCCATGATTTGGTTGGAGACCAATGAAAAACCCCGCAAGCAAGAAAACCCTTTCAAATTCCTCCTCTTATTAGATTTTCATCAAATGTTCAACAAAGAGAAAGTAAAATAATCAAATAATTCATTAAAAATACCATCCAACAAAACCAACCAAACAATACCTAAGAGTTGAGCCTAACAACCATACTAATCAAAATCATGGTTCACAAGCTTGCAGTCAACTATCACCAAAACCGTAGATCTCAGTAACACAAAGCTAATGATCATGTGTGCAACTAAAGAATTCCAGCCAAAGTGATTACTCTCTCATGGATACAGATATAGCTAAGATGAACACCTTGCAACCTTAAAGCTATAAACCAAGAACCATAATTCACCTGTGCAAGCTCGGACCCTGCAATTTCAGACCTATACGAACCAATTTTTTGTGAAACAACTTCAACCCTATGCATGCCAAAAAGAAGGAGATAAAAGAACAATGATTCATTATGATCAAATGAGGTTCATTTCACTTGTACTCATAGGCTTTCAGTGGTGTCCAATTTCTCTTTAGAGTTGGCTTGACCTTTTTTCACATATGGGTTTCCATATTAAAAATATAATTTTCCTTAACCAAATTAAATTCTTCCTAGGGCTAAGAGGGGTGTTTCTTGATGTGGAAGACAATTCAGAGGAGGGAATTTGTCCTTGATATTCCAAATTAAAAAAATCTTGGGTTTGCCATATATAAGGTGTTTTACCTCCAATTCCAAACCATTTAGGCATTGTCTAGTGGATAATTTCGATCTCTGACATTTAGGTAGGTGCCTTGGGTTATTAAGAATAAATGCTCACCTAGTTGAAATTGTGGATAAAAAACACAGGTATTAGAGAGATCGGGTTGGTGAGATAATATGTAAGAAGGATTTAGTTGATCATCTGTGGGGTGAAATGGAGTGATATGGGACTCTAGAATTTCTGGAACATAGGGAATGAAAATGTTACTAGAGTTGAAACAATCAAATGTAATATGATGAATCGAGAGAATTTGTTTCTCTGGACCCTAAAAAATATGGATCCTCCCTTAACCAAGTATCGTGAAAAAATGTAATCATCATAATGTGGGTGTGGTTCAAATTAATGAATTCCAGGTAAGGGTTTTTTGAACCAATCTACTTCACTATGAATGACGTATCTCAATTCCGTAGAATAGTAATCAAATTAACTTGCTTACTATGAGAGAAAATAGAAATGATGATGCATATCATCTAATGGATAACCTAGTGTGGTCATAGAGTCCATAATGTCCTCAACAAAGTGGAGGAGTGGAATGTGAAACTACGAAGGACGAAATGATATAGATAGTGTGGTGTTTTTTGTGTCATCAACAATGGAAACATGTTTAACATGAAAAATATCTATAGGAGGGATTAGTGACTAGAATATTGAAATTCGATTGATGTTAAGACAAAGGTAACCTTTAAAAAAAAAAATCAAAGGTACATACTCAAGTTGTCATTAGCACTCTAAGGATGTCGATCACATAGATGATAACAAATAAAATATATGTACGATATTACTTTCCATCTCCACATTAGGGGGATTAATAAAGACAATGTGTTGAATGGTTCCCTTTTCCATCAAATTAGAAGTGTCAAGGGCCATAAATGTACATACATTTTCATGAAAGATGTTAATAGAACATAACATAAAAATAGGTAGAAAGTATTAGATTTAAAAAACATAATTATCAATAGAATACTTCCATACCCAAAGAAATCAAACTATTTCATTAAAAAAAATAAGGACGCATGGAGAATTCTTTTGAGATCAATTCATAATGACCTCCTCCTTAGGAGGGTATTTTTATGTCTCCTTGTTGTTGCTATAGTAACTCCCTTTCTCAAAAATTTGGTTCGATAATGCAAGAGGAAAGTGGCATATGGTGAGGCTCTATTAGAGATCACCCAAGTGTAATAGTAGTAATGGTTTAATAATAACAATGCTCATGGTAAAATGAAGACAAAAACCTCTTTATTTATAATAAAAAAGTTATACTTGATATGGTCAAATAATAAAATATTTATAGAGTTCAGGCTTCTGTGGTCCATATCAAGATTGTGAGAGATTTTTCAGCGAAAATCACATGGAGTATCATTTGTCTACGCGTTTCGAACCAACTAGTGTGGTTCATCGTCAGGACAAGTTGACGATGAACCACACTAGTTGGTTCGAAACGCGTCGACAAATGATACTCCACGTGATTTTTGCTGAAAAATCTCTCACAATAAAATATTTGTTGGACCAAATCAAGACGTAGTAATTTTTGTTATTTTATTATTATTTTGTGAGAGGAAAACATAAAAGAAATGGCCAAAACCCTATATTTATTTAACTAACAGAAAAAAAATGTTTTACTCAGTTAGTTAATAAAAATGGGTCAAATAATATGAAATAATTAATAAACAAATGAGTTTATTAAATTGCTTCTAGAAGAAAGAGTCAAATAAATTAGAAATAATTTATAAATAACAACTTAATAAATTATTTCTATAAAAATGTTTAGAGGGTTAAGGAATAATCAATAAATAAATGAAATAATAAATTATTCCTATGGAAATGGAAAATATGAGTAGAAATATTTTGAACTATTTTGACTTTAATGAGTAAAATTATGGTATTAACATAAAATTAATGAATTGGTGTGTTAGTCTAATGTGGTTAAATGAATTAATTGAAATAACTTAGCAAAAATAGTTCCCTGTGCTATTTCCTAATGTAAAAGTGTGTTTTAAAGTGTGTTTTAATGTGTGAAAACCCATACTAAATGGCATATTTCAATTCATCTAATTAATTATGCCTAAGTGATCATTACTAGTGTGATAGCATAAAAAATTAACTACATATGTCTAAGTGTTGTGACCTCAAGCCTATTATATCACTCTAGTATACTCCAATCGCGTGTGTCCTAGTACCAATAATTTAGATCCAAGTGTCAATACATTAGGAACTCATGACAATGCATTGTGACCTTGGTACTAACATGCGACTCTAGTAGACTCATCGACACTTCATGGACTTATTCTGCTTTCCTGCAGTTAACAATACTTTTCCCATTAGACTCGACTATTTCTTTTGGAGGCCCTAACTTTAGTCCATTCTATAATTATTCATGGAAATGCCATACATTCAATTATTTTTCATCCTCACCCTTGCAAGAAACATCTTACAATGGGGTTGGTCATTTATGAGAAAATTTACATTATACCAGTTTTAGTATGCTGATGAACACATATGCGATTATGTTAAAATTTGGGAAATAAGACAAATTTTGTATGTTCTTCTTCTTAACCTATTTTGTTAGGAAATGTACCATTTATTTTCCCATCAACTTTAGAATAGTGTTTAGTTGCAACTTTACTTAATATTTATTCAATAATTCAAATTTGCAGTTACTATTCTATTTTATATCGTATCATTCTTGTACCCACTATGTATAAGCCAAATATCATAAGATGTGAATTGAGTTGTATTACATGTAATAAATAATAACTAGTGATACCTTTTCTAGACGAGAATATTTTACCTAATGTTTTATGACATTATCTTTCTTCTTCTTGCAATCATGTGTAGAATGGCCTAGATTATTATAGTAGAAGAAATTAACATTGGATTTGTCTGATATTTGATTTCACTATGATATTATACTATTCCTCCCACTTCATTTATGAAGATTTTGATATTTTCTCCTTTATTTCTATGAAATATATCTTTGTTAACTTTTTTTTATAGCTCTTACATCTCCCTCTTGGCGTTGATTTTCCTCTTCATTTTGAGATATAAATATGAGATCTTAACGCATCCTACAAGGAACAATCATTCTATTTTATTTTATATTCATGTGACATCATGGATCTTAAAAAATCATCTAGTAATCATTGTGTTAGGTGGTTTTACTATTAAATGATTACAACTAGAAAATAAAACTTGTTACAAAAGCTATTAAGAATCTCCTCTAGCACTTTTTTCTACGAATTATCTTCACCCTTCATCTTGAGTTAATTAACAATATTCATGACTTAAGTAGTATATTGTTCTATGAACTCTAACTTTCTCATATCCAAATTTTCAAAATTCATCTTAATGTAAAAAATTTGACAAACCTTCCATTCATAATGCCCAAATAATTTATCTTTAAGATATGCAAAGTTGTACTTAAGAATTTTGCTTAAGATGTCCAAACTTGTACTTAAGAATTTGGCTAGTGATAATTTGGATAATATACAATTAATCCAAGATATTTTAAATGAGATGGAGTGATTTTTGTTTATTGTTTACATTATCTTTCATTTCATTCTTAAAGAATTATTCAACGATGGCTCAGATACGTCATCAATTAATTTTGCGTAACCATAAACTACAAGACCACAAACAAGATCATAAACATCATGAAAATTAAATAATTATGTCATTTTGATTGCCAAAATTTAATAGTTCTTATGAGAATTGAATTTTATTAATGTATAAATCTGCTATTTTAAATATTCCTAGAAATAAAAATGTGTAGTATTAGTATATACATATAAATAAATAGATAAAAACCCTAATGATAACGTAAAATAATATTTCTCTATTTCTCTCCCGAAAAATAAAATTGAAAATTTGTTTTGGAAAGACAATAAATAAATAAATATAACGTAAATATTAGAGTCTTCAAATAAGTGGGAAGTATAATCGCATGTGATCTTCACTATAACTTCAATATATATTCACGGTACCATGATATTGATCCTACCGTGGAATCTTAATTGTACTACGAATTTCTAAGCTCAGTGTGTTGTAGTGCATTGATTTTACTATGATATTCAATAATTCTTTGTCCACAACCAGCCATTTTGAAAGGTCAATATTATCCAAGAAAAATAATGGCATCTCCAATTCAATCTTCTATATATACATGAGGAAGACTCTATCACATATTTCTCCAATCCAGTATGTCTTTTCGATTCCAATGAATGGCATTGTAAGACATAACAATGGTTCTAGTGGCTCTTCTTACTTGGATTGCTCGACTCAAAATTTCTTCACCTCCTCTACTATGATACTATTGAGATTTTTTTTTTAATTAATTTTGGAAAAAATATCATGTATGTGACAACAATAGGATTAGTTGTTATATTAGCTCGAGTATTTTTTGATGAGGATTTAATGCATCCTATATTTGTTGTGAGGGAATTTATGATTCAGTTTTATACTCCAGCTATAAGAAATGTAATCCCGTAGAGGATTGTGAGAGTGTAGAGAAAATATGGTGAGCTGAGAGTATGTGTGAAGAATTAAAATTGTTGTAATCTCCTGTTGAATAATAAGATTGCCGATGCCTCTGTTCTGGTGGATGTAGCCTAGATTGGTTGGGTGAACCACGTTAAAATCTTTGTGTTATGGTTTTGTCATTTTGTATGTGTTGTGTATGTATATTAATTTTTATTTCCACTGCGCATTATTTGGTCTAACAATTGGCATCAAAGCGTCGCAGCAGAAGCGTGGAGGGCCCATAACCTATAGGTCTCTGGTTGTGGAGCTGGTACATGTGACAGAGACGCAGAAAGTGAAGCTTTTTTGGTTGGTGCGGTTTTGGCTGGAATAGCAACACCAATTTTGAGATAAAGAAGGGGTTGGCGCGGTTTATTTAGTAATAGTCGCGCCAATTGGCGCGGAAGTTCCAGGAAGAGTCGTGCCAGCGCGAAAACGCACCTGAAAGGGATATTGGCATGGAAACAAAAGGGTTATTAGCACCAATTTCCTGCCTTACACAGATTTTGTTTCAGGCGTGGGTCTTCCACCATCGAGGAGCACCAAGCAATTTATTTTTGTTTCAGGCGCAGGTTTTCCACTGTCGAGGAGCGCCAGGCAGTTTTTTCCTTCTGGTAAACCTGCAATTTTTTGTTTTGTTTTCAAATTGTAATTACACGGTACAACAGAGGCATTTTATAGTATAAAGAAAAGTCATTTTTAATTTGGAATTGGAGATTATGTTTGTTACAACATGGCAAAAACTCAAAGCGCTCATTTTGAGATCGAGAAGTTCAATGGAAAAAATAACTTTGAAATCTGGAAAGTGAAGATGCATGATCTACTTGTACAACAAGGCGTGGCGAAGGCGCTGTTGGGAAAATCCAAACATCCTTACACCATGACCGATGATGAATGGAATGAATTGGATGGAAGAGATCTGAGCGGTATTTGACTGTGTTTGGCGGATGATGTTGTTTTTAACATCGTGTCAGAGAAAATTGCTCCTGGTTTGTGGACAAAGCTTGAGAAGCTGTACATGACAAAGTCCTTAACAAATAGGATTCTTCTGAAGCGACAATTGTAAAGTCTGTGCATGAAGGAAGGTACAGCTATTACTGATCATTTGAATGTCTTTAATACTCTCGTGGTGCAATTAGAAAGTATAGAAGTAAAATTTGAATCAGAAGATAAAGCTATAACTTTATTATCCTCGTTGCCCCAGTCATGGGATCATTTTGTTACTTCTATAAGTCTAAGTATATCAGAAACCCTTGAATTTGATGATGTTGTTGGAGCTTTATTATCCAAAGAGACAATGAAGAGGTCAAATTCCGAAACCTCTACATCAGAAGCAATGATGGCTAGAGGTCATTCTAGAGAAAGACGCTCCAGTAAGCACAACGACTCGTGTTCAAAATCGAAAGGGAAGAAGAGTAAGGTAAAGTGCTGGTTTTGTGGCAAATCGGGAGATTTGAAGAGTGACTGTTGGAAGAGACAGCAAGCATCGAGAGAAGACTCTTAAACAAAGAAGAAAGAAGCAAACACGACAAGTACAGGTTCGGCATCCAAGACAGGTATGAGTGATGAAGTGTTATTAGTTGATTTGTCTAGTCATGATCAACATTGGTTGTTAGATTTTGGTGCATCAAATCACATGTGTATTCATAGTGAATGGTTTAAAACTTATAAACCAATCAATGATGGAGTAGTTTACATGGGAAATGATGTCACATGTAACATTGTGGGAATTGGAACTATTCAGCTTAAAATGTTTGATGGGACAAATAGAATTTTAACTGATGTAAGACATGGACCTGAACTAAGGAAAAACCTCATTTCATTAGGAGTACTAGACACTAATGGATATAAAACCTTTATTCAAGGTGGAGTAATGAAAGTTTGTAAAGGAATTTTACTAGTAATGAAAGCAAAGAACGTTGGAAATCTTTTTCAATTAGAAGGAAGAACAGATTCCGATCATGTTTCTACAGTGTCTGAAAATGACAGTAATTCTATTCATTTATGGCATCAAAGGTTGGGCCATATGAGCGAAAGAGGATTAAAGATTTTATCTGATCGTAAGTTACTTCCTAATTTAAAGAATGATAAGTTAGATTTCCACAAACATTGTCTGTTTGGGAAACAAAGCAAGCAGAAGTTTAAAACTGGAAAACATACTAGTAAGGGAATCCTTGATTATATCCATTATGATGTTTGGGGTCCATCTCCTACAACCTCATATGGAGGTTCGTCATATTTTGTATCTTTTATTGATCATTTCTCTAGAAAAGTGTGGGTCTACATGTTAAAGAAGAAGTCTTATGTTTTTAAAATTTTCAAACAGTTTAGAGCATTAGTTGAAAACATCACTAGAAGAACTATTAAATGTCTAAGAACTGACAATTGTGGTGAGTTTAATTCAAAGGAATTTAATAATTATTGCAAGGAAGCTGGGATTGAAAGACATAAAACCACTGTGTATACTCCTCAGCAAAATGGAGTTGTTGAACGCATGAACACGACTCTTTTAGAGAGAGTGAGAAGTATGCTGAGTAACGCCAATTTGCAGAAGGAATTGTGGACAGAAGTGGTTGCTACAGCTTGCTATTTGATAAATCGATCACCATCAACTGCAATAGGATGCAAAATTCCTCAAGAGATATGGAAAGGTCATCCTTGTGATTATTCTAAACTGAAAGTTTTTGGTTGTGATGCATAGGCTCTAGTTCCAAAACATCAGCGTTCTAAATTAGATCCTAAATCAAAAAGATATATCTTTGTTGGATATGGTGATGTGACTAAGGGATACAGATTGTGGGATCCTACTACTCACAAGATCATCATTAACAGAGATATTAAATTTGATGAATCCTCACTTGAAAGTTCAGATGTAGATGATAAATTGAAACAGGATAATATATCTAAGATTCAACACATTCAGTTTGAAACCAGTTCAAATACTGATGATGATCAAGATGAACATGGTTCAGATGCTAGTCATGAACAAGTTTCAGATGTAGATCATGAACAAGTTTCAGATGCAGATCATGAACATGTTTCAGATGCAGATCATGAAGAAGTTCCTACAGATAATAATCAAAAAATTGTGGAAGTACCAGAAACATCTTTAAGGAGGTCCACGAGAATTAAACGTCCTCCTAGAAGGTATGATGAGTATGTTACTTAATTTTCTTTAACCGCTAACGATGATGAACCTTTGTGTTATCAGGAAGCCGTAGAAGGTTCTAAAAGTGAAAAGTCGAAAGAAGCTATGAAGGACGAGATGATGGCATTAGACGAGAATGACACACGGGATCTGGTAGAACTTCCTAAAGACAGAAAAACTGTGGGATGTAAATGGGTGTACAAATTGAAAAGGGGTGTTTATGGTTCAAAGGACAGGTACAAAGCAAGGCTGAGCGTGAAAGGTTTTTCTCATAAGGCAGGCATTGATTTTCATGAGATATTTTCACTAGTTGCGAAAATTGTTTCAATTCGAATTGTATTAGCATTAGTTGCCTTACTTGATTTAGAATTAAAAAAACTAGATGTTAAAACTACATTTTTACATGGATATTTAGATGAGGAGATTTGCATGGAACAACCAGAATGGTTTGTTCAAGATCGCAACAAGAAATTTGTCAGCAAGCTCAAGAAATCATTGTATGGTCTGAAGCAATCGCCTCGACAATGGTACAAGAAATTTGATTCTTTCATGTTGAGTCAAAATTATATAAGAAGTGAATATGATCATTGTGTTTACTTTAAGAAATTAAGTAATGCCATGTTCATTATCTTAGTGTTATATGCTGATGATATGCTTTTAGAAAGCAAAAGCATAACAGAGATCAACGGGTTAAAGGCTCAGATGGCTAGGACATTTGATATGAAAGATTTAGGAGCAGGGGTAAGCTGTGGCTATCACAATAGAAATATATTGAGAAAATACTCTTGAGGTTTGGTATGAACAATGTGAAGCCTGTTTCAATCCCTTTAGCTTCCCATTTTAAGCTTTCTTCAAGTTTATGTCCTAATACAAATGAAGAAAAGGAATATATGTCTCGAATTCCATATGCCAATGTAGTAGGTTGTTTAATGTATGCGATGGTTTGTACTCGACCAGATATTTCACATGCAGTTGGGGTTGTCAGCAGGTATATGGAAAATCTAGGAAAAGAACACTGGTCAGCAGTGAAATGGGTGTTTCGGTATTTGAGAGGCACAAGTGATTATTGTATAACTTATAACAGGAGTAGTGAATTTGTTTGTGGATATGTTGATTCCGATTTTGCAGGTGATTTGGATAAGAGAAGGTCAACTTCAGGATATGTATTTACTCTTGCAGGTGGAGCTATTAGCTAGATGTCAAAACTACAGAATATTGTTGCTTTATCCACTACTGAAGCAGAATAAATAGCTACTTCGTATGCTTGCAAAGAAACGGTTTGGTTGATAGGTTTGATTGATGAATTTGGTAGGTTACAGGACAACATCAATTTATTTTGTGATAGTCAAAGTGCAATTCATTTGGCTAAGAATCCGGCCTATCATAGTAAATCTAAGCATATACCTATCGAGTACCATTTTGTAAGATAGGTTATCACTGAAAGGGGAGTCTCTCTTGAGAAAGTGCATACGAAGGAAAACTGTGCAAACATGTTCACGAAACCAGTTTTGTTATAGAAGCTACGTTGGTGTCTGGCTTCTCTTGGCTTGTAGAAAAGATAAAAATAATAAATGAACAGGGTATCAGGCTAATTGTTGTTAAGGTGGAGATTGTAGAGATTTTCTGTTTTAATTAATTTTGGGAAAAATCTCATGTATGTGACAACAATAGGATTAGTTGCTATATTAGCTCCAGTATTTTTTGAGGAGTTAATGCATCCTATATTTGTTGTGAGGGAATCTATGATTTAGTTTTATACTCTAGCTATAAGAAATGTAATCCTGTAGAGGATTGTGAGAGTATAGAGAAAATAGGGTGAGCTGAGAGTATGTGTGAAGAATTAAAATATTTTTAATCTCCTGTTGAGTAATAAGATTATCGATGCCTCTGTTCTGGTGGATGTAGCCCAGATTGTTTGGGTGAACCACGTTAAAATCTTTGTGTTATGGTTTTGTGATTTTGTATGTGTTGTGTATGTATGTTTGTTTTTATTTCCGTTGCGCATTGTTTGGTCTAATAGATATTGATTTCATGCATAACATAGCAACTTACCTACAACTAGAGTAATATAAAGTCATGATTAAGCAGTTAAACAAATCACATGAATGAGATAAGAATTTTAAACATTTTTTCCCTGATTTCGTCAACAAAATTATATAAATATACATTTTTTTCTCCAGAGAAGACTTTCAAGAAAGATGTTTAGAAGATTTATCGAGAACTAGGTTTACTAATAGTATATTATCTAGAGAACTCGTCTCTTCTAGGATATTCCATATAAAATGAATCTAGATCTAACCTCGATGCTCTTCTAGAATTATCTAAACTTAAAAAAATCATAATATTTTAACAATTTATTTGATTATACATGGGATATTTTGAAGTATAAGGGAGTAATTGATTACATCATTAATAATTTTAGAAAATAAAGGTAACACTAATCATGCCCAATACAATGAAAATTTCACAATATTAATCACAGACATGTGCTAAAGTTGAAATACATAAAGAGTGAGAGTATCATCATATTTTAATAATAATAATCATGTGTATGTGATTTTTTATTTGATTGTTAAAGATTACAATTGTTTCTATAATTTATTTTTCGTTGATTTTTTTTTTAATATTTTATGAGGAAGTACATGTTATTAACCATTAGGCCAAGTTAAATTATACTTTGTAAAATAATCACTTGTACTAAGTAATATGTTTCAACTACAAAACTTGTATAAAAGTTTTCATCTCAAGAGGTTTGATTACTTTCAACACTTCATAGAGTGTTGTTTAAGGTGAATCTAAATTAGGTTACATTAATCTCTAAGTTGTTGTAATTCTCGATTGATTTATGTCTCGATTGAAAACATTTTTGGGGGGACGAGGAGAGCTCTAGTTCTAGGGTTTAACTAAGCGAGTGATAGAGGGCAATAGGCACCCATGGAGGCACAGGGAGGAGGGAGCTCCACTCCCTCCTACAGTAATATGGTAGCAAATAGAGGAAGAGGAGGAAAAAGAGAAAACATCCATGACCCTTGGAGGTCAAGACAAAAAACACCAAAACTCAGAAGGCGGAAGGCAGCAAAACCCATGCAGATCAAGGGGCCCACAAAGAAGACTGTCAGGAGGAGAAATAGGAAGACAGAGGTCAGGGATCAGAGAAGAGAGCCAATATGGGGGCCTATAAACCCAAGACCATAACTAAACCTTGGGTTATTCTGAATCAGCCGGCTCTACTAGCGCACAGGGTTCACATGGAAAACTATGCCATCATATGCAAATTTATGGGAATCTGGCCATCAGAGAAAGCATTGTACACCTGGATAAAATACAACTAGAAACCAAAGGGGGAGTTAAATATACATCTTGGATCCAAAGGTTTTTTCACTGTGGTGTTTATGAACGTAGAAGACAGAGACCGGATTTTTTGAAGGAAGACCATACTTCTTTTTAGATGCTGGTCTCTATATGTGGCCATGGATGATGAACTTCGTGCCAGAATGAGAAACCTTCACTTCAGTACCGGTATGGATTAGAATATACTCCTTACCTTTAGATTACTGGATGTCAGAGTCTTTAAAAGCTATAGGCAATAAATTAGTTAATTTCTTAAAAATTTCAGAGGCAACTCTACTGGGAAAATATACATCCTATGCCTGTATATGTGTGGAGATGGACCTATCAGGAGCCCTTCCAGATGTGGTCACTCTAGAGGTCTATGACAAGGAATGGGCTCAAAGAGTTGACAATGAACATATCATGTTCAGATGTCAGAAATGTCATGAGCATGGGTACCTATCCAGAGATTGTCCTCTTAATAGAAGGGAGGAAAACCTAAATGCCAGCAAAGGGAAAGACCAAACAGGTTTCACCAAAGTAGGAGGAAAAGGAAAAGGAGGGGGAAGGAAGACACAACAGAACCCTATTGTGAATGATAAGACAAAAAGCTACAACAGTTTTGAGATCTTAGGAGAAAAAGAGGTAGATGGAGGGGATCAAGAGAGTACAGAGAATGAGACAACAAGAGGGAAAGGAAAAGAGACCAGCATGGAGTTCACTCAGGAATAAAATGAACACACAACAAACCCTTTGAGTACCATGGAAATAGAAAAGGACTAGGAAATGACTCAAAGTGAAAGCTGTACAGAGGACCAAGACTTAGAGGAGATCCTGGAAAGGGAGAATATAGAGATGGAAAAGTTTCTAGAATAGGGAGGAAACCTGGGAATAAACTCCATCCCCCAGGAGGATGGGGACAAGGTCCAACATATATTCCTTAACAATTCACATCAAACAGCATCAGGACTCAAAAGAGGACATGACAACCAGGAAAATACAGGAAAACTAAAAAAGAATCTAGGCAAGAGGAGGGGAGGAAAAAGATAGAAAGAACTACTACTAGAGTGTGGAAAACTCATGATTGACTTAGAAAGGATGAAAGACCTTTCCAGTTACTCCTTTAAAACCACATCTCAATGAAAATCACAACCTAGAACATTAGAGGACTAGGGAGCATAAGAAAACAGAGGAATCTAGGTAAAAGGATTAAAGAGGAAAAACCTGACATAGTATTAATACAGGAAATGAAATGCTCCGTGGAGAGGATCCACAAAAAAACATAGAAAATGGTTAAACGGATATGAATACCTTGAAGTTAAGGAAAATAAATCTACTAGTGCCATTCTCACTCTATGGGATCCACATAAATTTGGTGGGATTGATGTGGAGGCATCCAGACATCACCTTCCATTGATTTTCCAACCAATGGGTGACAAAAAATGTTACATGATCACCAATGTCTATGGTCCATAGCCAATGGAGGACAAACTTTGACTCCTCAAAACACTGGAGGATATAAAAAAGAGATACCCAGATCTACCCTAGATTCTTGGGGGTGATTTTAGCATAACAAAATCACTCATGGAGAAGAAAGGAGGAACTAGAACACTTGGTAGAGACTCAATTACCTTCGAGAAATTCATCACCAATATGATATTGGTTGATATGTAAACAAGAAATGGAATCTTTACTTGGAATAACAAAAGAGGGGGACCTACCCAAGTAGCCTCAAAATTGGACAGATTCATTATTTAAGAAGAACTTCTTCTCAGGAGAAGCAGCATTAATGCACTCATACTACCTTTTGGGGGTTCAGATCACTGGCCTATCCAATTGGAAGTTTCCCTTTTTGGCAAACCAAGGAACACCCCCTTCAGGTTTGAGAATGCTTGGCTCATGCATTCAGATTTCCTCACAAACATTGAAAAATGGTGGAAGGAAGAGCTTCACCTTCAAGGTATGAAGATGTTCCTTCTACACTGTAGGCAGAAACACATTAAAGGCGGAATCAAAGAGTGGAATAAAAAAGAATTTGGTAACATATTCAAAGCTAAAGGAGATGTGGAAAAGAAACTAAAGGAAATAAACTAGATTCTTACCACTGAAGGCTATACAGATGAAAGGAAAGAGATGGCAGAGTCACTCTAGTAGGAGTGGGACAAAAGATGTCTTCAAGATGAAATATTCCAGAGATAGAAATCAAGAGTACAATGGATTAAAGAAGGGGAGAGAAACACCAAATTATTTCACAGATCCACCATAGCTCACAGAAAAAACAATAGAATTGTGAAACTTATAGACCGGCATGGTGTTGAGCATTAGAGAAGGTATGTAATTACCACTTATTTTTTTATCTTTTCCTTTAATTCATAACATCTTTACATTATGAAATAGGCATATGATGAAGGATTGTGATAAAGTTTAAGAGATTTGTAAGTAACCTAAATTGACTAATTATTACCTTTCTATGCAGAAAATGAAGAAAATGGATGATCACCATCTCAAAGTACAAGACAAAGCAAAATCGATTGTTGTCCCTTTGACAGGGAACCACATCCAAATGAGGGAATCTAGATCGGTGCACATAAGCCAGGAAATAGGAGCATAAATACCAAATCAACGCAAGAGAAAGAAGAGATAACTGGAGGATAATGATATGGCAAATCCCTCAGGATCGTTTGATCTTGAGGGATCACTACCTTAAGAATATCTATATCTTCGGTATTTCCTCTTGGATGCTATAAAAAGGGACATCACTACTAGCCCAGGGGGAAGGTTATTATTGTTTTATAGAATTTACTATTGTAAACCAAACTTTGATCATTGACTCTCTCTAAAGAGTGATTACTGTAACTCTGTTTTCATGATTAATATATAAATTTTGTTGCTGCTCCGTCTTTGCTTCTGTAGTAATCGCAGCAGTGCGTCCTCGGAGGCTAAGGGTCTGGCCCTAGTGGATCACTTGCCTTCTGTGCCATTACTTTCCAATTCCAAATCGTGTGTGGTTTGATTTCTTTTACTTGCTTCATTCAGTAATCTGTTGTTCCTTATTATTTTGTGTATTGGCTTTGTTATATTTCATTCATATTTGAATAGTAAGGTTATCTTCTACAACTAGAATGTTATGCTGTTCATTCCAAAATTGTATTGCTTTGTTGTTCCCTTACAGATTGGCATTACTATGTAACATTGTTGTTCCTTTACGGAATAACATTACTATTCGTTTACATAATAATAGTGCTATGTATTTTCTGATCGGTATTATTGTCTATTTAGCTACGATTTTCCTCTAAGTGTGATTGTTGTTCATTTGGATTGTCGATCCATTGTAACCGCAATTGCCTTTTCTTCATAACCGTGATTAATACTTGTTATGCCAAATCCCAGATCACTGCTTCTATCATTGTGGATTCACTGAGTGTTAATATTTGATTTAGTTTTCCGTTAGTTTACATTTGATTCAAGTTGATTTTCCACGTTTCGTAAGACTTATTTTAGTTTTCTGTTCCATTTTTGGTTTGTTGTTCAAATCGTTTATGAGTTAACGGTTGCTGCTTAATTCCTTTAGATTATTATTGTTGCTTAATTTATTTCTATAAAGCCTTGTTGTTCAATATTTTCAAGTAGATTAGTTTTTGTTCCCTTTCCTATTAATTGAATTATCATTTCAAGTAATTTCTTTGATGTGAACAGGACGATGTAAAACTGTAGTGAACATTGACTATTACTGTCAAGTTCCCAGATTGAAGATCTTCTCTTTGATTTCCTTTCAATTGCATCAGTTTACAAAGGAAAGAGTTACCATTACTACACCCTTGACTGATGAAGTGCCATAGTTTCTCAAATGAATCATTTATTTACAAAACATTTCCATTTCTTGCCATTACATTTAGAGTTTGTTTCCAACATTTATTTACTCTTGTAAAAGCACTATACTGCTAGCATTACTCTTGACAAGTGACCGCCTTAGACTGACTACACTCTTTGAGATAACAAATCATACCTGGATTAACAATTAATGTAGGGTAAATAGAGGTGAAAAGGACCCTATTTACTGCTTGACATTTTGGCACCATTGCCGGGGAAGAGCGTAGCCATTTGTTTCTTTTGAGAGTAGTGTAAGTACTTGCTAGGAGAGAATTGGGTTTTAAAAATGGAAGGTAAGAACCTGTGTACGGAGCATGTAACAGCCCTGCTCCCCTACCTATTCTCATGCAGATTTCTTGTTATTTTGGTTAGAAATCAACATTTGATTTGTGTGCATGACTAAGTAGAAAAACCCTGAAAATAATCTTAAACCATTACCCAAGCCTGATAAAGCTAACGGGCCGGTGATCCTTGCCCGATTGACCTTTATAAATGAAATCCTTATAAAAATAGAATCTCAACCTTCAGTAGGACCTAGAAAAGTTGCTTCTAGACAACCGACTAGTTCCTTTCAAGCCACAAGATCACCATCTATAGCCTTTGCTGAGGTGCACAGCCAAACTAAGGAGCAAGATTTTCAAGAAATTGAGAATTCTAGCCCAAAATCATTGCAAGAAGGGAACCTTAGTAATCTCTGCGAACGGAGAGGAGAAACAGGGGAAACTGAAGAACTAAAATCTCCTCTTAGAATAATCCAGCCATTAAGTAGCCTAGATAAGGGAAGTGCTACAAAAATCATCCAGAACGAAGAACCTCAAGAGCTAAAATCCCCCCAGACAGTAGGAACTCTCATCATCCCAGAGAAAGGAAGTGTTGCTAAGGCCATTCCTATTAAGGCCATCCTTGCTCTGTCCAACCAACCTAGGAATACCCTCCTAGAAATCTTGGAAGCTTATTGGCACATATTTGACCAAATGGCCCAGAACCAACAAACCTCGCAAACTTCCACACTGCAATATCCCATTGTAGATACTGCAGTCAACACACCTATGAAGGAAATTCCTCTCCAACATATCCCTATATTTCATGGCCTAGCATCAGAAAAGCCAGATGAATTTTTGTTTGAATTTGATGTGCAGTGCAGGGGTTATGACTATACCACCGATCCCCAAAAGCTGAAACTATTTCCTTCTACATTAAAAGGAGTTGCTTTACAATGGTTTATGGGATTAGGTGGAGGTGTTATAAATGACTAGGATCAGATGAAAGGTGCTTTCCTGAAGAAATATCAGGATTTTTGTAGGTCCAGAGAGTTAAAGGATGAAATATTTCAGAAGGTAGCTAGACCTAATGAAACAGTAGAAGAATATGTTGAACATTTTCAGTATAATCTTCAAATATCTCCTTGTGCATCATTACCCTTACCTGACAATGTATTAAAAACAACATTAATTATAGGTATGAAGGAACAATGGATTGAAACACTAAATATTATGGGAAAAGGAGACATCTATCAAGAAGATTTTGCTAACATCATTGATTTATGTATCAGGAGCTCATGAGGTAGCATAAGGCTAAAACCAATAGAGCATGACAAGTTTAAAAGGGACAAAGAGATTTTTTGAGAAGGAGTAACTCACACCGAAATTGGAAATTTATTAGAAAATTTGAAAACTGATATATAGGGGACTCTAACAACACAGCTCGATATTATGCAAGTGAAACAGAAACAAGTAGAGGTAGAGCATAATGTGGCAATATTCTATCCAAGATGTAGAAAGAAACACAACCACAAAGAGTGACCATTAGATGTAGTTCAAGTTTCCGCTATTTCTACAAAATACCACTCTACAAAGAGCTGTCCCTCACATCTTGGCTTGAAAGTAGTATACAAAGAAGTGGAAGAAGAATCAGAACTGGTGTACCTAGTTAACCAGTGCTGTCAATGGCAGTCGTGACAATCATGTATGTTTCCTGATCCAGCATCTTCTTTCCTGCCTTCACAATATCATGCTCAGCAATATAATACAATGTGGCAAAATCAACCTCCCTTCTCAAATTGGTCACAACAATCATTTCCTTCATCATCACCATGGACGAATCAAGAAAGCCAATCTAATTGGCCAAATTTTCCCTACACCCCACCACATTGGCAAAACAATGCATATCCAACACAATGGTCTCCTCCCACTTCGCAAAATCCAGCCTAACAGACAAATTGGCAAAGACCGATGAATTAGCCAGTAGGAACCATTCCACTCCCTCAACCTACATTGCCTGCACCACAAAAAAACCCCCAGAACAACTTAAGACCATAACTCGCATCCCAACCCAACCCGAACCCAAATAACAGAGCGATGCAATCTGTTCAAATAATTGAAACACTAGAACTAGAAATCGATCTAAGGGAGTGCAATGACCTTCAATTAATGTCTAGGTGCATTATAGAAACTAAGGGAGAAAAAATGTTCAAGTTGAAAATCAGTTACCTGTAGAAAAAACCATTACAAGAAGAAGAAGTGGTCAGAAAACATACTCATAACCAAGCAACCACATCTTCTTCCCCATTCCTAGAACGATTAATCATACTGCATCCTATAGAGAATCCTGACTTTGATATTCTGGGAGAGCTGAAGAATTTGTACATAAAAATCCCACTCCTCTAACCTATCCAAGATATCCCAATATATGTAAATACCATCAAAGAGCTATGTATAAAAAAACCAAGTAGGAGACAAACAAATAACCCAACAGTCCAAGTAGTTGACACCCTATCTGACATATTATGAGGAAGAGAAGCACCTGTCAAATATAAAGACCCAGGAAATCCAATAGTGACAATGAAATCAATGGACAAACCTTTTCAAATACCTTAGTTGATTTAGGGCTTGCAATTAATATTTTAAGAACCACCACTTGTCAAAAACTAAAGAATTACATTAATAGAACCAAACTTTACCTTATTGGCACTAAATGACCGATCAGTGGTTAGGCTAGAAGGTACACTACATGATGTCATGGTATTCGTTGATTCCTAGGAATATCCTACCGAATTTCTAATAATAAACCATAAAAACTGATTTGATGGACATTTATTAATTTTAGGCAGACCTTGGCTTGCAACCGTTGATGCTTCTATTGGTTGCTGACAAGGCAGTATAACCATAACTAGAGGAAGTAACATCAAGGATCTAGCCATATACCCTCTAGCCCAGCCGAGTGTAACAATAATACAAACTAACAAACATCATGTATCATACCTTACCGAAAACATTAGATCCCCAATAACTATAGAAGATGCCCTTGATTTCAAAGATCAAATAGAGGATGATGTTATTAACAACTTTATTAACTAAGCTGAGTCTAGATCCCATATACAATGTCACATGATAGAGGTATCATTTGACAATGAACTAGAAGAATATCCTCTCAAAGACACTCATGATCAAACAATACCAACTACCTCTGTTTCAAACAACAAAACTATAGAGATTGAGCCAGGAAAAACTTTAAACATCAATAATAACCTGACTCCTGAATAAGAAGAGAAGTTGATCCAACTACTGAGAAAATACAAGGAAGCTTTTTCATGGGATTATCTGGACATGAAGGGAATCGATCCTCAGCTATGTACACACGACATTTATACAGAAAAAGATGCGAGACCTATTCCCCAACCCTAAAGAAGACTTAACCCTCATCTAAAAGACATTGTGAAAGCTGAACTACAAAAACTTTTAGATGTAAATTTTATTTATCTAATCTTCGATAGCAAATGGGTCTCTCCGGTAGTAGTGGTGCCAAAGAAGAATGGAAAGTGGAGGATTTGTGTAGATTATAGAGGATTAAACAAAGCAACCCAAAAATACCACTTTCCCCTTCCATTCATTGACCAGGTATTAGATACATTAGCAGGAAAGAAATTATTTTCTTTCTTGGATGGATTTAGTGGGTACAATCAGATTCAGATTGCCCGTGAAGACCAAGAAAAAACTACTTTGACCTATCCTTGGGGAACGTTTGCATACAGGGTTTTACCCTTTGGCCTACACAATGCCCCTGCCACATTGCAAAGGGCTATCCTCAACATCTTTTATGATTTAATAAATGAAGGGCTCGAAGTATACATGGATGATTTCACACCATATGGAGATGATTTCGAACCAACACTAAACATATTAGAAAAGGTGTTGCAACGATGTATCGCCACCAACCACTGGTTGAGCCATGAAAAGTGTTATATGATGACGACTAAAGGACTCATCTTAGGTCATTATATCTCAGTAGCTGGAATACAGGTAGATCTGGCCAAAATTCAAATAATTTTGTTAATACCTACTCCTACCACACAGACAAAGGTACACAGTTTTCTTGGATTTTCTAGTTATTATAGGAGATTTATAGAATTTTTTTCTCAAATCGCTGCACCTCTATATGCAGTAACAGGGAATGTTGATTTTGTTTGGACAGATAAATTTGAACATGCTTTTGAGGATCTGAAAAAGCTTGTGTCAATAGCCCCAGTGCTCAAAGGCCCAAATTGGGATCTGCTATTTCAAATTTCATTAGATGCTTTGGACACAACTATTGGAGCAGTCCTTATGTAGGAAAAAGACAAAAAAACATATGAATTCTATTATATTAGCAAGAATTTGTCTCATGCTGAGCTAAACTATATTGTTACTGAAAAAGAATTTTTAGCTGTAATACATGCTGTAAATAAATTTCTGCATTATATCACTGGATATCCTGTTGTTTTATATACAGATCACTCTGCCATCAAATATTTAGTAAATAAGCCAATTACAAATGGTAGAGTAACAAGATAGCTGATTTTATTGCATGAATTCGACATCACAATAAAAGATCGAATCGGGAAAGAGAATGTTGTAGTTGATTTTCTCTCATAAATGCCAAAGCTAGTGGATGCAGGAGCAATCGAAGATCAATTTCCAGATGAAAATCTATTCGATGTTATAGTCAAAACACCTTGGTATGCTGATGCTTCAAATTATTTAGCAGTAGGAAAATTACCAAAGCATTTGACCCCCAATGAACGAAAATAGATCGTGCAACTTAGTACCCGATTTTCTTGGATTGGGGGCTACCTATTCCATACAGGGGTAGATATGCACATCAGAAGGTGCATCTGTGAAGATGAAATTTTTGAGATTATGAAAGCCTGTCATGACAGACCCTATGGCAGACATTTAGTAAATCGAAGAACTGGCCACAATGTTCTACAAACAGGGTATTACTGGCCCACAATCTTCAAATATGCGAAGAAATTTCTTCAAGCTTGTGATAGTTGCCAAAGAGCAGGATGCCTTGGAAAGTGTGACGAAATGCCTTTGAACCCACAGCTAGTCATCGAACCATTTAAGTGTTGGGTGCTCAATTTTTTTAGTCTGATCAACCCATCATCAAACCAGAAAACATATATTTTTGTAGAAACAGAATATGTGACCAAATGGGTTGAAGTAGAGGCACTTCTAAGAGATACAGAGGATTCCATCATTCATTTCATGTGCCAGATATTTGTGCGATATGGCCTCCCAAGAGACATAATCACGGACGGAGGACCACAATTTGTTGGTAATAAAATCGCTGCAACATTAAAAAACTACCATATTAAGCACAAGATTACCATGCCATACCACCCATAGGAAAATGGCCAAGCAAGAAGCATGAATAAGGTAATAGAAGCAATATTAACAAAAACCATTGTGTCACATAGACGCGATTGGGCTACAAGATTGTCGAAATCCTTGTAGGCATACAAAACAATGTGGAGAAACACCACCGGTTATTCACCATATCAGCTAGTATTTGGAAAGGAACCCATCTTTCCAATAGAGTTCAAAATACAAATGTTGAGAACAACACAAGAAGTCGGTCTAGATTTAAATGAGCCCTAGATTAATAGACTACAATAAATAAACGAGCTAGATAAAATCGAGCTCTCCACTCTTCAACATACTGCATTTATCCAACAACAGAGAGAAAAATGGCATGTTACCCTTATCAAAAAGAAGGTCTTCTATGAAGGAGATTGGGCACTCCTATACGATTCCAGGTTTTAGGATTCTCCACGGAAACTTCAAACTCGCTGGCTGGGACTGTATGAAATCCAGAAAGTGCATGATAATGGCACCATTACTTTAACCACCATTGATGGATCTGGACATACCTTTAAAGGAAATGGTCATCGAGTTCGACTATACTGCAAATCGCTTACTCGAGAATCCTTTTACGAACAACTTCGGGAAGACTCTGACATGCAAATTCTAGCTAAGGAAGAAATCTCTTCCTTGCCTTCGGCTCACTAAGTAATTTGATTGCTTTTAAAATTTTGCACATAACTTTTTCTGTTCTGTTTGTGTAAATTCTGTACAGATTTTTGCTTTTCTGCAATTTTTTTTCTTTTTTTTGCTATTCCTTTTTGAAGGAACAACATTTTCACTGCCTTGTGTTCCTTTTCGAAGGAACAACATTGTTGCATTTTGTTGTTCCTTTCGGAATGAATAGCATTTTCACCACCTTGCTATTCCTTTTCGAAGGAACAACACTTTTGCATTTTGCTATTCCTTTCTGAAGGAACAACATTTCTGTCGTTTCGGTGTTCCTTTTCGAAGGAACAAAACTTCTTCATTTTGTTGTTCCTTTCCAAAGAAACAACATTTCTTCCCTTCGTTGTTCCTTTCCAAAGGAACAACACTTTTTGCATTTTGATGTTCCTTTTTGAAGGAACAGCATTTCCGTCTTTTTTTGTTCCTTTCTGAAGCAACAACACTTTCATGTTTTGCTGTTCCTTTCCAAATGAACAACATTTCTACCTTTTTGTTGTTCATTTCCGAAGGAACATCACATCCGCACTTTTGCTATTCCTTTTCAGAGAAACAACACTCTCATTTTCTGCTCTTCCTTTTTAAAGGAACAACACTTTCATTTTTCTATTGTTCCTTTCTAAAGGAACAACACTTTCATTTTTCTTTTGTTCCTTTTTGAAGGAACGACACTTTTATTTTCTGTTGTTCTTTTCCGAAGGAACAACACTTTTAATTTTTTGTTGTTCCTTTCCGAAGGAGCAAAATTTTTGCATCTTTTTTTTCTACTTGCTTTATTTTTCTATTCTGATTAAGGAACAACAACTTCGAGCATGTTTTTTTTTTCATTTTTGCTTGCGGTTTTTGTGTGCAAATACTCTTTTGATGTCCCTTTGAAGAAACAATTGTTCCATCTTGAGAACAACACTCTAAGAGTGCATTTTTCTTCTTTTTTGTGTGTATGTATGTTTTACCATTTAGGGCTTTTTGTGAGTGATGGTCATTTAAGGCACAACTATACATTTATGCAAGAATACAAAAACTAGAGGATACTGAAATCAGTAAATCGAAGAAAAATCGTTATTTTCAAAGAAATCGCTTTCAATTAATAAGAGAAAAGAGGAAGGGAGATAACTATTTATATGACCTTGCTATCATTATTTCACTAATACCGATATGATTGATTATTTTTTTTTATCATGATGGTTCTTTCTAAATCCCCATAATTCTCTTTGATCATTATTATTGAATAAGAATAAGGGAATATTTTTTTCTCTACTGAGATGTTCAGACTTCTTCCACCATCCCTACAATTAAGGATTTTTGAGCCACCCTCTATATATAAATAGAAAAAGTGTTATATAAAGAAGAAAAAAGGAAAAGAAAAATGTATATCTATATGATTACTAAGATGATTTGCGAGATGAAGGACAGGGGGTCTCATCAAGGGCCAACCTACCATGATCATAAGGAAGAAAGTGAAGTGGCATTCCCACTATGGCCATCACACCGAGGATATGATCCAAGAGGCACATCATAAAAATACAAAATTCCTTGGAGCAGGAGGTCCCATCACGAGCCAAAATTCCCACCTTTCACTCCTTCCTGGTGAATGGCATTGTGATTCATATCGTTACCAAGCTAGCACAATAGCCTCCATTCTGACATTGCACAACACTTTCCTAGGCATACACAAAGGATTATGGTTCCAAGGGTGAAATAAACAACTCTGTCAAGGTTATGGACGCCTGTGGGAAACAGAGCTTTGTTGATGGTATTGAAGTCATATTTCTTATACACCAATATTCATTATAAAACCCTTCTTCTTATATATTTATAGTGATTTGAAATGACATTATGTATATAACCCTCTCGAACCTTTGATACATGAAAATCATTTACAAATCAATCATGATAGCAAAAGTCGGTAATGACTGCATCAGAACTTTTATTCACTTCAGTTCTCCTATCCTCCACTTCTCGCATCATATCACAGCATTTCCATATTTATTAGAGATTCTATCATACACCTCAATTTTGGTAATCCATTCATTTTTGTAAACATATCATATATCTATACATTGTTCCTTTATTCCTGTATATAATTGTAGTTCAGCATGTTGCTACTTCACTTGACAACGGAGGATGGCCTATCACATTACAGGGGGGCGCATGTGATCTCCATAATTCGCTAGCATATGTGTCAGCTCATTATTCATAGGAATTATGACTCGGGAATAGCAAGCCTAATAGTATTTTTTTTTCCCAATATGCATGGCTTGCTGTTCTGATGCCATTTTTGTGTTTTTCTCTACAAAAATTAGCAATAAGTTAGAAATTTGAATAGCTCACTGTTCCATTATCTTCTCTGTGTTTTCTTAACAGTGAGCTAAAAATTTGAATAGCCTGCTATTCCATTGACGTCTCTGTGTTTTTACAGTGTGCTAAGCATGAATAAGATGGGAGGAAGATCAATTCATAGTGAGCCACAAGTGCTAATGATCTCTAATGCTGCACGAGAAATCCTAGCAAGGGCAGTATGGATAGCTTACCTTAACTGTCTACAGCAATCCAACGAGACGGTGGCAATTGAGTTTCTGCAGAACTTGCAAGAAAAGTATTCCATGGTGAGAGGGAGATAGATAGCAGTCACATATGACATAATTGTTGAAGTTTCAGGACTACGAGTCATTGGACTAGTGTGGACTTTGAAAAAGGTGAGACTGCGAGACACCATAACCATCTTCCAAGATGAAGGGTAAAAACTTACTGTAAAAGGGAAAGGAGTCCTGCCGGCAACCTTGGGTGAGTTAAAAAAATGAAATTACAATAGACTACATTAATATTCAGCGAGTACTTTTGGGACACGTCACCATCTTTTAACTTCTAAAAAGATAAGAGTGAACGTTAAACCTAATTTCGGGAAAAAGAATACCCATTACCACTCCAGAATGTTTTCTCAATCACTCACTCAACTTATCCACCAAAACATTGAATGCATTTAGTAGTCTAGGCAATTCTCTTAAATATTCTTAACCATTTTTATAATTTTTTAATGTCAACAAATATTATTATAAACTTCTATAGTAGATTACACTAACACATTTAATTTAAAAATTAATTATGAAAAAATTAAAAGAGGATTACATTAATGTGCCTCAACTACTCTATGGACACCTCATTATTTTTTAGTTTTGAAAAGTATAGGAATGGACATTGAACAAGGTCAAATTTAACCTTCAACATCCTACTATATGGACACCTAATTATTTTTTAGTTTCTAAAAGCACAGGTGTGGACATAGGTGTGGACATTGAACAAGGTAAAATTTAACCTTCAACATCCTATCCCCGTTATTTTATTGGGTTACACAATGGAATAATGGCTGACTTTATCTAAGACCGGTCACATTTAACAATATTTTAATATTTTATTGCTTATTATTATTCCTCTAACCCTAGGTCACATTTTACAATATCGGCCTTGGCTCTTAAACCCTAGAATTTCCATGTAGTTTAAATGAAATCTCACGAACGCATTATGAAGACATTCATAACTTCCAAGTGCATCTTACGTGGTGGTTGTGCTTCACAATTGAGTTTACTGGGTTACAGTTCGAGTTGGAATTAATGGCCTCCGAGGGCAACCAAGTCTAAGCTAAAATTCTCCAACAGGGGGGAAGAACGACTCTGGTTCTTACACAACAATCCGGTTCTATCTCTAACCCTAAAAGAAAGGTTGTTTCCATTTCTGTGGCTTCAGGCGATGCGGTTTTAGTTAATATCGTTGATCCAGACGTCCCCGTGGCTAAGAAGGCTAAGGCAGTTAACTCTTCCGTGATGGAACAGACTGCTGCAGTCTCCAAAATTCGTGTATGCTTCAAAATATTCTATTTTCTTTTCGTTTCTTCACATATTTAACTTTTGAATTTAAATTTCAGACTCTATGCATTAGTAGGTGAAACCTATTTTCTTTCCATAGTTTTCTGTAGAAATTTTTCATATTAATCGAAACCCTAGAATTTATTGAGTCATTTCATGAGCGGAGTATGGCGAAAAATTGGGTTGAGTTATTCTAATATAAAATATTTCTCACCTACAGGAACCGAAGCTAGCTGAGACCGAGTCCAGCGAAGCTGCTGTAACTCCTGAAAAGTTCAAAGTGACTATTGACGTGCTAGGTGAGAGCGAGTCCAGCGAAGCTACTGTAGCTCCTGAAAAGGTCAAAGTAACTGTGGCCGCTAAGTTCCAAGTAACTGTGGAATCTACGCACGGTATGAGCATAACTGAGAATCCAATGGAAGTAGAAGGATATGGAACTAAGCTGGAGAAGGAGGATTCAAACCATAAAGACTAGTAGGTTTTTCTTCGTCGTTATTGGAAACGGCAGTAATAATAATAATAGTTTAGTAATTTTAGTGCCTTGGAAGTCATAAGATTACAGTTTTGATTGTCGATCTTTCAGCAGCAATTTTTCTCTGCAAATGTTTTTGTCGTGTCTTTTTGTGACAACATGATTCTATCATTATAATTAAAACTGAAATATTACTTTTGGTTCTTGATCTTTCAGCAGCAGTTTTGCTGTACAAATTTATTTGTGGTGTCTATCTCTCACCGACATGTTATTATTGTTATAATTGAAACTGAAATGTTTTCAGAGTATTTTCATTAAAGTGTATTTTGAGTAATAGTTTGTCAATGTTCCATGTACAATAGTTTGCGAAAGTTCTATGTAGTGTCTTTCTGTGATGCGATGTTATTAGTGTTATAACCGAAACAGAAATGTTCTCACGGTATCTTCATTAAAGCATATCTTGTGTAATAGTTTGTCAAAGTTCTAAGTAAATGGAAAACTGATTGATCTAATGACTTTCTTATCATCGTTAGATTACTAGCTGCTTGATTGAATACTCGAAAGCGAATGGGTGCACTTCATGGACAGTTTCTTATTATCCTTAGACTCTCTAGTTTTATTACGGTGGATAATTTATTTGGGATGTCAAATTTATATTTAATAGCATTTTCAAGGAGGATATTGTCTTTTCTTTTGTAAGCTAGAGTAGGACCTTTCATTTTCTATTAACTCCAATTAAAACAGGTACATTCATTTGATGACCTCAACCTGCCCTGAAGGGAAATGGAGTCTGTTGGCCATATTATGTTTTTATAAGCCAACCAGTAATAGAAAACAATAAGTCTACTTGTCCATGCCAAATGCACTATACAGTCAAAAAAACTAATCCTATATCCTATCGACATAAAGATCTATGAACAGAAAAAGGAGAGCTCTCAGTGATCTAGCAAAGAAAACCTTAAACATGGCTAGAAGGATTAGTTTACCATATTTCTAGGCGGATTTTCTTTTTCTTTTATCTCAAGAACTATCTTCTTCAACTGTTGTTGAATCTCCTCAAGCTTGTTATCCTGCATGAGTAGGGTTATCTGTAGGTTCTTCATTTCTTTTTTCAAATTTGGAATGCCCTGGGCCATCTCTGCCATCTCCATAACCACCTACTCCATTACCTTAGCCAGTAATCTCTTCATCACCCAATAAACATGTAGGGCCTATTTATATAGAGCCACCTAACATGTAGGGCCTATTTATATAGAGACAGGTGGCTCCAAGTGTTTCCTGGATGCGGAATCAGGTATTCCCAATCTTCCATTTCGGGGTCCGAATCCTCCTGCATGACTGTCCCTCTAATTCTTGTATTATCCTTCGAATGTCAGCGTTGGTTTCTTTACTGTACGCTCTTTCCGCCGCCTGCACCTTATGCTTCAATGTTTTCCTGCCTCATCTCTTGCCAACTGGTGGTGGGTTGCTCTGTTCCTGGCTTCTAGCTTGGCAGTCTCTTTCTCTACCCGTGCATCCCCTACCCAGACCTGGGCAGCCTATGATTACCTTGCTTCCCTGACCTGCTACGAATTAGGACGTTCGTGAGAATCATTCACCTCCATGCCCCTTATTTTTCTTCCCCAGGTTCATTTCATCCTCATGTTGTTTTCCGAACCATTGGGTCCCCTGCCCAGACCTGGGCAGCCTACCGTTACCTTGCTTCCCTGAAGGAGGACAGAGGACGTTCCCAAGAATCCTTCACCTCCATGCCCCTTATTTTTTTTCCCAGGTTCATTTCCTCCTCATGTTGTTTTCCCTCTGGATGGCTACCCTTCCCCATTCTGCCTTTCCTTGTCTGAATGTGGTAACCCTATTCTGGAGTTTTCTTTGCCTCCCATCCCACCTTCCTTTCCATACTTGGCTGCTTCTGTTGGTTAACCTCCCCGGGATCATGCACACTCTTGTCCTGCTCTATCCAGCACCCTTCCTTAATCAATTCAATTTTTCTGCCTTTCTCATGCTTCCCTTCTCTATCTTTTTCCTGGTATTACAGTGTATGGGTGACCGGTCTCTCTCCTTTCACTTGCCTTCTTCAACTCTTGAACTGCCCCCGTATCCTTACTCTTGTCAATACTATCACTGAGAAGAAAGGATAATTTCTCTCCTACATGCCTCTTTTCATGCCAGGTTTCATGATTTGCCTGCTCATCTCTACCCTTCTGCGCCTCCTCCCTCTGCGGCATGCCCTCTCCATGTTCGCCCTTTCCTCCCCTTCATAGACCTGTGCCAGCTATCTTGTGTTCCATCAATTGATCGTTGAATTTTCCCCACGCTTTCCTATCGTTACTCTGTCCCGTTGCTCCTTGTAATTATTTATTGCCTGCATACCATCCTGTCATCCTGAGTTATTATGTTAATGTCAGGTGGCTTGTCATACCACCTTTCTGCCTTCATAATAATCTCACATGCCACTGCCTCTTTCACCCGAAGGAGGATATTGTCTTTAAAAAGAGAGAAAACAGATCATAAAATAACAAATTAAATGACATTTTCTCTTTCATTTTTTATTAGTTTTTTTTAAGATAAAAGGTACTAAGGATTTCAAATTCCATAGAGAATATTAACCGTGTTTGTATCCAAGTATTTCATCGAATAAAGAGCTCAATATCAAAATATAAAGTATTAGTGGAACAAAGAGCTCAATACCAAACGATATGGAAAAAATTATGTTCTTTAAAATTATGTTTCAATTCATTTACACTATTATTTTTATATCAAAATTGAGGTAAGAGATAGGGTTATAATTGCTCAACTACATGAGAAGAAGACAGTTTCCGAGAGAACCTCTTAGCATCCAATTACCATAAGAAATGATGTAAAGAGGGAATCAACATGATTTAAAGAGGCTTAATTTTTTGGAAATCTAAACCTCAAAGATCTCAAAGAAAATATTAGAAAGTATTTTGTTGCCATTTCTTTACAGTCATCTTATATTTTTAATTTATGTTATGATATTTTTGTGTTATATGTTATTTGATTTTAGTTATACAACAAATATGTGGATTTCTATAAGAATATTAATCATAGTTATGACAATTTATCAATCTTTTGGTGGGTTAGTTTCCTCTTCCATAAACACCAAAAAAAGAATCTTAATTTAAATTTAGCTATTTAAAGTATAAAATGAATTCAATTTTAATTATGGCATATAAATCTAAAAAGTATTAATCCTAAAAACAAGTGAATTCAAACAATAGAATCTTCATTTTTGGGTTTGATAAATTTAATTATAATTATAAAAGATACACATAAAAATATATAAAAAAAATAGTTGTATTATAAAAGGTACTTATTCAAAAAAATTATATTTAAAAAAAATAACAAATTATTATATTTAAAAAAAATAACAAATTGTCCCATGGTGGTATGTTATCTCTTCTGTTTTGTTCCAAATGCTAGGGGAACATATTTGGTTGATCATAGTGGAATCTTGCCCCCTCTACCTAGTTTGACGTTGAGTTATCCCACTCCAATGAAGTGTAGTCAGTGGGCATTTGGATTTACCCTTGGTGTTATAGTGGAAGCCCTTAGATTTGATCTTGAGCCTCACCCAAATTGATCCAACTAACTAGGAATTCACCATGATAAAAATAAATAAATAAATGAAAGTGAATAATAAATTTGTTATTTGATTTGAGAGTCACATTGAAATGAGATTAACAGTATCTTATTATTATTATTGTAAAAAATCGCTTTTAATATATATATATATATATATATATATATATATATATAGCTTATTTGGTGAGGGTACATCATGGTTATTTCTAAAAATAACACCCAAAAAGGGCAGGGAATTGAACCCATGAGATAACATAAGTAGTGCCGTAACAACACACCCTATAAACATATATCCAATACTAATATATATATATATATATATATATATATATATATATATATATATATATATATATATATATATATATCTATAGAACATTATTGTGGATTATGTGAAATGTTACCAATATAATATTTAAGCAAAAAATAGATGACAAAAAAAGAAATATAATGTGATTTTTAAAATTAATTCTCTCATTATGGTTCCCTAAATATAAGATGAATAAAGGTTTTGAAATTCAAGTATTAATATTAATTTATTATGATAATTAGTATAAAAGTATTTGAAGAATAAACAATTGAAAAATAAGAGGTCTAATATTAAAATGTGGTGAAAATCTTCATTCCTTAAAAATATGTTTGAGGTAATCCACATAGTTGTTTTTCATATGAAATATTGAGGTAGGAGAAAAAATTAAAATTGTTCAAAGGAATGCTAAGAAACTATAAATTCTCAATGGAACATCTTATCATGCAATTATTATTGGAGATGATGGAGAGAGAGACATCAACAAGGAATCCTACTTAAAAATCCTCTAGGCTTAGATTGGAATGTCTAAAATAATACCCAAATAGGGCAAGGAATTGAACCCATTACATAGCATTAAGGAGTGCCTTAACAACAAACCCTATAATCATCTATCTAAGAGTAGTGGAATATATGTATATATATATATATATATATATATATATATAAAAAAAAATTATTGTCAATTATGTGAAATTTCAACAATATAATCTTTAAACAAAAAAATGATGATAAAAAAAGAAATAAAATGTGAGCTTTGATGTTGATTCTCTCATTATGGTTTACTAAATATAAGATGCATAAAGGTTTTCAAATTCACCCAACAATATTAATTTATTATGATCATTACCATAAAAGTGTTTGAAGAATAAAGAGTTGAAAAATAAGAAGTTTAATACTAAAATATGGTGAGAAACATCATTCTCTACAAATATGTTTAGGTAATCTACATACTTGTTTTTTATATGAAAAATTGAGGTAGAAGACAAAATTAAAATTGTTCTAATGAATGAGAAGAAAATATAAATTCTCAAGGGACCATCTTATCATACAATTATTATTTGAGATGATGGAGAGAGGAACATAACCAAGGCAACTTAGATTTTTTGGAATCCTACATAAAAGTGTTTTAGCCTTTGATTGGAACGTCTTTTGTTTTCTTGGCTTTGTAACCATCTTATATATTACTTTAAGTTATCATTTTTTTTTGTGTTATGGATAGTTCCAGAGTTGTTTTGTATCACAAAAGCTTATAAGGAAATTAATTATGGTTATCTAAAAGACTATTTACTAAGTTAATCTAATTTTTTTTTGTACTATTTTAGTATAAAAATAACTAACTTGTATTAAAAAAAAAATCCAATAGACTACATGATTTTAAACCTAATGTAAATAAATGTAATTATATAATGACTTTGTTCTTTTATTATATTTATAAGAAATATATATATAAAATAATAATATTTAAAAAAAAATAAAAAAATTATTAAAATTTAAATAATAATATTTAAAAATAAATAAATAAAATATTAAAATTTTAGGATCTCAGGGATTTTCATTTGATATTGACATTAAACCAAGATTTTTATTAATTTTATATATATACAAGTTTTTAAAATTAACTATGTAGATATGATCAACTAAAAAAATTAGTTTATTAAAATGTAAGATATTTTATAAATATTTAATAAACTTTCTACTTATGACACAATACTTACCGAATGTTACATCATATCAATTTCCATGCTTTGAATGTTTTGGGCTACCCTGTCAGTACTGATGCGTATATTCACAAATTTGACTTGAAATTAATAGCCTGGTAACACATAATACACATTTTCACGATGAGAAATGTAGTCTTTCGCAAGGCTGGTATATGGTATACCAGAGATTGGGATTTGCTACCCTGGAGATGGGTAACGTGACTCGATTAACATATGTAGCTTTCGATTAACACATGTAGCACTAGATCCCTAAGATTTACTAATTATGGGTGTTTTCCCTTTTTATTATTTACTAATTATGGGTGTTTTCCCTTTTTATTGTTATATTTAAATTAGAAGAATAACTAAGAATTCATCGTAATATTGAAGATCTAGGTTACTAGGTCCATTTCAGGAAGGGCGTTGCTGGGTTTTGACCTTCCTTTGCCATCCTCTTAATGCTATGTTCTTCTCAATGCTATGTTCTTCTCATTCTTAATGATATGTTTCTCCCATTCTTCTTCGTTAACTTGAGGACAATGCAAGGAAATAAGTGCACTTTAAGATTATTTCTTTTTTCATAAATTAAAAATAACAAGTTTTATGAAATCATGAGAGGAGATTATATTTAGAATTTCTAACTTTTTATTAAGCAATGTGAACTATGTTTGGGATTATAAGAAATAGAAATAAAAGAATGTTTACAGGGGTTGTAGTTAATGACTTCCAAGTGATAAATAAATAATAATATGGTGTAGATGGGAGAATATAATGAAAATAATATTTACTTTGAAGGTGAGAATGGAGTGAGAAAGAATATCAGAAGAACAATATTTATAATGATTATTATTTACTTAATATTTATGGAGCATGCCTTTATAAGTAATATAATTTTGAAAAAATTAAGGTTAAATGGCTCAAGGATTTAAGTGTGCCACTCATCGTCTACCATGCATTAAATAGTTTCTTTTGGAAATTTAAAGTGAGCCTAGTTGGTCATAGTCTTCTATGAAATTGCATATTTACTAGTTTGTGCCATCCAAATGACACATGTAATAATTTCATCTATCACATTTATGTGAACTCTATACACCAATAATTTTAATAAATGAAATGATTAGGTGAATTCTAATTCGTAAGTAGTAACAAATAGTGGATTCATTGAAAATAAAATATCTAGTATACTACCTATAAATAATTCATGATGATTGGGTTAGGCTCTATAAGATAAATGACTACTTGATCAGGTTACACAATGGATACTCGAAGCTGGCCAGAAGTGGTAGGGATCTAGAAAAGTTACAAAATGGATTCTCCATGATGGCCACAAGTAGTAGGGTTCTAGAAAAATAAAATAGAGGTAAATGTAGTAAAGTCTAGTAGAATATTATAGTAGAAAACACAATGAAGTAAAAATGTTAAGATGCCAAAGTAAAATCAATATGGTTTGGAAGGCCTAGAAAATGATGGTTTCATGCATATTCTGTAAAATATCATAATTTTTGCTAATAATGATAGGTATGATCAGATGAATATGAAGTGACAAAAGAGTATGCAAAGGGTGTAGACCTAAGATACAATAAACATAATAACATTTTTATATGTGATTTTGAAGAGATATTTAATACATGATAAAAAATTCTTTTTATAGGAAAAGGGGACCTACCTCAATAACAAAATAAAAGAGAACATTGAATTTAAAAATTCATAAAAATGATGCAATCCTACTTTTATTATCATTTATACACATGATATTTCCAATTAATTCTATTTATCTTAATGAGAAATAGATCATCTATGCATTGAAATTGTTAATTTGAGATTTGTTTAGAATGTGCAAGTGAAGTGCACAATCTATGTTAGTACATGTAATAATATAATGCTTATCACAATTCAAGGTATAAATGCTTTCACAAGTCATTGGTCTAGCAAAACACACCACCCTGGCACCAAATGTAAATCAACTAATTACTAAGAGTTACTTGTTCTAATATAATGATATTCTTTTTTTTAGCAAAGATGCAACATAGAGTAAGACAACAACCAATAAATAACGTTCAATCATGACACAATGTCCTACACGATGTTATTGCAAGAAACATAGTAAAAGTCAGTTAGAACTTAGTTCCAATAACATAAGTTGCATCAATAGCCATATTGTCCAAAAAAACAGACAAATCCATCATCTAATTTTCAACCCTGGGATTAGTTCCTAGAAATAAATAACCTAGAGTTGCAATATCAAGTAAGCATTGTGATTACAACATTGAAAAATATCAAAATTGAAGCTAAAGGAAAATTATTTGTTTTGCAACAAACTGAAACTACTAGTTGTAAAAAAATGAAATTCATGGAATTTCCAAATGACATAAATCATTGGAATAATATCATTGTAAGCTACCTGTAAGGACTAAGATAAGTTCTAAAACTACCTCATAATAAGAAGCTAAGGACAGGGTCCTACCAAACTAGAGGAGGTACCATAAAACCTTCAATTACATTATAAAATATAGACATCTAGAGAATGGAATAGAAGAGAGGAAGATTTCTATTACAATAAGCAACAATTCATACAATAGTCAATAGTTGGGTATGTATACAAAAGTTTAAAGGTCTAGAGTGAGTGATAAGTTCCTTGACTAGCTTTATTATTAGGTGGCTCATCATGTTACACTAGTACATTTACAATTTTGTACTATGTGAAGAAAGGTTGACTTAGATTAGTTGGTTGTTAGCAATTGATTTTTATTTTTCATTTGGTCACCCGATTGCATTAGTTTCATTCCATCATGGGAAACACATGTTGGTAATACAACTAAAGGATTTGATTTCAAGTTATCATAATGAGTTAGAATTATAGCAACAAAAGTTGCAGCAACTAGTTTCATTAATAGTAGTAGCAATAATGGAAATTCAAGGCACTTATGAGTTGCAACAATTTTATTGATCCCAAGGAAAGTTGCGATGTTCATTTTAGCAATAATATCAAAGTTTCACTAGATCTAAATTTATAAATTTATGAAGGCAAAGAAATTAAATACATATTTTTAACCAAAACATAGATACAACTAAATCTTACTTCAATTAATGAATGGAAAATCTTGAAACTACACACATGCAGAATGAAAGAAAACTAGCTAGAATGATTGTAACTTATCTTTGAGAAGAGATATAAGGGCTATGCATATTCTAGAAATATGTTACAATGAGTCTTGGAGACCTTTTTATCATTAAAAATAAATGGGAAATCATAAAAATCTAAAAACCTAAACCTCCAAGATGAAGCTCCAAAGGCTTGGGAGTTGGAATGTCAACTTTAGCAGGTCTTAACTTATATCCAAGGAGTACAATTTCCAATTGTCAACAAAAATAGGACTATGGTCAACTAGTTTCCCCAAGAAATGTTGTTTATGAATTTTATATAGCACTTAACTTTCAAGACATAAAAACTGTGAAAAATAGAAAACTCCCAAAACAAGAAAATCATGTCATGAGCTAGTGGAATAGGTGGGTAGCTACAAATATCCATCTCCAACAATAATTTTGTAGATAATTTACAATGTTAGGATTGAAGAGAGTTGAAACACTCTACCTATTGTGTCTTGTGAAATTTCAATAGATACTCTGGAGTTACACCTAGAGTTGTAGCAACATGGAGGAGTTGTAGGAAGATAGAGGAGTTGCAACAACTTCCCTTTTTCTTCCTTCTATAAATATTAGTATGAATAATGAAAATTTCACAACATAGTGCATAAGGGCAAGTATAAAAAATAGCAAAAAAGAGGTTATTCATACCTAAGTCAAGAATGACATGATAGTATATGAAAAGAGAATAAAGACGTGATGAAATGTGAAAGAATGATATCAAACATTTTACAGGAAAGTGTTAAAAATATGCCAATTTGGATGCCCCTCATGTTAACCCAACTTCATGTCATCCAAGAGAAAACTATTGCTGCTGATGATGATGATGAAGGTGGTTAACATCCACTGAGACAAAATTGGTCTATTGGACCTATAATTTTCTTAGTTTTTAATTATCTAGCTCCTCATCTTTCTTCGCAATATTGGTGTTGTAGCTTTCTTTTTATTCTCTACGATCTTGCAACTTCCTTTATCTTGCATCTCCTTTATCTCTTCTAGTTCTTGGGACACTCGTGTCTTAGATTTGTGATCTATTGTGTTCGTCCTTTTGAAGATGGTTGGAAAAGAAGTTTGGTCTAGGAGATCTACATTGCTATTAAATGAAGATTTATTTTTGCGGTATTGGAATCCTCATAACTGTTGCTTTGTTGGGTGGGGCTTTCTCCCTGCTTGTCTTGAGAGTTGTTTATTTCTTACCTGATTTCTTGTGATTCAGATTTTTCTCTAGAGTATTCGTCTTTGATGACGATGTAGCGTTTTTTTTGTGCTGCTTCCCACCATGTGGATCTGTGGTGGTTTTCTGTAGCAAAATTTTTCTAGCAGGCTTTTGGGCAATTTTTGGCTAGATGGCCTTTCTCAAAGTAGGATTGACATCTGAAAAGGACACTTTCATAATCGAGTTTATAGTTCCACACATAGTATTTACTTCTTAGGTTTATTTTAGTTGGGAATCGAGTGCTGAAGTCCATTTCCATATAGATGCGTGCATAGGTGGTACTGGAATATTACTCTATTTCTATGCACCTACAGTAAAATTTCCCAATTGCATTTTTTTATCGGGAAATCTGGTGTCCATGAAGAACTGCTAGTCCCACTAAGACGGGTACCTATCTTAGAAACAAATAAACTAAAGTTACTTTCATTTTCCTTTATGAGAAGTAGATAGGAGAAGAGCAAAGAATACCAACCTCAATCTTTCGCTTAGTTCCTTACTTGTTCCTTCTCCCCTCTTACAGATCTTTGCCGCTCCTTCCTTGCTTACCCTCTTCAAGAATACCTGTAAAGTCAGAGCAGCATAATACCTTCAAAGTACATAGATCTATAATCATAAACAATATAGGACCAGATATATACTGACCATACAAATGCATATATCATCAAACATACAAGGATGTGGAGGAAAACTTGAATAACTTTATTGATAGAAAGAGTAGAAGAGAGGATTACAACCCATTAATCTGACCCAGCATCATCCTCCCAGCATGAAAGCCCTTCTTCACCTCATGAAAAGCCTATATCACCCAACACTATGAAATTCCACCAAGAAGCCAACAGCACTTCCTTACAAGATATCAAATTCCAGCCCTTGGATCTCTGGGATGAGAGATCCATATATAGATGTTTCTAGGGGGGTGAGTCAGCTTCTAGGATTTTGATTAGTGTCCTCTCTCTGATAGTTCTTAGTTCCACTTATAGATTCATGATCTCTTACTCATCCCTGGGCGAATTCAGAGAGGCAAGTGTCATAGGAGAAGTTTCCGGAAGATTCCATGATCATCCACCTTGCAAACTGTCTCTTCCATTAGTCTACTCTCACCCATCACACCCTACAGAAGGGGTTTTAGTATGCATTGCACTTTTTTCATGTGGCAGGTGAGATGCATCACACCCTTAGCACTAAGCAGTCTGTATGGTGCATTGTTGACCAGTTCTGAACAGTTTTCGATGGAGAACTTCTGGGAGATGATGTAATCAGCTGACCTTGTTCCTTTAGGGTGTGAAACAACACTTTTAGGGAATTAGAATCCCTTGGTTTATGGACATATATGATTGGGGTTGCAGTATCCAAATATGTCTGTAATAGTTGCCCCCAAAAGCATGAGGTTGTAAATCTTTTGATGTCGGGTGAAATGCTTTATGATGAGGATCCGAGGTTTTTCGAAACGAGGGCGACCTGTAATAAGATACAACAAACTAAATTATATTCATAATATTTTCATGATCTAGCTGAGGTGGGCATTCCCATGCTCAGCTTTATAAATTCATTTTCATGTACATAGGACAGAGAACCGTCGGTGTGGCAGACTGATGACTCTGATAGAGCCATCATCCTTTGATTCAGATGATCATCTGTGCAGCAATGATGTACATTTGATGTCGCAGCCCAGATGGATGGAACTAGATCCAGGGTCTTCAAACTCATTCAATCTTCGCCCAAATGTGAAAAGATGTTCTGGAGTCGAACATGGAAAGACATCACCTGATTACTAGCCAATGATGTAAGCTATTAACATGTGTGAGAGGAATCACCGATAATGATGATGACCTTGAAGGTATGACAGTACAATTAACATGGTGTGAAAATGGGACTTGGCATCGAACACCATGCAAAATCTTTCAGTCGAAGGCCATTGATGTAAACCTGTCATCGGAAGTGAGAAACTTCCCATTGAGGCATGCAAGCTTCAACGTACTGAAAGGGGTGTTCCTAGGTGTTGTGGTCACCAACAACCCCCCTCTTCGTTTGATATTAGTAATAACATCAAGCAAAGGGGGACCCTTAGCCAAAAAAATCCAAAAATCTTTTTCTTTGTTTTAAAGAAATCTTTCTGTATCAGCTCCCTAAAGGCTATATATCACATCGCAATGGAGAAGGAGCGCTTGCTCAAAAGCGCACAAATGCACTAAAAAGGAGCGACGCGAGAAACCATCGCATCGCGCGGGTTGAAAGCATTTGATGAAGGGTGAACCTAAAGAAAACGCCGACAGCCGATATGCGACGTCGCACATCGCAACGTCGCATAAGGCAACACGAAGTGACAAAGCAAAACTGCGATGTTGCGATCTGCGATCTGCGACCAAGCAAAAATGTGATCTGCGATATTTGCGATCTGCGATAACATGTAGTAACGTCACAACCATCGGTACTGCGATACCAATCGCAGGAAAAGCTCATCGCAAGGGTTCTCCGACATACACGGTAGATCCAAAATTTAAACGCACACCTTAAGGGAAATTAATGACTGCATGCTTGAGTATCCAGAAATGATTGCATTACATTTATCGAAGAGTCAAGTCATGATAAATGTCATTAACTCCGCATTTATTAAATTTCAATGCTTTCATATCAATCGTCTCGTCATTTCCCCTCTTTGTTGTAGGGAAAAGTATCCAATACGGAATGACCCTATCCCACTCTAAGGGTGATAGATCCTTAGCAACAATCGAAGCAAAGCTATCTAAGATTACTTCTTTATGACATGCAAAAGAAGAAAGAAAGAGATCCACTCACCTATGTCTTTCGCGAATGATTGATCCAATCTTCTCTCCGTGCCGCTTGCTCCCAGCGCCTTGTCTTCTCACGGGCCCAGCTACACAAGATCCTGCAAACAAGACGAAAAAGGGAAACTACAAGCGGCATGCATTCATAATTGATTCAAGGATTAGAATAAATCAAATACGCAAGTAAGACAATACACCATTGAAACACATGCGAATAGAAGAACCTCAAGTGCTTTATTAATGGAAGAAAGTAAGGTTCAGGCGGTGATACAACCATAAGAGGCCCAATCCAGCATCACCTTCCCGACGGAAAGAAATCTCCTCTTCACCTCCTTCAAGCAATCATCCAATAATCCCAACTGTAAACTAACAGCAATTCTTTGCACAAAATTCCGGCCTCTAGATGCCATGGGATGAGATCCTTATATAGAGTTTTGGAGTGAAGATGCGTCAGCTTAATGTGTGACTAGTGTCCTCTTCAACTCCAGTTGTTCTTCAGTTCTTGAGTCCACTTGGAGATCCTACCTTCCACTTGGAGTTTTAGAACCTCTTACTCATCACTTAGGCGAATCTTTTGATCCAAGTGTCATTTTGGAAGCTTCCTGGGCACTGACACATTGAGGAAAGATTCCTCCACATGTCCAAACTCGCTCAGCGCAGGTAGCCTTTGTTGAAGTTGACATTCAGCGCAGGTAGACCATGGAGCAGTTGACATTCAGCGCAGATGCTCAGTGGAGCAGTTGACATGATCCAGAATTGACCTGTTTTTGAGTGTTTTTCAGTGGAGAACTGATTTGAAGAGCTGTGGTTTGCTGACCTTGTTCCTCTAGGGGTAGGAACAACATGTTTAGGGACTTTGGATCCCTCAGATTATTGACATTTCATGCTTCATGCTGTAAGGCACAAAAATGTCTATAACAGTTGCCCCCTAAAGTATGAGGTCGTTTATTGGGTGAAATGCTTTATCAGGAGGATCCGAAGTTCATTCAATCGCCGGGAGGTGACCTGTAATAAGATACAATACAATACATTATTTTTCATACTGCTTTCATGATCTAGCTGAGGCGGGCATTTCCCATGCTCAGCTTTATAAATACATTTTCTGTACATAGAACAGACGATCGTCTGATGGTAGACTGATAATTCTCTATTGAAATTATCATCCTTTGAGTAGGATGATCATCTGCTGCACATGTCAATGTTCTTTATTTCCTGAATATATATCGCAGCCCGGATGGATGAAACTAGATCCGGGGTCTTCAAACTCGTCCGATCTTCACTCTAAGTACAAGTCGATCCATGTGAGAATTTCTTGGAGTCGAACATGGAAAGACATCGCTTGATTACCAGTCAATAATGTAAAGTGTTAACAAGCGCAAGAGGAATCACCGATAATGATGATGACCCTCAAGGTACTGCAGCACAATTCACGTGGTGTGAATATAGGACTTAGCGTCGAACACCACGCAAAATCTCCCAGTCGAAGGTCATTGATGTATACCTGTCGCCGGAAGTGAGAAACTTGCCATTGAGGCATGCAAGCTTCAAAGTACTAGGGGGGGTGTTCCTAGATCAACTTCTTGGATAATGAGCTGATGTCGACAAGAAGCGATCTGTCAAAGGAGGGCCTTAATGAATCCCACATCAGTGACACAGAACGGAGCTAGTGATTGTGATGAAGGTGAAAACGATCTGTGAAATATGATTCATGGTGGCGGTCATGAAAGGATGAAAGATGATGTATGGCAGTGGATGGGACCCGGTTGACACTCTCTGAACGACATCTCTTGAACATATAACGACACTGATGTGATGGATCGGTAGCATTACCCCAAATTGTGATGGTATGGCGAGACCATGGTGAAGGGACCGGTGAATGAAAACAACCCAACCCGATGTGGTACGGAGGCAAAAGTGTCATGTTCAAGAGCGACTTGCTACCATTAAGCTTTGAGGTTCTCCCAATTTTTCTCCAGTCATTCCTGACTAGTACCTCTTTATTTTTGTCAAGCTTGAGGAGGATAACATATGCTTGTTCTATAACCTGCCCTTCGGACAAGCCCATCCCTATGTTTTAACGAGCCTAGCGATAGGGAAACTCGTTCTCGTCTAAAGACAAGTTTGTCACTATTTAATATATTTAACGAGTCTAGCGACAAAGACAACTCGGTCCTTTTCATTTTTAGAGAGTCTAAAAAGGTACGTAAAGTCAACTCCTGAGGTCCTTTTTCGTCATCTAATCCCTTAAGTCCGAAAAAGTATAAAACAATACAGAAGGGATGAATGTTCGATAGTTTTATCGAGCCGAACCACACAAGCGCTCGATATTTTTGTGCAATAATCCCTCAGGTCCAAAAAGATTAAAATCTAGAGGAGGGATAGCTCTTCCGGTCCTTTTAACGAGCTGGAAGGCCAAAACTCGGCAAACTTTTCATATTTTACGAGTCAGTGAAAAGAGCTCAAAGAAGACTCGTATTTTGAGGAACGAGTGATAAACAGGGATAGCAGCAGATTCCAGGTACAGGTTGGAATTTCCAATCATGGCAATGTCGCAAGGATGGCTAGGTGAAATCACTCTTCGCAGCTGTTCCTCAAAATAGGTAAATAATCAAGTGGATGTGAACGATCAGCCAAATGAAAAGTGGAGGTGACGGTGCAAACACGACCAAGGCTTTTATGGCTGACGGATTTACGGTCTCAAATGGTTATTTATCGGTTCATTTTTCTGAGTGAGCTTGAACTCTGGGGGAAGCTTGCTCACACGTGTATTTATTTTTTAACGAGCATGAACTCTTGCTAAAACTGCTCGGTTTTGCGTTTATTTTTTAACGAGCATGAACTTTGCCAAAACTGCTCGTTTTTGCGTTTATTTTTTAACGAGCATGAACTTTGCCAAAACTGCTCGTTTTTACCAGTCATAAGATAAGAACTGTCTCCTAGAGATCGCTATTTTTTAAGGAGCTTCATCTCACTACGCTTTGCTCCATATCCTTTCTTTATGCAAGTTTGGGTTACGACTAATCTAAAAAGCAGATAAATAATCGGTCCTCGCTTGCACTCCAAAAGGTTTGCATGCCCCCAGATATGAAGTATAACTTCAAGGCTGCCCCTACTTATCTGTCAAAACATTTGTTTTAATGGGTGAGGCTTACCTCTTTCAGGTTACCCAAAGATTGTTCTGTTAATCTTTCAAACAAAACACTTCCTTGGCATTGTCCACTTAAAATAGACAAAGGTGAGTGGCGCTGCCTTAAACACATAACTTTAACAAAAGAATCTTTTTCCAGAACAACCCCACTCCCAATTACCCCTTCTTCTTCATGAGAGCTTGGCTTTTTGCCGGCTCTTCTTTTACGAAGAGGAAGGAGGGGACGGGGTACGGACTAGTCATATTCTCCCGCGGAAATTCTACCTTATACCCAGGGTCTTTTCTGCCTAAAGCAGACCAGGATGCATGCCCCCTGGGTTCCAGCCCTATTTTCCCGAATCACTCGCACTCATCAGGAAGAAGAACCGGGGGTGGAGACCTTTCTTGATTGAATAGACCATTCAGGGTTGGTATGTGACTATTTGCGATGCGTGATCCCGGAAATGAAAGTTGGTCTACGAGCTTGACCATTCTTCCTTCGTGTGGAAAACACATTACTCTAAAGAGTGAGGAGACTATTGCTCCCATGCAATATATATAGTCTCGTCCAAGGAGTAGGTTATAATCCAAGGGTCCTCGGACGACCATCACGTTCATTTTAACGGTCTTCCCTTTCAGTGTAATACGCACATTGGGTAGGATCCCTAATGGTCGACTGGTTCCTTTGTCAAAACCTGAGAGATTTCTTATCTCAGGCAAAAGCGCCAGGGAACCCAGTGCTTTCCAAGCAATAGAGGACAGGATACTCACAGATGCCCCTTCATCAATGATAGTTCCAGCCATCACCATTCTGTATATTTGGACTATAATTCTGAATGGTATACTGGCTGGTAACCGGGGTCTGCCTAGTTGGTTCCAATCAAAGGACACAACTAGGTTGCTTGGTGGTGGGACCGAATAAAGGAGTGGGCGCATTGCCCAGATGCTCATCAGAATCGGTGTTGATGAAAAGAATCTGGATGGTGTCATCCTTATTCTCTTCAGTGAGGGTGTCAGCTGAAGATGAATCTTCAGTGATGGTGTCATTTGAAGATGAAACTTCTGAAGGGAGAACCGAGTCAACTGCCGTTTCGACCTTTGGACTTTCTTTCGGTCTGGATTCAGTAGGTTCATTTTCAGTGACTGACGCTTCAGCTGACCACTTGAGCGGGTCAGCTGTATTTTCAACCAACGAAGGACTTGGCGCGAGTTTTTTGTATCCAGGAGGAAGTCGTGACGGTGAAACCGGTCGATCTTCCAAAACTCTCTTTGCTTCGTCTAAGAAGGGGTAATGGTGGATGGCGTGATCGCCTTCACACAGTCTGCAGGGGAATTTTTCTCCCCTTCTTTGTCTAGAACCTTCACTTTCGCTGGTTGATGGTAGGCATTCAACCTGGCTGTCAGAGGTTGATGCTTCCGAATTGTGCAAACGAGGGGACCAGTCCCTTAGTATCCGGGGAATACAGGGACAATCTCGGTGGAAGTGGTCTCCTCTACATATGACACATGGCGATTTAAGCCCGGTCTGTGCTGTGTGTGGATTTTTGTTAGATCTCTTTTGCTTGCCCCCAGTCGCCTTTGGCTCCTTCTGCTTCTTTTCTTTCTTCTTCTTCTCCTTCTTCTCCTTGGGAGCTCGGCTTTTGCCGGCTCCGCCTTGTGAAGAGGAAGGATTGGAGGAAGATTTATAAGAAGTGGAAGGCTGGAGGGTAGCTCTAGACTGATCTAACTGTTGACTCGACTGTTCAGGAACCGTGGTGTTCTGAACTACACTGGTTGAGAATAGCCAATTTGGCAGGCCAATTATCAGCCCTGGAAGCGACAATGTGGCCATGTGAGGCGCACCAACTTCCCCCCAAGAGGAGAAGGGACTTGGATTCCCATCATGGGGGATTCCTTGATTGGTGTGTTCCATGTTCTCAACCTAAAGATCAACGCAGGAATAAAAGGTGATTATGTTCCGTTTAAAATGAATTTTATATGACGACGCTTTAGACACAACTTGCTTTTTCACTTTTTTAAGAGTCGAGAAAATGCTAAAGATGACTCCAGTCTCCTTCGATGTATTAACGAGCCCGAAGTGACAAATGCTCGGATGGACTTTTTCAGTTATAGAGTTTGAAAAAGGCCAAAAGAAACTACTCTGGAGTTCTAGGCAGAGGGTGTGCCAAACCTTTCGCGAAACCACAGAATACATTTTACGGTACGAGTGGTCGATCTTCGTGAATGCAGTGTTCACTGCATCGCGATCAGTAGGGCGGCCGACACGGTTTCCTATGGATAAAGGATTTATTCCTATAGGGGTCTCCCAATATATACACGACGGTACGTGGGAGCACAAGTCCGTATTGATACTTATCGCTTCACCGTGGAGGAATCACCCAACCACTCGATGCTAAGATATCACGTTTAACGACGCCGGAACACGTCTCTAGCTTAGACCTCTATGTGTTTCGTTATGTTTCAAAGCGTTATTATGTAAATTCAGTTCATTTTAGGTTGATCTTGCTTAGCAGTTTTCCTTTATGGATCACCACGTGACGTATGATACAACTCCTAAATGCAGTCTAAGAATGATAAGCAAGCTTTTTCAATTCTTTCAACTTATGAAAATCTTAACTACTGAGGGAAAAGAAAGACATCAACTTTTCACACAGATCATAGAGCACACACTGATGCACTTTTCCTAAATCGACATGCAAACTGTCAAAATGCACATGCACAATGCAGGTATTTCTTTTCTTCTTTCTTAATGTTGATGTATTACAAAAAGAAAGCTGTTGTATAATTTCGAATTCAATTTCAAGTGAAAGCAAACAAGCTTTTGTCCAAAATCAAAAGAACACCTTAAGATTCACTCGTTTCAACACTAGAAATACTGAAATTCGAACCATATGACGAAAGAAAATGCTCAATCAGCTATGAACAACAAATAAACTAACTCTTAGAATCAAAACGACACTTTATCACAGGTCTAGATCTAAGAGGCCACAGCAAGACTAGTTCACTTTCGTTATGGGAAACTGTAAATGAAGCAAGAAATACAAAAAAGAACAATCACAGTTTCTTCATACAACCGAGGCAGAATGATGGCAAAGAAAAGTAGTTTCAGATGGGTACACAGGTTGATAGCAGGCTGCAAAAACAATACTAAAAATTGGGCAACAGAAGGCAGGGAACCCCAGCTGCACAATGCAAAACTGGTTCAGCGCAGGCTCTGCACTGTCAGTTTGACATTCAATGCAGGTAGTCCCTTTGGGACCTGCGTTGAAATGCAGAGAGCCTTCACTGCAGTGGCGCTGGAGAGAAAAGTTTCGTTTCTCTCAGGTTCCGGGTCACAGATTGCTCAAAAATCAACTGTTTTAGGCCAAATCAGAGGCTACCAATCAAGTACACACTAGAGGATGATGAAAGGAAGATGAAGACTACCACAAAGAGCTATTTAGAGTCCTTGTAGATCAGCTCTTCAAATCATAAACATGCCCAGAACTGAGCTAGAGTAGCTGCCCTCTACTTTGCATTCGAAGGATTCGAATGCAATTCGAGTCGGTACTCCCTTTGTTTAGGAAATGAATAGCAAGAAACACAAGCTACCAACAAGATACGATCCCCAGCGGAGTCATCAGTCTATTGTAGGGAAAAGTATCCAATACGGAATGACCCTATCCCACTCTAAGGGTGATAGATCCTTAGCAACAATCGAAGCAAAGTTATCTAAGATTACTTCTTTATGACATGCAAAAGAAGAAAGAAAGAGATCCACTCACCTATGTCTTTCGCGAATGATTGATCCAATCTTCTCTCCGTGCCTCTTGCTCCCAGCTCCTTCTCTTCTCACGGGCCCAGCTACACAAGATCCTGCAAACAAGACGAAAAAGGGAAACTACAAGCGGCATGCATTCATAATTGATTCAAGGATTAGAATAAATCAAATACGCAAGTAAGACAATACATCATTGAAACACATGCGAATAGAAGAACCTCAAATGCTTTATTAATGGAAGAAAGTAAGGTTCAGGCGGTGATACAACCATAAGAGGCCCAATCCAGCATCACCTTCCCGACGGAAAGAAATCTCCTCTTCACCTCCTTCAAGCAATCACCCAATAATCCCAATTGTAAACTAACAGCAATTCTTTGCACAAAATTTCGGCCTCTAGATCCCATGGGATGAGATCCTTATATAGAGTTTTGGAGTGAAGATGAGTCAGCTTAATGTGTGACTAGTGTCCTCTTCAACTCCAGTTGTTCTTCAGTTCTTGAGTCCACTTGGAGATTCTACCTTCCACTTGGTGTTTTAGAACCTCTTACTCATCACTTAGGCGAATCTTTTGATCCAAGTGTCATTTTGGAAGCTTCCTGGGCACTGACACATTGAGGAAAGATTCCTCCACATGTCCAAACTCGCTCAGCGCAGGTGCCTTTGTTGAAGTTGACATTCAGTGCAGGTAGACCATGGAGCAGTTGACATTCAGTGCAGATGCTCAGTGGAGCAGTTGACATGATCCAAAATTGACCTGTTTTTGAGTGTTTTTCAGTGGAGAACTGATTTGAAGAGCTGTCGTTTGCTGACCTTGTTCCTCTAGGGGTAGGAACAACATGTTTAGGGACTTTGGATCCCTCAGATTATTGACATTTCATGCTTTATGCTGTAAGGCACAAAAATGTCTATAACACTCTTCTTTGCGTAAACTGCATGATATACAACTGATATAAATCTATATGCAGGAAACATCTAAGGAGAAGGAAAGAGAGCCAATAAGACAACAGAGAGAAGATGCCTCCACAATTGGATGCCGCATGCAGCAGAACCGCGGATTCCAGAGTATCACCCAACCGGCACTGATGAAAATAGACTATCCAAGACTCAGAGTCAAAGGCGCACAAAAGCAGCGTGTTTACAAAAAATCCTGAAGCTAAGACTTGGTAAAGCAGAGAAAGAAGCGCAAGAGAAGAAAGACGCTCCAGAAAAGCCTAGAACAAAGAACGGAAACAATTCTAGAAACAGGGGGTTGTCCATACAGCGTGACTTCTAACTCATTGAGTCATTCGCACGACCGGAAACCAGAATAGAAACAGCAAAATCAGTTCAAAAGGAAACTGGGTTATACTAAGTGTGCGCACAGCGAATACACCCAGCTAGAGAAAGGTTTTCGAAAATATCTTCTGATCTAACAGGAAGAGGTGCCAGCGCTTGTTGTTTCTAATTTCCAAGCTCGAACAAAAGAACAAGACAACCAGCCGACTCTTTCAAGGCGAACAACGCATTTATTACAGCACTAAGGAGCAGATACAGAAACGGTTAGAAATTAGATTTAGTTTTAGAAATAAATTTGTTTTAGTAACAGGGCGGTCATTTGAAGCCGTTCCCTGAATTTGTGTAAAGTAAAACTAGTCGGTTAACTAGTATTTAACCCTTCTCGTTGCATTGGAGAAGGGTCTGAAATTTTGTCAAAAAACTTGTCCTCAGAACATGCACTTTTGCACCCTCGAAGGGGGTTTTTGATGAATGGACGGATCAAGATTTATTTATGTTTGCATTTTAATACCTGCTACTGATGTTGCACTTCTGTACTCTTAGTAGGCATTAGAAGCAAGTAGAAATAGATCATTATTGCTTAGAGTCTGTAAGTTTAAATCAGTCATAAATGGTACTTTTATCTCTTGACTAGTTTCTGCTTGCATTCTTAGAGTAATATACAGCTGATGTTATTTATATGTTAATGTATGAATGAGTGGACTACCATTTGGCACTTTTGTACGGTGGAGTCATTGATTTGTGCTTAATACATGAATAGCTGATTATGCAATATGCTGTTCACAATCGTTTTGCTTAACTTTTTACGCAAGATGGTTCATCTTTATTGATTTATATTCTCATAATAGCTGAATAATCTTCATTACCAGTTATTCTGTGAAATCTTTCTAGATTGCATAATGGAAAAATTCTTCCCCGGGTTAGTGTAGATTAGATGTATTGTCTTCGTTAGATTAAAGTAGTATAAAATCATTTTAGAGTTTAGAACTAGATTAGTTAAAGAATAGTTACAGATTTTCTATTATCATTCTCTATATACACACACATCACTGTTTTCTACACACACACCCCTTAGAACGGGAAACTGGTCCCGTTATCCCCAGTCGGACCCGCTACACCAAACGGATACGGAGCCGCCAACCAGGTTCCCGACCGGGTGGGTATCCCCCTTGTTGTCGACCTGATTTCGGGGCCCTCAACATATTTGGCGCTAGAAGGAGGGCACGAACTATGAATGGCACCTAAAGCAATATCCAAAAACCATTCTGAGAGTAATACACGCTCATCAACTCCCTCGACTTCTTCGACACGGTTAAATCTGGAATTTGAAGTCGCTCGAGTATCTACCACTGCTACATATTCGAATATATCAGACCAATCTATTATTGAACCCCCTGAAATTCAAACTTTGATTCGTAAACTCCAGTGATTCTCCATTTTTAACCAGAGGTCTGATAAATCTAAAAGCAGCGTGACTTCGCAGTACAACCCTGCTCATCCCCTTACCAGATTAAAGAGTGAAAAATTTGGCACAGAGCCAAGTGAACTCCCTCTTCCTACCAGAAAAGGAGCAAGGAAAACACCTCAAGAGTCTGAGAGCAAGACTCTTTCATCCACTTCGTCCATATCAACTCCCTCACCGTGAAGTCAACCACCCACTTTTCCATTCCAACTCACTCACCCATCTTCCACAAATCTTCCTCTTCAAACATCAAAGATCCTGATTTCTTCACCTTCTCAGCATGAGGGGTCGGTTTCTGCACTTCCATTAGCTAGCAACTCCACGATGGCCCAGTCTCCATGGAACAATCCTGGGGCGGTGTTAATGCCACCACCCTTGAGTCCTATACCGGCCCATCCAGAGAAATGGCTACCTAAATTTAACCCAGAAGCAGGAACGCTAGCCGAAGAACATATCAATAATTTCATGCTTTCGGTTAACCTCAACGGAGTTACTAACGAAGACGCTGTTGTCCGGCTTTTCCCTTATACAATGCAAGGAACAACCGGGTCATGGTACTTTTCATTACCTTCCGGATCCATCACAAGCTGGGACATTTTCCAAAGTCAGTTCCTCACTAAGTTTGGTGATGACCAATCCACGGTGACATTGATTAATGACCTATCTAATCTTAAGGCTAAGGCTAGAGAACCTATCAAAGATTTTAACTTACGGTTCAACAAGATCCTCAACAAAATCCCCGCTGCCTCACAACCCAGCGAGGAAGTAAGATGTGAATGGTACATCACGGCTTTACCTCCAAACTTGGCTATCTTCATAGATAGGGCGAATAAGACCACATTAGTTGACAACTTGACAGAAGCGTTAGCAGTGGAAAAACGCGTAGTAGCCCTAGAAAAGAGATCCGCTATAGAAGAACGCAAGTCAAAGAAGATCTCTTTCAAAGAAGATACCAAGAAGAAGCAAACGAAAGATCCTTTCGATTTGGAAGGATTACAAAAAGTTTTGAAAGCCATGTCTAATGAGATGGTCGATATCAAGAAACAAGTAGCAGAGACTTCTTCGAAAATTCCCTTTAGGACTTTTAAAAGAAATCCTCCCATCGAGGTAAAACCACCCAGTATTGTCTCAAATGTTGAGTCTGAAGAAGATGAAGAAGAAGAGAATACCACTGAAGGGCAGACCGACGAGGAAGAAGTTGTAGAACTTCAAGGAATGCGGGACTTCATCCTCCCATAGGAAGAAGATCAAGAAGCATTTCCTGTTAGCACGAGAAGCAAAAATCAGCTTTATCCTCCCCAAACTACCCCAAAACAAAAGGGTGCAAGCCCTGTAACAAAAGACAGGGTCGTAAACAAAAAGATAACTGCTAAAGCGACCGAGCTTAGCCCAGTCCAATCTGAACAGACGCCTCCATCAAGAACGCTAATAGTGTCGGATGAAATGGACTATAACATCATTGATGACATGAAGAACACTAGGGCTAATATCACTCTGTACGAATTGAGTAAACTGAAACACCAGCAGAAAATCATGATGAAAGAATTACATGTTGTGCCTACCACATCTTTACCTACAGCTGTAGCTTCCCACAATTTGGGAAGACCTCCAATCAATACGATAAATAAAATTGATCCAAATGACATCGCCTTGATTGGAGGTAGATCAAGATCTCATACTCCTCCTTTTCTCCTCACATATGAAATCTTCAATAAAAACGTGCACAATTGCTTGGTCGATTCTGGTGTTTCGACGAATATCTTGCCAAGGTCAATATGTGCCAAATTGAATGCGCAACCTCAAAAATCTGTGGTACGTATAGTTCAACTTGATCGATCCCAAGTCGAAGTGATTGGTGAACTAAATCAGGTGACCATAAGATTGTTGTCTAACCCGAAAGTGTGTCAGGTTATCGACATTCTGGTAGCTGATATCCCTGAGTTCTATGGCTTAATTCTCAGCAGGGATTGGTTGGAGAAACTCCACGGATATTTTTCAACTGACTGGTCGCACATGTGGTTACCATACAATGGTAAACCAAATCAGATAAAGGTTGAACGAGAGTTGCACCAAAAATACATAGTGACGGAACTAGAAGGAGAAAATGAAGCCATCACATACAATAGCAGCATTGTAGGCAATTACGTAACAGATTCTTTCTTAGGCAATTTCAGTGCTCATATCTCACCATACTTAGAGAATTCAGTTTTATCCGAAGTTGAAAATTTCTCCCAAACTGATGACTCGAAATGTTTTAGTTTTTTAGATAATTCTGTAAATACTTCTTTATTTTGGAAATTATATTTTGACGGATCTAAATCCAACGAGGGAGCAGGAGAAGGATGCTTTCTGATCAACCCAGACAGGAACAAGATTATGCTCACATGCAGACTTGAGTTCGATTTCACGAACAACATAGCGGAGTACGAAGCCTTAGTTCAAGGCCTATACAAAGCAATCGGATTGAATGTTAAGTATCTTCAAGTCTTTGGAGATTCTGAGATCATCGTAAAACAAGTACGTAACACCATACATTGCCTGTCAAGTCATTTAAAGCATTATCAATCGTTAGTGCAAGATCTCACTGCACATTTTATAGCATTTAACATCTCGTCAATTCCAAGAATTCAAAACGCGAGCGCAGACCTGTTAGCTAATGTAGCCTCTAGGCTTATCCCTTCTGAAGAGTTTAGTCCTAATAGGTTTTCCATAGAATTAATTTTTAAACCTTCCATTCCAGACAATATCACCAACTGGAGAGTGTTCAACGACGACCCAGACATCGTAAGTTTCCTCACTTCTGAAGGATCCTACACAAACCAGATAATTGACGAAGATTGTCATGATCACCAAATACAACAAAGTAGCACTGACAATGCGATACCCAAATCGGTGGTCAAATTAGAAGACTTATATGACCTGAAAAGTCGGTTCAAAAGGTCAGCTAATGCCAAGCTTTACAGTTCAACTCTGAACTATGAATCAGTCAACCTAGGAACTGACGAAAAGCCGTAAAACGTTAATCTAGGCCAGGGCCTAGCCCCTGAAGAAAAGTCAGCATATATTCGCCTTCTAAAGCAGTACAAAAATGTCTTTGCCTAGAACTACGATGAGCTGAAAACTTACAACACTTCCATCATTCAGCACACTATCCCTATGATTGACAACGAGAAGCCCGTCTAACAGAAGCTCAGGAAAATACACCCTAACCTAGAAAATCAGATAAAAACCGAGCTTAATAAGTTGTTGAGAGCTAAAATAATTTTCCCCGTTAGGCATTCCAAATGGGTATCCAATATGGTGCCAGTTAGGAAGAAAAACGGAGACATTAGAATCTGTATCGACTTCCGAAATCTCAACAAAGCTTGTCAGAAAGATAATTTTCCCCTCCCACCTATGGAGTAAATTCTACAGGCAGTAGCAGGCTCAGAGTTAATGTCATTCCTCGATGGATTTTCAGGATACAATCAAGTACTGGTGCATCCCGATGATCAGTTAAAGACTACGTTCCGAACCAAGTGGGGAACTTATGCGTATCGAAAGATGCCATTTGGTCTGATCAATGCCGGAGCTACCTTTCAGAGAGCCATGGACATCGCGTTTAAAGGATTAGTCAATAAGTCAGTAGTGATTTATCTGGATGATATAACAGTGTACTCCAGAAAATGGAACAACCATCTCAAAGATTTGAAGCAAATCTTTCAAAGATGCTTGAGGTATGGGATTTTGCTCAATCCAAAGAAGTCTTTCTTTGCATTAAGCGAAGGGAAATTTCTCGGATTCATAGTGTCGAAATCTGGTATTCACATAGAACCTGACAAAATCAAGGAAATCTCCGAGATATCCATACCTCATAACAAGAAAGCCATGCAATCCTTCCTTGGACAGATCAATTTTGTCAAAAGATTTGTCCCGGATTTTTCACGTATTATTTCACCCTTACAAAATATGATAAAGAAGAATTCAACTTTCAAATGGGGTCTAGACGAGCACGAAGCATTCAACTTGATTAAGCAAGCCATTATCAACGCTCCATCTTTGGCTACCCCAAATTTTTCAGAGTCTTTCATCTTATACACGTTTGCCTCAGAAAAATCCTATGCTGCGATTTTAACTCATGCAGATGAAGAAAAGGTAGAAGCCCCAATCGCTTTCTTTAGCTCGAATCTACAAGGTGCTGAACTGAATTATTCTGACGTTGAGAAATAGGCATATTTCGTTTTTAAAGCAATCAAATATTTCAGACCTTTCTTGCTAAAAGCCCATACCAAAGTCATAGTACCATTTCCGGCGGTAAGAAACCTCCTGATACAAAAGGATGTGGGCGAGAAGAGAGCGAATTGGATCACCGCCTTACAGGAATATGACCTTGAGATCAAACCGACACACATCGTCAGAGGCCAAGGCTTCTGCAAAATGTTAGCTGGAGCATCGCAAATTCCTGAGAACTCGTCTGAAGAGGTACACGCGTATGAGGTAAGCCTAAATGACAAAGAATCGTTATATTCTGACATCATTTATTTTCTTAAGAACGGGTATGCTCCTTTACGTCTGGATCATACCAAGAAAAGAGCTCTAAGATTAAAATCTAAACAATATCAGCTCATAAATGATGTCATGTTTAAAAAGAATTACGATTCTGTACTTCTTAGGTGTCTTGAGAAAACTGAAGCCGAAAAGGTTTTGCAGGAACTTCATGATGGACCAGCAGGTGGACACTATGGCGGAGATGCGACTGCACACAAAATCTTGCGTGCAGGATATTATTGGCCCACGATGTTCAAAGACTCATACAATTACGTAAGGAAATGCCAAGTCTGCCAGACTGCTGCAGGAAAACAAAGGAAACCATCCATGCCGCTACAACCGGTCAGCATCGACCAACCATTCAGTCAATGGGGCTTGGACATAATAGGTGAGATCGTTCCTCACTCTTCTAAGCAGCATAAGTATATCCTTACGGCAACTGATTATTTTACCAAATGGGTAGAAGCAGTTCCTCTCAAGACAGTTCATTCTGAAAATATTATTGAATTCATAGACCAATTTATCATAACTAGCTTTGGATTGCCGACGGCCTTAATGTTTGATAACGCTTCATATTTTTCTGGAAATGCTATGACTGAGTTTGCGCTTAAAAGAGGGTTCAAACTAAAGTATTCTGTCAACTACTATCCGCAAGGTAATGGATTGGCTGAATCAATGAACAAGAACCTAATCAGAATTATCAAAAGAACAGTCGACCAAAACCAAAAGAATTGGCACAAAGCGTTGGTAAATGCTATATGGGCTGATAGAATTACAAAGAAAGCTTCGATCGACACTTCTCCCTTTAATTTAGTTTATGGGAGAGAAGTGGTTCTTTCAACTCACTTAGTCATTCCCTCTTTGTCTTTAGTATAGTACATCGATGAAGTACCTACTTCCTCATTACAATTAAGACAAATGGAAATAATCAAACTAGAAGCACAAAGAGAACAAGCTAGAAAAACCCATGCACATCACCAAGCGCTTATAAAATCTTCTTTTGACTCAAGCATCATAACCAGAAAAAACTTTCAGATGGGTGATTTAGTTTTAAAATGGGATAAGGCACATGAAGAAGAGGGCAAACATACGAAATTCCAGAAGTTGTGGCTTGGCCCTTTTCAGATTGTAGAAGTCATAGGCCCGTCCACATTTATGTTGCAGGATCTGGCAGGAAGGAGAGATTCTTTACCTGTCAATGGACTGATTCTCAAATTATATTTTCCATAGAAGAGAAATTCTTCTAAATTTTGTAGGATAGATTTAGTTTTTATATTTAACTTTGTTTTTCTCTTTTTGATAGATAAAATCCGTTGTAGATGATCATGTGAAAAGGATTCATGAAAAGAGCTCACCAATTCTCTATCAGATTTTGATTTCGCTTGTACAAATAGCAAAATTTTTGAAAAATCTGAATTTTATTATTGAAAAATAGAGTTAACTTCACCTTGATTACGATATTAGCTTCAATCTCAAAGAAATTTGACGAAGGCAACCTTTGGTGAAAAAATTGTTGTTGTATCAGCACTATGAAAGGTATCACCAATAATAAAATAAGTACTCTCTGCAAAGCTGTTGTTTTCAAAAAACTCTATTATTGTCGTCCAGAGCTTTCTTAAGGAAAAACGATGACTTCCTCCCGGCTAAAAGGGAATTGCAGCACCCAGAGAAATAATCCAAGCAAAACACTATATCTCAAAGAATAAGAGGTCTCATCACGAGCCGGCTTATCATGATCACAGATGTTATAACTTGCTGTCTTTGCAAAAACTGTCTATCAAAACAGGGCAACGAATTAAGATTGTTGCAATCAAAAGACAAGAGGTCTCATCACGAGCCGGCTTGTTCAGCAAAAGTGTAAATCGAGTGAATGACTGTGTCATAATTTGGCCACCAAACCAAGACATTGTTCTTTAGAGAATTAAAAAAGGAAAAGTGTGTCAAAAAGGATTTTTCTCTGGAATGTTGCAAGTAACCTCAAGCAGGAAAAAGGATCATTGCTGGATAACATGGTAACGCTATCGAGGCTATGGACGCTTGCGGGCAGCAGAGGCTCTACCTACGACAAATGAGTATGCTTCTAAGCCAGTATGCAGAGAAGACCTTATTTTATCTTTAATCACGACCTAGTAATGTCTGATATGAAAACAAAGAAAAAATCTGAGGAAGCAAGCAATTGGGATGAAAAAGGTTGAGACAAAGTATCATTGACGAGGTGAGGGGTAATCTACTCTATCTGTTTATAACAAAATTTAGACATATAAAAATTTTTGCTGTTTCGGAAGTGAACGGTCAATAGAGACACAGAGATAACTGGTTCTTCACAGTGAATCGCCATTGTTGTGGTCAACAAAAACCCCCCTCTTCGTTTGATATTAGTAATAACATCAAGCAAAGGGGGACCCTTAGCCAAAAAAATCCAAAAATCTTTTTGTTTGTTTTAAATAAATCTTTTTGTATCAGCTCCCTAAAGGCTATATATCGCATCGCAATGGAGAAGGAGCGCTTGCTCAAAAGCGCACAAATGCACTAAAAAGGAGCGACGCGAGAAACCATCGCATCGCACGCGTTGAAAGCATTTGATGAAGGGTGAACCTAAAGAAAACGCCGACGGTCGATATGCGATGTCGCACATCGCAACGTCGCATAAGGCAACACGAAGTGACAAAGCAAAACTGCGATGTTGCGATCTGCGACCAAGAAAAAATGCGATCTGCGATAACATGTAGTAACGTCACAACCATCGGTACTGCGATACCAATCGCAGGAAGAGCTCATCGCAAGGGTTCTCCGACATACACGGTAGATCCAAAATTTAAACGCACACCTTAAGGGAAATTAATGACCGCATGCTTGAGTATCCAGAAATGATTGCATTACATTTATCGAAGAGTCAAGTCGTGATAAATGTCATTAACTCCGCATTCATTAAAGTTCAATGCTTTCATATCAATCGTCTCGTCATTTCCCTTCTTCTTTGCGTAAACTGCAAGATATACAACTGATATAAATCTATATGCAGGAAACATCTAAGGAGAAGGAAAGAGCGCCAATAAGACAACAGAGAGAAGATGCCTCCGCAATTGGATGCCGCATGCAGCAGAACCGTGGATTCCAGAGTATCACCCAACCGGCACTGATGAAAATAGACTATCCAAGACTCAGAGTCAAAGGCGCACAAAAGCAGCGTGTTTACAAAAAATCCTGAAGCTCAGACTTGGTAAAGCAGAGAAAGAAGCGCAAGAGAAGAAAGACACTCCAGAAAAGCCTGGAACAAAGAACGGAAATAATTCTAGAAACAGGGGGTTGTCCATACAGCGCGACTTCTAACTCATTGAGTCATTCGCACGGCTGGAAACCAGAATAGCAACAACAAAATCAATTCAAAAGGAAACTGGGTTATACTAGGTGTGCGCACAGCGAATACACCCAGCTAGAGAAAGGTTTTCGAAAATATCTTCTGATCTAACAGGAAGAGGTGCCAGCGCTTGTTGTTTCTAATTTCCAAGCTCAAACAAAAGAACAAGACAACCAGCCGACTCTTTCAAGGTGAACAACGCATTGATTACAACACTAAGGAGCAGATACAGAAACGGTTAGAAATTAGATTTAGTTTTAGAAATAAATTTGTTTTAGTAACAGGGCGGTCATTTGAAGCCGTTCCCTGAATTTGTGTAAAGTAAAATTAGTCGGTTAACTAGTATTTAACCCTTCTCGTTGCATTGGAGAAGGGTCCGAAATTTTGTCAAAAAACTTGTCCTCAGAACATGCACTTTTGCACCCTCGGAGGGGGTTTTTTATTAATGGACGGATCAAGATTTATTTATGTTTGCATTTTAATACCTGCTACTGACGTTGCACTTCTGTACTCTTAGTAGGCATTAGAAGCAAGTAGAAATAGATCATTATTGCTTAGAGTCTGTAAGTTTAAATCAGTCATAAATGGTACTTTTATCTCTTGACTAGTTTCTGCTTGCATTCTTAGAGTAATATACAGCTGATGTTATTTATATGTAAATGTATGAATGAGTGGACTACCATTTGGCACTTTTGTACGGTGGAGTCATTGAGTTGTGCTTAATACATGAATAGCTGATTATGCAATATGTTGTTCACAATCGTTTTGCTTAACTTTTTACGCAAGATGGTTCATCTTTATTGATTTATATTCTCATAATAGCTGAATAATCTTCATTACCAATTATTCTGTGAAATCTTTCTAGATTGCATAATGGAAAAATTCTGCCCCGGGTTAGTGTAGATTAGATGTATTGTCTTCGTTAGATTAAAGTAGTATAAAATCATTTCAGAGTTTAGAACTAGATTAGTTAAAGAATAGTTACAGATTTTCTATTATCATTCTCTATATACACACACATCACTGTTTTCTACACACACACCCCTTAGAACAGGAAACTAGTCCTGTTATCCCCAGTCGGACCCGCTACACCAAACGGATACGGAGCCGCCAACCAGGTTCCCGACCGGGTGGGTATCCCCCTTGTTGTCGACCCGATTTCGGGGCCCTCAACACTAGGTCAAATTCTTAGATAATGAGTTGTCGTCAACAAGAAGTGACCCCTCGGAGGAGGGCCTTAATGAATCCCACATCTACGACACAGAACAGAGAAAATGATTTTGTGGAGGTGAAAACGATCTGATGATACATGGTTCAGGGTGATGGTCATGAAAGAATGAAGGGTGAAGGTATTGCAGTGGATGAGACACAAGATGGGTTGGTGAATTCTCTGAGCGACTTCTCTTGAACATATCGACGACACTGAAATGGATTAGTAGCATTAACCCCAAAAATGGATTGTACGGTGGACCAATGGTAATATGACCGGTAAATGGAATAACCTAACCCGACTCAATCATGGTGATGGAGTGAAAGTGTCATGTTCAAGAGCGACTTGCTACCAATAAAGTTTCTTCAAGTTTTCTTCCCAAATTTTCCCCAGTCATTGCTGACCAGTACCTCTTTATTTTTGTCAAGCTTGAGGAGGATAACATATGCTTGCTCTATAATTTTCCCTTCGGGCAAACCTGTCGCTATGTTTTAATTAGCCTAGCAATAGTGAAACTCGTTCTTGTCTTTATGGACAACTTTGTCGCTATTGGTTTTAACGAGTTTAACGACAAAGATAGCTCGATCCTTTTTCAATTTTAGAGAGTCTGAAAAGGGACAGAAAGGAAACTCGAGTAATCCTTTTTCGTCATATAATCCCTTAAGTCCAAAAAAGTATAAAATAATATGAAAGGGATGAATTTTCGATAGTTTTAACGAGCCGAACAGGACAAGCACTCGATATTTTTGTGTAATAATCCCTCAGGTCCAAAAAGATTAAAATTTAGAGGAGGGATAGCACTTTTGATAGCTTTAATGAGCAGGAGAGGCCAAATGCTCAAAAATATTTTCATATTTTACGAGTCAGATGAAAAGATCTTAAAGGAGACTCATTTTTTGAGGAACGAGTGATATTTTCGGGTAGCAGTTAGTTGCAGGTAAGGTTTGTAATTTTCCAATCATGGCAGTGTTATGAGGATGGCTAATAGAATCACTCGTTGCAGTTGTTCCTCAAAAGGGTAAACAATCAAATGGAGGCTTACGATCAGCTAAAATAGAGTGAAGGTGATGGTAAGAACATGACTAAGGCTCAAAAGCTAATGATAATGCATTCAAAATGGTTATTTACCGGAGATTGGTTCATTTTTTAATGAGCTTAAAATCTGGCGGAACATATGCTCATTTCTTAGCTTTAATTTTTAACGAGCTTGAACTTTACATAAAACTACTCATGCCAGTCATATAATAAGGACGTCTCATCGATAAGTTCAATTTTTAAGGAGCTTGCACCATTAGAAACTTTCCTCCAAATCCTTTCTTTATGTAAGCTAAGAACAACCAATCCTATGAGTTTAAAGGGTTGAGAATCTACAAACAAAGAAAATAAATGGTCGCTCTTCACTTGCATGCAAAAAGGTTTACATGACCCCAGGTATAGTGAAATAGAGTTTCCAGGCTACCATATAGAAGTTCTCACATTTGCAAGATAGTCTCCATCTGCATAGCAGATAGAAGCACTTCCCCGGCTTAGTCCATCTGAACGAATGTGATTCTAGCTCCAACCACCTAACCTTGATGAGGGAATCTTATTCCGGTCTAATCCCATTTTTCTAAACGGATGGGTGTGTCAGACTAGTCATATATCCTTTGCGGAAACCTACAATATACCCAAAGTTTTCATGCCGAAGCAGACCAGGGTGCATGCCCCCTGGGTTTCATTCATGGCCACTGAATTACTTGCGTTCTTCAGGTGGACAGATTGGAGATTGATGAGACATTCCTTGCATGAAAAGACCAGTTAGGGGTGGCATTTGACTATTAGCTATGTGTGAGCTGGGGAATGAAAGCTGGTCTATGAGATGGACCACTCTACTTTCATGCGGAAAACACATTACTTGAAAGAGTGAGGAGACAATGGCTCCCATGCTATAAATATAGTCACGCCCGAGGAGTAGATTATAATCTAAAGGTCCTTGGACTACCATTACGTTTAGATAAATGGTTTTCCCTCTCAAATTTATAGGCAAATTTGGAAGGATCCCTAACGGTAAACTGGTTCCTTTGTCAAAGCATTTTAGATTTCGCATCTCAGGCAGAAGCGATGGCGAACCAATCGCTTTCCAAGTAGTTGAGGAAAGGATACTCACAGAAGCCACTTCATCTATGATAGTACCAACTATGACCATTCTGTAAGCTTGTACAATGATTCAGAATGGTACATTAGATGGTAGATGGGGTTTGCTTAGTAGATTCCAATCGAAGGAAACCACTAGGTTGCTCAGAGGTGGGACTAAATAAACGGCCAGATATGACTATGAAGAACTTCCTTCCTATGGTAAAGGAATGGGTAGATTTCCCCCATGTTCATCAGAGTTTGTGTTTATGAAAACAATTTGAATAGTTTTGTTCTCATTCTCTTCGGTGACTGTATCATTTAAAGATGGACTTTCCGAAGACAAGACTAGGTCGACTGCTGTCTCGACCCAATGACTTTGGTCTGATGTGGACTCAGAGAGTTTATCTTCGATGATAGATGCTTCGACCAACCACAAAGGTGTGTCAGTCAGATTTTCAACTAGCGATGGACTCGGTAAGAGTTTCTTGTACCCAGGAGGAAGCCATAGCGGTAAAGTAGGATGGTTATCCAAGACTCTTTTAGCTTCATCCAGGAAGGGACAATGGTGGATGGCATGATCGCCTTCACATAGTTTACAAGGAAATTTATGTTTTCCTTTTTGCCTAGAGACTTCATTTTCACTAGTTGATGGTGTACTCTTAACATGATCGTCAGAGGTTGACAACACCGGATTGTGCAAACGAGGAGACCAGTCCCTTAAGATCCGAGGGAGGCAAGGACAATCTCAACGATAGTGGTCTCCTTTGCAAATGACACATGCAGATTTAGGTTTGGATGGTGTAGTGTGTGGATTTTCGCTAGATGATGCATGGTTTCCCCTTTTTTCCTTTGGCTCCTTCTTCTTCTTCTCCTTCTCCTTCCCTTTCTTCTTCTTCTCAGTTACTTGGTTTTTAGCTTTACCAACTTCACCAAGCGAAGAGGAAGGAGGGGAGGGAGAAACAAATGAAGTGGAAGGTTGGGGGGTAACTCTAGTATCATCTAGTTACTTATTTGATTTCTCAGGAATCACAATGCTTTGAACGACAGAGATCGAGAAGAACCATATTGGCAAGCTGATTGTTAGTCCTGGGAGGGACAATGTGGCCATATGGGGTGCACCAACATCTCCCCAAGAGGAGAAAGGACTAGGATTTCCCCCAAGGGGAAATCCTTGGTTGGTGGACTCCAATTTCTTAATCTAAGACCAACGAGGGAACAATGACATTATTCTGATTAAAATAAATTTTAGGACGCTTTGACACAACTTTCTTTTTCAATTTTTAAGAGTCGAGAAAAAGCTAAAGATGACTCTAGTTGCCTTCAATTTTTAATGAGCCTGAAGTGACAAGTGCTCAAATGGACCTTTTGATTTAAGGAGTTTTAAAAGGAACGAAAGAGACTACTCTAGAAATATAGACAGAGGGATTACCAAACCAACCGCAAAACTGCAGAATACTTTTTACGGTATGGAAGTCAATCTTCCCAAATGTTGTGCTCAGTGCATTGCGATCGATAGGGTGGCAAGCACAACTTCCTAAGGATAGAGGATATAGTCTATTGTGGTCCCCCAATATATACTCGACGTTATGTGGGAGCACAAGTCTGTACTGGCACTTGTCATCTCAAAGAGGAGGAATCACCCAACCTACGATGGAAGCGATAGTTACCAGGCTTTACGATGCCAGAATATGTCTCTAGCCTAGACTTCTAAATGTTGTGTTAGGTTCCAAGGCATTTTTATGTTCATTGAATTTATTTTACAATTGATATTTCGTAAGAAGTTTTCCTTTAAGGTTGACCACGTGATGTAGATATACAATTCCTAAAATGCAATCTAAGATGATAAACAATCGTTTATTCTTATTTTTGCAATGAAAATCCTAGCTACTAAGGAAAGAGAAGCAAGATTCTTTCAACATAGAGCAGAGAGCACACACTAGATGCAATGTTCTAAATCAAAATCAATAGGCAGTCTAAATGAAAATGCACATGCATGTATTTTTTCTGCTTTCTTAATGTGTGAATGACAAAAATAATGCTAAGTACAAATTTGAATTTTCTTCTCAATGTGACAGTACTAACGATTTTCTCTTCAAAAGATGAAAGGAAGAAAATGACGAAACTTTGTGATTTTGAATTGAAAACTTCTTTCGACACTTGAAAAACTATTAATTCAAATCAAATGCAAGAGTAATAGTGTAATCGACCATCAATAACAGTAGGATTCTTTTCTTTGACTGAAAACGAAACTTGTGACACTTCCAAATCAAAAGATGACAGTTCGACTAAGCTACTTCTTCGTAAAGGAGAACTGTAAATGGCAAACAATACATAAAAACATTCACAACTCTTTGTATAATGGAGGCCGAATGATGCAAAGGAAGGGATTTTCCATAGCAGTATACTGATCACAGAGAGCAAAATTCCTAAATAAAGCTGAAGAGAGTGAACAAAAAACCAAAATTTGGAGGCAGAAAGAGTCTTATCTGATCATCACACCTGTAACACAAGCAAACAGGGATGCATCTCACCTACTGCACATGGGAGGTGTTATGCATCCAAATTACCTAGAGGAGAAGGTGCAATGGTCTAGGGACGAGACTTCAACTTGGTTTCTGGTCACAATTTGCAGCTTAGTTCAGGGATTCAGGCCGAGCTAATGATAGTCAATAAATGAAAATCATAGTGGCTGATCTAATGAGGATAGTTGAGCCACCACCAGGGAAATTAGGATGTTTTCAAATCAATTGTTCAGTCTATAAACAAAACCCAGAGATAGATTGAAGCATCATTGATCTACTTTGCACTTGCATAGCAAATGCAGTTCGAAGGCTAGCTGGCTTAACTTCAGGCTCTATCTGTAGTTTATAAAGAAAACAAATATACAGAACCAAATAAGCTATTCTCTCCCCATTGGAGTCGCCATTTTGTTATCAGGAAATCTAGTGTCCATGCAGAGCTACTAGTCCCACTAAGACGGGTAGCTATCTTAGAAACAAACAAATTAAAGTTACTTTCATTTTCCTTTATGAGAAGCAGATAGGAGAAGAGAAAAGAATACCAACCTCATTCTTTCACTTGGTTCCTTACTTGTTCCTTCTCCCCTCTGACAGATCTTTGTCACTCCTTCCTTTCTTACCCACTTCAAGAGTCCCTGTAAAGTCAGAGCAGCATAATACCTTCAAAGTACAGAGATCCATAATCATAAACAATATAGGACCAGATATATGTTGACAACACAAATGCATATATCATCAAACATACAAGAATGTGGAGGAAAACTTGAATAGCTTTATTGATAGAAAGAGTAGAAGAGAGGATTACAACCCATTGATCTGACCCAACGTCATCCTCCCAGCATGAAAGCCCTTCTTCTCTCGATGAAAAGCTTAGATCACCCAACACTATGAAATTCCACCAAGAAACCAACAACACTTGCTTACAAGATATCAAATTCCAGCCCTTGGATCTCTGGGATGACGGATCCATATATAGATGTTTTTAGGGGGGTGAGTCAGCTTCTGGGATTTTGATTAGTGTCCTCTCTCTGTTAGTTCTTAGTTCCACTTGGAGATTCATGATCTCTTACTCATCCTTAGGCGAATTTAGAGAGGCAAGTGTCACAAGAGAAGTTTCTGGAAGATTCCATGATCATCCACCTTGTAAACTGTCTCTGCCATTTGTCTACTCTCACCCATCGCACCCTACAGAAGGGGTTTTCAATATGCATTGCACTTTTTGCATGTGGCAGGTGAGATGCATCACACCCTTAGCACTGAGCAGTCTGTATGGTTCAGTTTTGACCAGTTATGAGCATTTTTCCATGGAGAACTTCTAGGAGATGATGTAATCAGCTGACATTGTTCCTTTAGGTTGTGAAACAACACTTTTAGGGACTCAGAATCCCTTGGTTTATGGACATGTATGATTGGGGTTGTAGTGCCCAAATATGTCTATAACAAATTTCCAATGGCTTTTAGTGAGGAGAGATTCTAGAGATGCAAGGGTAGGCTTGGCAATCTCACCCAAATAGGTGTTGAGGTTATGACTAGTGTAGAGGGATCGAATGATGGGTTCCATGGCTTCATGAATAGGCCTGATTTTTCCCAAAACCAAGGGGCAGAATCTAGAATACGTTGTCTGCCTTCGGGATTTTCAAAATCTACTATAGGTAGATATTAATTTCAATAGAAATGATAGGCTTCCATACCTCTGAGATCCAACTGTGGAGAGCTATTAGCCGTGGCCAAAAACCATTGAACCGGCAGATTGGGGCACTTTCGAAAAACTTCACGGCCTCATTGAGTGAGGCCTGGACCACCTAGACAGTGGGAGCTAGGACTTCTGTGATGATATGGGCAGGAGCTTTCCCTTCAGAAGCAGATGAGCCAGTAGCTATTTCCGCGAAGCTGGGAGCCATATTTTACTTGCCCATAGAACCCAGCCATAGAGAAATGAGGTAGAAGATAAGATTAGATTTGGATCTAGTCACAGAAAATTAGATCTATAACCTAGCCACCTAGATCTAGATGTAACCGTAGAAGATTAGATCTAAAACCCAAAATGTGCCAAAAAACTTATTCACTGAAAATTTTCAAATTCCGGTGACTAACCAGATCTCACCTTAATAGTGAGTGCGGATCAGAATTATTAAACCTGCGAGTGCGCATGAGTAGAACCTGCGCACTCATGACATATCATTCAGATATCTTCACCATAGCTCTAAGAGATTATTGACCAACATTGAAAATTTGTGCCTATGGTCGCAAGTTACCTATAAACCTAGGTACTCGCTACTAAACATTGGCCCCCAACTACTTATACCCCAACACTCCTCTAATGCACACATTAAAACATTCCTAGGTCTTCCCTATGGTATGATGTGTCAAGTGTGGCTTCCTTGCACCTCCTCGCATTGGTATTCGGCTCTACCTATACATGCAAATGTCTCTTAGCCCTATCATCCCACTAATTTCTCCCTTTTCCTCCTTAATTTCCTCTCACATCAAGCCTCAGGGATGATTTTTCTTTGTGGGTCCGGCTTCGTAATAGTGGACCAATCGAATGATAACTAGGGTGAGTTGTCTACCATATGCTCCATTCTAAGCTCTTTAGGATCAAGCCTATGGGATCAAATCATGCTTACATTGTTGTCACCATGTGGAACCACAATATTGATCCACTTGTCACACATTTTTTTCTCACTTGAGTATCCAAATATGTCAAAACTACATGCCACATTTTCTCCATACTTCCACATCATGTTGGTGTCATCCATGGATTACATCATACCTCACTTCATCTCCTTTTCACCCTTTGAAGCTTTTATGGTAGAGTACACATGATGAGCTATGAAGTGGGACATATTCAACCAATAAAAATGCAGTGAGTCATGCATTGTCTTATCATGTCATCCCAACGCTTCAACCTAGGGCCTTCATCTCTGTGTCCATTTAAAAATTCTGAGGTAACTCCTGCAGGTTTACTTTTCATGCAGGACCTCCATTGACTAATCAAACTTGTCTCTGGTACTCCTCTATCTAGAAACATCTACCTAGTTGTCCTTTATTGATTCTACTTTTAGATCTACCGTATTTGGAAAAATGTGTCAAACATGGTGATCACTTTGACCCTTATCCATAATTAGCTCTACAAATTGGACTTTGGACGCACTTATGCTTTGATTGGAAATAAGTTTTGATCCACGATGCCATTTTTAGACCTCAATATACCATTGGAAGCCTCTTTCCAAGCACTATGGAACTATGTCACATCTAGGAGAAGTTGAGCTAATATATTGAAGAATAAGCTCCTCCAAAGCATGGGACACCATAAACACCATCGATATAATATGTTACCTTGTTACCTCATCCTACTATTATGATGGTTCTCTACCAAGGACTATAAGAAGCATGGGACTCCCCCTAAGAGTGAAATCAATTACAACACATTAGATGCAACCGACCATTTAGACAATGCCAACTTCCCAACAATCTTCCACTTTGGAAATGATGGAAAGAAACCAATCTCCACCCTAATACAAAGCATGGGTTTCTCCATCTTTTTACCTCCCCTAGAATCAATAAAATTCTCCCCCTTTGAGGTCAATGGCAAAGGATGCACACAAAAACTCCCCCTCAAATTTGGTAATCTACTCTTCAATTGATCCCACAAGCTAAGTAACTGAAAATGCTCATTGTGATTGAGTTATTTGGTTGGAGGTGAGACAATTCCTATTTGTTGCCTAAGATCTTCAAAGGGTTCTCGTGCAAGTGGTTTAGTAAAATTATCTATAATATGCTCATTAGTGGCCACATATTCAAGTTGAACAATGTTAGCATCAACTTTTCCTTGTAGCAAATGAAACTTGATGTGAATGTGCGTGGTCTTTGAGTGGACAATAATATTTTTAGAAATTTTGATAACACTAGTATTGCCAGACATTATTGGAATTCAATCAATCAATTTTTCCTTGATTTCCTTTAAGGTATACTTCATCGACATAATTTTTGTGCAACACATGGCAACAAAAATATATTTCCCTTCACAATACAAGAAAAAATGACATTGGGGAGGGGAAAAAAATGTCACCATAAGCTCATTGGTGATGGTCAAAAGAGCCATGTAACCAAAACCTCAACGTCACCAAAGGTGGCATCGCCAAAAGTATAGGTGTTGTAGTGAAATTGAACTTCCATCACCAATAATGATTTATAATGACGGATATTAACCATCACCATTTCATATGAGAAATGGTGACGGACCATAAGCCTTCGTCACCAAAGGTGGCATCACCAAAAGTATAGGTGTTTAAGTGACATTAAGGTTCCGTCACCAATCATGATTTATAATGATGGATAGTGATTGTCACCATTTCATGTGACCAATGGTGATGGATCATAGCCTCCATCACCAAAAACTGAATATCAACAAAGGTGGCATCGTCAAAAGTATAGATGTTATGGTGACATTCAACGTCCATCACAAATATTGATTATAATGATAGATAGCGACTGTCACCATTTCATATGAACAACAACGACTTATTGTGACGGATCACTCATGGCCATCACTATTGTTGCATATAGATGGTGACATTCGTTGATCATCACCAAAAGCCGCATTGCCAGAAGTATAGGTGTTGTGGTGACATTCAAGGCCGTCACGAATAATGACTATAATGACAGAAAAAAATCATCACCATTTCATATAAACAACAACTATTTATGGTTACACACCTTTGAGGTCCATCACTATTGACGTGTATATATGGTGGCGTTCATTGATCATCACCATTTCATATGTTGGGGAGTGTCAAAAAATGTCACCAAAAGCTCATTAGTGATGGTCAAAAGAGGCTCTATCACCAAAAATGGATTGTCACCATTCCATATGGATGTGAGGGCATGATGGAATCGAACCACCAACCTCCTTCTCGTAAAGCATGTGATCTTCAATTGAGCTAGTACCCTTTAAAGAATTAGACTTTTAAAAAGTAGACCTTGAAACTTCATAAATTGTCAATTCTATAACTTTCAATAAATTAAAGTCTCGACAATATTTTACTAAAGAAGCAAAGAAACATCAAAGTAGCTGGTCCCTACCTAATGGTTATGGGAGTTATGAAAAGTGGGTTGAAGGAAAAATAGCTATGTATAAGAGAATCAATATGTTCAGTTGAATACTCAATTAGAAGTGAAATTCGGAGACATTTATAATCTATAAATGACCTATAACTAGCAAATACACCAAATATTGCAAAGGATACGCCATAAGTAGATAGCATATGGAAGAAGAAAATTGATGAAAATAGATGCAATATGTTATAGGTTGAGTAAAATAAACATCTCAATGTTGTTTTTGTTTGGTGTTTAGATATCTGAATGATATCTAAGCTTCCGTTCAAACGTAACACATATCTTTGGAAACCATGAATGACATATGATTATATGTATAATATATATCCCCTTTACATATACCAATATGAAATTTGGAATTTCACAAGTCCGTACTCAAAACATGACAACAAGCAACAAATAAAAGAAATTGACTTGGAAAAAAAGAAATAGCTTCACCTTGAGCCTTGAGCTCATTCTCTTTATTTGAATTTAACTCATGACATTATTTATCTCACAAGGAATAAAAATCATCACTAGTATTAAATTAATCTAATAGAGACTTTGGATATCCCACTAGCATGTGTGTTTTTGTTGCAATGCGTGAAAACCATGGAGTTTCCTATTGATAGTAGAATAAGAATTGTTCCTCCTTCTCAAGAACACATTCCTTATTAATTGTTCTTACATCACAGAAACCAAAGAGACAATATAATATTACCATACACAAAATACCCTACCGAAATATATTCATAACTTAGCAAAGAAGTCTAAAATATGTTCTTAATTAATAAACTTTTAGTTCAGATATATTGTTTCTTTATATTTAAAAAGACTATGTTGTACAACATTTCTCTCTATTTATCCATGTAATTATATCATAGCATATGTCACACAATAGAAATTTACGGTACCTAAGGTAAAAAGACATTTTATCAAGAAAATAAATTTAGAAAAGAGCTTTGAAAAATATAACATTTTCATCAAAGCTTTAATTAATTTAACAACAATCTAGCTGGAGTTTGAAAATCCAAATCATTCATAGAGAAAAAAAATAGGACAATGGCCAAAGTCATTATTCATACAAATAAAGCTAGAGTCACTATTGGCATTGCAAATAACTGAGATTTGGGCAGTTGTCTAATAGTTAGAGCTTATTATCTAGGAAGACTCATCAATACCATCATTTTTTTCCATAATCTCTTTTGTCTCTAGATCCAGATTAGATAGCTTGCCATTCTCAAGTTCTACCTTCCAAGTATTGATTTCTCACTCACCCTTTAAAATACAATTCTACCACTCCATTTAAACTTCTTTTGTCAAGAGAATTGGCAAGACCTTCCCATCCTCTCTTCATGTCATTAATAACCATACATCAATGGTATAAAGAATAAAATATACACAAAAAAGGCCAAAGATGTGCTTGTTGTATACCTACGTTCTAGGACTCATCTTACCTTACTAGTACAAAGATATCACCGTGAAAAAATGACGTCCACATGGAGTTTACAAAACTTTTTTAAATCAAGCTCCAAGTAAACCAATCAAAATATGAACATCCTTTTAATCAATAAAATCTTGGACATAAGATAAAAGTGACCTAGAATTTAATGTTATATCAACCATGTCAACTAACTAACATCGGGTGAGAAATACAAGCCCTGAATATTGGATTAGTGAAATAATTGATGTGATAAAGCTCAAAAATAGATGACTTACAATTAAGAAATGCAAATAAGTGACTTAGAACTAAGACATGAGGTTGTCCTTTCAACTGTGTCGTTAAATGACTCTTCTTTATGTCAATTACAATTAAACTTTTTCTAATACCAGGTCGAAGTGGTATTCTAACATTAACCTCTCATAGTCTGTTTCCACGGCTACTTCTCAAGATCCGCTCCATTACTAGCATTTGGGGCTAGATAATATACATGGAAAAACCATCAACATGGAAATGAAGTCCACATCCTTGTAAAAAAAATGAGAGGAAAAAAAATATCCACAAATTGAAAAAAACTGTAGGGTACCTCATTCCTTCAACATGATTATTTTGTCATGAAAAATAAAAAATAAGTGAGGAGAACTGTAATTTTTGCCACATTTTGACAATGAAATATTTTTGCATATTCTATGAAAAATTGATGAAAAAATTTGGCTAAAGCTTGCGAGCATGAGGATTACAGTAAAACATAAAGGAACCACTCCAACACATATATAATCCTAAGCATAAGTATCTATACATATAAGTATTTATTGAGAAAATTGTATTTTGTGGAAATGTCGAAGTCAAATCTTTTAAATAACATAATTTATGGTACCACATCCTTACGATGTCCATTCAAGAGTTTCTTCCAAGTTCAAAGTTCAAAGAGTTAACATGTAGCCTAAAAAATCTCATATTTGAAATGGAGATAACCCAGAGATGTAGAGTATATATCTCACATTTATATATCCTAATTTTGAGACATTGAAATGTCACTTTTTATCAGATTATTGTTAATTCAGCCCAAAGTGCTAGAAAAAATTATTGATGGTTATTTTGCTTATATAGAAGTTTTATACATGCATTTATTTAAATAGTTAGCTTGCAATCTCAAACATATCTAAGGATGCAAACAATACGTTGCATCTTTAGTGCTAGTGTGTGAACTTGAGACAACGAAGTTCAACATTTAACAATTTTCCTACAATATGCACGAGCTGAAGAGGTGAACAATAGTATTGTAGGTATGTGTTATGAATATATGTATTGCAGGCCAATAAGAGTGTGGTTGGAATAGTCATGTCCAACCCTTTCAAGTTTTCCTATAATTTTCACTGGTCTAATGGGTGAAAAATAGAACTATAGGTGTGCATTCTACATCACTTATCTAAATCCAACAACTTTAGCATAGAAATTTCAAAAAATATGTCGAGAACTATTAGGTAACTTGCAAAATAAAAGAGTCAGCTTGATTGTTTCTAGAGAATACTAGATTCTTATATTGTTCAATGTAAATTCATGACACTTTTCCAAGCTTAGATGGACCAAAAAGAAACCGAGCCAGAACTTTATTTAAATTTGAGTGAAGAAACTACAAAAATGTTCTTATCAAACCATTACCATAAATAGAGCTAAGAAATATTTCTTTGTAAAAGAGATATTCATAGTGAAATGGACAATAAAGTGACCTTTTAGCATATTTAACGTACTACTGTTGTTACAATATTTGGCCCAAACAATAAATAGAAAGAAACCCATTTTCAATTTAGTAGGAGCATGTTGGGAATAATCTCACAATAATACCCATCATTCAACATTCTGACCCATTAAATCACTTTTAACTCCTTTTGAAGTCCTTCAACAAAGTACTTAAAATTTGTGAAAAATGTCATAACAATACTTCTAGCTATAGAAGAAGCATTTCAAGCTTTCCCTTGTTTTATGATATGGATATTTGTCCTTCAAATAGAGTTATGTGGCAGAGAGCCACTTTCACTCTTAAGAAAAAATGTGGTTGTAAATGCATGTTGAACTCTCTTAGCACAAATATGTTCTTAGTATGGTATAGGATTCTCAGACTAGTGTCAGGTTTAAGGGTGCCAAAGACTTTAGATTTTAACTATGATACGGTGCATGCTTGCCTTCAAGACAACATATTATTTCCAAATTTCATGTTGAGAAACCTGCAAATTTGTTTCCAGGAAAGGTCAAGTTAAATGGAAATTTTTTTGTATAATGGTTGTGATTGATATGGATGCACATTAATATATGTGTTCTTTTCCTAAATTTGAATAATTTATGTATTTTTTGGTGACCTTTAGCATAGTTAATGCACTAGTGCAGTTGTTACAATATTTGGGCCAAACAATAAACAAAATAAAAAACCATTTTTAATTTAGTAGGAGCATGCTAGGCAAACAATCTCACAATAATACCCATCATTCAACATTCTCACCCACTAAATCACTTTTACATCCTTTTGATGTCCTTCAACAAAATACTTAAAAGTTGTGAACAATGTCATAACAATACTTCTAGCTATCGAGCAAGCATTCCATGCTTGCCTGTGTTTTATGATATGGATATTTTTCCCTCAAACAAAGTTATGTGGCACATAACCATTTTCAGCCTTAAGAAAAGATGTGGTTGTAAATGCAGGCTGAACTCTCTTAGCACAAATATGCCCCCAGTATGGTATAGCATTCTCACACTAGTGCTAGGTTTAAGGTTGCCAAAGACTTTAGATTTTCACTATGATATGGTGCACGCTTGACTTCAAGACACCATATTCTTTAGGAATTTCATGTTGGGAAACCTCCAAATCTGTTTCGAGGAAAACCCAAGTTAAATGTAAATTTTTTTGTATATTAGTTGTGATTCATATGGATGCACCTTAAAATATATGTTTTTTTTCCTAAATATGAATAATTTAAATATTTTTTGGTCAACGGTCTTTTTTATCCAGTTTTTATCTAGTTCTGATTCGATTTGATAGTAGAAGGAACTCAAGAACTTGAGAGGTTAAATTAATATCCTCCCTAGCCAAGTTCAATTGTCGCTTGTGATGCGATTGTTGTTTGTGAGACAATTGTTGATCTGTACAACAAATGTATATATTGTTGTAATATGATCTAACTATGAATATGTAAGTGTTGAGCTATCTTTTTGAGGACCTTGTATTTATGAAAATGTGGAAGTCAAATCCTTGAAATAACACAATTTATGGTAATGGTAAGGTGGAAGTCAAATATGAAATAACATGATTTTGGATAGTTGAGAACTTCATATGTGTGCGTAAGAACTTAAATCCATGAACAGAGTCACAACTCATGATTTGAGTGTATATTTGTGTTGTTTTATACTATCCATAGTTGTAGATTTGTGTAAGGATATTTATCATAGTTATGGTAATTTATGAATCTTTTGGTGGCTTAATTTCCTCTACCATAAACACCAAATAAATATAATTATAAATTTTTTTATACCATTTTAATTTAAATGTAGCTATTTTACATATAAAATAAATTCAATTTTAATTGTGGCAATATAAATGTAAAAAGCATCAATCCTAAAATTAAGTGAATTCAAACAATAGAATCTTCATTTAAGGGTTTGATAAATTTATTTAATTTTTAGTTATAGTTATAAAATATATACATAAAAAATAAAGTAGAAATAATCATATTATAAAAATTAAGTATTCAAAATAACTATATTCCAAAAAAATTAACAAATTTCTCATGGTGGTACGTTATTTCCGCTACCCCATTTCAAATGCTACGAGCACATAATTGATCCATTGTGGTGGAATGGTTTCCCGTCTACCCAGTTTCAAATGCCACGAGGGAGACATGTTGTGATAAGGCTCAAGGAGTGGGTTATTCCATGAGCATGGAGTCTAAGCTCTCAACCCTTGGATTTATCCTAGGGATCATTGTCGAGGCCCTTAGAATTGATCTTGAGCCTCACCTAAATTACTTCAGCTAACTAGTGTTCACCATGGTAATAATAAATAAAATAGAAATTGCACAAGATGTTGCAAAGTAAACTTTAGTGAGGCAATAGAATATAACACTAATTTTGACAACTATTGAAATTTAAACATGAAAATTTAAACAAAAGGCAAGGACCATGCTACAATGCTTCATTGAGCCTTACAAATCATTTTTTTTTGCTAAAGAAAGAGTTAGACCATTTATTTAATTAAAAAATAAAAACCAGTTACATAAAGTACAACCTACCCAAGGAGAAGCGGGCCACTTAGTTATCGAGCCATACATATCATTAGGAATTGAGCCAAAGGCCCACAAACTCGGCCAAGGGCCCACTAACCATTACATCATGACCTCCATAATTAAAACTATCACCAAGACCATGCGATCTGTCTCCATAGATTGCACGGTCGAGGATCTATATCGGATAGAAAACAAGCACACCCTATAAGTAAAGAACCGGACCCGATACAGATTTTTGGGTCCCTATAATACTACAGATTACCCCATTAATATTGTAGTTGCATCCCTTATTAGTATTGTTGTTCCCCTATTATCCCCATATTGTTATTACTGTGCCCCATAGAATCCCTCTATTGTTATTTTTGTGGCTTTATATTATTATTGTTAGGTCAGTTGGGTTATATTGTGACTCCTTAGACTCCTATATATAGAAAGTAGGTTTTGTCATTTGAATCATCCAAGAATTTTTCATTCATGTAATGTAAAGGAGGTTGCACCCTCGAAGAGGCTGATTTCTAAGGCGTTGATCTATCTTTTCTATCTTTTCTTGAGCTGGTTTCATAATATTTGGTATGAGAGCTTTGGATTCTAGGGTTTCGCTGCTCCAAATAGGTCATCATGGCATTTTCGCTATAAATTTTTTCTACGATGTTTCAGAAGCTAAAAAAAAAATATTTAGAAGAAATTGCACTAAATCTTGGGTCTGAATTTTAGATCTTTTTGCGCTATATTTGCGGAGATATAGTCTGAGGAAGTTGGTCTTTTTCAAGACTCCTGAATTACATTCCAAATAGGTGACTTGGGGAAAATTGTCGTAACTTTCTCTCTGAGCATCGGATTGAAATTTCATCAGAAGGTATAGAAATAAGACAGACTATAGTTTCTTGTATATACATTTCGAAGCCAAAGGTCAAAACAGTGACTTGTGGCACGTCGTACAAGTTCGCTCTACTGAGCTAGTAAATAATCAGGTCACTGTGGGACATTTTGCATAACTCCTCCTTGGAGAATCCAATTTGGATCAGACTGGTGGCATTGGAAAGAGGACATAGAGGGCTACTGCAAGTTTCAATTCTAGAACTAGATGATTTGAAAGTACATAGATACATCATAGGCAATATCGAGCTCCTACAAAGTGAAGAAAGGTGTGTAGATTCTTTTAAATTTTTTCTTAAGATTGGTTTGAAAATTTATCTTGAAGGAATGCAAAGGGCATAGTAGAGCATTATTATCAGTAGTTGATGCCCCGAGGAAAGAAAATTCAAACACCTAGTAAGCAACCTGAAATCTCTAGTATGACTCATGAAGAAGAGGAAGAAATTCTACATAATATATCAAAATTACAGGAACAAGTGTAACAAATGTCATGCTCACAAAAGCTAACAGAAGCTAAGATAAATGGCATGGAACCTAAGACAAAGGGCATGGAAGCTAAGATGGATGATTTGAAGATATATTTGAAGAGATACATGGCATATTTGAAGACAGACTTGAAGACAGACATGGCAGATTTGAAGACATATTTGAAACATTTTCTACAAGAAATACTTACTAATGGTGAAAAGGTTTTAAAGGAAACTGATGATGTCAACAAAAGAAATGTTAAGCATGATTTCATAGACTCTAATGTGGGATCAAAGTCCCACCATATTCCAAAAATCGATATTAGGAAGTTTGATGGCAAGGATCCCGTAACATGGATATTATAGATGGAGTAATTTTTCGATCTTAATAATATGCAAAACACACAAAAGGTACGTATTACAACTTTATATTTGGAACCAAATTAGTTTATATGGTATCAATGGCTTTGCTCTCATAAAAAAATTATCACTTGGATAATTTTTACGGATGAATTGACAAAACATTATGAGGATACGAAAAGCAACACTTCTTTTAGCCAATTGATAAGTCTCAAACAAAACGGTTCAATAATGGAGCATATTGAGGAGTTCCAAAAATTGAACATAAGTGTAAAAAATATTCCAAAGGAGCATAGGATTGATGTGTTAATAGGGACTTTAAAGGATAATATCCAACATGAAGTTTTCCTTTGGGAACCTGATTCATTAGATAAGGCATTCAGGTTAGCAAGAAAAATGGAAAGAAAAATTATGGCAACCAGGAAGCATACCACTCACAACTATAAAGATCGAAGTGTTGTTGCCCCTAGTATTCCACAACCTATAAGGTTGACACCACAACAATTGGAAGAAAAAAGAGCAAAAGGGATTTGTTAGTTGTGACAGCAAATACGCTAAAGGTCATAAGTGTGCTGAGAAGAAATTACTCTACATAGACTGCAAAGAGGAAGAAGAAAAGGAGCAAGAAAGGTCAAAAGAAGAGGATATACTCCAGGAAAAATGCTTAGATAAAGAAGAAATGAATCCAACCATACCTTGTAATGCATTAGCTGGAATTACCACTCCTCAAACCATTAAGATAGAAGGACAAATCAAGAAGAAAAAGGTAATAGTGTTGATTTGATTCAGGAAGTACCCACAATTTTATTGATTGTAAAGTAGCAAAAGAATTGAATTGTTTCTTATATATAGCACCAGACTGTCAAGTGATGGTTGCAAATGGAGGAACAAGATGAAAGACCCATTGCTTTTTAAAGTCGTCCAATCAAGGGAAAGTTTTTACACAAAGCTTTTTATGAGAACGAAATGTTGGCAATACTCCATGCACTTAAGAAATTGCAACCCTACCTAATGGGAAGACACTTCAAGGTAAAAATAGATCGTGATAGCCTTAAATACATTTAAGAACAAAGATTATCCTCTGAAGAGCAACAAAAGTGGGTCACAAAGATGTTGGGTTATGACTTTGAAATCATCTACAAAAAAGGGAAGCAAAATGTGGTGGCAGATGCACTCTCAAGAAAGGATGAGGATGTGGAAGCATTGTTGTGTGGCATTTCTATTATCCAACCAGATTGGATAAACCAAGCATGGGAGTAATGGAAGAATGATGAAGAAGTGTGGGCACTTATTCAAAATTTACAACAGGATTCCAGTACGTCTGATATGTTTAGCTGGAAAAATTATTCTTTATGGTACAAAGATCGCTTATAGCTCTGTAAGAATTTGCAACTAAAACAAAAATTTCTTGTGGAATTGCACACTTCTCCCTTACGAGGTCACTCAATATTTTTAAAAACTTTCCACAGGGTTAAGAAGGAATTTCTTTGGGATCGCCTTAAATCAGATATTCAAAAATTTGTGGCGGAATGTTTTGTTTGCCAACAAAATAAAGTTGAAACAATTTAGACACTGGGTCTATTACAACCTTTATCCATTCCAAGCCAATGTTGGGAGGTTTCAATGGATTTTATCACATGTTTACGGAAGTCTGAGAGAAAGAGTGTCATCATGGTGGTAGTCGACAGAATTACTAAGTATGCACACTTTTGTGCATTATCACATCCATTTAAAGCCAGTACAGTATCTACTGCATTTATGGAAACAATTCAAAAGCTACATGAAAACCCAAAGATTATTGTAAGTGACAGAGATCCCATTTTCATTGGAAATTTTTGGAAAAATTTATTTTCTTTTCTTGGTACTCAGTTAGCTCATATCTCATCTTATCCTCCTCAATCTTATGTGCAAACTGAGATAGTAAACAAATGTTTGGAAGGATATCTTCGTTGCTTTGTATCTGATAAAGAGACACAATGGGTCAAATGGTTGCCTCTAGCTGAATGGTGGTATAACACTTCCTTCCATACAACAACAAAAATAACCCCATTTATGGAACTTTATGGATGTCAGCCACCATCCATCACATCATTTTTAAGAGAAAATTCTTAGGTTCAAGCAGTGGAACATCACATCGAGCATCAACAACAAGTCCTGCAACTCTTAAAGGATAACCTCGTGTTGGCACGGAATAGAATGAAACAACAGGTAAATCAACATCGTAGCGGAAGAAGTTTTGATGTAGGTGATTGGGTATTCCTATGGCTACAACCATATAAACAAATGTCCCTGAAGCAAGCTAAGAACGATAATAAATTATCACCAAAGTATTATGGTCCGTACAAGGTGTTGCAGAAGATTGGTACTATAGCATACAAAATAGAGCTTCCTACAGCTTCTCAATTGCACCCAAATTTCCATGTGTCATGTCTAAAGAAGGTTATAGGCGACAAGCTCCCAGTTCAAACAATATTGCCAAAACTTGATGAGGAAGGAAAAATTATATTGGAACCGGAAGCAGTCACAGAAACAAGAACTCGACAGCTACGAAATTGATCAATTTCAGAGTATATTATAAAGTGGAAGAACTTATCAACTGAAAATTCCACATGGGAGGATGAGAATTTTATACAAAATCATCTAGAACTACTGAAGCGTTGAGGACAACACATTTTTGAAGGAGAGGGGCATGTTAGTTCCCTATAATACTAGTGATTACCCCATTAATATTGTAGTTGCATCCCTTATTAATATTTTTGTGCCCCTATTATCCCCATATTTTTATTACTGTGCCCCATAGAATCCCTCTATTGTTATTTTTGTGGCTTTATATTATTATTGTTAGGTCGGTTGTGTTATATTGTGACTCATTAGACTCCTATATACAGAAAGGACTTTCTGTCATTTAAATCATCCAACAATTGTTCATTCGTGTAATGTAAAGGAGGTTGCCCCCTCTAAGAGGCTAAATTCTATGGCATTGATCTATATTTTCTATCTTTTCTTGAGCTAGTTTCATAACACAGATATAGAGACAACACTATAAGGATTTTGGGTCCATGTGGGAGGCTAACCATTAAGTAAGGAATCCACCCAAAATCCACCGATCTCACCCTCGCTGCAAAACTAGCACGTTAATTAACAACGCCACCAGACTCAAAGGTTAATAAACCCACATAAGCTAATTTTGTGTCCAAATGGCATGGTAACCATCATGCTACTTGCCTAGTAAAATTCCTAGGATTTCTTCAAATCTGCCAATCTGCTAGAACGTTAACCAATCTCTCGGTAAAGATAATTCAAAGGTGCTCTTTAGTGGATTTCATTTTCATAGAAAGACTTGTCTTATAATTTAATTCCCACTCGAGAAATTTCGGTTTAGTAGTTCTAAGTGCATATTCCTGCCCAAAGACCAGCTAAGTTGTTCGCATATAACTAGGCACTGCTTATCCATATAGATAAAAATTCCTTTGTAACCATTAGACTATATTATGCTAGTTTCCCCTTCTCTGGTATAACTCCCTATCCAACTTTTCTTGTCTGTGACAGTCTTCCCTCAATCTACCTTGGTGAGTCTCTATCTATTCAAATATTTTATTGCTCTTAACACACATAGTGCCTTCATTAGCTAATATATCCACTAATTTGTTGGTTGTTCGGTGCACATGAGCAAAACTAAGTGTTCTCATGATCTACAAGTGGGATTGAATCCATTGATAAACTTGTAGAAGCCACCAATGTCTCGATACTTTATTTGGAGCTAATCCATAGCAAAGTTTCTTGACTGAATTAATAATCAATTCGGAATGAGCTTCAATTATGGTATTATGAAGATTTGAGTCCCTCAAGATTTCTAAGCATTTCTCAAGGGCCATGAGCTCTACCATATTGTTGGTAGCCTTCTCCAAATGACTATTAAAGATGGTTTTTATGAAACACTTTCATCTCTTATTACTCCTCCATACCTAGCCATACCCGTGTTTCCTTTTGAGGCCCCATCTATATTGCATTTCATAAAACCCTAAGGGGGAGGTTACCAAAAATCCTTATGAGTTATTATATGACTAAAATTCATGTTTTTTCTCTGTGGGACAAGCCCTTGAAGACCCAAATGTAATAGTAGATGCACATCCATATCTTTTGGTTGTTCCTGAGGGGGGTTTTTAATGAGGGTCCCTATCGTCTCCTTAAGTTGTCTTAAAATCTAAGCCATGATGTTCTCGAAAGAATCTTTTAGGTTCTTGAATATTTTGTTGTTGCATTCTTTCTAGACATCCTAGATTATATAGCCTCGAACTAGAGCCCAGGCTTTGTTGATTATTTCATTATCAAAGAAATTTTTCCTCCACTTCTTCAAAGTATTGGTAATGCTTCCCATGTCTCAGTCGTTTGTATGAATATTTAAGCTACTTAATTCCACAAGGTGGAAGTGAATGGGCATAAGTTGAGTAGGTGATCCATAGTTTCTTCTTGTAATTCACATTGTTGGCATCTAGAAGGACCAGATACCCCTCTTTTACTAAGGTTCTCCCAACTCAGCATATTTTTTTTGCTGCACTAACCCCTTGAACAGTTTGATTTTCATCTAGCTTTGGTTCTGCCATAGGTCCTTCCATACCCAATCAGGGTTTGGAAAGTCAAGCCCAAGGGATATGCCTTTGGCCTCTTTAAGGTTAACGTTTCCTTCATTATTTTTTGCCATCTTAACTGCTTTGAATCTGCTGGTGTCAGAATATTTCTCTATTCCAAGAGGGTTGTTAAAGCTTATGCCTGTGCCGATAATGGGGAGTCATCACTGTGTATCAAGCTATTCCATATTCTCCATTTTCCATCGCTTCTTTCCTCATCCAAAAAGTCACTTACCCTAAGTAACCCTTTTTTGTCAATATCATTCTTGAGATTGGCAAATTCTTTTCTTAACAGTTTAGGTTCTTGTTGCCAATTATCTTCCCAAAACCAAGAAAGGTTTCGATATCTTATTTCGCAGAAACTATTCTTTTGAACAATGTCCCTATTCTCCTATGCTTTGTTCCTAATTTTTGAGCCTTTCATGAGCCCAGACATTCTATTGTGATCCCTTTCTCTCCAATTGTTTGCATATTTTTGATTCCAAATTTTGGCCCAAGGTGAGGCTGGATCTTTTACCCATCTCCACCATAGTTTTGCCCCTAAAAATATGTTAAGTATGTCAGTGTCATCAAGACCCAAACCTCCATGTGCCTTAGGTTTACAGATATTTTTCCCAGGCTACCAAAGACCATTTTTTTCTCTTCTCCTTTCCCCCAAAGAAAATCTCTTTGGATATTTTTTCTTTGTTGCATAACCACTTTAGGAGCTGGAAGGGCGGCGAACATAAAGATGGGGCCTGTTTTTAGGACAACTTTTGTGACCACTAGTCATCCTGCTAAATTCAAAGACCTACGTGTCTATTTTCAGATTTTGTCCTAGAGCTTATTGGTCATAGGCTCCCAAAATGCCTTGCTCAGAGGTTTTTCTGTTAGAGGTACCCCCAGATACATGGACGGAAGCATATCTCTTTGAAACCTGAGAATTCTAGAAATATTTCTTTGAATGGAAATGTCAGTATTAAAAAAGAAAATATTTTATTTGGTAAGGCTTGCCTCTATGTCCACAACCATTGCAAATTCATTTAGGATTTGTTTGTAGGCTAGAGCTTCGTTGACCGTGGGTGTACCCTACAACATGGTATTGTCCAAAAATTGATGGGTTAAAGCATATCCATTCATGTTGACTATGAGACCCTGGAATTGGCCTTCAGCTTTGGCAGATTTGATAGCACTGCCAAGCCCTTCGATCATGAGAATAAAGACGAAGGGTGAGAGAGGATCTCCTTGTCTCAGACCTCTCGAAGGTTTAAAGGTTGTGTATGGTGAACCATTTAACAGGATAGAAAAACTAGAGGTAGTTACAAGGGATATTACCCATCTTATCCAGTTATGGTCGAATCCATAAGATTTTAGAACTTCCCTGATGTAAGCCCAGCTTAGCTTATCATAAGCCTTTTCCACATCAAGTTGTATAATCATTCCTGCCTACCTATTTCTCTTAAGTGACTGAACCACCTTGTGAGCTTGGATGATATTGTTGAGAATTTTCCTACCTTCCACATATCTAGTTTGCTCCTTAGAAACGAGAGTTGGAAGAAGGGTCTTAAGCCTATTGGCAGTTATTATGGAAATAATTTTGTAGACCACATTGCATAATTCTATTGGTCTAAATATGTCTCGTGTCATAGCATTATCCTACTTTGCAATCAAGGATATGAAAGAGGTATTGAGAACCTTCAAGACAATTTGATTTTTCCTTGAGTACTCCACCACATCAATGATATCGTTCTTGACTATTCCCCAACATGCTTTAAAGAAGTCAACATTGAAACCATCCAGACCTGACGCTTTTCCCTTTTACATCTCTTTGATGACACTGATGACTTTGTCTTCATTCACTAGTTTGTTTAAATTATAATTATCTTCTCTTGTCACCAACTTAGGAATGTGTTTTGTAAATTCATTAATGAATTGTGATCTATCTAAGAGAGGTTTCTCAGTTATGCCTTGGAAATGTTGAACTAGAGCAGCTTCTATTTCTTTGTGGGTATTGAGTTAATTTCCTTAAGAATCTTTGATTTTTGAAATCCTGTTGTGAGATATGTCATCCATGGTAGATTTGGGAAAAACCCGTGTATTCCTTTCTCCTTCTTTTAACGATTGTACCCTTGATTTTTGTTTACAGAATATCTCCCCTTGCTTGCATAATCCTTCCCATTCATGTTGATGATGATCAGCTTGTTCCTTTCTGTCCTCGTTGAAGCCATCTGCAACGAGGATCTGGTTAATTTCATGTAGCTTTCAACTACTTTTTTGGCTTCAAAACGTTTACAAACTCATTCGTATTCCAATATTTAAGCCTTAGTTTGATGTGTTTCAATAGTTTATGTAGGAGGAACACTTTAGTTCCTTAAACATGTATATCCTTTGTCCACCATTTTTCAATATTGCTTATAAAGTTAGGATGGGTAAGCCAAATGTTTTCAAACCTGAAAGGTCTGTTTCTTGGACTTCCTATAAGGGATGCTTCAAGTTGAACAGGTGACTGATCCAAGGCACGAAAAGGGAGTATTGTAGTTGACAAGTCAAGGCCTATAAGGATGAGGTCCTCTGAGATAATAAATCTGTCCAGTTTTGGGGCCACTTGAGACTCTCCTCCCCTTTTATTATTCCAGGTGAAGATACCATTACTTGTCTCTATATCTACTAGCCTCATGTTGTTTATGAACTATTGAAATGTTATGGAATCTCTGCCTAGTGATCTGGTTCCACCTTTTCTTTTCCGATAGGGACTTGATCATGTTAAAGTCCCCGCCCAAGATCGATGGGATACTTGAATTCTTGTTTCTTAATTCCTCAAGTGAGGTAAGAAGCATGAGTTTGTCTTCAGGCTTTTGTGGACCATAAAAATTTGTGATCAAGTAAACTAACTTGTCCCCTGAAGGTTGGATAACCACTGAAAGATAGTTCCTGGATGCTTCAGAATCTAGGATTCCTAACTTATGAGGGTTCCAAAGTGTGAGAATTCCTCCGGCTATTTATCTGCTTTAACTTCTAGATATTCATATTTAATCAGGCATTTGCTGTGTATTTCTCTTATTTTTCTATGGAACATTTTCTTTCCTAGATAAATATCATATCTGGTTTTTATATTTTCATTATATTGTTGAGATTTCATTGTTTCCTTCAGCTTCCTAAACCCCTAATATTCCATGTTGTAAGATTCATTAAGAAATATTTGTAAAGGTGTAACTAGTTAGGTTTTTCATCTTACTTGAGTTTATCATGAGTTTTCCACTTTCAATCAGTAGCTCATTGTATTTTTTTCTTTCTCATTTCCTACCTAGGTTCTTGGAAGCTTCTCCCCCTATTGCCTCCATAGTTTTAACCACTCCGTTATCCTAACTATCATATTTTCTTTTGATCCCTGCACCCTTTTCCTGTGTTCTCCAAAGGAAAATATGTTGTACTCTGTTAAATTCATCCTGAGGTAGAAAATCTACTCCTTTGGTTGTTGCTTCCTCCAGGAACTTTTCTAGATCAAGATGGTCCATTTCCAGAATCTCCTATAGTTCATGATCCTCCGTCCCTACTTCGCTTGGGGTCATCTCTTGGTCCCTATGAAGTCCCATACTACTTGGCTAATCCTCCCTTTGCTGGTTTTTGTTCATTTTGTCCTTGAAGTTCTCATTATTTTCCTTCTTAATAGGATTGTCCTTCATTACTTGATTCGTTCTCTAATCCCCCTCTTCTTCTTCTAATATTTTGAACCTATTATGGCTAGTCTCTTTTTCCTCATAGCTTTTCCTTTGGTTTTCTCTCCCCCCTTTTCCTCTGCCCCCTACCTTGGTAAAGCTTTTAGTCTATTTGCCTAAGGTTGCTTTGATACTTCTTTCCATTTTACTTAAAGGGCAGTCTCTAAAGAGGTGCCTGTGTTCATGGCATTTGTGACATCTTAAGGGTATATGCTCATTGTCCACTACCTGTACCCATTCTTCATGATATACTTCTAGAATTATTTCATATGGAAAGGCCCAAAAAAGGTCCATTTCCATGAATATTCTTGAAAAGAAGGTATATTTTCCTCGCAGAGTGGCTTCTGATATTTTTAAAAAATTCCCTAGTTTATTATCTATGGCTTTTAGTGATTCTTGAAATGAGTAATCTAGAGGTAGGGAATATAGTCTTACCCATACCGGCACCAAAGTAAATGTTTCTTGCTCCGGAACAAAGTTTGTTACCCATGGCCTCATATAGAGGCTTGCCGCCACATAGAACTTGGTTCCCCCCTCAAACACGCTATCTTTATCCACTAGGTTCATAAAAACAACTGTGAAGAAACCCTTAGATCCAAGCTTTAGATCTATTTTACCCTTAGGTTTCCAATGGTTCTTTATCCATGCATGTAGTGATTTCTTTGTTGGCCAAAACGCCATGACCTACCTACTGTTGGGGTTAGTCTTTTGACTGTCTCCTCCTGTCTGCTTCTCTCTTCCATCTTCCTCATGCACTTCTGCCCGCCTCTATGCTCTGGTGTGTTCATGCGTTCCTCCATCTGCACCCCCAGTTTATGCTTCCATGGTCTTCTTGAAGAAGTTTGATACAACATGACTATAGGAGGGAGTGGAGCTCCCCCTCTCTTGCCCCTCCATGGTGGCCAACTCTATAATACTACTACAAACCCAATTTTCGCCTGTTTTCAAAGCGTGCTCCTATGCTAGTTTTCTGCCGATGGCTGAGCCTTACAAACCATCATAAGTATGTTCAAATTATCATAAAACAACTTTTTGTACTAAACAAAGGCCCCATTGCAGAGGATGCACGCGCATCAAGAGATTTCCCAAGGTACTCCAAGACCTTGCCCAATGTACTACAAGATCTAGCAGACCAAAATTTACATTTCTTGGTAAAACATTGTGGCATTGTATTCTTTTTCATGGTTATGGTCTAGGTTATGCTTGTGATCTTGGAAATGTTGTATCGATGTCTTATTTAATCTCGTTATGTGAAAATTTGGGTGAATGACTCTTGCTTGCATGTTTCTTAATATTTTTGAATCACATCATTTAGTGAAAATTCACAACATATAAATCTAAAAGAAAAGAGTATAGAAGGCCTATATTTATTACTCAAATTTTGATAAGAAACCTCACTTAAATTGATTTCCTAGAATCTAAGATAAGGAAAAGTAACAATAATAATGGAAAAAAATAATCTGAGAAGGCTTCAAAAAATTCATAGTTTTGGAATAGTGGTCATTAACCTATGCAACTAGTAAACGTGTCATTCAAACAGTCAGCAATTTACAATTACATAAATTAAATGGATACATGTCAAAATGGAAAATAAATTTTTTGAGGACCCTTCAACAAATCCTTAGTTTTGGAATAGCCTCCATTGATCTATGCAACTAGTAAACCTTGATTTAATGCGTCAACAATTTATAATTACATAAATCAAATGGATACATGTCAAATTGATGGTTTCAATTTTTTATTTATCCATGAACTTTGATATTATAAATTCGTTATTCAACATCAAATACATTTAATATTGAAAAAAATGTTTCCCAAAACATCAAATTCCACAAGAGGAATCAAAATATTTTTTTATAATTTTTTAATTAAAATATGTTTTCGAATGTATAAAGAGATTTACTTATCGGAAAAATATTTCATTATTTGATTGGAGGTTCTTTACACATTAGTAAACAAGAAATAGGTGTTTGGGCAACTTACACAATAGTTAGATGTCAAGTACAAGAATATTTATAAATATACATGTTCAATGCCCACTAGACTTTGAGAATGCTATTCAATGTGATTATACTTGTTGCTCCTAGGCTGGATTTTGAGCATGGTATTACTATAACATCGTCCATCCATGATTTAATTTTCTCTTTTCGTTTTTCTACTCCTAATGTCGTTGCTCCTTTGTCTCAGTCGATGTCTGGGTTTCGTGGCTCAATGGCCTATGCCCTATTCACGCTGCGAACCCTCCAGGTAATGAAATGCATCCTTTCCTTTTATACATTTAGGCACCTCTTTTTCCTCCCATAGTCAGTATTTTTCTCATAGTTTAGTTTTGGTTGTTTTGCAGGTTATCAGGTTTGCAGTTGAGCATGCCTGGAGCTGTCACTTCGGCCTCTGCCTAGTAGGCTCTGTCCACTTAACTAGTTTTTAGTTTTAGAATTAGGGCCTGTACATTCTGAGGGTATGGGTTCATCAATGCCTATTTGTTGATGTCCCTTGTCAATAGTCTAGCATCTTAGTCTTTTTTTACCGTAGGCTTCCTTAGTTACTGTGCTTGTTGTCTATAAATTTGTTTAAGATGGGAGCCGCTTCTGAAAACCCTCATCTAGTGTTTGTTAGCCATCGGTTTTGTGATTGTTTGTGGGTAATTTTCGACCTTTGCTATGTATACTTAGACATTTCATATTATAATGGAAAGGAAATTTGAGGGAAACTTTGGCTTGTCTTAATGGTGATCACTGACTGTTGGTTCTTTCGTTCTTGCTTGAAAGTCCTTGAACTGTGCTTGTTATCTTGTGGTTGTATTCGTAGTTTCTTCAACGAAAAGAAATTATCGTAGAATTTCTCGTACTTGTTCCTATACATTCAATGTCAATATCCCTTCATCAGTTACAAACCCTCATTCTAGAAATTTATTATAGTCTTGCTCTCTAGACTCTGTTTCTTTAGAAAAACAAAATAGACAAACTAGTCTGCATGCACTGTGTCAATTACTCTAATTGTTTGGTGAATTAGGAAGCAATAAACGAAAATGTTATAATTACACAGATGGATTCGAATTTGATGCTCTTTTATTATCAATGCTTGTATGCTAAATGCTGAACCTTTTTAATGATTTTATCATGTACATCTATATCCTCTGTTCACAGTTACCTGAATTGTGTAGTTACTTTTTCAATTGTAATTCTTATTAGTTACATAACTATGCTTGTATTCGGTTCTGCCTATGCGGCAAGATTTTACATTGAACATATTTGTGTTTTTTCCTCTAAAATGACAGAACAGTTATTAACCTACTGTTGATTAAAGAGAAACGAACTAGTGATCCTAACTGACTAAGCTGTCCCTAACTAATATTGAGATTAAAATAAAACAAAGTCTTACATCCTACTTTGACAAACTGAACATAAATAAAGAAATTTGCTAACACAACTTCCACCTTGGCGGAGATCAACACCCGGTCATGGTGCCCTAGTTGGATGCTCCTGCATCAGGCTCTAGGGGTAAAAAGAAATCATGACTTTGGTCCATGAGCTTCTCGACTGAAGAACCTGCCTACTCACTCTTCCTAGCATCAAGCCACGAACTGTCATCAATAGGATGATTCTTCCACTTGACCGGGTATTGAAGATACTTCTTTCGTCGAGTTCGTTTGGCCACCTAACTGTTGAGGATTCTCTCGATCTCGAGAGGTTGAACGTAAGGCATTTGTCTCATCCAAGTTTCTCCTCCATCTTGGGTATTTCGCATAGGCCGTGTGGTTCTGTCTTCTTCTTCTAGGTTAACAGTGTAAGGAAGTAGGTCTGCTACATTAAAGACGAGTGAAATGCCTATCCGTGGTGGCAGCTGTATCTCATAGGCATTTGCTGAAATTTTCAGAGGACTTTGCAGGGACCTATCTTCTTGTACTTCAACTTGTTTTATTCACCTCTAGGGAAGCGTTCCTTGCACAAATGCGTGAGGACTTCATCTCCCACATTGAACTGTACTTCCCTTCTTTTTAAATATTCTTTTTGTTTATACTTTTGGTTGTTGTCCTACAATTTAATTTTCACCTGCTCATGCAAATCTCTCATCGCGTTAGTGAAATCTTCTCCATCTGCACTTCGCCTTTCTTACTGTCCGAGATCTCGCAACTCATGCACTCCGTGAGGATGCATGCCATACAAGATTTGAAATGGACTACAAACTATGATGTGATCAGGTGTGTCATTATAAGTGAACTCTGCCTGGGCAGGCACTTGATCCCACATTCATGCATTCTCACCAATCAAGCTTCGTAGCAGGTTCCCTAGACTTCTGTTTACCACCTCTATTTGTCTGTTGGTTTGTGGGTGATAAGCAGAGCTGTAACTCAACTGTGTGCCCATCTTCTTCCATTGGGTGCGCCAAAAGTGCCCTGTAAACTTCACATCCTTATCTGAAAGAATAGATTCAGGCAAACCATGTAGCCTGACAATCTTTGTGAAGAAAAAGTGGGTCATGTGAGTGGCACCGCTAGTTTTTCTGCAAGGGATAAAATGCGCAATTTTCGAGAACCTATATACTACTACCATTACCGAGTCATAACCCCACTATGTCCTAGGTAGACCCAAGATAATGTATAAGCTGACTAATTCCCATGGTATACTTGGAACAGGCAATGGTGTATATAGTCCCATGTTTTGACTGTGACCCTTCGCTAATTGGCACACTTTACACCTGGTCACAAATCGTTGTCCATCCCTTCGCATCGTTGGCCAAAAGTAAAAATGGCCGAGTTGCTCGAGTGTCTTGTCTATGCTGAAATGTCTGGCTAGGCCTCCACTATGCTTCTCCTGAATAATGTTCTCCCTCATTGAGCAGTCAGGAATGCATAGTTGTCCTTCTCTAAACAACGGTTTCTCTTGCAAGTTATAGTGCAACCATGGACTGTCATTGGCCGCAAAATTTGTGTCAGTCTGATATAAATCTTTCAAGTGCTCAAAACCTAGCACTTGTACAATACTCTCCTACAAAAGTAAGGCCATCCTACTCAATGCATCCGCCACCTTGTTGGCCTGCCGACTGATGTGTTTCAACACAAAGGTGTAACTCTACAAATATTGCACCCACTTGTCATGTTTGTGATTCAGCTTTTGTTATTGCATCACATACTGCAATACAAAATTATCCGAAAACAACACAAATTCATTTCCCAGCAAATACTATCTCGAGTGCTTCAGTGCCTGGATGATAGCATAGAACTCCTTGTCGTAGGACAAATATTTTTACTTGCTTTCATTTAACTTCTCACTGAAAAATGAAACATGTTTATCCTCTTGGCTGAGTACAACTCCAAAAGTCATACCACTAGGATCACAACAAACCTAAAAGAGCTTTTTAAAATCTGGCAATCTCAGGATCGTTCTGTTTGTGATATTCTTCCTTAGTAGCTGAAAAATCCTCTCCGCTGCATCAGTCCATCAAAAAGGCTAACTAGCCTTTTTAATAGTGTCCAACATAGGTGCACAAATTTCACTAAAATTTCTTTTGAATTTACAGTAAAAAATCACCAACCCATGAAAACTACGTACCTCAAATAAGCTTTTTGGGGATGGCCAATTAACTATCAATAGAATCTTCTTTGGACCCATCTTTAGCTCATTTTTAGCTATTATGAAGCCCAAATAAATCAACTCTTTTTGTAGAAAAGTACACTTTTCAGATTTATCAGCAGCTTATTCTGCTGCAATTTTTCCAACACTTTCCGAACATGTTGAAGGTGTTTCTCCCTTGTCCTGCTGAAAATTTTTATGTCGTCGAGGTATACTATCAAAAATTTTCCGATGTATTCTTTTAGCATTTCATTCATTAACTGCATGAATGTACTGACTGCATTTCTCAGTTCGAATGGCATAACCATCCATTCATACAGTCCCTCATTAGTCTTGAAGGGTGTCTTCCACTCATCCCCCTCTCGAATTTGGATTTGATGATACCCGCTCTTCAAATCTATCTTAGAAAAATATGCTACCCCACATAGGAAATCCATCATGTTGTCCATCCATGGTAGTGGAAACCTTTACCGGATGGTGATTTTGTTGATGGCCCTTGACTCTATGCACATCCGCCATTCTCCTCAGTTTTTGGGAGTGAGAACCGTTGGAATTGCGCAAGGGCTCGAACTCTCCCTTATCAATCCTTTGTCTAGTAGTTCCTGCACCTGCTTCCTAATCTCCTCATTATCCTTGGGGCTCATCTAATATGCTGCCTTATTTGGCAAGCTTGCTTCGGGTATGAAGTCAATATGGACTTATGATTCTTTTGGGGGGGGCATTTTATCTAGCAAGTCATCCACCACTATATTCGTAAACGCCTGCAACATCTATTGAATTTCTGTAGGAAAATCTGACAACTCTGTATGCAACAGTACCATCTTTTCTCTCCTTACAACTGTATAGCTCACCTTGCTATCCTCAACTTGTTTCAGAAATAGTTTTCCACTTACCAACAATGCTCGTGTCTCACTTGTTACTGTCGTTCCTTCCTCCTTGATGGGCACAAGTGTGTGCTTGATTCCATCCTTGACAAACATATAGCAGTTTGTCTTTCCGTCATGTACCACCTTCCTATCATACTATCATGGCCTGCCTAGTAGTATGTGACATACATCCATCGACATTATGTCACAAATGACCTTATCCTTATATCTGCCTATTTGAAACTCCACCTCGCATTTCTCATCTACCAGCAACTGATGGCGTTTTTGCAGCCATGAAACTTTGTAAGGGTGGGATGTTTCAACCACTTCAATCTCAACTTTTCCAATATCTCTGTGGCCAAAAAGTTATCTGTACGACCACTGTCAATAATTAGCTTACAACAATTATCGTGTGACTTACAAACCGTCCAAAACAAAGCTTTCCATTGAGTTTGCTCGGTGGTTTCTTTGGCTGGTTTCAACAACACCTTGTTCAAAACCAGGGCTTCCCCTCTTTATGGAGCATTTTCTGCTTCTTCTGGTTGTGAAACATACACACCCCTCTGTCCAGATTGGTCTACTTCAGGACACTCAAATGATCTGTCTCCCCACTTGTGACACCTGTAACATTGGTAACCATCTCCTCTACCTTGGCCATTTCCCCTGCCTCACTGATATGGCCTACCATGTCTCGTATTGTCACCTTTTTTTACTGATCCGGAAGCTTTAGAACTATTGCCTTCCTCATTACTACAAGCAGTTTTCCCTCTACCATAGGACTGGCCTCTTCCTCTTCTAGCTCCTCGTCCTCTCCTGGAATTCTGCTTTCTAGTAATTTTCTCTTGAGCTGTCATAGAACTCTGATATGCTTCTTCAATGTTCTTTCAAGAAGGAATACTAATTTCATCTAAAATTTCTAGCCTTAAACCATTTATGTAAGTAGCTATCTTCTCCACGGTATCCTCTGTATAACTATCCCTTAAGTTCGCTCGATAAAACTCTTCAGTGTACTCCCTTACTATCATCCCTTTCTGTTTCAGATTCTGCACTTGCTTGTGTAGTGCAATCTGATAATCGTTAGGCAGGAATCTGCCCTTCAGCTTGGCCACCATCCTTGACCAGTTTTTGATTGGAAACTTGTTCAATCTCCTTCTCTCTATTTGGACATTGTCCCACCTTAGGGCTGCGTATCCCTTAAGCTTTGTCGCAGTGAAATTAACTCTGCGGTCTTCACTGACATCCTCACACTCGAAATCCTTATCCAATTCACTAATCTAGTCCAACAGAATCTATGTGGATAGGTTGCCATCATAATTTGGGAGTTCTGGTTTGGGTTTACTGCTTGCCATTAAGACTGACCTTAACAGTCTCATTTCCAGACCCTCTCCATCTGATCCATCTGTTGTCGCTACAACTTCCTCTTCGCTATCATCACCTATCTCTGGATCCCTTCTTCTCCCTGCTTCAACTGACTCCAGGTGCGCAGTAAGAATACTGATCTCCTCTCTCAGTCCATCCTCTACTATCCTCCGAACACCTCTTCCACGACCTCTCCTTCCTACCTCCATTTCTTTAGCCAATTCCAATACCTTGCTCTGATACCACTATGATGGGACCAACCCAACACTGTTTAGATTAATCACTAATTAAATGATATAAAGAATGATTAAACTGTGGATTAGGTTATGATTAATGACTCGACCTCGGATATTTTTGTAATCTGATGTGGTGGCAATTATGAGTGTAATTAATGTGTTGTATTTTTCCTTCGGTTGTGTTTCCCACTCCTTGTTCATGCCAAAACCTTCCCTCCTACTATCACTTGGTCATTTCTTCTCTTTGCTCCTTGTTGTCGAGGGTTTGCTCTAGTAAGGTTATGTTGCCTATGCATGCAGTTGCACTGCAACTATTGGGCACATTGTTCATGGTTTCTTTGTCTGAAGGTTTTGCCCTCACATTCGCCTGGGTAACTTATCGTCCTAGTTCGTTATGAAAATGAAGATGATCCTGTCACCTGTGTGAGTATATTCTTGTGTTTCTTCTGGAACTGTTTTAGCTGGCCTTTTCTCCACAGTCTCTATTCTGGTATGAGGTCGTCTTGTTGGTAAATCTCAGTGGTTTTGGCATGCACTCAGGTTGAAAAACAATGGCACTCTCCTATATTCGACTTCACTGTAGGTAACTTCGTCCATCCATGATTCAATTTGCTCTTTATGTTTTTCTGCTTCTAATGTCATTGCTCGTTTGTCTCAGTCGATGTCTGGGTTTCGGAGCTCAATGGCCTGTGCCCTATTCATGTTGCGAACCCTTCAAGTAAGGAAATGCATCCTTTCCTTGTATACATTCATGCACTTCTCTTTCCTCCCATAGTGAGAAGTTTGCTCACAATTGGGTTTTGGTTGTTTTGTAGGTTATGGTGTTTGCAATTGAGCATGCTTGCAGCGGTCACTTCGGCCTCTGCCTGGTAGGCTCTATCAACGTAACCAGTTTTTAGTTTTAGAATTAGGGCCTGTACATTCTGAGGGTCTAGTTTCCTCCATGCCTATTCGTTGATGTCCCTCAACAATAGTCCAACATCTTAGTTTTGTTTTTACTGCAGGCTTCCTTAGTTACTGTGCTTGTTGTCTATAAATTTGTTTAAGATGGGAGCCGTTTCCCAAAACCCTAGTCTAGGGTTTGTTGGCAGTCAGTTTTGTGACTATTTGTGGGTTATTTTCGAACTTTGCTATGTATACTCAGACATTTCATATTATAGTGGAAAGGAAATTTCAGGGAAACATTGGCTTGAATTACCTCTATCTTAATGGTGATCGTTGGCTATTGTTTCTTTCATTCTGGCTTGAATGTCCTCGAACTGTGCTTGTTATCTTGTGGTTGTATTCATAATTTCTTAAATGAACAGAGATTATCGTAGACTTTCTCATACTTGTTCATGTACATTCAATGTTAATTTCCCTTCATGGGTTACAAACCATCATTCTGGAAATTCGTTACGGTCTCACTGTCTGGACTCTATTTCTTTAGAAAAAGAAAATTGACAAACTAGTCTGCATGCACTGTGTCAATTACTCTGATTTTTCGGTGAATTAGGAAGCAATAAAGGAAAATTTTATAATTACACAGATGGATTTGAATTGTCTTCTCTTTTATTATCAATTCTTGTATGTTAAAATTTGAAACTTTTTAATGACTTTCTCATCTACATTTATATCCTTTGTTCACAGTTACCTGAACTGTGTAGTTAATTTTTCAGCTGTCATTCTTATTAGTTACATAACTATGCCTGTATTCGGTTCTACCTATGCGACAAGATTTTACATTGAACATATTTGTTTTTTTTCCTCTATAATGACAGAACAATTATTAACCTACTGTTGACTAAAGACAAACAAACTAGTGATCCTTACCGACCAAACCATCCCTAGCTAATGCTGAGATTAAAAGAAAACAAAGTCTTACATCCTACTTTGACAAACCAAACATAAAGAAACCAATTTGCTAACACAACTTCCACCTTGGCGAAGACCAACACCTGGTCATGGTGCCCTAGCTGGATGCTCCTGCATCATTTAATGACAACATCTATTTGTTAATAAGTGCTAAAAGCAATATCATGCAATAAACATAAGTGATAGCAAAACTGAGTTTTTTCAATTATATGTCAAGGCCAACAAAAGGATGCCCTCTCTAATCAACAACAAATAAGCTGATGTGAATGTATACTATGTTTAGGTGGGTCAAAGTTTCTTAGTAACACAAAGGTGTTTAAATGAAAATAGTCTAAGTTATTATATGATATACTTGAAATGGTCAATGGTAAATATTAGATCATATATTCAATATAATTTGCAAAATTTTCCTAACTAACTAATGAGGATATGATCTGTTAAATGAATTTATTAGACACATGGCATTACAACTCATCATTTTATGAGTGTTCTTTGGGGACCTAATTGAACTTGGTAGAAAAAAAAATGGACTTCAATCTAACTATAATATGGCTTTTAAGTCACAAATATGAAGAAATAAATTATTTTTTATGTAGGAAATGTGTAAAATGAATGATTCTTACATCCCAAATGCGTAAAAGAAGGTTGAAAAGGCATGACAAATAAAACAAGGTTGAAAATGTATGACAAACAAGAGGATCCAATTTAGAGATCATCAAAAAATCTCAATCTAATTGTATGGTTTATTGTGTATTAATGTAGAGTTTAGAATATATTAAAAAAACAACATAAACATAGCCAATGGAAAGTGCAACAAGCTAGACTTCATCCTACTAGATAAAACCTTTCAAATCTTCCTTACTTTGGACAAAGAGATCTTGAAAATTAAACTCCATACATAGTATTCGACCTCATAGGTATGCACATAGAACACCAGACTAAAAATTATATACTCTTGTTCACAAAAATAGAATTGTGACAACAAGTTGAAAGCATGCTGGAATTGACATGTTGGAAGATTAGCCATACTTTTTCATCATTAATGTTTATGTTCATGTGGTTCAATTCGTTCAATTTCTAGTTGAAGTAATTGGAAAAGTACAATTTTTTTTAGTATATTGTACAAATTAGCATGAACCTAATTGAAACTATGTATTTATAAGGTTGATAATTTTAATGCATTTTATTTTTATACCCTTGACTCACAATTGGGATGGTGTAAATTTATAGTGTAATGGGGTTAATTTGATGTTTAACCATTCTAGATGATTACTACTTGTTTTTAATGTGATGGAAGATAATATTTTAATAGTCTAGCATCAAAATCAATGGGTCAAAATGGTAGAGGTGGCATGGGAAGGGAGTTGTTCTATGGCATAATAAATGAAGTTTCATAATGAATTTGCTATTTAAATTTACAATCATATTGATACTATCTTAACATTATCTTTTTCCCCTAGGAAAAATCGCAATTTCAATTATAGAAAGAAATTACATTTTGTAGATGCGTATACATATGCTGAACATATCAATGACAAGTTGTCATCTTCAAGAGATCTGAGTTCTAAAATGCCTTAATCCACGCAAGGAGGTAAAAACCCAGAAAGAACTGAGAGATGCAATAAATATAAAACCAAAGTTGTCCATGAGATGAAAAATATATACATAAACAAGTGCCCATATGTCCTGTAGATTTATGCATGAAATCCGTAAATGGCTGGTGATAGTACTCATAGTGCGTACCATCGAGCTATTCCCAGATCATGAGAGTTCCCCGCTCTCAGAGCGCAACTTCTTTGGAAAGGCCATCAACTACTATGTTCCACTCCATGAAAATATGTTTGCAAGTGAATGTGTCAAATAAAGAAATCAGTCTCAGGGTCTCCTCCAATATATGACTCAATGTGTAAGTAGAGCATCTATCAGTCCTATTCAGCCAATCGAAAACAATTTTGGAGTCCCCAAATAACTGTGAGTCTCTACCATTTTTCTCCAATGCAAAATGAATAAGGTGTTTTGCTGTGGATAATTCTGAAAAATTATTTGTGCCCTTCTTGAATCCCATGATGAAGCTAAATGAGTGGTGAGATGTGATATGCAAGATGCCCACCCGCAACCATTTTCCTGTGTAGCCTTCTCAAAATATGCCCATGGTTTGTTATTGTCAATTTGTTTGGGGGCGATAATTTGGGGTTGATGGGGAGGAGGATCATCTAGGATGAGGGCACAATCAAGTAGTACTTTGGCCGCGATGATAGGACAACGTGGAGAAAGGTCCTGAAAAATGAAGGAATTGCGAGCAATCCAAATGGCCCAACAAATCAGAGCTCAGAGGTTGCGCTACTTGGGGGTGGAATCAGAGGTAAACAAAGAGAACCGAGCTTCAATGACAGATGCAGTATCCCAAGAGCAGGAAGGGGAAACTTTCTGGATGAATAAATCCCACAGCCTACGGGCTTCCATACATTCTAGGAAAAGGTGAAAAACTAATACATTTTCGTTTTTACATATATAACACCAGTGAGGTCCATATTGTGCATGCTTGATGAGATTATCCCCAGTAGGGATTTTATTTCATAAAATGGACCACATGAGTAATCTGGCTCGAGGGGGGGCCTTCAGCTTCCATAGGTGTTGCCACCATACTTCAATATTCTGAGGCTCCATTGACTCTGCTAATACTAGGTAACAATCTTTTGGAGAGAATCTACAAGATTTGGAGAGAGCCTAGATAATCTCATCGTCTTCTTCAGTTATGTAGATGTGGGCTTTAGAGAGTGCCTGAGTGTACTCCTCCCACAAATGGTTCCATTATGGGGTAGTGTTAAGTTGTTGTGCAGATTTCCAGGCCTGATGTAGAAAGGAAGAGTTCTTTCTATCTACAATGTGAGCAATATGAGTGACATTTTGTTCATGTAGCAGCTGGATGAGGTTTACAGGTAAATTGTGGGAATTCCCACACCTTATCCATGGGTCTATACCAACCCGTACTTTTAGTTCTGATTCAATTCTCCAAGTGAGACCTACCCTGATACGTCCCAGAGCCTTGATGACAACCTTCCATATTGTCAAAATCCTAGATGTGCTTCTAATAGGTCTCATGATCTAGTCCAAGGTCTGAAGAGGGGTGATATATTTTGAAATTGTCACTCTGGCCCAAAGGCTTTCACCTATGAGCAGATGCCATGTGAGCTTTGCAGCCAGAGAAAAGGAGAAATCATAAAGTTTTTTAAGTCCCCAGCCTCCCCATTTTTTAGGTAGATTCAGAGCATCCCATTTAACCCAAGCAGAAATCTTGCCTAGCTGGCTTACCTTCCATAAGAATCTGCAACAAAGGGCTTATACTCTAGTAAGGATCCCTCTAGGAATCCAGGCTAGAGACATCTAGTACAAGGGTATGGCTTCCAAAACACTCTTTATGAGGGTGAGGCGACCAACACGTGAGAGATATTTGAGATACTAGATGTTTAGTCTTTTCTCCATTTTTGCGATTATCCAAGACCAATCAGCAATCTTATAGCCTAGGGGCTTTAACTTGTATCCTAGATATTTCAAACCTTCAGTAAGACCCAACTATGAGAATCGAAAGCGTTGGAGAGAAAAATGTAACTCATGCTGAGTGCATGCAGTCGCTGTCAAGGTTGATTTGTGCTCATTTAAAACCATACCTGTAGTCAACATGAATAAAGAGAAGATGGATCTGATGCTGGTCAAATCACCAATGCTTCCATTCAGAAAGATCAGGATATCATCCACAAAAAGTAGATGTGTGAGCCTGCAATCATCCGTGATCTTGATGCCTTGTAGTTTGCCACCTCCATACTCCGCCTTTATCTTCCTATTGAGAACTTCCATGACAAGGAGGAAAAGTAGAGGAGAAAGAGGGTAGCCCTACCTAAGTCCCCTTTCGAAGAGAAAAAAGTGGATGCACTACCATTGACTAGGATACTGTAACATATGTTAGAGATACAACTCATAATCTATTTAATGTAGATGAAAGGGAACCCTAGGTGAGTAACTAGCATTCTGATGTATAACTAGTTGACTCGGTCAAAGGATTTAGATAAGTCCACTTTCAGAATCATGGCTTTTCCTTTCATGGTGTGAAGAGTGTGCAACACTTCCCAGGTAGTGCCCACAGCTTGAAAGATTTGTCTATCATGTAGGAAGGAAAATTGTTCCGAGGAGATATGCTTGGAGAGAATAGGTCTCATCCAGTTGGCAATGATTTTGGCAATAATATTATAAAGGAAATTACAGAGAGAGATAGGGCAATACTCATCAAAGGAGGAAGGGTTATCAGCTTTGGGCCTAAGTGCAATAAAGGTAGAAGTGATGGATGGCTCAATTCTTCTAGCATTTCTGGTGTCCTCAATGACATGTAGCAGATATGACCTGAGGACATCAAAGAAGGCTAGATAAAGCTTGATGGTCCAACTATTCGGCCCAGGGCTTTTGTCTTTCTTGAACCATTTCAATGTGGCCTTCAGTTGTTCCAAGGTGACTTCCTTGATAAGCTTCCGTTCCTCATATTATTCCACAAATCATGGGAAGTGATGGGCAACCATAATTATATTTTCTAGGTTTGTTCTCGAGGGGCTCTAAAATCTCTCTTAAAATGGGAGGTTGCAAGAGACACTAACTACGGTAAAGTGTTTGCTCGTAGTCCATCTTAATTCTGAAGCTCCCAAATAGTGTTAATCGCCTTTTTCCCATTGGTGAACTTATGATAGAATTTTGTGTTAGCATCCCCTTCCTACATCCATATCACCCTGCTTCTTAGTCTCCACACTTATTCAAGGTCTTTAAGGTTTTTTCCTCTTGCAGAGTAAAGGGATGTTATCGTCTCCTTACTTTCGGTAGTATTGAATAGTCTACCTTGTTCATTTTCAAATATCGATAGATCATATTCAGTTTGTCTTAAGGAATGGTCATCCTGTGTCCTCTTATTGTGTGCCCATTTCTTGGGCATTTTCTTCATTGTATTAAGGTTGTGTAGAAACCCCTTTGTGTAGTTGCCCCTTGCCCCCAGAGGGTTTGCTTTCGAGAAGTCTATGACCATGGTGATATAGGAGGCTTCCTTGAGCCATGCTGAATAGAATTTGAAAGATCCTTTAGGTTTTTCTCTTCCTCCATCAATTTCCATATAAATGGGGAGGTGGTGAGAGATCCCACCCGAACTGACCCATTTTATAATACAAAAACCCAAGTCAAGTATGCTTTCTTTGACAAGGAAATGATCCAATCTGTGAGCTAGACTATCTTCCCCAATTTGATTATCTCTCCAGGTGGCTTGTATCTTGGCTGAGGGAATGTCTATTAGCTGTTGATTATCTAGAATAGTAGAAAAGTAGTCTGAGATAGAACCTCTCTCTGCATGGTGACCCCACGACTCCGAATTTGTCCAATGGAAAAATTTAAATCTCCACCCAGAATTAGATGGTTAGTAGAGAAGGTGTCCAACCACAAGATATTTTCCCAAAATTCCAGTCTATTTTGGCACAGCCCATAGATATTAAAAATTCTGAAATTCATTCCAAGGTCCGTTGAAAAAATGTCAGCACCAATATGACCAAACCCTCCCTAACAGTTGATTGGATTAATGGAGTGGGCATTATATCCGAAGGATATACCTCCAAATCTTCGTTGTGCATCATGTCCAGTGAAATTTTTCCTCAAGAGAATGTGCTCAAGAAATATAGAAATGTCAGCAATGGGGCCAACGGTCTCTTGTAAGAAAATAATGTCAAGATTATCAGATTGAACTATCCGACGGAGTGCCAGTTTTATATCATGAATAGCAAGCCCATGGCAATTGTAAGAAAGAATCTTCATGTAGGGGGATTCGACGGGGTTTCTCTAGCTCTAAGGACCCCGGGGATAGTGGACTATTTACCAACTATAATATCGTCTCCCGCTTGGGATTTTTCTTTAGTAATAGATGAGGGTCGACCTCGATGGGGTTTGTGCAAGGGAGGCGAGATAATCTAAAGGCCAACATGATCCACCACGTGTCTTTTAACCTTTGAATGGGTCAAATACCCTTGCATTACACGGATAATAGCCAAAGAATAGAGAGGGTTAGGGGGAGTAGTAGGTAGGGAGGGAGGATTGGGTGAAATGATAGGAAGAGAGGGGGAATCACAAAAGATGTGAGCATGGGGAGTAGAGGATACCAGACCCAAGCTCAAATCCAATGAAAAATGAGATGACACGAAATCATGAACATATGAGCAACAAAGAGAGGAATAATATAGAGGGAGGCTCATACCCAAGTTGATGGAATCTCCAGAGGTAGACCTGGCAATATGAGATGGCAGAGGACGAGGACGAAGTGGGTTCCTTCCTCATTTCTTTTGTGACGTCTTGACAGGAGTTGAAGCCCATGTCATAGGAGCAGATTGAGTTTCAATCCTTCTAACTGGAGAAGTGGAGTGTCGAGGCAATTCCTCCAAGATACAAAGTTGTTCTACCTTATCGCTAGCATCTCTGGTCAAAGGCTCCTGTCTTGGTGCTTTCCTAGATGATCATCCTTTAAGGGGGAAATCTTTGAACAAATGCCCAACTCTGTGGCATCTCCGGTACTGGAATGGGACACCCTCATAGTCCCGGATCTGTCGTTGAGTTCTATTCCTCCATTGTATATTGATATTCTCCAGTAATCCATTAGTTAGATCCATGTGAACTAGGATCCTAGGATAGGCCATGTGCCGCGTAGACAGAAAGGAGGCATCATGTGTAAGATAGTTACCTAGAGCGTTCCCAATTTTCTTGAAAATTTCCTCCATGCATAAGTGAAATGGTAGCCCCGGGAGGTGAACCAAGATAGGTCCAGCATCCACCCTTTCTTATTTAGGATCGAACATCAACATCCACCTTTGAAGAAGATCATGCGCTTGGTTGATGTGCCAAACAATCAAAAGGACCCAGTTGGTGTGTTCCAAACAACTAAAACACATTGCAGATAAACCTTTAACAAATGTCTGCACCTGAGGGGGATCATTTAGATGATGTCCCCATACCTCCATGGTCCATTTCTATAGTCTCTCTACACTCTACTATCTTCCGCTGACCCGACCAACTAGAACATTCTCCGATGATTCCATAGTCTGCAGTAATGGAGTATCCTCAATGAGCTTTAGAAAGACTTCACAGTTCCTAAGATTTAGACTCCTTTTCCTCTTGGACAAATCTCTGAACTGGAGGCCGTCGCTTTGGACAGAACGGAGGTCTGTGTAGACATAGCGGAAGTTGAAACCCTAGTTGTGATTGCCAGGATGGAAGCAAAAAACCCTGGAATAGATTCGATACCAGTAAAGTTTCCTTGTAGAGGAGATGTCGGGGTAAGAAAGGTAGAACAAATAGATGGCAGAGAAGCCGAATATGAGAGTTGTTCAGACAAGGGTTTGTAGATACTAGATAAGGAGGGGTTTGAAGACAAGGCCACACCTAGGGTTAGACCATCAGGGGCATTCTATGGCTCGAAAAAATCCAAAGAGATAGGATATAGAAGCTGAGAAATGTGTTCCGAGTTAACAGGGTTGTCTTCTGGTAGCGATACCAACGTGAAATGCAAGTTAGAGAAGGGGGGAATGACATCTATCTCTTCGAAGAGCTCATTATCAGAAGAGTAGAAACCCTCCAGAGTGGTTTGGGCCTCCATCCAAATGGGCTCACCTTTCAATGGGTCCACAATATAACCTAGGATTTCCCCCATAATTGTCTAAATCATTAGCTAACAGCTACCTGCAGAATCGAAACGAGGAATGGGGGAAGGGTAAATGGTGAAAGGAAAAAACTGCGCAGGTGAAGATGCAAAACCAGTAGCAGTTGTGGATAGGTAGAAAAATTGCGGGTGGGTAGCAACAATGAAGGGGGCAGGTAATGGGGCTGTCGACAACAGAGCCAGTTCAGAAACTGCTTAAGGGGGCAAACAGTGAACGTGGGCTGCAAAACCAGGATGTCGCGGCAGAGACCAATGCAAGAACCTTAACCCATCCATTTTCCCTAACATTATCTTATTATTATAAAAAAATATTTTTTATAAAATCCTCAACAAATATATGTATATAGTTGGTGACTGTACATCATGACCCTTTTTAAAAATAACACCTAAATAGAGCATGAAATTAAACCCATGACATAATATCTAGGAGTGCCTTAAAAGCACACCCTATAACCATTTATCTAAGACCAACAATATATATATATATATATATATATATATATATATATATATATATATATCTTGTAAAAAAGAAATTGTGAATTATGTGAAATTTCAACAATATAATCTTTAAACAAAAATATAAATATTAAAAAAACAATTAGAATGTGATTTTTATTGTTGATTTTCTCATTGTGTTTTCTTCAGTATAAGATACATCAATGTTTTAAAATTCACCAAACAATATTAATTTATTATGATCATGAGTATTTGTGAGTAAAGAGGTGGGTAATAAAAAACTTACTACTAAAATATAATCAAAACTTCATTCTTTAAAAATATGTTTGAGGTAATCTACATACTTGTTTTTGATATGAAATATTGAGGTAGGGGACTAAATTAAAATTGTTCAAAGGAATGAGAAGAAACTATATATTCTCAAGGGAACATTTTATCATACAATTATTACTGGAGATAATGGAGTGAGGGATACGAAGAAGGGAGGCATAGATTTTTAAGAATAAGGGCTTAAAAGTCCTCTAAGCTTATATTGTAATGTTTTTTGTTTTCTTCCCTTTACAACCATCTTATATATTTACTTTAGGATATCATGCTTTCTTGTATTGTGGTTAGCACTATTATTTAATGTGAGTTATTTTGTATTGCAAAAATTTGTAAGGAGATTATTCACGGATATCTATAATAGACTATTTCTAGGTGACTACAAAAAGAAGTTGTAATTTTTTTAACCATTTTTATATAAAAGGTAAATAAATTATATAGAAAAAAGTTCAATAAATTACATGGTTTTAAACCTATAATGTAAATAGATATAATTATATAATAACTTTGTTTTATTTTATTAATATGCATATATTACATGAATACTTTTATTTGTTACATAACTATTTAAATTGCTATAAATTATCTAAAGTACTATATTAAATTTCTTATAAGCAACAACAATTTAATTTAAGGTCAAGGGGAAGCAACACAACAAATTGAAGTATAAGACACAACACACTCATTAGTAGCAATAATTTGATTATTGTTCTTTAAAAAGGCATACATAATATATCGTCATTATATTTGAACATATAATCAATTAAGAGGAAGCACATACTCTTAAGCATTATAACTTTAAAGATATTGCACTTTAAAGTATCTTTAAAATAAATATAATAAATTAAATTTATATATATACTTTTATAAATATATAGATATACATAGATAAATCTGGAACTTAGTGCCCTTTAATATAACATTTAAAACAAACAAATAAATGATCTTAGATTTAATAATTCTATTAAAATATTACTAAAATAATATTAAATCTTTATCTACTTTTTTTCAAAGAAAACAAATCTTACATATTTAGGAGGAGAATATATATAAATACTAATCGATTATTTCTCTATGACATATGTAAAAAAGATGCATGATGAGAGGCACATTAAGATCCTCCTTCCTGTTTCAAAAATATGTAGAAATTTATTATTAAATTATTTTTTTGTAAGCTTGGGAGTACATTTCTATTAGTGATATGCAAAATAGGTTACAGAATATATGTCCGGTGGTCTCCACCTATCCAAAGGAAGCAAGATCTATTGGCCATGAATCGACATCATAAGCCATCCAAAACATAAACTATTTGAGTATGTCCATCCAAACTTTATAAGCTACCATATCTATCGCCAATCTATATTTACTACTCATAATATAAATGTTATCCGACAATATAAAAAAAAACATGAGAAATTTTCAAAAATATCATGACTTCCCTTAGTGAATAAGGAGACAATGTTACTGGGGTAGGTTCCTTTGCACTCAACCCTCACATTTCATTTTGTTAGAGAATTTGTAGCTATATTTCCATTTGACAGACATTCTAATGGTACATCTTTACTTGTACTCACTTTATTTCCCATTGAGTATCCTTGAGACTCGACTGAGCTTGCTGGGTTTCTAGGGGTGTTCCAAGTCCCTGGTTTCCAGCATGGCTCTTGCCAATAAGTCCTTCAATAACAAAAATAGTTTCACTCACTCTTTGAATAGAGACACCCTTTAGCGAGAGTCTATAGGGTCCATTACCAAATGTACCTAGTCCTCTGTTCGAATTGGTTCTCCTACCACCTTGACATTCAATTCCGCCTCCCATTTCGAAATTTTAAACTTCACTTGTGTCGGGGATCTAATGATGTAGGCATGTAAGGGATTTTGCATGTTCTCCTCATTTTTTCTCCTACCTCTTCTACGTTGGGGCTTAGTGGACGTAGCCAGTGACACTTTTCCTTTCCTACTCTTTTGATTATTGTCATGGAAACACTCACACTTCCTCGTGCCATCCTCTGCCTTCACCATGCTATTGTAGACTCAGTCTCACAATGACTACATAACTCTTGTGCCCTCTCCATAGCGAGAACGAGCAGTGCACGAGCCGAAGGAGTTTACAGTTTAGGAAGACCTAAAAGGGTGGTGCACATAGATGGTTGATTAAAATATTTTACCCAAATGTCGATTTTACCATCCACCTCTTTGCTGTGGTTGATAATTTTAGCTCCAAATTTCCTCTTTTGAGGAATGAAAACATAGAAAACCCCAACACCCTCAGCCTTTGCCTGTGGGCTTGTAGAAGGCCTAAATTTTAGCATATCATTGAAATGGCTTGGATACATTATGTCGCATAGACTCTTTAACTGACCTGAGTCCCATCCAATCCTCATACGCCAAGAATTAAACAAATAATTTATAAAACTAACATACCGGATGCTATTTTATCACCCTCACTCCCCATACATTCTCCTTTGGGCTAGAATATTTCCAAAAAAAATTCATACTCTCTAACCAGCCCCACACCCATCCAAGCCGCACACACCTAGATTTAAATGATTCAGTAACATAATTTAGAGATATAGTAGTAGTTAGAGACCTCAAATCCCCACCCATGCCCAATTTGGCGAGTAGAATTCCATAAAATACTAAAATGACCATACGAGACCCTAATAATGACAGACTTAACCCAATAGCAATTAACCCATGTAATAAAATCACCAAAACGTGATATTCTGGCCACATTCCTTTCAACAAGACTACCATTTCATGAAGTAAGAAGGCGTGAGATACATACGAGTAGCCTTGCCTTTTATTCATGTCATTGACATTGCCTTCCATCCTAAACTTGTGTCGCAGGTTTCCATTCCTAACAACCTTTACCACTGCACAATAGCTCTAGAGGTGAAACGACAATAAATTTTCATGTAAAAAGCCAAACTTACAACTTGTAAAACCAATGTTATTGTGCCTGAGGTTTGATCTTCCACTTGGTTACAAGTTGTCACGTCCTTTAATTCCTTGAGAGTGTGACGCCATTAGGTGGTACACCCACTTGCGTTTCCCCACAACCGTTCAATCATTACTTCGATCTGTGTGCAGGTCCCTCCTCTAGATTCTATATAAAGAATTTAATAATAATATATTTAATGTAGAGTTATTTAATGTAACATTTAAAAATAATATTAATCTATATACAGGGTTTTCAGCTAACAAGAGTTTTGAAATCACTAGCGTGTTTAATATGGTTTGAATAGCCATAATCCAAGAGTATTTAAGGCATCAAATTATGTTTGGGTAATGTATGTTTTTAAATGACTCACATGTTTAATATGGCTTGAGTAACCATGATCAAATGGTATTTAAGCCATCAAGATTATCTATGGATCATATCCCAAGTGAGCCACAACAGCCCTTAACATGATAGGATATTGTGCTACTGAGTTTCACTATGTCACCCTTTAATATATGGCACTTGGACACTTTTTTAATATTAATTATATGACATTATAAATTTAAATAAATTTTCTAATTGATTTTTTTAATTTATGGCTCTTGTAATTTTTATTCACTTCATTTTTTTATTTTGTTTTTAAATAAGTGAAAATATAAACATTTTTATACAATTTCTTTCAAATTAACTTATTCCAACTGCTAAAATTATTATTATTTATGTTTATTATTTTACTATTATCTAATTGTATACCTCACCAACTTAGATCCATCTTAAATCCTAGCTCGAGGGATCAAATCTCTCAAGGGAAAACATATTTTGGGAGTGCAAATGTGATATCCCCATATAATGTAAATATTTTATTTACTCCAAACCAAAAAAAAAGATTATTATTTTTTGTTGTAAAACTATTTCTTGAATTTAATTATGCAAAAGTGAAATAGCAATTAGTTGGAAATATTGTCTTTACTTGGTAAAGTAGTTAGGAGTGGCAATTATCTCTCCCTAAATAATTTCTTGAGGATTTATTCAAGAAATATAAAGAGGATAGGGGTATTTGAGATGAGAAAGGAAAAGTGAGCAAGAAAGTAAAGAGAAGGAAGAAAATTTTTGTTGCGATATGAGACATTGTTTTGTAGCTATGTCTGGTTTGGACCAGATAGCTGTGAGATATTGAGTTCTCATAGTAAAAAGGAAGAAGGTTCATGTATCAAGGAAAAACTCATAGCTGTGAGATATTGAGTTCTCATAGTAAAAAGGAAGAAGGTTCATGTATCAAGGAACAACTCAGGGGGAGACTACCAGACATATTAGTCTCAAGGTTGGGAGGCAAAAAATAAAGCAACAAGGTTTAGTTGCAAACTAAACCTTGAAGACACTCTAAATGATATAAGTAAAGGTTATCATATTAAATAATTAAGATTATTTTATGTATCCTTATAAAAATTTATGCATGATAATTGCTAACAGATAGTAGGATGGACTCGTTAATGAGAGGAATTCATATTGATATTCTATAAGTAATATTCATGTATCCAGCTAAGTGGTAGATTACCTTTTATACCAAGTAAAATGTACAGTCAAATTCGATGGACATTGAAAAATGACAACTAACAGAGTTTAGTTGAGAGTACATTATGGTAAAAAAGAAAAAACATGAGGAAGAGGAAAGTGATCACACTACTCCATAGATTTACATATTCATGCAAGAATTACAATATCATAATATTTTCTAAGAAAGACCAAACCCTAAGCACCAAGGACAGAACAAAATAATATATAAATATATAAATATATATATATATATATATATATATATATATATATATATATATATAATATGAAACAACATTCGTATTATGGATAAGAAAAGAAAGCAATAGAATGAATTAAATGATAAATTATAGACTGTGACAAGTAAACCAAGAGATTTCATCTTGCTACCATCTCTAGTTAGAACATAGACAAGGTAATAGACTATTAACTCTGACAACAATGATGAATAACTACTGAAAACATGTCATTCTCAAAACATGTTTAAATGATAAATAAGTGAACAATATATAAAGAACTGTAGATCACTCAAACAAAATTACAACGTTGGCTAGCCTATCACTATGAATGGTTACTAAATGAGTCAGGATGGGGTATTGAACCACGCAAAACTTTGCAAACATAGAAAAGTACATTTCACCCTTTTTAAGGGTGGATTTAAAAATAAATGTAGCTACTTAAAAGTGAGAAATTAACAATAGTTTGCGAAACCCCCTTCCAAATATGAAAAATGCCTATCTCCCTTTAAGGGCCGATAATGTTCAAAATAATTACAGTTAAGTACATTAACAACATAATAGTGCACAAATGAAGCCTCCTTCTGGAGCTGAAACCTTCAACCAAGAAAGAACCTTAACATGAAAACCTTAGGCAAGCACATGCACCTACTAGTAACTTTATCACGCTCAGAGGGATGAGTAAGAGCTTCCTGCAGCAACTCGCAGAAGACATTAACACTTGCAAAACTCTCCATCCCAACTCAGAGTAGTACCAAGGATTTAAATTTGAAACACAAAAACAATAACTATGAAAATTTTTGAGACCTAAGACAGTAAGAAAAAGAAATTCGACATTACTTGATTTAAGGCATCATTGCAAACCCTCCTTGCTACAGAGTGCCGAGCGAGAGGCCAATACACCTACAAGGAAAGCCAGAGATGATTAGGAGTCATAGTATGGAAACTACGAAACTAAGAACCATCTTAGATTACAAACAACACCTATAAATGAGTGATAGACCTGTGAGCACCTCAGTATGGAGAAAACCCCTCGGAGCATGTTGTCTCCATCTCGAGGAAAGGAAAGAAATAATGAACAATGAAATTAATTTCGAGGCATAGAACTCTGAGGTTCTCCTCCATCATTTAATCCTAGCCACAACTAGAGGCCGTTGATATGGAGCCATCCCTGAGGACGATGATGGAGTTGTACAACAATGAAGAATCTAGAGAGGAGATGTCTCCACATAGGCCAATACAATAGCCAAGGCATTAATGTAGCGTCTCAGGCCGAGTGGTGAGAATTAATGTTAGTTCATAAAATTAGACAATAATAAAGTTCAAGCTTAAATACCATGGAGTGATGGTATAGTGAGTCATGTTCTGAAGGGACAAGTGGCTCAGCTAGAAAGCCCACCTTTATTAAAACCTTGTAAACTATAGTCATGGAAATCATGCAAGGGCCATGGTATGTCATGTTGTAAACGTTAACATTATAGATAGATTTCATAATAACCTGAATTACTTTGGTAAATACTTTAAAACTGTGGGAAATCATACATGCTTAAATAGTAATAGTTCTATGTTTAAATTACAATGATTTTATTATGAATTTTCTTTATGCATATTTTAACTTGTGGATGTGTGGCATATGGTATGAGAGTTCTCAAGTTACAAAACTGAGACCTCTCGAATATAATTAAATAACAACATATGTGATGTGCACAGAGGAAGTAGGGAAGTAGTCAACATGAGGAGAAATGGGAATCCACCACACATTTCTATAATGGGAACACAAGGAAGATCATTTAAAGAGGGAAATCTTGATGTATGGGTGCAGTTGGGTGATGAGCCATGAAATACCAATACTGCTATCATGGAAACTCAATAAGAATTGAAGGATGAGATGGCACAACTATGGGTAGATAATGAAATACAAGAGAAGGAAAAGATTATGAAGAGTCTATCTAATGGACAGAATCATCGACCACTAGCCCCTAGCCCTTACCACGAAAATATGACAAGGGAACAAGAATTTTATACTGAGAATGTGGAAATAGAAGGTGGCAAAGATAATCATGAAGAAGAATGAGATAATGTGTTGGGACACAAGACACAGAAAAGACAAAAAATGGATCTTCAAGGGGAATTTTGAAAAATAAAGCCTCTTGTCTTTAATGGTGAACAGGAGGAGGCAGCAGAAGCCTAGGTCATCAATATGAACAAGTATTTATAGTTGTATGAGTACGACTAGAATTTCAAGGCTCACTTTTCCATCTTCCAGCTACAAGGGAAAGCCACCCTATGGTGGAAGGAAGTAAAAATAGTTCGTAGAGTAAATGAATAAAGCATAACTTGGGAAAAAGTTCAAAGGTATTTTTAAGAAAAATACCTAATTGAAATATTTTATGACATAAAGGCAAAGGAGTTTCATTATCTACAACTGGGCCAATTGTCCATGGATAAGTTCATAACAAAATTCACAACACTACCTAGGTATGACCCTTACATACACAAAGAAAAGGCAAAAGTACATCAGTTTATTAGCAGTCTTTTGTTATAGGGAAAGCACGGATATGCTACCAGTAAACCAAACAAAAGGGAGTGGTGCAAAGAGATCGGTTGTCAAAAAGTGAATTAAAATTACTTCTAGCCACAAGGGAAATAAGGGCATACTCAACAAAGGAATGCTTAAAGGCCAAACTAATTGGAATATGGATAGGAATCAGCCCAGATTTAAATTACCAAGTGAGACTAAGATGAATGAACAATCAGGTAGAACAGAAGTAGAAGTAACCAATAGACCACCTGCATAGTGTTAGGGATGCTCAAACCCACATTATGTCAAATATTTGCCACCGCAAAAGAGTCGATCAGATTTCGTAGATTCAAGAAGCATCTATTGTGGGGGAATTGGAAAGAAGCATTCTTAAAATTAATGCCACCCTTGAAGACAATTAGACAGATTATCAACCATCCATGGTTGAATTTGAAGTTAAAGTTTTTGATTGAACCTTATCCATTTTAGTTGATCCCAGAGCTACTTTAAATTATTTTAGCCTGAAGATAGTGGAACAATGTTGTGTGAAAGTTATTAAGTTTAAAAATACTTCGCTAGTCCAACTGGCCATGGAGGCAAAAGTAAGGGTGCTGGCCAAGGTCAAAAATTGTCCCCTAATTTTAGTTGGTCAGTCTATCACGGAAGATCTGAATATGTTACCCCTGAGATCACACAACATCCTTAAAGGTATGGATTGCCTGGAAAAACATTGGTCCCTCATTAACTATAAAGCAAAAACCATAAATTACTTGGAAGAGAGAGGAGAAAGAAAGGAAATTCAAGGCATGTAAAGGCCTCTAAAATTAAGCCCTATGCTAGCCTCCGAGTTAGTAAAATGTATCAAAAGAGGTTGAAAGTTTTATTCAATACAAGTAAGGTATGATTATGCTAAGGATAATGTTATTTCCTTAGAGAATATACCAGTGGTACAAAGATTTCCAGATGTATTCCCTTAGAAAATCTTGGGACTACCCCCAAAAAGGGACATATATTTCACCATTGAGTTGATTACAGAAGCTGCCCTGGTCTCTTGAGCACCTTACTATATGAGTATGTATGATCTAACAAAATTAAAAATGTAGCTACAACCACTGCTTGGTAAAATGTATATCAGTCTAAGTGTGTCCCCTTGGCGAGCTCTAATGCTTTTTGTTAAGAAGAAGGACGGAACCTTGCAAATGTGCATGCATTATCGTGAGTTAAATAAGCTAACCATTAATAATAAATACCCCCTCCCCCATATAGATGAATTATTTGATCAGGTGAAGGGTGAAACTATATTTTTGAAGATCGACAACACAAGATTAGGATAAAAAAGGAATATATAGCAAAGAATCTCTTCAGGACTCGTTATGGCCATTATGAGTTTGTAGTGCTACCTTTTGGACTGAATAATGCCCAAAAGACCTTCATGTGCATCATGAACAATATATTTCATCATTTTTTAGATAATTTTGTGTTAATCTTTATTGATGATATATTGATCTACTCATGGAACATAGAAAACATAAGGAGCATCTTCGCATTGGTCTGTAGGATATAAGAGAACACCAGCTATATGCCAAGTACAGTAAATGTGATTTCTATAATGAAAAATTCAGTAGTTGGGGCATGTTAGCACCAAGGATGGGATCACAATGGACCGAGAGAAAATAAGGACTATCATGGAGTGGTCAAAACCAAAGGACATAGCTACCATAAGATCATTCATGGGACTATCATTCTAGGCTAGCATACGCCATTATCTCTCTGCAAAATAAAGGAAAATCATTTAGGTTGGGATCTCCTCATCAAAGAAGTTTTCACCACTCAAACATCTACTCACCACTGCACCCATTTTGAACATTGCTAATCCCAATAAAGAGTATGTGTTTCGTACAGATGCCAGCAAAGGTGTAGGCGGTGTATTAATTAAAGAAGGAAAATTTGTTGCTTATGAATCAAGGAATCTTAAATAATATGATCAAAACTATTTGACTTATGAATTAGAGGTGATAGTAGGCATCCACGCCTTAAAGGTGTGGCGACACTAGTTAATGGGTAAGAAATTTCTATTAATGAATGATCATCATGGTATAACAAAATATTTTAAAAAGTTCAGTTTGAATGTTAGGTAGGACCGTTGGGTTGACTTCCTAAGTGAATTGAATTTTGAAATCAAACACTTGAAGGGATAAAAGGACCAAGTTGTTGGTGCCTTAAGTCAAAAGGTAAATCATTTGTATGCGATTTCTTTCAGTGAATCATCAACTATTTTTTATGAGAAGATTTGAGAAACCTCCATGCAAGATTTAGAATATAAAAAACTGTGGGAGAAAACTAAAATTATGAATATCCATGAAAAACAACTCGGATATGAGGTAAATTCAGAAGACTTGCTGATTTATAGGAAAATGATATATGTGCCTAACCAGAAAATTCTTAAAATTTTAATTTTAGACGAATATAATAAGTTTCCTTATGCAAGCCACCCTAAGTACCAGAAATTGATTACTGCTCTTAGAAAGGAATTTTTTTTCTTGGTATTCAGAAGGAGGTAGCAAAATATTTACCTTGTTATCTAGAATGCTGGCAAGTAACGGCAGAGAACCAACACCCAACACGATTACTCCACGCATTTCTGATTCCTAAATGGAAATGGGAGACCATATCCATCAATTTCATTACCAAAATGCCCTAGTCAAAAGGGAAAAATCACTCAATAATCGTGGTAATGGACAAATTGAGCAAATCTTCTCATTTCATACTAATACAATCAACTTATAGAGTAGTACAAATTTCTAACATTTTTATGCAAAACATTTTTAAATTGCATTGAGTACCCAAGATGATCATTTCCCACTATGACGTGAAGTTTACATCATCATTTTGGAAATATGTATTTGAAGGATTGGGAACGCAACTACACTTCAACACTACTGATCATCCTTAAACAAATGGGCAAATCAAGTCGGTAAATCACATATTAGAAGAGATGTTGTGGAATTATGTGATGCAACAACCATCTAAATGGCATGACTCCCTGCACTTGGTAGAGTTTTCATATAACAATGGATACCATATAGCCTTACAGATGAGTCATTTTGAAGCGTTATATGGGCATAAGTGCAAGACACCCTTGCGTTGGGGTGGTCAGAAGGAAAAATTGTTGCTAGGACCAGATATGTTAGAGGAAATGGAGGAGATGGTCAAGAAGGTATGAGCCAATTTTAAAGTCGTTCAGGATTGGAAAAAGAACTTTTCTGATGAGAACAGAAGTTTCTTGGAATTATAAGTGGGGGATCATGTTTACGTTGGTGTACGAGCCCATAAAAGTACATTGTAATGGACCGGATGTGCTAAATTAGCACCCCGATTCTGTGGTCCTTTCCAAAATTTTGACTCAAATCATACGAGTGTTTTACCAGCTTTCCTTACCCAGCCATGTTCATGTGCACAATGTCTTTCATGTTTTTGTACTTAAGAAATACATACATGATTCCAACCACATAATCAATTGGCAAGACATTCAAGTAAATATATAATAAGTTTTTTTTACACTTAGGACTTAATAAAGAGGTTGGTTCATGATTTAAATTGTTTTTTTGTTCTATATAGGTCAAAATGAAAGGCGAGTTCTTGTTAAAACAACTGGTTATACTCGACTGGAGAGAAGTAACGCTACGGAAATGAGTTATCGCTGAGGTTAAAGTGTAATGGCAGCACTATGGTCCAGACGAGACTATTTAGGAAGATGAGCAGGTTATGAAAGAAACCTTTCCGGATCTATTTTTAGAAGGAAAACATCAGTATGATGTAACATCTTAGGGAGGTAAGATGTGATATCCCCAGATAATTTAGCTATTTAATTCACTACAAGCCAAACAAATTGTTTATTATTTTATGTTATATAACTATTTCATGAATTTAGTTATGCAAAAGTGAAATAGGAGTTACTTATAAATATTATTTTTAGTTGTTAAAGTAGTTAGGAGTGACATTTATCTATGCCTAACTAATTTATAGAGGATTTATATAAGAAAGATCAAGAGGATAGGGGTATCTAGAATCAGAAAGGAAAAGTGAGCAAGAAAGTGAAGAAAACGAAGAAAATTTGTCCTAAGATGTGAGACAATGTTCCGTAGCTATGTCTAGTTTGGACTAGATAGCTCTGAGATATTTAGCTCTCATAATAAAAAGGAATAATGCTCCTATATCTAGGAACAACTCAAATGGAGACTACCGAAAATATTAGTCCAAAGGTTGGGAGGAAAAATATCAAGAAACAATGTTTAGTTTCAAACTAAACCTAGAAGATAGTGTGAAAGAGATAAGTGAAAATAATCATATTAAATAATTAAGATTCTGTTATGTATCTTTATACAAATTTATGCATGACAATTTCTAAGAGATAATAAGATGGATTGGTTAACCTGAGGAAGTAGTATTGATTGTCCGTAAGTAATTTTGATGTGTCTAGGTGAGAAGTAGATTACCTTTTATACCTAGTAAAATGTATAGTCAAATTCGATGGACATTGACAAAAGAGAACTCACAGAGTTTAGATGAGATTACATTACAACAATAAAATCGAACATCACAAAGGTGAAAATGATGAGGTTGCTACATAGATCTACATATTCTTGTAAAAATTAGAATATCATAATATTTTACTAAGAAAGACAAAACTATGAACACAAGGGACAGATCAAAAGAACATATACATATATATATGATGAAACAACATTCTTATTATGGATAAGAAAATAAATACATAGAATGAATTAAACAAGAAATTATAGACTGTGACACGTAAGCCAAGAGATTTCATCTTGCTATCATTGTGGTTAGGGAAAATAATTTACCATCTCTACTTGGAACATAGACAAGGAAATAAATTGTTAACTCTTACAAAATGACGAAGAACTATTGAAAACATGTCATTCTCATAACATGTTTAAATGATAAATAACTTAACGGTATATAAAGAACTATATATCACTCGAATAACATTACAAATCTCTCTAACCTATAATCGTGAAGGGTAGCTAAATAAGTCAGGCCAAGGTATTGAACCACGCCACCCTTTGCAAACATACAAAAATACATTTCACCCCTTTTAAGGCTAGATTTGAAAATAAATCTTACTTAAAATTGTTAAGTTAAGAGTGGTTTGTGAAACCCCCTTGCAAATATGAAAAATTCCTATAGCCCTTTAAGGGCTGGCAATGTTCAAAATAATTACAGTTAAGTAAATTAACATCATAGTAATGCACAAATGAAGCCTCCTTCTCAAGCCGAAACCTTCAACCAAGAAAGAACATTAACACGAAAACTTTAGGCAAGCACATGTACCCGGTAGTGGTTTTATCACGCTCAGAGGGCCGAGCAAGAGATTCCTCCAGCAACTCGCACAAGATTTTAACACATGGAAAACACTCCATGCCAACTAGGAGGAGTACAAAGGATTAAAAGTTGAAACACAAAAACAATAACTGTGAAAATGCTTGAGACCTAAGAAAATAAACAAAAGAACTTTGAAATTACGTGATTTAATACATTGGTGCAAACCCTCCTTGCTGGAGATTGCCCAGCAAGAGGGTAATATGCCTCCAAGGGAAGCCAGAGATGATTGCGAGTCATAATATGGAAAAAATGAACCAGTTTAGAGTACAAACAACACCCAAAAATGAGCAATAGACCTGTGAGCACTTGAGTATGGAGAAAACCCCTTTAAGCATGTTGTTTCCATCTCAAGGAAACGAAAGAAAGAATGAACGACAACATTACTTCTGATGCATAGAACCCGATTGTTGTCCTTCACCATTTGATCCCGGCAATAGCCAAAGGCCATTTATATGGAGTTAGTCCTGAGGGTGATGATGAAGGTGTACAACAAGGAACACTCTAGAAAGGAGATGCCTCCACCTAGTTCGATACAGTAGTGAGAGCATTAATGTAGCATTGAGGTCAAGTGCTGAAAATTAATGTTAGTTTAGAAAATTAGAGAGTAATAAAGTCCACGCTTAAATACCATGGAGTGATGGTATAGTTAGTCATGTGTCGAAGGGACAAATGACTCAGTTAGAAAGCCCACCTTCGTTATAATCTTCTAAACTATAGTCATGGAAATCATGCAAGCGCCATGGTATGTCATGTTGTAAACTTATAACATAACAGATAGATTTCATAATAACCTGAATTACTTTGGTAAATACTTTCGAGCTCTACGAAATCATAAATTCTTTAATAGAAATAATTCTATGTTTAAATTACAATAATTTTATTATTAATTTTCTTTATGCATATTTTAACTTGTGGAAGTGTAACAACAAAACATAAGAAAGGTTTGCATCTCTAGAAATTTGATCCCTCTCAAATCTTTTCAAAATCTCTAAGGGGAAAACCTATTTTTTGAGTGCAAAACTTGAAGAAATGTTTGCACCTCTAGAAATTGATCCCTCTAAGAGCTTGATGGGTCCAAAGTTATGGATCTAGACTAGTTTAGTTATTAATTTTACTTTTTTAATTTAATTTCTATTTTTATATAATTTCAATTAGTTCAAATGTTTTAATTTTATTTTTCATTTTTATTTATTTCGAGCGGTTCAAAAGGTTTAGATAACATAATATAACTGGACATTACAACAACTCTTATATGGTATGGAGACAATTTCACCTTTATCCAAAGGATGAACCACATTAGATGGTTCTAAACATTGACCAAATCTTCATGATGTGGTTAATCCCAAAGACAATCTCATTAAAAAATATTTATAAAATATTTATATTTTGAAATGAGAGATGGATTTTGGCCATGTGGTATTGATGAGCCATGGTATTGGCCCATGGTATAGTGGGATGGAGACAATCTTACACTTTTCCAGAGGATGAACCATATTAGATGGTTAGATGGTTCTAATATTTGATCAAATCTTCATGATGTTATTAATCCCAAAGACAATCTCATTAAAAAATATTAATTTTTTTTTTTTTTTTTGAAATGAGAGATGGATTTTGGCCATGTGGTATTGATGATCCATGGTGCCCATGCTATACTCGGAAAAAATATTTATAAAATATTTTTGTTTTGAAATGAGATATTGATTTTGGCCATCTCATATTGATGATCCATGGTATTGGCCCATGGTGAATCGATCCAATCTCACCTTTGTCGGGAGGATGAACCATATTAGATGGTTCTAAAATTTGACCAAATCTTCAGATGCGATTAATCCCTAAGACAATCTCATTAAAAAATATTTATAAATTATTTTTATTTTGAAATGAGAGATGGATTTTTGCCATGGTATTGACCCATGGTATGTTATGGTTAAAAATATCCATGGTAAAGGGCTGAGTATCCATGGTTAAAAGTATTACTAATTGTGAGTGTTATTTTGACTGTGAAATGATGGATAGTTATCCATGGTTAAAAGTATTACTAATTGTGAGTGTTATTTTGACTGTGAAATGATGGATAGTTTTTGGGCACGTGGTATTGATGAGCTATAGTATTAGCACATGGTATGGTATGGTTAGTAATATCCATGGTAAATTAATGGTGAATATCCATTGTTAAAAATCTTTTTGTATTGTAGACATTAAGTTTTTTTTGTGTTTATTAATGAAATTTAAATATGGTTACAACATTATTATTTTAATTTTTATGGTGAAATAGTTCTTAATTCTTAGCTAATATTATATCTTATATATTTTTGTCTCATAGAAGTGTAGATATATCTCAAAATTAATTATAATATTTTTCTTTCAAATTTAATAAAAAAATGTTATAGAATTAAATTCAAATAAAATATTTATAAAATATTTTAAATGTGAATTGAGAGATGGTTTTTTGGGATGTTATATTGATGAGCCATGGTATTGTAACAAATTCCTTTTACAAGCTAATAATATCTATGGAAAAGTGGACTTGAATATCCATGGTTAAAAAAATTGTTATATTGTAAGTTTAGTTTCTTATTAATTAAATTTAGATATGGTTACATAATCATTTTTCTATTTTATGATGTAATAGGGATCTTAACTTATTGTTTATATTTATATATATTGTAATTTAATGTATATATTATGATTTTTTAATCTAAAAATTTATTGGTAATATTATTAATAAGAATAAAGGTACAATGTAACAAAATTGAATTTTATTGTTTTTACTACTTTTAACATTTTACAATAACTACAACATCTCCCTTGGGCTCTATATTAATTTTTACCAACATCTAAATGTTTACCAATTTACTTATTATGAATTGTACATATTAATATAAATTCAGCATATTAAGTTTAAAAACTTTCTTATGTTACATCTATACATTCCCTCTATACTAGGATATAGAGTATTTCTCGGCCCAATAAAATATATATGAAGTATTTTGATTATGAAATGAATCATGGTTTTGGGGAATGTGGTATTAATAAACCATAGTATTGGCTTATGGTATTGTAAAAAAAATCATTTGCAAGTTAATAATATCCATGGTAAAATGGGAGTGAATATACATGATTAATGTTATTTTTATATTTGCAATTTTATTGTAATAATTATGCAATAATTATATTATTTAGAACTCTATATTTTAATTTCAAATATTCATTTTTCTAAATATTTTCAAACTTATTGATTAAACTCTCCTATATTTTATTTTAAACAGTTTATTTTCTTATAAGTTATTTAATGGTACTTTTTTGTTTACTAATATTCAAAATCAACCCTACAATTAAAGATAAATTCATCATAATTCAACTTTGATAATCAAAAAGTATCAATTATAAAATTATATCCTCATTCATATCTCACATTTTTCCATTAATATTTTTTATTTTTAAATTTAACAATATTTGTAAATAAATAAGATTAATTCTTTTGATGTTAATAATGATTAATACTTTTTATTGACATGTGGTTGGAGATTTCCACATTTATTTATCTTCCTAAAAATTCTTGAATAAGAAATTGTAGAAGATTAGGTTGATCCAACATTTAAAGTAGACACTCCACACATCAGTATTGATGAAGAAAACTATCTCCATCACTCACTCCACCATCTTTTTAACTTTCCATTTTTATTTATTTTTTTATGATAAATGGAATGTCCAACCAACAATTGTGCTAACTTAATCTTCTAGGCAATTCTTTTACAAAAATTTTCAACACTTTTATAAATTTTTAATCTAAAAAAAATTATTGTAAAATTCCACACTGAATTACATTATCCATTTTAGGAAAACATTAATTAAAAAATTTATTATTTGAGAAATGAAAATATAATGGATTATGTTAATGTGGCCAAAGTACTTTTGGGACACCTCACTATTTTTTTAATTTCGAAAAGGATGGGAGTGAACATTGAACCTAATTTCCAGAAAAGGAAGGTGCAAAGGATTAACTCAGTTCGGCATTTAAAGTGAAAGCTTCACACTCTACCCATTACGAGGGGCAAGAATGTTTTCTCAATCACTCACAACACGTATCCACAAAAACATTGAATGGACTTACTCATCTAAGCAATTCGCTGAAATAGTTTTAGCTAATTTTATAAATTTTTAACCTCAACAAATATTATTATAAAATTCTATAGTGGATTATATTAACACTTTGAACCATTTTAATAAAACCTTAATTTAAAAATTTATGAGACACCTATCTTTTTGTTCGAGTAGTTATTTTAACTAGCAAAGACTTCTTATATTTATTGTTTTGCAGTTGACACCTTTCTACCACTTTAGGACTAATGTAACTTAGGCTAGCACCTTGATCAAATAAAACATCAGCAATCGTACCTTAGCATTCAATCATGGTGGGCTGTACCTTAGCATTCGATCATGGTGGGCTGATATTCCCCCTGATGATCGTCAATGTAACATTAATTTTAGGCATGCTCCTTGTGATATCATCTGCCATAGAGGCTTCTTGCATGTTAGAAGGTTGCTCAATTCGAGCTTTGTGTACACAATTTTTGTAATAATGGGCTTCTCTACATCCCTAACATTGCATAGGCGATTTTGGTGGATGTTCAGTAGTAGTTCTACAATCCTTCAAATTGTCAATTCTTTGTGAATGTCTAAGTTCTCAGTGGATTTCTTGCAAATTTTCTAAAGGTCCTTTGCTTCTACCATTTATGGCTTTCTAATGCCAGTTTGGTGGTAAATTCTTCATTTTTTTGGGGAGTACAACCTTTAGATCCTCATTTTTCTGCTTCATGTGGAGATAACAGATGCGAGCTTTTCATACTACATCATCTATTGTTCTTGGATAATCAAATTCTAGTTTTTCCTTCATGAAGTTGGGACGACTACTAATAAATCGTTGAATCTTAGTTTTAGCCTCTTTCATATATGGAAAGTATCACAGCAGGGAAGTAAAGCATGCTACATATTCATCCATGGTCATGGTTCCTAGTCTTACTCATGGAACTCTTTTTCCTTTTCATCATAATAACATTGTGTTAAATATTTATCTTTAAAGTGTTTCTCGAATTCCTCCCATGTTACTTGTTCCTCATCAATCTTTCTTACAGTTTTAATTTCTTCCCACGAGAGGGTGGCCTTTCCTCATAATTGATAAACTACCAACCTTGCTTTAAGTTTGTCAGTATATTCATAAATCTGGAAGTATTTACCCATGCCTATCAACCAAGCTTCTACTAACACTTCTGACTCTCCTTCAAACAATGAGGGTTTGAATTTCTTGAACTCACCTTGAAACTCTTTCCTGTGCCTTTTTGGCTCCCTTTGATACAAAACATTGTCTGAATGCCCTTCATCGTCCTCTTTATAACCTTCTCCAGATTGTGCATTATGTTCCTCTTGATGACCTTCTGTGAGTTTTGCATTATCTTCCTCATTATGAGCAATTGGGGTCTTTTCTCTATTTTCTATACTAGGGTCTCATCCCCTCTGATTTTGTTGATCGGATAGAATTTTGAGATTTTCACTTATTCATGTCTTAACCTTTCGGTGTCCATCATGAGGGTCATCATCACTACTCGAAGTTATTGTAATGTTTCGAGGAGGGCATTGTTAGCCAGTCTTGATTCTTATCGCAATTGAACCCATCATTCTAGGTTGGCCTCTACATAAGACACCTCCAATTGGCTCTATGATTTGGGGCTCCTCCACATTTTACCCTTGGTGTTGACAACAATTCCCATTTCACTTTCTGTGTTCATACTCAACCAAAACTCAATTTATTTTATTTAATATATATAGAATCATCATAACTTAATCAACTATTAAAATAACCCAGAAGTCTCAATATGGGAGCCACAGCGCTGATACCATTTCTAGCATCCTAACCATAAAAAAAAGTATCTTTTACCTATCAAATATAAACCATTGTGTAAATAATTATATGCATTCACTCGGTCCATTACTTCGTCCACCCATATGATTGAACGATGTTAACATAGTTGATTGTATTATTATCTGAGGTTGGAGGATATGTTGTGGGATTTCTACATGGTCTCCATGCTGGAAGTCTACATGAGTCACTCCACAGTTGATTGTATTTACTTTGTCCACTATGATCTACCTCAGGCAGGCTGCCTGGTATTAAAGCGGGAGAGCCCTGAGGTCTCCTCCAGCCAAGTTCATTCATCCATGTACTCGCCACCTGTGTTTGTGTTAATGAATTTACTTAACATGCCGTGGAAGGGTCTCAACACTCTACATCTAGATGTCTAACCGTCATTCGATCTCATACGATTTACGGTCTTGATGTTTTAGGTTTGGTTGGAGGGTTTATTTACTATTTTGGTGGAAAAGTTGGCTCACTTGTCCATGCTCTCTCTCGGTGCTCTGCTCTATCATAGAAACCCTGTGAATAGGTTTGATCAGCTCGTCTCTTATGGTTTAGGTGCATTTCATTGTCCCACTTGTTGCTAACATTACTTTTTTAAGCCTTTTTCTACCGCTCCTTCAGTGTGTTGTGATGGTTCATGAGTTATTTGATGGGTTTCTTGGTCATTCTAAATTAGCTATGAAGGTTATGAGCTCATCTTTAGTAGCCTTGAGGAAAGAGTTGCTTCCACAACAACCTGAGGTAAGCATTTCAACTGTGACACTTTATTGTCTTTAAATTTTATATGTTTTTTCCTTTTTTTTTACTTCGGCTAAGGTTGTGTGGTTCTTCTGCAGGGTTGGCCATGCCCTCGATGGCTATTGAGTTCCCGCTTAGGTAAGACATCCCTGTCTCCCAAAGTTTGTCACATATGGACCAATCTATTACATTTATTTGGGTTATCATAGTTGATTTATTGTGAAGGTAAGGTCTCTGAAGCTCGCTCAAAACCCTCATTTGATCTATACATTTTCGAGGGAAACCTCCTTGCTAAGCCATCTCACGATTTATACCGCTTATGTATTTTCCTATATTTTTCTCTTCAAGTACTTGACATAACTCTTTATGAATTTTGTAAGATGTTTCATATCTAGACTATTTTAAGAAGATACAACTATATTTCGAGTGTTAATGAATTTTGTGGTTATGTATTCCAGTTCGTTGTGGAAATCAGTTAATGAGTTTGAAATGGGTTGAATGTAATTATCCGAAGGGTATTTCTTTTTATGATTCTCTCACATGCTTTGATGAAATATTCCTTTTTTAACGTACCTCTTTGGCCTATCTTGGAATAATACCGTATTAGGCTCCCAATTTAAAAAAAATCTTGTTTTTACAGGTAAGATCTAGCTATTGTCTTACGTAACATATTTATCATGAGAGGAACCAATAATATTCCTATTACTATACTCATTTCTTAATAGTCTAAAGAACCTCATAATATCGCATTATTCTTTTATGTTTTATCGGATTCATAACGGGAACCCTTAGATTCATATAAACAACTTATATATAACATAATCATTATTGAGTACGAAGGAAAATTCATGGCATGAAATGTCTATAATCTTCTATTTAATACACACTAGCATTAATGGAGTATTATATTACACTTACTATGGCTGACATTGACCATTCATTACTAAAATAATTAAGCATCATCAAGGTAATTTCACCAACTGTTGGTTCAACATGCATAACTAACTAATTAAACTATTCTTATCTGAAGCCTTGCTTCTATTGATGCAATTAAAAGCATGATCCTTAAAGTGTCCCACATGCATGAGAGTTACCACTTTATGTTAAGTGTAACAACTATCTTAACAATATCTTTGAAGATTTTAGAATGATAAATTCAAGGATAGATTACGAAAATTAATAACATCTCACACTATAGTTATCATTTTCTCATTCCTTAAGTATAGTAAAAGGATTACTCACATGCACCTCAAGCCCATAATATCTACAGTTAGTACATAAGAAACATTATCTTAGGTAATTTAGTTATGTGTGATATTCTACCCTACATTTGTATTCAAACTGTCAATTCATTTAATGTACTTCTACTCATAACTTCACACTAGGAAGCCACATGCAAGTCTATCATGAGAAATCTAAAAAAGTGACACTGATATCAACAACTAATTACCCTCATACCACCGTTTCTCATACACCTTAAAGGTCACATACATAAGACATAGATAATACCTTATCTATACAACTAAGCTACATGGGTTAACCATAAATATAGAGATAAGAATCAACCATCAACATATCTGAGCTAAATGTTTTAACTTCATAATAAGTAAGGATTAATATATAACCCATACCATGCAAATGAATCTCACTAGAGTAGAGGAAAACATGATTAAGTCTATTAATACATAAACGTATTTAATTCACGTGGCCTTCTCATGGCGAGGAAACTTTGGAAATCATCTCATAGAAAAAATGGAACAATAATAGAAACTTATGAAAATATTCTCATAAACCAACTCGAACTTAGAAGCGAGAGAGAGAGCAAGAGTCAACACACAGCCATTCCATGAAAATGACACCAACTAAATATCACTTGGAGGGAGGAGCACCACCATCAAACCATAAATCACCTCTCATCCCCCGCGAGTCAAAGATCTTTCCAAGGATCAACTAACTCAATTGATCAATGCATTGGGTATTTAATACACTCTTTAATGGTTTAGTTACCATTAGTGGCATCCCTTTTTATTGAATTTTCCATTTTCCAAGGGCTTATCCAGAAAATCTCATATTTTTCTCCCACGACACTTTTCCACATAAAAGCTTGCCTTTATCTCACACAAAGATTTTATGTCTGATGAATCTTTATCTCCCATCCATCAGATGGATATCCAATTCATCCAATACTATCTAGAATCACATCTAGAATATTATCATGAAAGATTCATCTCTATCCCATTCATCATGGGATTTGGCAAACATCTCCTCTATCTTGGTGCTCCACTCTCCAAGTGAATTATTTTATTAATCTACTTAATAATACATTTTCTTTTCGTATCATATATCACCTAGATTTCCAGAGCTTAAGTGTAGAATAGTTTAACACACAAAGGAGGGTATCAAACCTAGCTTTCCTCAGCTTAGGTTTACAAAATTTAACACACAAGTGAGGATATCACACCTAGATTTAACTTATCTTAGGTTTACAATAATGTAGTACATACGGGAGGGGTGTAACATAATCCCCTCCTTAAATTTTACATCGTCTTCAATGTATCACTGCATCATGTTCTCATTCACAAGTAGCCGATTTCTGAATCAACAACTCTCATGGCTCTACCATGTGATGCAATTTTCTTCCTCCGATGTACCTAATTCACAAGGAGTTCTCCCAACATCTCTCCTTCCATAGCTACATCGGTCTCAAGGAGTGCTCCGCGCATCTCTCCTTCCATAGCCACCTGTCACACATTTTTCAAATCATTTGTGAGAATTTCCTGATGCAATGTTTAAATATGATAAATATCATAACGTGTTACTTAATAGTATTAAAGCAACATATTGCTTATTTATTTCATCTGAAGAATGCATGTTCTCAGCTTGCATTCTTTCAAGGCTTTGTGTTGTTATCGAACACTTTCCTCTTGTAGTCTCTCTACATAAAATACATCAGTTAACATATTTTCCACATTAATATGCCCACAAGGTCATAAGAAATTATTTCACATCACAATATATATTCATATACATATATTCATCATAATGAAACTATGATTAATCATAGTTACTTATAGCAACTTACTTTCCTTCTTCTGGGTAATCTCCAGGTTTGTTTACATAGCTAGATATCCACTCAATGGCTACTACATACCTGCAGAAAAGGTATGTTATACACACCAATACACGTTTCATTTTTCAACCTTGTAGCATATGTAGTTAGATGGTCCCATATGTATTGTTGTACATATTCCAGTTGTGGTACAACCTATAATACCATCCTCATGCTATCGCCTGCATGACATAAACTTTATCCACATATTTTTCAAACGCATGTTATTGGATTCATGCATACCTTCTACTTAATGTTCTAATGCAGATTATTAACTCATAGTTGTTGAAGTTTAATATTTATGAGATTATTAATTCACCTCGTATGTTTTATTGTTTCCTTATTTATGCTTCAACAACTTGTTGACCATGCATAATTCCATGTAGCTATACATTAAAGTTTTTAGTACTTACAATCCTAAACTCCTTGTTTTCGTAAGTGTTTATGATCTCATAGTATTTACATGTTAGCACATTCTTAACATTAAATCAACCTTTACCGAAAGCTGAGTTATTTGTTTATGAATTCTTGTTTGAATCACACAACATTTCATAATGTTGTCCGGACACCTCATCAATGCAATCTGATAAGAGATCCTCTAAAATTTTCTTGGTACAAATTATGATATCAATTTATTTTCAATAGATTTTTACATATCATTTAATTAACTCACGGGTCCATACCATTTGTCCTACTTCACCAATTACTATGGTTTGCACTCGGATTCTTATAGGTTCTATTATACATATCCTTCAAAAGATGCATGTGTCCTGGAAATTAGTTTAAGTTAAATTTCCCCTTTAACCATACTGTCTTCCAACCGAAGAACAAGTCACATTGTAAGTATATGCATTAATCAAAGGTTTAATTTGACCACAATTTGTATAGTTATATAGTCCTTATACTATAACATGCTCCCACCATCCTTTACTTTGGTGTTATACTTTTATAGCAATTATACCATTTATAAGTTGTTTTTTATAGTCCAACCTGACTTTTAACATAGTCATGCAAAATTTTCCTTTTTACTATTGACACATAACATCATATGCATATAGAGTTTGATTTAGACTCAGGACTCTTTTAGATATTGATGCATATCAACAAGACCATATCACCATATACATTCAAAATATAAGTATTTCTACTTACACATCATCGTCCATGTAGATGCTATCATAAGTAAGATAGCTCTATAGAGCCTGATAACAATTACCCACTATGCCACTTATGACTAACTCTACTATTTGATGTATTAGAGACACATGCTCTTTATATTCTTAACATTGTTCATGAAAACCTCTTTCACTACATAACACCTTACTAGGGTTTGACACTTCTTCTTTTATACAATTATCTTTCTAGTTAGTTCCCTTTATAGCACTTGTAGAGGTACAAATTTCCTTTCATTATAGTTGTGAATTGATCCATGCTATCCACCTCTTTTAATAATTGATCTCATACATGACTTAAATTCTCCACAAGGACAAGAATATTTCAGTTGACTTCAACGAGATTATAATGGATTTGCATGTAGTCCTAACCATTATTGTGAATATTAATAAAGATAAACATGCACATAAGCACAACCATATCCTTAATGAAAATTTAACAAGTAAGAGCATTTGCTAATGAGGAATTGAACAGTTCCTCACATTCACATTAACTTTTAATTTCTATATTATCCGACATTTAATGGATGATTCTGAAGGCAACTAGCATACTAGCTCCCAGGCTTCTTAAATATTAATATTTCTTTGTTGTTATGACAAGCATGTAAGTACAATGACTCTTTACTTGAGCACAAACTCCCAACATGGAGAAAGGCATGCATCATGGTATGCACCCCATAAATTTCTTTGGGGTCCCTTCTTTTAACCAAAATGCATATAAGTTAACTAGTATCAATGTATAGCATAGATAACTTGAACTGTAGATTATACCATACTGATTTCTCATGTACCCTTGTTTTATGCATGAATGTTTTTCTAGTTAACCATAGGCACCATTTGTTTTGTAATAATGATTATATTTAGATTTACTAGATGTCTCATACACCCATATATGTACATCCCACAACAAAGTTATTGTAAGTTGTTCCACTTCAATATATTGGTCCCATGGAGTTTTCATAATAAGTAATATGGATCCATTGCCCCAGGCCACAACAACTACCTACTACGCAGCTATCCTTTAAGTTACGAGAGTCACAAGCATCACAATGAAATCGTTCATCATACATATTACTACTACCTCAATTTCATAACTATAAATAAAACATAAACATGTATACAAAAATAATAAATTTTTGCAAGTAGAAAATTTCCCCAGAAATCATTATCCATATTCATTTAGCACTTCTTCACAACTCCAAATGAGAGTTATTAATCCATGCAAACTACTTTTTTCCATGTAGAATTTCCATGTTTTTCCAAAAAACTTTTCAACTCTATGTTGCACTTATGTCAACAAATTGCAATATTCAATCATCGTGCCTTAGGCATAATTTTCCCCTACCCGCAAACATACATTTTCTCATTTTTATTTATTGAAAATAACAAAGAGAATGAGGAATACTTTCTATTTTCATATATAACTAAGACTTGTTAAAATAGGCATAATCTCATGTTAAGCATCATCCTTTTCTTGCAAATTGGATTTTATAACTCATGGTAAGTGGTTATACATCTAATGTGTACGTGATAATCTATGTGGCCCTGATATTCTTATTCGAATTGTAGGCATCCAGTTTGATAATATCACATTGTAAATGAGACCAGTTGCATAGCGAGGCATGAAAAACATGGTGAGCGTCTCTAATCTCCATTTCCCATATTCATTAACACAAAAAAAGTGTAGTTGAAGGCATTGGTAGATTTTTTCTGTACAGGAGGCACTGATGGATCATACAGTGCAATATCGCTCTCCCATTGGAATTTTCTTCCTAATAAAATAGAAATTTGCTTCTTAATAAAATAGAAAATGCTCAAGATAGACACCCAATGGATTCGCTGGACAATTATCTAGCCATAGTGCAATGCATAGGGATTTGTTTTAGCATGTGGTGATACGGTGTTGTTAGAAAATTATATATTACAGAGTAATGGAACACATAAAATATTGTAAAAATTTAAACACAGAAAACACATAAAATAAGAGAGACACACATATACGTGGTTCAACCATTTTTGGCTACATCCACGAAGAAACAACAAGTCCTTCCTTTTATATTATCTAGCAAACTAAAGAGATACAAACTACAATAGATCTGCTATAATTCCCTCTTTTCTCTCAATCTCCTCTCTCTTCCTCACTCAGAATATAGTTCTACATAGATGCAATAAAATTTCCTCATATATAATGAGGGGTTTCCTTCTAGGGCCGCCCCCTCGGACCCCCCTTTCAGTGCAAATATTATAGGTAGTGTTGCTATCGTATTACGAATAGGGGTCCAATGCAGCGATACCTTTGAATAAAAAACATAATCAGGCTCCACACCCAACAATCTCCCACTTGGAGACTGACTATAGTAACTCCATCGTGACTTCATTTGCTGGATAATGACTCCACTTTGGACCTGGTTGTTTCTCATCTTTTTCATCATACATGAAGACCAATTGAAATTGAGCAGATTCTTATTTTCTCCCAGGCTACAACTTTTGTTAACATATCTGCAGGATTCTCACTAGGGTGTTACTATCCTTTCCAACTTCAACTGTCCATCTTCCAACCCTGACCGTATGAAATGGTACTTGAATTATATATGTTTAGTTGCTTCTACTGTTACTCTACAATTTTGAGACCCAACTGACAGCTATTCCACCTACAGTAAACACATACCCTATTGTGCTCCTCTCATTATCTCTATCACCTGCAATATCCGCATCAACATATCCCTGTAGAGAAATGTTTGAACCACCAAAGCATAATGCTTGATTTGTGGTACCTCTCAAATACCTGAGAATCCACTTCACCGCCATCCAATGTTATTTTCCTAGATTGGTCATGTACATGCTTACAACCCCCACTGCATGTCTAATATCAGGCCTTGTGTAGATAATTGCATACATTAAGCTTCCAAGTGTTGATGCATATGGAACTTTAGACATATGAGCCATTTCTTCCTGAGTCTTCGGACACTCCTCCTTACTTAATTTGAAATGGCTAGCCAAAGGTATACTAACTCATTTTGAATTTTGCATATTAAACCTTTTCAACACCTTTTCTATGTACTCAGTTTGAGACAATGTTACTTTGTGATTCTTCGTGTCTCTAGTTATTCTCATACCAAGGATTTATTTTGCAGCACCCAAATCCTTCATTACGAATGAGTTCATGAATTTTCTTTTGAGCAAATTTATTTCTTGCATGTTAGAACCTACAACAAGCATGTCATCTACATACAACAACAATATAACATATCTGCCATGATTTTTCCTTTTGAGATAAACACAATGATTAGAGTGACATCTAGTATAACTTTGGTCAAACATAAACCTATCAAATTTTAGATACCAGTACCTTGGAGCTTGTTTTAATCCATACAAGCTCTTCTTCGACCTACACACTAATTTCTCCTCCCATTTTACCTCATATCCTTATGGCTGCTGCATATATATCTCTTTCTACAAATCCCCATGAAGAAAGGTTGTATTTACATCTAACTGCTCAAGATGCAAATCTTCAAAAGCAGGAGACAATATCTCATCAAAGTCTATAGAATTTTTCTATGCAAACCATTTCAACACAAGTCGAGCTTTATACCTTTCTCTACCTTCATCTTCTTCCTTCAACTTGTAAACCCAATTATTTGGTAATGTTTTTTTACCTGGAGGCAACCTAACTAAGTCCCAAGTCTCATTATCTGTTAAGGAGTCCATCTCTTCTTTCATGGATTGCTCTCACTTCTTCCTCATGTCTACCTGTACTTCTTCTTCATAACATTCTGGTTCACAAGAATTAGTCAACAAGATGTAATATAATGAAGGAGAGTCTTCATTGAGGGGTCTACTTATCCGGGTAGATCTTCTAAAACCACTTTTAGGTGTTTGAGATGCTTCTTGTGGTTGTGGTTGTTTTTCTCGATGTTGATCATTATGATTTTCAGGCACCATCACTTTTCCTATGATCTTATCAAGCCCTGTGTATTCTTTTTTTTCTTTTTCTCATTTCTTTTCCTACAACTGATCCTTATACACAACCTTTTGCATTGAATATGACATCTTTGTTGCTAATGATTTTATGTTTTTCATAATCATAAAATTGATAACCAAAACCAGGAACACCATACACAAAATGTTACATTTCTTTGATTTTACCTCAAGATTTGTTCTATTTTATTTATTAATGTGGACAAAGGCTTCACAATTAAAAGTCTTTAAAAAAAAGTTGTTTACCTTTTTACCTGTCCATGCCTCATCTGGAATACCACCATCCAAGGAACTTGAAGGACCTTTGTTTATTAGACAAACAACACTATATACAGCATCTACCCAAAATTTTAAATGCAACCCTACATGCAATCTCACGTACCTTGCACACTCCATGATTGTCGTGTTCATCCTTTCTAACACACCATTTTCTTGTGGTGTTCCTGAAACTGTATTCTCTCTGTGAATTCCATTCTATTAATAGTAACTATCAAACTCTTTCCTGCAATATTCACCTCCATTGTCTGATCTGAGACACTTCAACCATTTTCCTGTCTTATTTTTGCAGTTAGCGAAAAAAATTTACCATTTCTACTTGGAACATGGAGAAGGAAATAGACTATTAACTGTTACAAAAATGACAAAGAACTACTGAAAACATGTCATTCTCATAATATGTTTAAATGATAAATAAGTTAACACTATATAAATAACTATAGATCACTCGAATAACATTACAAAGCCTTCTAATATATAACCGTGAAGGGTAGGTAAATGAGTCAGGCTTGGGTATTGAACTGCACAAACATACAAAAATATATTTCACCACTTTTAAGGTTGTCTTTGAAAATAAATGTAGCTACTTAAAATTGATAAATTGACAGTGGTTTGTGAAACCCCCTTGCAAATATGAAAAATTCCCATCACCCTTTAATGGCCAGCAATGTTCAAAATAGTTACAATTAAGTACATTAACATCATAGTAGTGAACAAGTGAAGCCTCCTTCTCAAGCTGAAACTTTCAACCAATAAAGAACGTTAACACAAAAATTTTAGGTAAGCACATGTACTCAGTAGCAACTTTATCATGCTCAGAGGGCCGAGCAAGAGATTCCTCTAGCAACTTGCACAAGATGTTAACATATGGAAAACCCTTTGTCCCAACTGGGAGGAGTACAGAGGATTACAAGCTGAAACACAAAAATCAATAACTATGAAAATGCTTGAGACCTAAGACAATAAACAAATGAACTTCAACATTACGTGATTTAAGACATTGGTGAAAATCCTCCTCGCTGTAGAGTGTCGAGCGAGATGCCAATACGCTTGCAAGGGAAGCCAGAGATGATTACAAGTCATAGCATGACAATGATGAATGAGTTTAGCATACAAACAACACTCAACAACGAGTGATAGACCTGTGATCACTTGAGTATGGAGAAAACCCCTCTAAGCATGTTGTTTCCATCTCCAGGAAATGAAGGAAAGAATGAACGATGACATTGCTTCCAACACATAGAACCCCATGGTTCTCCTCCACCGTTCGATCCCAACAACAACTGGAGGCTATTTATATGGAGTCAGTCTGGAGGTCGATGATGAATGTGTACAACAAGGAAGACTCTAGGGAGGATATGCCTCTATCTAGGTTGATACAACAACGAGAGCATTAATGTAGCATTGGAGTTCGAGTGGTGAAAATTAATGTTAGTTTAGAAAATTAGACAGTAATAAAGTCCATGCGTAAATACCATGGAGTGATGGTACAGTTAGTCATGTGTCGAAGGAACAAATGGCTCACTTAGAAAGCCCACCGTAATTATAACCTTGTAAACTATAGTCGCAGAAATCATGCAAGGTTCATGCTATGTCATGTTGTAAACTTATAACATAACAAATAGATTTCTTAATAACTTGAATTACTTTGGTAAATACTTTAGAGCTCTTCGAAATAATAAATTCTTAAATAGAAATAGTTCCATGTTTAAATTACAATAATTTTATTATGAATTTTCTTTATGCGTATTTTAACTTGTGTATGTGTGACACCAAAACTTAAGAAAGGTTTGCACCTCTAGAAATTTGATCCCTCTCAAAGCTTTTCTAAATCTCTAAGGGGAAAAACTATTTTCTAAGTGTAAAACTTGATGAAAGGTTTGTACCTCTAGAAACTGATCCCTCTTAGAGCTTGTAGATCCAAAGTGATGGATATAGACTAGATTAATTATTAATTTTATTTTTTTAGTTTAATTTTTATTTTTATATAATTTTAATGACTTAAAATGTTTTAACTAATAATTTTATTTTTCATTTTTATTTAATTTGATCCGGTCAAAATGTTTAGATAACATAATATAATTGGACATTACAACAACTCTTCCATACTGGGATGAAGACAATCTCACATTTGTCTGGAGCATGAACCACATTAGATGGTTCTAAACATTGACCAAATTTTCATGATGTCATTAATCCTAAATGCAATCTCATTAAAAAATATTAAAAAAATATTTTCATTTTGAAATGAGAGATGCATTTTCGCCATGTGGTATTGATAAGCCATGGTATTGGCCCATGGTATACTAGGATGGAGACAATCTCAACTTTTTCAGAGGATGATCCACATTAGATGATTCTAAACTTTGACCAAATCTTCATGATGTGATTAATCCCAAAGACAATCTCATTAAAAATTATTTATAAATAGTTTTTATTTTGAAATGAGAGATGGGTTTTGGCCATGTGGTATTGATGAGGAATGGTATTGGCCCATGGTATGGTATGGTTAAAAAAATCCATGGTAAAGTAGGGTGAGTATCCATGGTTAAAAGTCTTATTAATTGTAAGTGTTATTTTGATTGTGAAATGAGGGATAGTTTTTGGGCATGTGTATTGATGAGCCATGGTATTGGCCCATGACATGGTATGGTTAATAATATCCATGGTAAATTAATGGTGAATATTCATCGTTAAAAATCTTTTTATATTGTAAATATTATGTTCTTTTGTTATGTTTATTAATGAAATTTAAATATGGTTACAAATTATTATTTTAATTTTTAAAGTGAAATAGATCTTAATTTTTAGCTAATATTTATCTATTACATATTGTTATCTCATAGAGGTATAGATATATCTCAAAATTAATTATAATATTTTTTCTTTTAAATTCAATAAGAAAATGTTATAAAAGTAAATTCAAATAAAATATTTTAAATGTGAATTGAGGGATAGTTTTTTGGGATGTTATATTGATGAGCCATGGTATTGTAAAAAATTCTACTTACAAGCTAATAATATCTACATAAAAGTGGACCTAAATATCCATGGTTAAAAAAATTATTATATTGTAAGTTTATTTTTTTATTAATTGAATTTAGATATGGTTGCATAATCATTTTTCTATTTTATGAGGTTAGGGGATCTTAAGTTATTGTTTATACTTATATATTTTAATTTAATATGTATATTATGATTTCTTAATCTAAAAATTTATTGGTAATTTTATTAATAAAAATAAAGGTACAATGTAACAAATTTGAATTTTATTATTTTTATTACTTTTAACATTTTACAATAACTACAACATCTCCCTTGGGCTCTGTATTAATTTTAACCAACTTGTAAATGCTTACCAATTTACTTATTATAAATTGGTTCTTGCATTACATGTACGCACTATCCCTATACTATGATGTAGAGTGTTTTTGGGCGCAATAGAATATATCTATATATAGTATTTTGATTTTGAAATGAATCATGGTTTTGCAGCAGGTGACATTAATAAGCGATACTATTGGGCTCTAAAAAAACTCATTTGCAAGTTAATAATATCTATGGTAAAATGGGAATGAATATGCATGATTAAGAATAATTTTTATATTTGCAATTTTATTGTAATAAGTATGAAATAATTATATTATTTAAAATTTTATATTTTAATTTCAAATATTTATTTTTCTAAATATTTTCAAATTTATTGATTAAACTCACTTATATTTTATTTTAAATAGTTTGTTTTCTTATAAGATATTTAATGGTACTTTTTTGGTTACTAATATTCAAAATCAACCCTACAACTAAAGATAAATTCGTCATAATTCAACTTAGATAGGTAAGAAGTCTCAATTCTAAAGTGATATCCTAATTCATATTAAGAATATTTGTGAATATTAATTCTTTTGATCTTAATAAGATTAATACTTTTATGGATATGTGGTTGGAGATTTCCATATCTAATCATCTTCCTAAAAATTCTCTAAGTAAAAATTGTAGAAGATTATGTCCATCCAACATTTAAGGTAGACACTTCACACACTCCACTCCACCCATCACAATTGATAAAAAAAACTATCCGCTTCACTCACACCACCATCTTTTTAACTTTCGAATTTTTTTATGATAGATGGAATGTCCAACAAAAAAATTGCACTGACTTAATATTTTAGGCAAAACTCTTACAAAAATTCTTAACTACTTATATAAATTTTTAATCTCAAAAAATATTATTATAAAATTCCATAGCGAATTACATTAACACCCTACCATTTTAAGAAAATATTAATTTAAAAATTTATTATTGAAAATATGAAAGTATAATGGATTACATTAATGTGGCCCAACTACTTCTGGGACACCTCACTACTTTTTAATTTCGAAAAGGATGGGAGTGAACATTGAACCTAATCTCCAGAAAAGGAAGGTGCAGAGAATTAACTCAATCTGACATTTAAAGTGAAAGCTTCACACACTCTATCCATTACCATTGGCTACAATGTTTTCTCAATTACTCACTCCAAGTATCCACCAAAACATTAACTAGACTTAATCATCTACGCAATTCTGTTAAATATACTTAGCCATTTTATAAATTTTTAGTCCAAACAGTTATTATTACAAAATTCTATAGTGGATTAATTTAACATGTTGAACGATTTTAATAAAACTTTAATTTAAAAATTTACCCTTCCTTTCGTTCAAGTAGGTATCTCAACTAGCCAAGACAACTTACATTTACTGCTTTGCAGTTGACACCTTTCTAGCACTTTACGACTAATGTAACTTAGGCTTTCACCTTGATCAAAGAAAACATTGACAATCATACCTTCACATTCTATCATGGTGGGCTTCTCTACATCACCAACATTGCAGTGGGGGTTTTAGTGGCTGTTAAGTAATAGTTTTGCTAATTCCTTTAGGTTGTTAATTCTCGGTGAATGTCTGAGATCTCGTTGGATTTCTTGCGAATTTTCTAAAGGTCATTTGTTTGTGCCATATATGGCTTTCTAATCCATGTAAGGTGGTAAATTCCTCATTTTTTGGCAGTAGCTCCTTTAGATCCCTCATTTTTCTGCTTCATTTGCAGATAACAGATGCAGGCTTTTCGTACTACATCGTCTGTGGTTCTTGGATAATCGAATTCTAGTTTTTCCTTCATGAAGTTGGGCAAACTACTAATAAATCACTGAATCTTAGCTTTTTCTTCTTGAATATACGTAAGGTGACACAACACCGAAGTAAAGCAGCTACATATTCATCCATGGTCATAGTTGCGAGTCTTAACTCATGGAACTCTTTTTTCTTTTCATCATAATCACATTATACTAAATATTTATCTTTAAATTGTTTCTTGAATTCTTGTCATGTTAGTTTTTTGTCATCAATCTTTCTTACAATTTTAATTTCTTAACACCAGAGGATGTGCTTTCCTCATAATTTGTAAACTAGCAGCCTTGCTTTAGGCTTGTCAATATATTCATAAATCTGGAAGTGTTTACCGATGTCTATTAGCCAAGCATCTAGTGCCTCTTCTGACTCTCCTTCAAATAGTGAGGGTTTGATGTTTGATTTTCTTGAACTCGCCTTGTAACTCTGTCTTCTGCCTTTTTGGATTTCTTTGATAAAAAATGTTGTTTGAATGCACTTCATCTTCTTCTTTATGACCTTCTACGGATTCTGCATTATCTTCCTCTTTATGACATTCTGTGGATTCTGCATTATCTTCCTCATTATGAGCAATCACGGACTTTTCTCTATTTTCTCTACTCGGGTTTCCTCCCCTCTCATTTTGTCGACTAGACAAACTTTTAAATATTTTCTCCTATTCTTGTCTTAACCGATCGTTGTCCATCGTGAGGATCATCATCTATGCTTGAAGTTGTTGTAATGTTTTGAGCAGGGTAGTGCCATTTGGCTCGATGATTTGGGGCTCCTCTGCATTTTACCCTAGGTGATGATAACAATTCCCACTTTCAATTTCTGTGTTCATATTCAACCAAAACTCAGTTTAGTTTATTTCATATATGCAGAATTATCATGGCTTAATTGACTGTTAAAATAACCCATAAGTCTTAGTACGCGAGCCTCGGCTCTGATATCATTTGTAACATCCTAACTATTAAAAAAATATGTTTTACCTATCCAATATAAACCATTATCTAAATAATTATATGCATTCACCCGGTCCATTACTTCGTGGACCCATATGATTGAACGATGTTAATATATTTGATTGCATTATTGTCTGAGGTTAGAGGATATGTTGCGAGGTTTTTACATGGTCTACACGCTTGTAGTCTACATGGGTCACTCCATAGTTGGTTGCATTTACTGTGCGCACTCTCATTGACCTCGAGCAGGCTCTTTTCCATTAAGCTGGGAGAGCCCCGAGGTATCCTCCTCTCAGGATCGTTCATCCATGTACTCACCACTTGTGTTAGCATTAATGACTTTATTTACCGTTCCTTGGAAGGGTCTCAAAAATGTGCATCTAGATGCCTATCCGTTGTTCGTTCTGATGCGATTTATGATATTCATGTTTGAGGTTTCGTTGGAGGGTTTATTCACTGTTTTGGTGGAAAGGTCGGTTTGTTTGTCCATGCTCTATCTTGGTGCTGTACTCTGTCATGGTGACCATAAGAATAACATCGACCAAGTCATATTTGATGCTTTAGGTGCATTTCTTTGTCCTGCTTGTTGTTGACATTACTTTGTTAAGCCTTTTTCTGCCGATGATTCAGTGTGTTGTGATGGTTCATGAGTTATTTGATGTGTTTCTTGGTCATTCTAGAATAGCTATGAAGGGTATGACCTGGTATTTAGTAGTCTTGAGGAAAGAGTTGATTCCAAGGAAACTTGAGTTAAGCATTTCTCAAATGTGGCAATTCATTGTCTTTAAAATTTATATGTTTTTTCCTTTTCTTTACTTCAGCTAAGCTTGCGTGTTTCTTGTTAGGCCGTGAAATCGGTATAAATTTACTCTCGATTACATTATATTTTTCCTCATTTTTATGCATTTGTTCCATGATGTAATAAGGTTTTGATAGAATTTCGATAGATAGTGAATGAAACAACTTTTGATGTGATTTTCCTGTAAATGAGAACTTCTTTTGGATGTGATTTGATAGTGAATGAAATAGTTTCTATTCAAACTATTGAACACCAAAGACTAAACAGCAAAACACCACGTGTCTTGTGTGGTCAAGTCAAGAAGTGAATCAGGAGGATCATCGTAAGATGAAAGATTGTCTGATAAGAGTATTTGGTTGCAAATTCCTCACGATATCTTGATCTTGAGGAATCACATTCATCTCCTTTTCTCTTTGATTATAAAGGGGAAAAATGAATAGAATAGAGAGACTTAACTTTTGTCCTATCGCCTTAGTTGTAATTTTAATACACAAAATGTTATTTTGAAGGAGACATATTGTTATAATGAAATTTGGATTTGATGAATAGTATATAATTTGTGGTGTTGTTCATTCACAATAGTGTGAAGCAATCAAGCAATACTCACTCGCGGCTTCAGCCTGGTCACTCGTGGATTTCGCTATTGTTCCTTGTGCTATATTTTCACCTTTTTTTTACTCCAAATTTAATTACTCCATTTTATAGCTTTACGGTTGATGTACTTTCATTAGTCTTTAGTTTTTGTAAACATTGCATTAATTCTTAATTTTGTTGATTGGTTTCATTTATCTGTGTTGTCAATTGATTTCATTATTAGGTAAGAGTCATTTCTTCTTAATTAAAATCGAGGGTGTTATTGGTTAAATTAGGTTTATAACTCTTATGTAGAAGTTTAGATTCAGCTGAAAGAGCTCTGTTATTACTATGGTGCACTCAGTTGATCTAATTGCAATTCGAACCTCTTAATTAAGATTGAGTTTTGGTTTTGAGCAAGATTGTGTTTTCATATTTCAATAGGCTAATTTCCTTGGAGTTATAAGCTTGATGTTTATGGTTTGATCTGTTTACTCTTGTATTTAAAATAATAAGATATCTTAAAGCATTACTCTCTATAGATATAACGATTTCCATCACTTGCACATATTGTGTACAGTCTTGAAACAAAAAGACTTGCCCATATTGATAATTAATGTGAGGCATTTAGGAGTTCTAAAAGACACCTTATTTGTGCCAAATAGTTCTTGTGTAGGCTTCGCCACTGCTTCGATGGCTACCCAACCCCCGCTGAAGTAAGCCATCCTTATCTCCCAAGGTTTTTCATATATGGACCAAGCTATTACAGTGATTTGGGTTCTCATAGTTGATTTATTGTGAAGATAAGGTCTCTAAAGCTCGCTCGAAACCATCATTTGATCTGTACATTTTTGAGGGTGACCTCCTTGCTAAACTCTGCTCCTTTCCTCACTTTCAAGGTGTGTCAGAAACTGTATTTGTTGTGCGTTGGTTCTGCGAACCAATTTCTGTGGCAGAGGGTTTTGGGAGTTATAATAGTAGGTATTTGAGGCTGCAACCACAATGGTGATGTTAGAAAATGTAGTAATTTTTATGTTTTGATTATTGTCAGCTTATGTAATCCATCTCAAGATTTATACTGCTTAGGTATTTTCCTATATTTTCTAGTCGGATACTTCACAAAAGTCTTTATGAATTTTGTAAGATGCTTCATATCAGGACTGTTTTTAACAAGATACATCTATATTTTGAATATTAATGAATTTTTTGGTTATGTATACGAGTTCACTATGGAAATCAGTTAATGAGTGTAAAATGGATTGAATGTAATTATCCGAAGGATATTTACTTTAATGATTCTCTCATATGCTTTGATTAACTATGCCATTGTAGTGTACCTCTTTGGCCTATCTCGGAATAACAGCGTATTAGGCTCCCAATTCAAAAAAAATCTTGTTTGTACACCTAAGATCTAACTATTGTCTTATGTAACATATTTATCGTGAGAGGAACCAATATTATTCCTCTTACTATACTCATTTCTTAATAGTCTAAACAACCTCATAATATTGCATAATTCTTTTATGCTTTATCGGATCTGTAATGGGAACCCTTAGATTCATATAAACAACTTATATGTAGGAGAATCACCATTGAGGATGAAGGAAAATGCATGGCATGAAACCTATATAATCTTTTGTTTAGTACAGACCACGAGTAATGGAGTATTGTCTTATGTTTACTATGGTCGACATTGACCATGCATTACTAATATAATAATCATCAAGGTAATTTGACGAACCCTTGGTTCAACATACATAACTAAGTAATTAAACTATTCTTATCTTAAGCCATCCCTATACTTATTCAATTAGAAGCATGATACTTAAACTGTCCCACATGCATGAGAGTTCCCACTTGATTTTAAGTGTAACAACTATCTTAACACTATCTATGAACATTTCAGAATGATAACTTCAAGAAGATATTACAAAAGTTATTAACATCTCACACTATAGTTATCATTTCTTTATCCCTTAAGTATGGTTAAAAGATTACACACATGCACCTCAAGCCCATGATATCTACAGTTATTACATAGGAAAAAATTTCATAGGTAATTTAGTTATGTGTAATATTGTACCCTACATGGGTATTAAAATTGTTAATTCATTTAATGTACTTCTACTGATAAATTCACACTAGGAAGCCACAAGCAAGTAGATGATGACAAATATGAAATGGTGATGCCTGTATCAACAACTAATTACAATGATACCACCGTTTCTCATACACCTTAAAGGTCACATACATAAGACACATATAATACCTTATCTATACAACTTAGCTGCATGGGTTAACCATAAATATAGAGACAAGAATCAACCATAAACATATCTGAGCTAAATGTTTTAACTTCATTATAAGTAAGGAATAATATATAACCCATACCATGTAAGTGAATCTGACTAGAGTAGAGGAAAACACCATTAATTTTATTAATACATAAACGTATGTAATTCACGTGATCTTCTCATGGCGAGGAAACTTGGGAAATCATCTCATAGAAAAACTGGAACAATAACTGATACTTATGAAAATATTCTCATAAACAAACTCGAAACTATAAGCAAGAGAGAGAGAGAGAGAGAGTAAGAGTTAACATACAACCATTCCATGCAAATGACACCAACTAAATCTCACTAGGGGAGAGAAGGACCACCACCCAACCACTAATCACCTCTAATTCCCTTGAGTTGAAGATCTTGCCAAGGATCAACACACTCAATTGATCATTGCATTGGGTATTTAATACCCTTTTTCATGACTTAGTTATCATTAGCGGCATCCCACTTTATGGGTTTTTCCATTTTCCTAGGTCTTATATAGAAATGCTCATCTTTATCTCCCATGACGCGTTTCCACATAAAATCTTGCCTCTATCTCCCACAAATATTTTATGTCCAATGGATATTTATCTACCATCCATCCAATGGATGTCCAATCCATCTAATCTGATCTAGAACCACATCTAGAATCTTATCATGAAAGATTCATCTCTATCACATTCCTCATGGGATTTGGCAAGCATCTCCACTCTCTTGGTGCTCCACCCTCCAAGTGATTTATTTTATTAATTCATTTAATAATACATTTGCTTTTCATATCATATATCACCTAGATTTCCTCATCTTAGTTGTAGAATAGTTTAATGCATAAAAGAAGGTATCAATCTGGCTTTCCTCATCTTGGGTTTACATAATTTAACATAAAAGGGAGGATATCACACCTAGATTTAACTTAGCTTAGGTTTACAATAACGTAATACATAGGGGAGGGGTATTACATACTCCCTCCCTTAAATTTTACATTGTCCTCAGTGTATCATTGCATCATGTTCTCGTTCACAGGTAGTAGGTTTATTAATCAATAGATCTCATGGCTCTCACATGTGATGGGATTTTTTTCCTCTGATGTACCTCATTCACAAGGAGTGCTCCCAAAATCTCTCCTAGCATAGCTACATTAGTCTCAAGGAGTGCTCCGAGAATCTATCCTTCCATAGTTACATGTCACACATTTTTTCAAACCAATTGTGAGAATTTCTCGACGCAAAGTTTAACGATGATAAATATCATAATGTGTTACTTCATTCTTTCAAGCCTTTGTGTTCTTGTTGAACACTTGCTTCTTGCAGTATCTCTACATACAATACATTAGTTAGCATATTATCCATGTTAATATGCGTGCAAGGTCATAACAGATTATTTCTCATCACAATATATATTCATATACATATATTCATCGTAATCAAATAACGACTAACCATAGTTACTTATACCAACTTACTTTCCTTCTTTTGGGTAACCTGGAGGTTTGTTTACATGGCCAGACATCTAGTCAATGACTACAACATACCTGCACATAAGGTATGTTATACAGACCAATACACATTTCATTTTTCAACCTTGTAGCATATGTAGTCATATGGTCCCATATGTACTGTTGTACATAGTCTAGTTGTGGTACAACCTGTAATACCATCCTCACGGTATCACCTGCATAACATAAAATTTATACACATATTTTTCCACTATGTTAGTATCATACCAACATTCAATTTTCATTTTTCATCTATGTAATTAAGAAATATTTTACGTTATGTGTAAATCAATTCCATATGTCATGTTGTTACAATTTCAACCACATATTATTGGATTCATGCATACCTTCTACTTAATGTTCTAATGCAGATTATTAACTCATAGTTGTTGAAGTTTAATATTTATGAGATCATTAATTCACCTCGTATGTTTTAATGTTGCCCTATTTTTGCTTCAAAAACCCGTTGACCATGCATAATCTCATCTAGTTATACATGAAAGTTTTTACTACTTACAATCCTACACTCCTTGATTTTGTAATTGTTTATGATCTCACGATATTTACATGCTAGCTCATTCTTAACATTAAATCAACCTTTACCAAAAGCTGAGTTATTCCTTTATGAATTCATGTTTGAATCACACAACATTTCCTTATGTTGTTTGGACACCTCATCAATGCAATCTGATAATAGATCGTCTCAAATTTTCTTGGTCCAAATTATTATATCAATCTATTTTCAATAGATTGTTAAATACCATTTAATTGACTCATAGGTCCATACCATTTGTGCTACTCCACAAATTACTATGGTTTTCACTCAAGGATACTTATAGGTTCTATTATACATATCCTTCAAAAGATGCACGTGTCCTTGAAATCAATTTAAGTTAAATTTCCTCTTTAACCATATTGTCTTCCAACCAAAGAACGAGTCACATTGTAAGCAGATGCATTAATCAAAGGTATGATTTGAACAAAATTTGTACAATTATATAGTCCTTATGCTATAACATGCTCTCACCTCACTTTTAACATAGTCATGCACAATTTTCCTATTTACTATTGGCACATAACAACATATGCATATAGAGCTTGGTTTAGACTCAAGACTCTTCCTTATATGGATGCATATCATCAAGACTACCCCACCATATGCGTTCAAAATATAAGTATTTCAGCTTACACATCAACCTCCATGCAAATGCTATCATAAGTAGGATAACAATTACCCACTATGCCACTTACCACTAACTCTACTATTTGATGCATTAGAGACACATGATATTTGTATTCTTAACATTGTTCATGAAAACCTCTTTCATCGCATAACACCTTACTAGGGTTTGACACTTCTTCTTTTATACAATTATCTTTTTAGTTAATTCCCTCTATAGAACTTGTAGAGGTATCAATTTTCTTGCATTATAGTTGTGAATTCATGCATGCTATCTACCTCTTAGAATAATTCATCTCATACCTGACTTTAATTCTCCACATGGACAAGCATATTTCAGTTGACTTCAATGAGATTATAATGGATTTGCATGTAGTCCTAACCATTATTATGAATATTAATAAAGAGAAAATTAAAATTTAACAAGTAAGAGCATTTCCTAATGAGGAATTGAACAGTTCCTTACGTCCACATTGCTTTTTAATTTCCATATTATCTGCGCTTTAATTTATGATATAATATTATATTCTTATCCATTTCGGAGGAAACTAGCATACTAGCTCTAAGGCTTGTTAAATATTAAGATTTCTTTGTGGTTATGACTAGCATTATAATGACTCTTTACTTGAGCACAAACTCCCAACTTGGAGAAAGGCATGCATCATGGTATGCACCCGACAAATTTGTTCAAGGTCCCTTCTTTTAAGAAACATGCAGGATTAGTTAACTAGTATCAATGTATAGCATAGATACTCGAACCGCAAATTATGCCATATTGAATTCTCACATACCCTAGTCTTATGCACAAATTTTTTTCCACTTAAGCATAGTTATCATTTGTTTCATAATGATGATTACATTTATATTTACTATATGTCTCATAAACCCATATATGTACATCCCACAACAAGGTTATTGTAATCTGTTCCACTTTAATTTATTGGTCCCATGGATTTTTCATAATAAGTAAGATGGATCCATAGCCCAAGGCCACAACAACTACCTACTGCATCTACCCTTTAAGTAATGAGAGTCAGAAGAATAACAATGCAATTGTTCATCATACATATTGCTACTCCATCAATTTCATAACTATAAATAAAACATAAACATGTATACAAACTAATCAATATTTTCGGGTAGAAAATTTCCCTAGAAATGTTTATCCATACTCATTTAACACTTCTTCACAATTCCAAATGAGCAGTTATTAACCCATGCAAACTACTTTTTCCATGCAGAATTTCCAAGTTTTTCCAAAAGAGTTTTCAACACTATGTTGCACTTATCTCAACAATTTTCAATATTCATTCATCATGCCTTAGGCATAATTTTCCCCTACCTGCAAGAAAACATTTCCTCATTTTTATTTACTCAAAATAACAAAATAATGAGAAATAACTTTTTTCATATATAACTGAAACTTATTAAAATCGACATAATCTCATGTTAAGTATCATTCTTTTCTAATAAAGTGGATTTTATAACTCATGGTTAGTCTTTATACATCTAATGTGTACATGATAATATATGTGGTCATGATATTTTTCTTCAAATTGTAGGCATCCAATTTGATAATAACACATTGTCAACGAGACCAGTTGCGTAGTGAGACATGAAAAATATGGTGACCCTCTATACTCTCTGTTTCCCATATTCATTAATAGACAAAAAAGTGAATTTGAAGGCATTGAAAGCCTTTTTCTGTACATGAGGCACCGATGGATCGTACACCTCGATATTACTCTCCCATTGGAATTTTATTCCTAAGAAAATATCAATTTGCTTCTTAATAAAATAGCACATGCTCAACATAGACACGCCAAAGGATTGGCTTGACAATTATGTGGTCACATTGCAATGCATATGGATTTCTTTTAGCATGTGGTGCTACGGTGCTATTAGAAAATTATATATTTAAGAGCAAAGCAACACATAAAATATTGTAGAAATATAAACACCGAAAATGCATAAGACATGAGAGACACAAATATACGTGGTTCACCGAGTTTGGGCTATGTCCACGGAGAAACACCTAGTCCTTCCTTTTATATTATCTACCAAACTAAAAAATTACAACCTATAGCAGATCCACTCTAATTCCCTCTTCGCTTTCAATCTGCTCTCTCTTCGTCACTCAAAATATAGATCTACATAGACACAATATAATTTTCTCATATATAGTGAGCGGTTGCCTTCTAGGGCCACCCCCCGTGAAGCCCCCCTGTAGTGCACATATTGCAGGCGGTGTTGCCACCCCATTATGTACTGGGGTCCAATGTGGTGATGCCACTAAATAGAAAACATAATCAGGCTCCGCACCTAACAATATCCCAGTTGGAGACTCATTATAGCAACTCCACTACTCCTTCATTTCTTGGAAATGAATACACTTTGGACTTGGTTGTTTCTCATCTTCTACATCATACCTGAAGACCAATTGAAACTGAGGAAATTCTTAGTTTCTCCCTCGTTACAACTTTTTTTAACATATCTACATGATTCTGGCTAGTGTATATCTTTTCCAGATTCAAGTGTCCATCTTCCAAGACTCACCCTATGAAATGGTACTTTAGCTTTATATGTTTAGTCTTGGAATGAAATGTAGAGTTCTTTGCAAGATGTATCGAAGTCTAGCTATCACTGTATAACCTACCCAACTCTTTCTTATCACCAAATTCATAGAGAAACCTTTGTAACCAAATCATTTCTTTAATAGCCTCTGTAGCAGCAACATATTGTGCTTCTATTGTTGAGAGTGCAACAATAGTTTGCAGTTTTGAGACCCAACTAATAGTTGTTCAACCTAATGTAAAAACACACCCTATTGTGCTTCTCCTATTATCTTTGTCACCCGCCATATCTTCATTAACATATCCCTATAGAGCATTGTTTGAACCACTGAAGCATAATGCTTGATTTGTGGTACCTCCCAAATACCTGAGAATCCACTTCACCACCATCCAATGCTCTTTTCTTGGATTGTTAATGCACCTACTTACAACTCCCACTCCATGTGTAATATCACGCCTTGTGCAAATAATTACATAAATTAAGCTTCCAACTACTGATTCATATGGAAATCTATACATATGAGCCATTTCTTCTTAAGTCTTGGTACACCCCTCCTTACTTAATTTGAAATGGCTAGCGAGAGGTATACTAACTCATTTTTCATTCTGCATGTTAAACCTTTCCAACACCTTTTCTATGTATTCGCTTTGACACAATGTTAATTTGTGATTATTTCTATCTCTAGTTATTCTCATACCAGGGATTTATTTTGCAACACCCAAATCCTTCACTGCAAATGTGTTTGCCAATTTTCTTTTGAGCACATTTATTTCTTACATGTTAGAACCTACAACAAGCATGTCATATACATACAATAACAATATAATATAGTTTCCATCATTTTGCCTTTTGAGATAAACACAATGATGAGAGTGACATCTAGTATAACCTTGTTCAAACATAAACACAGTTACTAATGGCCATAACTAAACCATTCCAACTTTTTGGCAATGAGAAAAGAAATAACAGAGCCCTTACTTCGTCATCAAAAGTTACCCCTGCAGAACTTAACTCACTCATAACTATATTAAATTAATGTAAATGATCAGCAACATATCCACCCTCTCACATTTTCATATTAAATAAACACTTCATAAGAAATACCTTTTGAGGCTGAGGGATTTTCATATAGTTTCGCCAATGTCAACATCAAACCCTATGTTGTCAATTCCTTTGAAATATTAAACGCTACGGACACCGCTATGCGCAGCCGTATTGTTCCAAGTGACTTTCTGTCAAGAATATCCCATTTTGTGTCTATCATACTTGTCATATTCTTTATCTTTTTGCTCAATGGTTGGTACAAATACCTCTCATACATATAATCTTCCATCTGTAGCTTCCATAGCTCGTAGTTTTGGTTATTAAATTTTTCGACCCTAAACCTACCATCTTCCACCATTGCTCCAACTCCAATTATATATTAGAGAGCAGTGGAACACATAAAATATTGCATAAAACAAGAGAGACACAAATATATGTGGTTCACCGAGTTTAGGCTACGTCCACTAAGAAAGAACAAGCCCTTCCTTTTATATTATCCAGCAAATTAAAGAGATAAAACCTATAGTAGATTCAATGTAATTCCCTCTTTGCTCTCAATCTCCTCTCTCTTCCTCATTAAGAATACAAATCTACATAGACGCAATACAATTTCCTCATATATAGCGAGGGTTGCCTTCCACGACAAAAAAACCCTAAATTAAACATAACTTCTACTATGATATCTCAGCCTAATGAACTGTGGCCCAATGTGGCAATACCTTTGAATACAGAACATAATCAGGCTCCACACCCAACAGGTGCTACTTACCTGTTGAGACCCATGAAAAATCTCGAGTGGATAACATTAATGAGGAAAACTAATGAACTTATATAAAAACCTCTAATTATTACTTCGAGCAATGTGTTCCATTGTTCTACATTCAATCTTAAATCTAATAATCCATATGTAATGGATGTTTCTAGTTCTTCTCTATAACTATTCATTCAATAAAGATACTTACCAAGTTTTCCATTCACATTGATAAATATCCAAAAGGGAATTAAACACGCTAACCTACAAAAACAAAGTCCCTTGAAATATAAAAAAACGAAGGACTAATAAACACAATATTTCATAGATCTACACGTCGATATACAATCAATGCCATCGACTGAAATTGATCCATTGAGAATGTGCCACTTGTATTTTTCCATTTCTTTGAAACCCTTTGAGAATACCCGTTAGGACAATTACAAATCCAGCAGTTGCATAATTTAATATACATTAGTCATTCATTCTTTCTATGGTCGGAAACCATAACTCTATACCTGAAACATGAGAATGCAGACCCCTCGTGCATCTCCTCCATTGCATGCATCAACGACTTCTTTGTTTTTGTTTTTTTTTATATACATCATCTTCCTATACTTTCAAAGAAAGTATAGACAATTTAACAGCTCACCATCCTGGCTATCGGAAACATCATGAAGTGGCATTATTCAGAATAATAGACCTAACATTGAGTGCCTAGGTCACTATTATTTCCTAGATGGTAAAGGTCATCGCCTTCATGTCAGATCGAAAGCAGGATAGAGGAAAAATTGAAATTGTAAATCCCTAACCCTCATGCAGATAACTATGATATCAAAAGGAGTTCCATGATTATTCAAAAATCCTTCTATTTCCTTCTTATTTCCTATGAAATTGGGAAGAGTTTCCTTACATTACCTAAGACTTGGTTCGATTTTATTCCACCCACATTAGATATTCTTCTTGACAAATAGTTCACTGCAAAAGTCGACCATTTAGGAGGATCTTTCTTCCTTTTCTAATTTATCTATTATAGTAAAATTGTTTCTTTTATAGTAGCCTTTTCTTGCTCACATTACTAGAAAACCTACGACTTTTGACATTGTGTCCTCCTAAAGTAATCAAAATAGAAGGAACCATCTCTACTTTGGCAAGGCTAATCTTCTAGATCCTCGTCTTATCTTTATCTTCCACCTAGTGTAACGTTGCTACTTTTATGAGCATGTGAGTGAATAACATCATTATCTCAGTAACACAGAATGTTTTTTTTTGGAATCTAACCTCTCCAAGTCATTGGATGAGTTCGAACTTTCTTCAATGTTTCCCACGATGTGGATGTCCTCGAACCTATCCTCAATTGTTATCAGAAGTTAGCGGGGCCATCATCTCAACATAATTATGCTGCGATGGGGCTATATGTACTCTTTCTCACAACATTTTTGTGATGTGAGGTCACGGTCTTGATTCCTCTCCAATTCCGTTCAAGATGGATTTTGGACGAAACCACCAGCACGCGAGTGAAGTTTACATGCGTGAAGTGGGTGGGTCACCTGCAACCTGTGATATGAGAGGGGCTGAGCACCCCACCTCTGCCACACATCGCCAACACTATCACCTCTCTGGGATTCAATTGTGTTCGCCTTATGTGGGTTATTTTCATGATCACAGATCGGGCTCTTTCCAATCTTACCATTCCTCATACTTTTTCCTCTCTTAACCTTAGCCACGCAATAGCGAGAGTGGCCAAGAACAACCCCAGGATCCTTGGGCTCTCTCTAATCAAAGCCTATCACCATGTGGTCAAGGCTCTAGACAAATCTGACATCATGGTCATATTGGACAACCACGTGAGAAGACCGAAGTGGATGGGAGATTTTGGTGATTCTTCTGCGAGAGGGTTGTCAGCAAAAATTCTTGGTTCACTTTGTTTTAAGGAAAAACTCACGCTCTCACAATTCTCTGTGTAGACATGCCATAACAGAGATGCCCATTCCCTACTCTATTTTCCCTGTTTTGTCTTCGGTGTTATCTTAATGAGACCCTTTTTAATACAATGAGCAAGAATGAAGCTTTCGCTACTTGATTTTTATCTCCATGCTTATATATGTCAAACATCAATCAATTGAAACCCTTATTTATAGGGATTGTATACTTAAAAATGTCCATTATGTTTACTAAAATGATATTATGTGGTGAATGTATATATTATGGATCCCTTAATAGTCATGTTAATATTGGAATCCCAACTTTTGTTGATGGCAAGATGTAAATAAACATGTTGTATTTTACTTCCCCTTATGGATCCTCAATTATTTTCTTTCCATGTAATTTTTATAATCAAAACCCATCAACGAATTACTATAGTGGTGGATGAGTCCATAGGCCTCAGTTTTTGAAAATTGGGTCTGATACCATTTGTAACGTACCTCTTTGGCCTATTCCAGAATAATAACTTATTAGGCTACCAATTCAATTTTTATTTCTTCTTACAAGTAGGATCTAGCTATTTTCATACTAAACATATTTATTGTGAGAGGAACCAATATTATTCCTATTACTATACTCATTTCTTAATATTCTAAAAAACCTCATAATGTCACATTATTCTTTTATGCTTAGATTCATATAAACAACTTATATGCAGCCTATATAATCTATATTTAATACACAACAGCATTAATGGAGTATTATATTATGTTTACTATGGCCGACATTAACCATGCATTACTAATATAAGTAACCATCATCACGGTAACTTGACCAACCCTTGGTTCATCATGCACACCTAACTAATTAAGCTATTCCTAGAAGTATGATCATTAAAGTGTCCCACATGCACTAGAGTTACGAGTTGATGTCAAGTGTAGCAACTATCTTAACACTATCTATGAACATTTGAGAATGACAACTTCAAGGAGGCATTACGAAAATTATTAACATCTCACACTAGAGTTACCATTTTGTGATTCCTTAAGTATGGTCAAATGGATACTAACATGCACCTCAAGCCCATAATATCTACATTCATTATATAAGAAAAATTAGCATAGGTAATTTAGTTATGTGCAATATGCTACCGTGCATGGGTATTAAAACTATCAATTCATTTAACATACTTATACTAATAACTTCACACTAGGAAGTCACATGCAAGTCGATCATGAGAAATCTAAAATGGTGACACCACTATCAACCACCAATTACCCTCATACCACCATATCTCATACACCTCAAAGGTCACATACATAAGACACAGATAATACCTTATCTATACAACTAAGCTACATGGATTAACCATAAATATAGAGATAAGAATCAACCGTGAGCATATGTGAGCTAAATGTTTTAACTTCATAATAAGTAAGGATTAATATATAAGCCATACCATGCAAGTGAATCTCACGAGAATAGAGGAAAACACCATTAAGTCTTTTAATACATAAACCTATGTAATTCACGTGACCTTCTCATGGCGAGGAAACTTAGGAAATCATCTCATGGAAAAACTAGAACAATAAGAGAAACATATGAAAATATTCTCATAAAAAAATTGGAAACTATAACCAAGAGAGAGAGTAAGAGTCAACATACAACCATTCCATGTAGACACCAACTTAATCTCACTTGGAGGTAGGAGCACCACCATCCAGCCATGAATCACCTCTCATTAACTAACTCAATTGGTCAATGCATTGGGTATTTAATAGCCTCTTTCATGATTTAGTTACCATTAGTGACATCCAACTTTATGGATTTGTCCATTTTCCTAGGTCTTATCGAGAGAAGCTCGCCTTTGTCTCCCACGATGCCTTTCCACATAAAATCTTTCATTTGTCTCCCACAAATCTTTTATGTCCAATGGATCTTTATCTCCCATCCATCTTATGGATATCGAAGCCATCAAAGCTTATCTAGACTCACATCTAGAAGCTTATCATGAAAGATTCATCTCTATCCCATTCCTCATGGGATTTGGCAAGAATCTCCTCTCTCTTGGTGCTCCACCCTCTAAGTGATTGCTCTTAATAATTGATTGAATAATACATTTTCTTTTCATATCATATATCACCTATCTTTCTTTAGATTAGGTGTAGAATAGTTTAACCCACAAAGGAGGGTATCAAACATAGCTTTCCTTAGCTTAGGTTTACAACATTTAACACAAAAGCGAGGATATCACACCAATATTGTAGTACACAAGGGAGGGATGTTACAACCATTCGCTTTTTAGTGAATTTAGGAGATAAGCTTAATTGTAAATGTATCAAGCACCATTATAAATTATGAGATTCATGAACGGAGGCGATAGCTCTCCACTAGTTGCAAGGGCTACAAACCCCATGAGGAATGCATTTGAAAAGGTTCTCCTTGTTGGATTTATTCTAGAGTTAAAGAAATATTTCCTAAGTGTATTTGAGGAACTCATATTTAGATACATTGCAAATATGAAAGTTTTTACAATGTGTACAAATTAATATATATATATATATATGACATAGAGAGAAGGAGACACCATTAGTGCTTTGGTGTTTTCGACTTATGTGTTCTTGGACTAAATCAACAAGCTGTATTTAACACTATTTTCGGTGGTGATAATTATTAACATGATAGTATCACTTATCTCTCTTTGATTATAAACACAATAATTATTTGGAATATCTTTCCATGGAGCTTGGAAACTAGGTACCTTGGTCCACTCTGTCAAGCCACGACACAACTCTTACCACAAATTTCTTTCCCACTTACTAGGTTTTGGAGCTCTAGGAAGAATTCATCTTCTTCAACTGCCCTAGCATTGTGCCTTTTCTCCTCTTAAGAAAAAGTGTGACAGAATAGTTGCAAATATTAACTTTTTCTGTGATCTTTTAACTAACTCATCCAAATTCTTTTAATTAATATTCAACCCAAATAGTTTTAATAATTTAAAATAAAAACAGAAATGAAATTAACCTTGGTAATATGTTACATCCGCACACTCCACCCATTACCAGTGATAAAAAAAAAAAAAAAAACAAAAAACCATCTCCATCACTTACTCAAACATTTTTTTAACTTTCCAATTCTTGACAGTGGATAGAGTGTCCAACCAAAAATTACACTAAATTAATCTTTAGACAATTCTCTTGCAAAAGTTTTTAACTACTTTTATAAGTTTTTACTCTCAAAAAATATTATTATAAAATTCCATAATGAATTACATTAACACCCTGAACCATTTTAAGAAAAATTTAGTTCAAATTTTTATTGTTAAAAAATGAAAGTACAAAAGACTACATTAAATAATATTCTACAAATACTTTTGAGACACCTCACTGTCTTTTAATTTGTAAAATGATAGGAGTGAAAATTAAATCTAATTTCCTGAAAAGAAATACCCATTACCAATGAAAAGAAATACCCATTACCAATGGCCAGAATGTTTTCTCAATCACTCACTCCAAGTATCCACCAAAACATTGAATGCGCTTAATCATCTGCGCTATTCTCTTAAATATTCTTAACCATTTCTATAATTTTTTAATCTCAACAAATATTATTATAGAATTCTATAGTGGATTACATTAACAAGTTGAACAGGTTTAATACAACTTTAATTTAAAAATTTATTATGAAAAAATTATGAAAAAAATTAAAAGAGGATTATATTAATATGCACCAACTAGTCTATGGACACCTCATTATTTTTTAGTTTATAGGAGTGGACATTGAACAAGGTCAAATTTAACCTTCAACATCCTATCCCCTTTATTAGTCCCTGCTAGTAATCTATTTTCGATGATAGTATTAGTCTCTTCTACCTTTAACCTAAAGTTTTCAGCTTTCAAGCTCTTCTTATTTCTTAAATAGTCTATCAGATTTGATATCAATAATAGAAATAAATAGCCTATCAGATTTGATATCAATATTTCCCTGGTCTTATTTGATGATCTTATTTGCCATATTCCTAAAACAACTGAAGCATAGTGGTTATATTATGCATTCAAAGAAGTTATATTATTCATTCATTGGACTTATTTAATTGATTTTCGTTTCAGTAATCCTCACATTAATCTGTAAACATTAAATGTTTGTTTATTTTAGAGGCTTTGACGTTTGTAACAATATACAAAGGTTACTCTACATGTTTTTTTTATTTCAGAAGCTTCCAAGGTTTGTAACAGTATACAAAGAGCGCTCAACCTGGCTCGACACAGCAGGTGGCTTCGTGCATGCCATAGTGTGGTGTCTAACATAACTAGATCTACTATCATTGAACATGAAACAGCAATTGATACATGGTCGCAGACTTAAACATCAATTGATACATGACAAGCATACTGAATCTTACCAGAAAGACTGAACATGAGAGAAGCTTACCAGAAAGACTAAACATGAATCTTACCAAAAAAGACGAGATAGGTAGCTATATCCGTAAAGGTAAAAGTTAAGTTCACTGAAAAGACTGAACAATAGTAAAAGCTAAGTTTCCAGGACTACTAGGCAACAAAGAACTGATGTACCTATATCAATCAAAGTTCACCAAAAAACTGAACACTAAAGGAACCAGTCAAAGTTTACTAAAAACACTAAAGAGGGAAGAAACTTGCATGTTTGAGCTTGGTTCTAGGTCGTTGAAATGGACACTTCTTAGCTGAGCTTGGTTTTATGTCGTTGAAATGGACACTTCTTTCTTCAAATCCGTGCAAGTCGACTGCACCAAAACAAGTGAATAACAACAATGGTAATTGGTATGCTTTTAGTTTTTCGTATCTGCATCTATGTTTGTGTAGCCTTGCATCAGAGCGGGTGAATAATTGGAAGCCTTGCATCATAACCGATGAATAATTGGAATGGTAGCCAGTAGGATTTTCATCATCTCCGCTCCTATCCTGTATGATCTCATTCTCATATGATATTTAAAACCCGTGAATAACAACCATGGTAATTGGTATGATTTTATTTTTTCATATTTGATTCTATGTTTGTGTAGCCTTGCATCAAAACCGGTGGATAATTGGAATGGTATTTTCATCTCTTCTCCTATTCTATGTGGTCTCTTTCTCATATGATATTCCATCTGATATTTTACATTGATTTCATCAACTTCAATATCATAAACAAAATTTAAAACAACAATAAACAAAATTTAAAACAACACCTATTTCTGAGTTCTATTCCCTTCAACAAAATTTAAAACAATGCCTATTAATGAGCTATGCTCCCTTCTTATCAGGTATCATATGTACAAGAGGATGAACATGGGAGGCATGATGGCGAAGAGAGCGTTGTGATAGGCCTAGAGAATCAATTATATTAATTATAGTTGAAACCCTCAACCATTCAAGGCTATTTCTTTCATAAATTGATGTCCCAAGTCAAGTTGTTCTTTATGGGCTCACTTTATGCATTCAAGACCCTCCATCTGCTCAATGAATTTGGATCATACCATCTCCGCACCCGACCTCCAATTCATCGCAGTGAACCCAATCCATCTCACTGAACCCGCTTAGTTCAAAATAAGCAAAGTTGTCAGCCCCTTCTGAGATGAAATCAGTAGCATCATGGTTTTTTTCAGGCACTTACATAATAAACTGGAAAATATGCTCTCTTTGTTGTCTACACGTTTGCATTTTGTGAGCCACCTTCACTCAAACTATGGGAACCTCTGTTGGGGCATCATACCAACAAAGCCAAAAGGAAATAAGACAATAGGTGGCTAGCTATTGTAGTTGTATTTGCCATAGCCACTGCTGTCATTGTATTCATGGCATGGGCAAAGATTATTCTCCTTCACAACATTGCAACTATAGATGCCCTTGGATGTTTTACACTAACCAGAATCCTGTAATAGAGAAAACCTAAGTTGAATCTCATATGACCTGATAGCCCTGTTGTTCTTGCGAAATGAAACCAAAGATAATGGTAGCCACAAAGGTATGAGTAACACACGAAGTTCTGGGATGTCATCGACATTGAGGCAATTTCACATCTTTATGGACAGGTTGTCAGAGAATGGCCCTATGCGGGGGTGCTGTAGCTCCCTTCTCTTCTTGCCAAATGAAGCCAAAGATAATGGTAGCCACACATGTATGAGTAACACGTGGAGTTCTGGGATGTCATCGACATTGAGAGAATGTCATACCACAGTGGACAAGTTGTCAGAGTATGGTCCCATACTGCCGTGTTGTGGCTCATATGTCACGGTATGTTACCATGCGTCCAAGTCGTGTCATGTAAAATTAAATCCATCACATAAAATATGTTAAAAAACAATATAATTTTCTTTTTAATTTATATTTAAAAGCAGTCTCTTTGCATTTACGTTTAAAAGCAGTTTTTTTGTACTTTAATGGAGATCCCAGGGATAGCAATAAGTTTTAAGCTGTTTGGTTTAGGGTTATCGATTACCGAGAGAAACAGAATAAGGCATCTTTAGAAACAACTTGAGAGCAAAGGCACTTCAGAAGCATCCTAATAATAGAGGCATGGATTCTAGAAGGTAAATCTTTGTTTAATGAGTTTAGTTTCCGATGAACGAATGCATCCTGTATCATTTTCCTATTTTTGTTAGGAGTAGTAGCATTGTGGAATAGTTTAGGGCTGACTCTAATATACTATGATGGTGTTTGCACTTATAAATCAAGAAATGGCTTCCATAGGAGAGAAGGAATGGTATTTTTACTTCCCAAGGGACAAGAAGTACCACAATAGTGCTTGACCCAACATAGTGACATTTGCAATTTTCTGGACAGCCACTGGCACAAACAGAGATGGCACCAAATGCATTGGCCTCCAGAGATAGCTTGTTTTCTACAAAGGGAGAGCATCCAAAGGAATCAAAACCAATTAGATGAATCATGAATTTCGCTTATAACTGCAACAAATTCCAGTAAGTGAGTGTATTCCTGAACAGAATTTAGTTGATGGCATTTTTCCAACTTTTATTCATGAAGACTTTTATTGTAATGTTTGTACCAATAGGCCTTTTTTTGAAACTTAAATGGTTGAGTCGTTACCTTTTAAAGGTTTTATTGAATGTTGTTTGATTTGTAAGAATCAATTTAGGACAAGTTGAAAGAGAACATTTTATTTCAGCAAACACAAAGGAGATCCTACCAATGTCGTTACCTTTTAAAGGTTTTATTGAATGTTGTTTGATTTGTAAGAATCAATTTAGGACAAGTTGAAAGAGAACATTTTATTTCAGCAAACACAAAGGAGATCCTACAAATAATACAAGTCACGTTATTAATTGTATAAGTGCGCCAAAAACACAAGTCACATTAATAATTGTATGAGTGGGCCAATTCATATTTATATAAGAAATTCCTTTTTTTGACTTTAATACTTTCTTTTACAGGCTACATTCATTCATCATGGAGCTTTTTCATTATATTCTCCATTAAATGAAGTCCATTTTTTGGGTTTATTACTTTATGTTTAATATCTGTTTGTTGGTTTGTTTTATGGCTAATTTTTAATGGTTAGCAACTAGTTAGGTCATAGATGTGTAATATTTAATTGTTTGGGAGTCACTCTATGTCAAATCTACATTATTCCTAAAGTACATTGACATACTAATATACACATGTTATTCTTACCACATTAATTTTTTAAACAAAACTGTTATGCTATTCTAACAGCACATCATTTTTTTTAAGAAGAACTGGTTACTAAGCTTAACTTATGATTGATGGTTGACATGTTAATATAGACATGTTATTCTTACTCCATTATTTTTTCAGTAGCAAAACTGCCTAGTAAAGTTTATGTTATGATTCATGGGTCTATGAAGAATAGCCTAGAAGCCTTACTATGGGGAAGCATATTGAACGACAAGTTATTGTTGCCTAAATAACTAATTAATAACAATCGTTTATTATTATACATGCCCAAGCAGGTATATAGCCATTGCTTTGACAGCATATTAATGGTGTTGACTCGCTTTTTATATCGTAGATTTAACCAAAGTTTCTCTACAACTTTGTAGTGCAAGTGGGCATGATAACATTTAACCAATGTTTTCTTGCTATTTGATTGGGCAAGAAGAATGCACCTCTTATTGTAGCGTCTTTTTACTTTAAGTAATCAGTGCATTAACTTTACCATTTTAACCAAAGTTGTAGTTTTAAATTTATTATATAAATTTTGAAATATCATATCCTAAGTTTTATTTTGAGGCGCCGTTTTTTCTAGGCACACACTTATTTTGAGGCCATTTGTGTTTTTGCATGTAGTCACATTCATAGAGGCATCCACCTGTGGGTTGCAACAAATTGTATATAATATCATGAACTACACTTAGGAAACTACGTAGGTGGTGACGGTCTATGAATGTTTTCGCATGACTAGGTAGGAGGTGACTGTTTGTGAGTGTCTTTGCATGTACTCACATTGATAGAGGGGTCGTAATGTGGCTTTCAACAGACTATATACAGCTGGTTCAATTCGCACCAGAGCCAGCCAGTTCAATTCACATCAGAACCAGAAGCGAAGCAGAGAAAGACATGAGCCTAATTGCACTTCTTGGTTGATCCACTGTTTCACCGAACACTTGCTTAGTTAATTGGCTCTTCTTCATTGATCCACTGTTTCACCCAACGCTTGTCTTATCTAGTTAATCTGCACTTACAATTTCGAAATTCAATTAATTTTTTTTTGTCAGCCTAAAAATCCATCAACTTTTCATTATAAAATTAATTACAGTAGCTTGTTTCTGTTATGCTTCTTCAAATAACAATTTTGAATTTTGAAATTCATTTAAATTGTAATTCCTTAATGATCTTGCAATTTCTTAATTACTTAATTCACATGGACTTACCAAAATGAAGTATGACCAGAGGAGTAAGTAGTCTTCAGGGACTTATGGAAACTTGTTAATTACTTAATTCACATGGACTTACCAAAATGAAGTATGACAAGAGGAGTAAGTAGTCTTAGGGACTTATGGAAACTTGTTACTCGGAACCGGAATATGTTACCTAAGACTATTCCGGTTTCTGATTGTCTGCCGAAGCTTGCAATACATTCATGAGTATTCATTGATTTAAAACAAGAAGTGGGCTATGCCCGGTTTCTGATTGTCTGCCCAAGCTTGCAATACTTTCGTGAGTATTCATTGATTCAAAACAGGGAGTGCCCTATTCCTTTACCAATTGACGTGCATAATTACACCTCAATGTGTGAGTTGCCTCGCCAATTTAGAACACATCATTTATATTTTCAATGACAGAATGTGGCCACAACCAGCTCAGGGAGGATATAGTCTTTGTGTTTTTTTTTGTTTCATTCATTCATTGATTCATCAACTCAACTATTATTGAATTTAATTTAGAATAAATTAATACAGGAGGATTGTAAGATGATAGCAATCAATCTTAGCAAAATATTTTTACATTTTCACATGTTCTTTGTGTTTTCTTACTTCCTTCATTCACTGATTGAGCAACTTCATGTTCTTTGTGTTTTCTTACTTCCTTCATTCACTAATTGAGCAACTTCACCTTTGCCTTTTTTTTATTTCATTTATTCATGGATTAAGCAACATCACCAAATTAATATTGGGAAATTGTACCATGACAATTGAGAAATTGTTATATTGTTATATAGGTAAATTCATGATTGAAATTTTAATTTTGGTTAAAAGAGTTGATGATTAATCATCCTTTACCATAAATAAATTTTATAAGTTTTGGATTGATTTAAAATTTAACAATATGTGAATTTTATAATAAATAAAATGATTTAAATGAATTGAAAAAAATGAATATTTATATGCAAATACAACAGTTTACATGACAATATTACTGTAATACAACAATTTGCATGTACAATATTTATATGCAAATATAACAGTTTAAGTGACAATATTACTCTAATACAACAATTTACATGACAATATTATTCTAATACTAGAATTTACATGAATGAGATTCTTAACCAGCTTTGTATATCATGTGAAATTAATTAATATTTTTACAAATACATCTTTTCTAATTCATAACAATCATGTGAAATTAATTCATATTTTTATAAATACATAATTAATGTTTTTACAAATATATCTTTCCTGATTCATAACAATCATGTGAAATTAATTAATATTTTTATAAATACATCTTTCCTAATTCATAATAAATTAATTAATGTTTTTACAAATACATCTTTCCTGAATCCTAACAAATTAATTAAAATTTTTACAGATACATCTTTCCTGATTCATAATAAGCCGTATATATATTAAATTAATTCATATTTTCAGAAATACATATTTCATTTATTTTTCACATACAAATAAATAGTAACAACACAATAACCTTGCCTACGCAACTTAGGAAACCTGATAAAATCTCCTTGTAATTCCCAAATAAATACAATTTCCAATTACTTCATTTACATGCAGTCTGGTAGTGTCGTCCATAATTTCCAAAGTACATGTTAACTCATTTACTGCATGTAGAACACAACCCACCCAGCAATATATTGCAATCCAATTTAGGAAATACAAAAGAAACCACGTGTAATTCCCAGATATATATAATTTCCAATTACTTCATTTATATATAATTTCCAATTACTTCATTTAAATGCAGTCTGGTAGTGTAGTCCATAATTTCGGAAGTACATGTTAGCTCACGTAGAACACAACCCACTCAGCAATATATTGCAATCCAATCTTGGAAATACAAAACAAACCACTATAGCTGAAAACATTTATTGCCGATACCTTTTATTTGCTTGTTATCTTTAGAACTGCGTCACCATCTGTGGATGTGCATTAATGCTTGCAGCAGATAGCAGATGTTAATCATTATTGGGCAGGTATACCGTCCGCAACGCAGCGACTTGTTGTATGTAATAGGTTCTGACAATCGTTTATTATTGTAGATAATAGGTTCTTATTATTGAATTATTCCAATGCTAAACAACTTCATAGCAAACAAACAAATTATTCCAATGCTCAACAACTTCATAGCAAACAAAGGATCTACAGGAAAAGTGCTAGTAGATAGCATTTTCCTTTAATATGACAGGTTTGTACAGTGGTCATTCCCCTGGATATCAAATCTTCCCTCGGTTTTGAACCACTATGTGTTCTAAAAAGTACCTTTGTGGAGACCCTCATGTAAGTGCCATTTATGATATTATTCAATTTAAAGGCTTACTCATTTGCCATGTGTTCTTTAGTAACGCCTTTCTCGTGGTTTCAACCACATGGATGCCTCCGAGATTGTTTCTTTACGATTACTAAAATATCTTTAAGTTTGGTTTCTTGGTTGGTTGAGTATTTGTGATAAATATAAATAAATAGATTATATTTACCAATAAAAATGTGAAATTTATTTAAGTTGAACACTATTAAGCTCTAAGGCTACTTCATATTACTTTGCAACATTTCGAATGAAATCATATTATGTCTTTGCTTATTCATATTTGCGGAATAACAATTAAACACGGTACCAAATGTATCATTTTTACTCTTTCTAACACCAAAGTCTTCAATAGCATACTGTAGGTAGAGAATATCTTGCTCTTCCTATTATTTTTCAAGTCCCATTCATCCGAAAGATAGAAATTCTATTTTGTAGCAGCTTTTTCGAATAATCATCCTTTCATGGAGATTAATTGTTTTCAAATCGCAGTGAAGATGTGCATCCAGGGATTCATGAAGAGTAAAAATTTCAAATCTGATGTTTCTCATCCTCTATGCAACGATCTTGTGTTACGATCTTGGGTTTTGTTAATTTAGGAAGAGTGTATAACTCATGTGAAAGTATTTTTACTTTCTACTTCTAAATTTATGGACTCTTATACATGGTTTCATTCTTTTACGGCTATGTCTTTTACTTTCTCTAAAAGTTCAATAATAATCCACAATGAATTCAATTGGACATGAAATAAAATGGATTTAATTGCTAGCTTTAATTGCTAGTTTCCACTGCCACAAGTATCTAATTAAGTCTAGGGATGGAAGGGCCTTCACAAATATCATCATAGAGTGAGTGTCTTTTATATGATGATAATTTGTTGCACTTTTCTTGAGATAGTCAGTTTCAAGATTTAGTATTTCACAACCATGACATTTTCCACAGTCTATATTGCATTTGTTTTTCTTCCTGTGTTCAATAAGTGGGAATCATGGTTATATTTTCAATAAGAAGTAATAAATTGAAAAACAATTTTGTTTGGGGTTAACTATGGTTGATTTAGTTAGATTTAGTTATAACTAAATTTATGTCATGTTTGAATAAATATTCTTATTAATGTATAAGAATAGCCCTGGCAACTAGTTGAAAACCTACATACATAAATCTCGGGTTTTTAGTCTGGTAGCCACCTTCATCTTCAAGCAAGTATGTAAATTAATTTCTATTTCAATTTCTCACTAAACTAATTAGTAGCTTAAAGCAGTGTCTCAATAGACTTTGAAAAGGTGTCCCAGGTGGAGGGTGTCATGGGTGGACATGAAGAGGGTTCATTTTATAAGTTGTGTGAACTGATTCAAGATATTTGATTCTCTTGCTCTTTTCTATAGTTGTTAGGTTTATTTCATAGGTTAGGTATAGATCTAGACTATTATCTTGCTTTTTTCTATGGTTGTTCAATTTAGCTCATAGGTTAGGTATAGATCTAGACTATTATCTTGATAAGGCAGGTTGGCTTCTTTATAAGTAGAAGCAAGCCCCTTCAACTCAAGTATATCATCCACTCTAGGCAAGGACTTCTAGGCAAGGACTTGCTGCCCTGCAGCTCCCCTTGTTTTATTGGACTCGCTGCCCTGCTGCTCCCCTTGTTTTATTAGGTTCCCGTTATTTTATTAAGTTATACAATGGAATAATGGTTGACTTTATCTAAAACCAGTCACATTTAACAATATTTTAATATTGTATTGCTTATTATTATTCCTGTAACCCTAGGTCGCACTTTAAAATGTCGGCCTTGGCTCTTAAACCCTAGAATCTCCGTGTAGTTTAAAGAAATCTCACGAACGCATTCTGAAGACATTCATAACTTCCAAGTGCAGCTTACCTGGTGGCTGTGCTTCACAATTGAGTTTATGGGGTTACAGTTCGAGTTCCAATTAATGGCGTCCGAGGGCAAACGAGTCCAAGCTAAAATTCTCCAACAGGGGGAAGAATCTCTCTCTATCTCTAACACTAAAAGAGAGGCCGCTTCCGTTTCTGCCGCTTCAAGCGATGCGGTTTCCGTCAATATCGTTGATCCTTCTCCAAAATTCCTGTAAGCTTCAAAATATTCTAGTTTTTTTTTTGTTTCCTGATATATTTAACTTTGGAATTCAAATTTCAGACTCTATGCATTAGTAGGCGAAGCCTATTTTCTTTCCATAGTGCTCCGTAGACATTTTTCATTTTAATCGAAACCCTAGAATTTATTGAGTCATTTCATGACCGGAGTATGGCGAATAATTGGGTTGAGTTATTCTCATATAAAATATTTCTCAACTACAGGAACCAAAGCCAGCTGAGACCGATTCCAGCGAAGCTTCTGTAACTCCTGAAAAGTTCAATGTACCTGTAGACGCGCCAGCTGAGAGCTAGTCCAGCGAAGCTGCTGTAGCTCCTGAAAAGGTCAAAGTAACTGTGGACGCTAAGGTCCAAGTAACCGTGGAATCAATGGACGGTATTAGCATAAGTGAGAATCCAATGGATGTAGAAGGATATGGAACTAAGCTGGAGAAGGAAGATTCAAAACATAAAGACTAGTAGGTTTTTCTTCGTCGTTATTGGAAACACTAGTAATAATAATAATAGGTCAGTAATTTTAGTGCGTTGGAAGTCATAAGAATACAGTTTTGACTGTTGATCTTTCAGCAGCAATTGTGCTCTGCAAATGTATTTGTGGTGTCTTTCTGTGACAACATGATACTATTGTTATAATTAAAACTGAAATATTACTTTTGACTGTTCATCTTTCAGCAGCAGTTTTGCTCTGCAAATTTATTTGTGGTGTCTTTCTGTGACTACATGTTATTATTGTTATAATTGAAGCTGAAATGTTACTTTTGACGGTTGATATTTCAGCAGCAGTTTTTCTCTGCAAATTTATTTGTGGTGTCTTTCTCTGACGAGTTATAATTGAAGCTGAAATGTTACTTTTGACTGTTTATCTTTCAGCAGCAGCTTTGCTTTACAATTTTATTTGTGGTGTCTTTCTCTGACGGACATGTTATTATTGTTATAATTGAAACTGAAATGTTTTCACAGTATTTTTTTTTTGTTTTCTGAACAAACCCCCTATCTTTCTATTTCATTAAATCAAAAGAAAAATTACATATTGTACAAAAAAAACCAGATCCTTTACAAAAAGTCAGGAAAAATAAAATCCTACCAAAGATCAAGACCCCCCAAGCTACTATAGTAATCACCAAACAAATGAGAAATAAACATTGAAAGTCTACAAAAGTCCCCACTCACACTTCAGGATCAAGCATACTTCCTAGAGCCACCCTACCCCCATAGACACCTCCAACCTCACAAATACCACACACCACGAAAGAGGGACACCAATTAAGAAGTGGGACAAACTGTAGGGTAAATTCTACTAGATAGGTGCACAAGCTGAAGAAGAAGCATATCAAAGTGCTTTAAAAGTGAAGGAGAAAATTAACAGAAGGTAGAATGCTAGGAGACGACATGGATCAGATCCTAACTAGGAAAATGTCAGTTCTATGGGAGAGGCGGAACTGCCAACAACAATGATGAAGGTAGCAGTTCAAAAGTTGCAGGGTAAAGAGATAAAGAGGGTAAAAATAGGGGAGGAAGGCCTTACAAGTGAGGTAGTGGCAGAGGCAAAGGAGCTGCCTACGAGTGTTACAAGTGCCACAAATGGGGGCACAGATCATTTTAATGTCCTAAAAGTGATGAGGCATGACAAAGAGGAGCATATATTGCTCAATCCAAGGAGACCGAGGCCACACCTCAAGAAGTGGAGAACATGCTTGAAATAGGTGAAGCCTTGGTACTAAATAAATTTTTGTGGAAACAAGCTAAAGAAAGAGCTCATCTTACACAGTGGAAAGCCTTATTCCAGACTCTGTGTAAGTCGCAGGGAAAGTGTTGTAAATTGATTATTGATAGTGGAAGAACGGATAATTTAGTAGCCATGAAGATCGTGGAGAAGCTCGGCCTAAAGTGATTGAAACACATAACTCCATACCAAGTGTCTTCGCTATAGAAAGGGCACCAACTGCTTGATGAGTAGTGTGAGGTGGAATTTGAAATTGGCACATATAAGGATAAAGTGACGTGTCACATTATGCCTATGGATATATGTCATATAATGCTAGGAATACCTTGAGAGTATGATAGGAAGGTGGTACAAGATGGAAAAACAAATTGTTATAAGTTTGTGAAGGATGGGGTCAAACATACACTCGTACCCATGAAGGAAGAAGCTATAGCAGAAAGTAGTGGACGGAAAGCCTTGTTGCGAGGGGTGAAAGAGTTCCTACAATAGATGAGAGATAATGAAATTAAATTTGCAATCATATGGAGACCAACGACATTGTTAACTCATAGTGAAAATAAGGATTTACTAGAAGAAATCCAAGATATGTTGCATGAATTCAACGATATAGTGGTGGACAATTTGCCACACACGTGACCTCCCAAATGGAGTATCCACCACCATATCGACTTTATACTAGGAGCCAACTTACCCAACAAAGCCGCTTATCAAATGAGCCCGAAAGACAATGAGGAGATTAGAAAATAGGTAAAAGAATTGTTGGACAAGGGGCTCACTCGAGAAATCCTAAGTTGATGTGCAGTACCAACAGTTTTGGCTCCCAAGAAAGGAGGGGAGTGACAAATATGTACTGACTCCCGAGCGATCAATAAGATTACTATTAGATAGAGGTTTCCTTTACCATGCATGGACGATATGATGGACTACTTAAGTGGAGCAACATACCTTTCCAAGATTGATTTGAAGAGCAGTTATCATCAGATATGGATTCGGGAAGGCTATGAGTGGAAGACTGCTTTTAAGTCTAATGAGGGCGTGTATGAGTGGCTGATCATGCCATTCGGATTGAGTAATGCACCCAACACGTTCATGCGCTTGATGAATGAGATGCTAAAAGAATACACCCAGAAGTTCATTATCGTGTATTTGGATGATATTCTTATTTTCAGTAAGACTAGGGAGGAACATTCACACATGATAGGTGGGTCTTGGAAAAATTACAGCAAAATAAATTGCTGTTAAATTTGAAAAAATGCACATTTTTCAAGAAGGAATTGATTTATTTGGGGTTAGTGAGCTTAGAGAATGAGTTGAAGATGGATCTAGAAAAGGTTGCAGCCATAATTAGCTCGCCATCCCCAAAGAGCTTATTTGAAGTACAAAGTTTTCATGGGCTAGCAAGCTTTTACAGGAAGTTTATGAGGGATTTTAGCGGTATCTATGCTCCCATGCTCGAAAGTGTCAAGAAAGCCAATCAGCCATTTCATTGGACTAATTCAGCTTAAAGGAGTTTTCAGTTGCTGAAAAAGAAGATTACTAAAGGACTTGTTTTACGGTTGCCAGATTTTAACAAACTTTTTCAAGTTCGTTGCGATGCCAGTGTGAGAGCCATTGGAGCCATGCCGAGTCAAGAGGATAAACTGGTGGCCTATTTCAGTGAAAAATTGAATGAGAGCAAAATAAAATATTTTTCCTATGATAAGGAATTCTATGCAGTAGTACAAGCTCTCAAACATTGGAGGTACTATTTGTTGGGAAATGAATTCATCATGTTTTCAACAAATTCTGCTCTACAATATATTATGCAGTAACACAAGTTAGACCACAAACATACGAAGTGGGTGGAATATCTCCAAAGTTTCATGTTTGTGTTAAAGCACATCAGTGGACAAGCCAATAAAGTAACAGACGCATTAAGTCAAAGGAGTTTGATCATGCACGAAAGGAAAATACAGGTGTTGGGTTTTGAGCATCTTAAGGATTTGTATGAAAGACACACAGATTTTCGTGAAGCATACGAAGGTTGCTAGAATCTGTTGTTGAGGGACAACAGCTTGTGGTTAGATTTTAGCTTGCAGGAAGGATTACTGTTCAAAGGTGGACAATTTTGCATCCGAAAGTGTTCAATGAGGGAAAATCTAATCGAGGAGAAGCACAATGGAGGTCTAGCTCGACATTCTGCCTTAGACAAGACATTGGACCAGGTATGTCATTTTTATTATTGGCCAAGGATGTGACAAGACATGCAACGATATGTGGCTAGATATAAGATGTGTCAACTGTCAAAGGGACATAGCCAAAATACGGGGCTGTATACACCATTACTTGTTTCAGACAGACCTTGGGATTCAGTTGGTTTAGATTTTGTTTTGGGTTTTCCAAGGACATAGAAATGGTATGATTCAATTATGGTAATGGTGGATCATCTTATAGAAACAACACATTTTATCCCTTGCAAGAAGACGAGCAATGCCATGCATGTAGCCCATCTATTCTTTACAGAAATTGTCAGGTTGCATGGCTTACAGAAGTCTATTCTTGCAGATAGGGACGTGAAGTTTACGAGCCATTTCTAGCGAACTTTGTGGAAGAAATTGGACACCAAACTGAGTTTCAATTCAGATTATCATCCACAAACTGACGGGAAAACTGAAGTAGTAAACTGAAGTCTGGGAAATCTGCTACGTAGCCTCATTGGAGAGAATTAACGACACTGTGATCACATACTCACCCAGGTAGTGTTCACTTATAACGACTCTCCAAACAGGAGCATAGGTAGAAGCCCTTTCCAAATCATGTATGGCATGCACCTCCAAGGAGAGCGTGAATTACCAGATTTGGGTCTACTCGAATGGAGGAGTGCTGACGAAGAAGAATTCGCCAAGATGATTAATGAACTTCCCAAATGGGTGAAAGCTAAGTTGGAGAATAGTAGTCAAAGGTATAAACAAAAGGTAGAGTTGAAGCGAGGGGAAGTGCAGTTTGATATAGGAGATTTTGTACTAGCGCATCTACAAAATTAAAGGTTCCCCAAAGGAGAGTAAAACAAGCTGAAATTCAAAACGATAGGGCCTTGCCGAATTTTACGAAAAATCTCTACAAGTGCCTATGAACTCCAATTTCCCCCGGGTATTAGGATCTTTCCCATTTTCAATGTCGCAGACCTATACCCCTATATTTCTGTAGACATAGAGGATGATTCGGAAGGAGAGACAAGGGACACCTAGGGAGAAGAAGAGACAAGGACATGGATCAGGCAGCTGCCCACAAGCAAGCCCTTAGAGATTGACCAAATATTGGACACTGAGGTAGCTAGGCAGACACGTCGGAAGGAGTACTTGTAGTACTTGGTTAAGTGGAAGGACCGTCCAATAGAGTAGAGTACCTAGATGGATGTCTAACACATTCAGCTCATCAGATATTTGATTGAAGAGCTCATGTACAGGAGCCATGAGTTTCATTCACCCCGGGAGCCTCATAAAGGAGCATGCAATGGTGATCTGAGAGTAGAACATGTTTTCTAAGGCACATTTCAAAAAGTTTTACTTTGGTTTATTTTTACTGTTATATTTTCCCAAGAGGTTTGTCACAACCAATGAAAATTTTCTTTTCCTATTTTTATTTGTAGATTATGAATTTGATTTTAGATTAGTTTAAACAACCACAATAGGAAATGAAATTGTACAATGTAACCGCAAGTAGTTCCTCAACTGAATGAGGCTACCAGAAATATTTAAAATACATCTCATAGAAGGCACGGGGGTTGTTGCCCAGATAAAGGAAAAATAGAAATACAATAGAGATTGTAAGCTTGCTAACAAAATAATAAAGAAGAACAAATAACGAAGATTTTCAGGTAACGAGAGATTCTATTTCATGATTTATTTTCTGTATTTTGCATGAGTGAAAATTGTGAAAGGAGAAAAAGCGTGAAGACTATGCAAGCATAAAAATCTAAGAATGAAGGACAAACATAAGGACTGTGCATACACCAAGAACTCAACATTCTGACAATATAGGAAAGGTACTTGCAGAAAATTCACTATCCATTTCAGAATTCACAAGTAGAGTCCTTCTTCCATAAATATGTATACATGTATTAAATTATTACACAGATAAATCTCAAAATTAGCATTCCAAAAAAATCATATTGTTCCCATACATACACTTCATATTCAAAATTATAGTTCAAGTGTTCCACGAGTCCCATATCACGTACAGAAGAAGGGACCAAAGGCTCTTGGAAAACATAGTCAAAGTAGGAGAAAAAACAAAACTAGACCATAGAGCTGAAATGTAAAGCAACTGCGGCCACGACAAACTAAAGAAAAATCAACTACAGAGTCACGGTCATGAAAATATGAAACTACTATGTCCCTACAGAGCTCACAGGAGAGATAGCCACGCATTGTTACAACAGAGAGAGCCTCATACACGCACCTATATAATCTAAAAGGAATGGTCCTACCTGTTTTGAGCGAAGGCCGAGATAGAGGATGGGAGATACGGTGAGCCAGCAAACCCAAGCCCTCACCACCAGCACACAAGCCACCTGCCCAACACAACAGTGAATGACAGTTAGAGGCAGCATTACCTTTTGTAAACAGTAAACGAAAAATAACAGGACGAGAGCAAAGAAATTACCATAGGTTACCTTAGTAGACGAGAGGGTTTCATCAAACCCCAAATCAGCATCAGAGCTGAGAGGAAAGCAAGGTTGTTATCCCGAACAAAAACAGAGGAGTTCAAGCCACAGCCACCTGGCCACAAAACCCCAACTTCTCCCAATGAGCGGGGTTGTCAGCGGATAAAATGCAGAAAGGAAAAGTAAAACGAGAGGAGATAAATTACCTATGAAAGAAGCTGGTTTGTCGTTGGAGAGGTTAGGTTGAGGACTAACAGTGGAACCACTGAAACATGTAAATAACTGAGCTCTAAAAAAAAAAAAAAAAATCAACAGATAGCGAAAAGCAAGACTTGATAGACTTAAACCATCCTCATGGTCTACCCATAGTAGAAAGTTGCAGATGGAGCAAGCAGACAAAGGAGGTCCAAGCGCCATTGTCATTACGAGGACGAGAACCCCATAGCAGATAGAGCAGCAGAATCAATAGATGGGATAGTCGAATGAATGAGAGAAGGTCAACAACAGTTCCTTAGAGCAAGCACGAGGCTCGAAACCTCCATAACTGTGGTGGCGTTAAAAGCCCCATTAAAACCTTGAATAAACCTCGTAGCTACCGCTCGGGATGATCACATGGTTCAGCTCCCATGCATCGTCCACCTGAGCAGTTGGGTGAATCATCATTAGTTTTTTGGAAATGGAAACCTCAAAGATCTCTAAGCAAATATTAGAAAGTATTTTGATGCCATTTCTTTACAGCCATCTTATATTTTTAATTTATGTTATGATATTTTTGTCTTATCTATTAGTTGATTTTAGTTACACAAAGATGTGGATTTTTGTAATGATATTAATCATAATTATGACAATTTATCAATCTTTTGGTGGGTTATTTTCCCCTTCCCTAAAAACCAAAAAAACCAACTTAATTTAAATTTAGCTATTTTAAGTATAAAATAAATTCAATTTTAATTATGGCATATAAATGTAAAAAGTATTAATCCTAAAAATAAGAGAATTCAAACAATAGAATCTTCATTCTGGGATTTGATAAGTTTAATTACTTTTTAATTATAATTCCAAAAGATAGACATAAAAATATAAAAAACTAATTAAATAATTGTATTATAAAATGTACTTATTCAAAAAAAATATTTAAAAAAAAAATAACAAATTGTGTTATGGTGGTATGTTATCTCTTCTACCTTGTTCCAAATGCTAGGGGCACATATTTGGTTTATTATAGTGGAATCTTGTCCCCTCTACCTAGTTTTACCTTGACCTACCCCACCCCAATGGAGTCCCCAATGGAGTCTACTGAGTGGGCAGTTGGATTTACCCTTGGTGTTATAGTGGAAGCCCTTAGATTTGATATTGGGCCTCACCCAAATTGATCCAACTAACTAGGAATTCACCATGATAAAAATAAATAAATAAATGAAATGTCATAATCAATTTGTTATTTGATTTGAGAGCCACATTGAAATGAGATTAACTCTATCTTATTATTATTGTAAAAAAATTACTTTTAATAAAAAATATCTATCTATATATCTATATATCTATGATATAGATATAGATATAGATATAAGATTAGTTGGTTAGGGTACAACATGGTTATTTCAAAAAATAACACCCAAATAGGGAATTGAACCCATGAGATAACATTAAGGAGTGTCTTAACAACACACCCCATAAACATATATCTAAGACTAATGGAATATATATATATATATATATATATATATATATATATATATATATATATATATATATATATATATATATATATATATATATACATTATTGTGAATTATGTGAAATGTTACCAATATAATCCTTAAACAAAAAAATAGATGATAAAAAAAAAAATCTAATGTGATTTTTAATTTTGATTCTCTCAATATGGTTTCCTAAATATAAGATGAATAAAGGTTTAGAAATTCACCTAACAATATTAATTTATTATGTTCATGACTATAAATAAGAGGTGTAATAGTAGAATATGGTGAAAAACTTCATTCTTTAAAAACATGTTTGAGGTAAACTACATAGTTGCTTTCCATGTGAAAAATTGAGGTAGGAGACAAAATTAAAATTGTTCAAAGGAATGAGAAAAAACTATAAATTCTTAATGGAACATCTTATCATACAATTATTATTGGAGATGATGGAAAAAGGGACATCAAGGAATCCTACTTAAAAATCCTCTAGGCTTAGATTTGAATGTCCAAAAATAATACCCACATAGGGAAAGGAATTGAGCCCATTACATAGCATTAAGGAGTGCCTTAACAACAAACCCTATAACCATCTATCTAATACTAGTATATATATATATATATATATATATATATATATATATATAGATGTATAACAAAAAGATTATTGTCAATTATGTGAAATCTCAACAATATAATCTTTAAACAAAAAATGATGATAAAAAAAAGAAATAGAATGTGAGTTTTAATGTTCATTCTCACATTATGATTTCCTAACTATCTGATGCATAAACGTTTTCAGATTCACCCAACAATATTAATTTATTATGATCATTATTATAAAAGTATTTGAAGAATAAAGAGTTGAAAAATAAGAAGTTTAATACGAAAATATGATGAAAAACTCCATTCTTTACAAGTATGTTTAGGTAATCTACATACATGTTTTTTATATGAAAAATTGAGGTAGGAGACAAAATTAAAATTGTTCTAAAGAATGAGAAGAAACTATAAATTCTCAAGGGACCATCTTATCATACAATTATTATCTGAGATGATGGAGAGAGGGATATCAACAAGGCAACTTAGAATTTTAAGGAAACTTAGATGTTTAAGAATCCCACATAAAAGTCTTTTAGGCTTAGATTGGAATGTCATTTGTTTTCTTCCCTTTCCAACCATCTTATATGTTACTTTAAGTTATCATTTTTTTTGTGTTGTAGTTAGTTTCAATATTTAATACTAGTTGTTTTGTATCACAGAAAATTATAAGAAAATTAATTATGATTATCTCTAAAAGACTACTTACTAAATAAGTTAATTTAGTTTTTTTTTTTTGGTACAATTTTAATACAAGAATAACTAACTTATATTAAAAAAAATATCAATAAACTACATTATTTTAAACCTACAATGTAAATAAATGTAATTATATAATAACTTTGTTTTATAATATAAATTTAAATAAAATATGAAAATTTCAGGATGTCTTATTTTTAAGGGATTTTCATTTGATATTGGCATTAAACTTAGATTTTTATCAATTTTATATATATACAAGTTTTTTAAATTAACTATGTAGATATGATCAACTAAAAAAATTAGTTTATTCAAATATAAAATATTTTATAAATATTTAATAAACTTTCTATTTATGACACAATACTTACACGAATATTATATCATATCAATTTCCATGCTTGGCTTGTTTTGGGCTACCATGTGACTACTGATGCAGTATATTCACAAATTTGACTTCAAATTTAATATGCAAGTAACACATAATACACATGTTCATGATGGTATGGCATATATTGGGATAAACATGTTTGAAACACTATGGTTTTTTCCTATGCTATATTGCAGGGATTTGTTACCGTGGAGATGGGTAACATGATTTGATTAACATATGTAGCTCTTGATTAACACATGTAGCACTAGATTCAAAAGATTTAGTATTTATGGGTATTTTTCCTGTTTATTGTTATATTTAAATTAGAAGAATAACTAAGAATTCATCGTAATATTGAATATCTAGGTTACTAGGTCCATTTTAGGAAGTGCGTTGCTGGGTTCTGACCTTCCCTTGCCACCGTCTTAATGCCATGTTCATCCCATTCATAATCATATTTGTTAGACCATAGCATACATAACGCACAACATATTTATACTCATTGACATAGACGACAATAGAAAAGAAGAATTCACAAAGACAAACAAATGGAGAAACAACAAGATTACTCAGTTGGAAACAGTGGAATAGATAAAGAAATCACTGGAGAATAGAAATCACTTTGCATTACATAACATGCCTGGGCCTTGGCTTGCTTTCCTTGGCCAGAGAAATTACAAATTTATAGAGGTAGAAGAAGGATCTAGAATCCTGTATGTGATTCAGATGGAGATCTAGAATGACCTAGAAACCATTGGCGGTGTATGAGGATTTAGAATCATACATGTGATTATAGAAGCTAATGGCGGTGTAGAAAGATTTATATTCCTAGAGATCTAGAAAGATCTGATCTAGAATCCTTCGTGAATTTGCCTTCACACTTAACATTCTCCCACTTGAAGCCAAATAAGAGTCATCAAGTCACACCAAGTCCTACCATGCCTCTACATAACTCATGCTTATTTTGTGGTAGAATCTTAGTAAGCATATCAGCAGGGTTCCCATCTATATGGATATTTTCCAAGGATAATTGTTCTTCCTCCAACACATGGCGGATCCAGTGGTATCTTAAGTCAATGTTCTTGGTTTTTGAATGAAATGTTGGGTTTTTTTCCAAGTGAATGGCACTCTGACTATAGCAATATAACACATACTTGTCCTGCTTTATTCCTATCTCTCTTAGGAATCACTGCATCCACAACATCTCTTTACAAGCTTCTGTTGCAGCTATGTACTCTGCTTCTGTTGTAGAGAGGGCTACTATTATTTGTAGCCTTGACACCCAAGATACTATTGCACTTGAAAAAGTATACAAATAACATGTAGTGGACTTTCTGGTATCCATATCTCCAGCCATATCCGCATCTGTAAATCCTTCAAGCACAATATCATCATGATCAAAACATAAACAATAATGACTAGTACCCTTCAGATACCTTAAAATCCATTTTACTACTTGCCAATGTTGTTTGCCTGGATTGGCAAGGAACCTACTCACTACTCCCACTGAATATGTAATTTCTGGTCGTGTGCATACCATGGCATACATCAAACCACCAACTGTTGAAGCATAAGGAATTCTGCTCATCTCTTCTTTCTCTTTCTCATTACTAGGACATAATTGAAGTGGGTTGCAAGGGGTGTACCAATTGGCTTGGCATCCTTCTTATTAAACCTGTCAATCACCATCTTGATATATTTTTTTTATGACAGCCACAACCTTTTGTTTTTCCTGTCACACATAATCCGCATGCCCAATATCTATTGTGCTGGTCCCAAATATTTCATTGCAAATTTTCTACCCAAATATTTCTTCAACCTATTGATCTTATTCTTATCATGCCCAACAATCAACATGTCATCCACATATAGCAATAATATGATATACTTTCCTTGATCATACCTCTTGATATAGACACAATGGTGAGCTTCCAACCTTTGAAAACCATGTTCCAACATGAATGAATCAAATTTCTTGTACCATTGTCGAGCTGCCTGTTTCAACCCATAGAGACTCTTCTTCAACCTACAAACAAGGACTTATTTGCCTTTTCCTATGAAGCCTTTTGGTTGCTCCATATAAATTTTTTCCTCCAATTCACCATGAAGGAATGCAGTTTTTACATCTAATTGTTCACATTCTAGGTCTAAAGTAGCAACTAGACGAAGGATGACTCTAATGGATGACATTTTAACAACAGGTGAGAAAATTTCAGTGAAGTCAATACCTTCTTTTTGGGCAAAACCTTTCACCACTAGTCTTGCCTTATACCTCTCCTTATTTTCATCACCTTCATGCTTAATCATGTACACCATTTGTTTTGTAGAGCCTTCCTTCCTTTCGGGAAGCTTACCAACTCCCGAATTTTATTTTCCTACAAAAAGTTCATTTCTTCTTCCATTGCTTTCTTCCATTCTTTACTGTGCTCGACTTTACAAGCTTCTTGAAAACAATTAGGCTCACCTTCATCAGTCAACAAAATATAGTTTGAAGGATGATACCTTTGTGAAGGCTTATGAGGCCTAGAAGATCTGCGAACCAACTGTGGTGGTGCATTGTCAGGTTGAATCTCCTGTAAAGGTTCCTGCAAGATTCCTTCTTATTGTTGTTCATTATTTTCCACTTGTTCCTCTTCATGCTCCTGAATTTGCTCTTCATTTTCTTGTATTGGTGGTATGTTTTTCTACTGCTCTTAAAACCTATCAATTACCTTCTTGACCTCCAACTCACCTACAGTCCTCTTGAACATTTCCGACTCATTAAATATAACATCCCTGCTTCTAATAATTTTATGTTTGACTGATCCCATAGATGCTAGCCAAGATCTTCATTCGCATATTCCAAAAAAATGTGTTTCATAGATTTATCATCTAGATTAGTTCTATTTTCTTTGGGAATATGTACAAATGCTTCACGTCCAAAGATTTTTAAGTGAGAATAATTCAAATTCTTACTAGTCTGGAATTGGACAACATACTTTGCACCTTTTCCATAATGGTGTGATTCATCCTTTATGCGACACCATTCTGTTGAGGAGTACCAGGCACAGTCTTCTCATGCTTTATGCGAAACCTGTTACAATATTTCTTAACTGCATTTGAGCAATATTCTCCACCATTATCTGTTCTTAAACACTTCAACAATTTTTTAGTCTCTCTTTCAACAGCAACATGGAATTTTTAAAATATTCTGAACACTTCACTTTTATTTTTCATAGGATATGCCCAAACCTTCCTAGATGCATCATCTATAAATGTTACAAAATGTGATGCTCCTCCTAATGATTTGATGTTAACAGGCCCAAACACATCCAAGTGTACCAATTCTAACACATTTTTCTTTCTATCATGGCCACTTCTTAGGAAATAAACCCTTATTTTCCTACCATATATACAATGCTCACAAAGATCAAGATTGTAGGATTTCAAACTTGGCAATAAATTTTTATCAACAAGGATTTTTAAGCTCTTCTCTCTCATGCGACCTAAAAGATTATGCCACAAATCAGCTGAATTTCTTTCTTTTGTGACAACAGCCACATATGATTTTCCTATCAGTGTCTTCAATGTGTATAATGTTCCTGTATTCATTCCTTTGGCCACGACCAATGCACCTTTGCTATTTTTCCAGCCTCCTTTTCCAAATCTTGTCGAATAACCTTCATCATCCAGTTGCCCCATACAGATTAAACTCATGCACATTTCTGGTACATGCCTGACCTGTTTCAACAATATAACTTGTCCATCTTTCATCTTGTTCTGGATATCTCCCACTCCAACAATACTGCACAAATGATTATTCCCCAAACGCACTCTACCATAATCACTCGGATTATATGAAACAAAACTATCTTTGCATGGGGTTACATGGTGAGATGCCCCAGAGTCAAGGATCCAATCAAAGCTACTGCTAGATGTATATACACATGCATCCTCTACTGAAATAGTAAACAACACATCACCATCTGTGGCTACAACAGTAGTCTCACCTTCATTTGTGTTGGATGACTTGTCATTTGTACTAGACGGTCTCTGATCCTTTTGTCCTTTCTTCTAGAATCAACATTCTTTCTTCATGTTCCCGGGTTTGCCAAAATGAAAGTAGATGATCCTTCTTAGGCCCCTATACTACTATTGTAACCCCTTATTGTTATTAGTAAAACCCACTTATTATATTGATGTGTGCCGATATTATTACTATTGTGCCCCATAGAAGCCCACTATTGTTATTATTGTGCCCTTACATTATCATTGTGATGTCGGCTCTAATTATGTTATGACCCCTTAGACTCGTATATATAGAAAGGAGGTCTTTTCATTTGTATCATCCAATAATTGTTAATTTATGTAATGTAAGGGAGGTTTCCCCCTTGAAGAGGCTAAATTCTAAGGTGTTGATCTATCTTTTCTATCTTTTCTTGAGATAGTTTCATAACATTTGGTATGAGAGCTTTAGATTCTAGGGTTTCACTGCTCCAAACAGGTCATCGTGGAATTTTTTCTATAACTTTTTTTCTGTGACATTTCAGAAGCTAAAAAAAAAGAAAAACCCATTTGAGAAGACATCGTGCTGAATGTTAGGTCAAAATTTCAGATATTTTCATGCTATATTTGTGGAGATATGATCTGAGGAAGTTTGTCTTTTTGCAGACTCTTGAACTACATTCCAAACAGGTGACGTGGTGAAAATCATCATAACTTTCTCTCTGAGGGTCGGATTGAAATTTCGTAAGAAGTTACAGAAATAGGACAGATTTTAGTTTCTTGCATATATTTTTCAGAGCCAGAGGTCGAAACAGTGAATCGTGGCACGTCGTACAAGTTCGCTCTACTGAACTAGTCTATAATCAGGTCATTATGGGATATTTCGCATAACTCTTCCTTGGAGAATCCAATGTGGATCAGACTGGTGGCATTAGAAAGAGGAAACAGAGGGCTACTATAGGTCGCAATTTTAGAACTTAAAAATCCAAAAGTACAGAGTTACAGTCGTTTCAAGATCGAGCTACTAAAATCAAGAAAAAGCAAGATGAGGAAGTTTGATGGCAAGGATCCCGTAAATTGGATACTTCAGATGGAGTAATATTTTGATCTACATGGTGTACCACTATTACAAAAGTTATGTATTGCATCTTCATATTTAGAACCAGATAATTTTTTATGGTATGAAGGGCTTTGTTCTCGTAAACAACTTGTTACATGGTCAATTTTCACGAAGGAAATGATAGCACATTATGAGGATACAAAGAGCAACAGCTTCTTTAGAGCAACACCACAACAATTGGAAAGAGTAAAATGGCTTTGTTACATAGTGGAAAAAAAAATTATGGAAACCAGGAAGCATACCCCTCACAACTATAAAGATGGAAGTGCTATTTCTCCTAGCATTCCACAACCTACAAGGGTTACACCACAACAATTGGAAGAAAAAAGAGAAAAATGGCTTTCTTACAATTTTGATAGCAAATGCACTAAAGGTCATAAGTGTGCTAAGAAGAAATTATTTTACATATAACATGAAGAGGAAGAAGAAAAGGACCAAGAAACATCAAAAGAAGAGGATATATGCGAGGACCCCACCCTAGAAAAAGAAGAAATGAATCAGACCATATCTTGTAAAGCATTGGCAAGAATTACCACTCCTCAAACTCTCAAGATAGAAGGACATATCAAGAAGAAAAAGGTGCAAGAAGTGAAAGATCACATCGAGAAAGAAGAAATGAATCCAACCATATCTTCTAATTCATTGGTTGAAATTACCACTCCTCAAACTATCAAGATAGAAGGACATATCAAGAAGAAAAATGCTCAAGAAGTGAAAGATCACATTGAGCATCAAGAAATGAATCAGACCATATGTTGTAAAGGATTGGAAGAAATTAATACTCCTCAAACTCTAGAGATAGAAGGACATATTAAGAAGAAAAAGGTTCAAGCAGTGAAAGATCACATCGAGCATCAACAACAAGTTCTGCAACTTTTAAAGGATAACGCCACTTTGGTGCAAAACCAAATGAAACAATAGGTAGATCAACATCGTAGTGACACATGTTTTGATGTAGGTGATTGCGTATTTTTACTGCTACATCTCAAGCAGGCTATTTATGAGAAGGAAATCTTGGCAATACTACATGCACTTAAAAAATGGCGACCTTACAAAATGAGAAGACTCTTCAAGGATGAGGATGTGGAAGCATTGTTTTGTGTTATTTCTATTATCCAGCTAGATTAGATAAATGAAGCAAGGGATGAATGGAAGAAGGACAAAGAATTATGGCCACTTATTCAAAAATTGCAAAAGATCATAATTCAAACAATATTGCTAGAAATTAAAGAGGAAGGAAAAATCATATTGGAACCTGGAGCAGTCACAGAAACAAGAACCCGACAGCTATAAAATTGATCAATTTCAGAGTCTCTCATCAAGTGGAAGAACTTACCCGCTGAAGATTCCACATGGGAGGACAAGAATTTTATACAGAAGCATCAAGAAATACTCAAGCATTGAGGACAATGCTTTTTGAAGGAGAGGGGCATGTTAGGCCGCTATACTACTAGTGTAACCCCTTATTGTTATTAGTACAACCCACTTATTATATTGATGTACCCATGTAGTGCCCATATTGTAACTATTGTGCCCCATAGAAGCCCACTATTGTTATTATCTTGCCCTTACGTTATTATTGTTATGTCGGCTCTCATTATGTTATGACCCCTTAGACTCCTATATATAGAAAGGAGCTCTTTTCATTTGTATCATCCAAGAATTGTTAATTTATGTAATCTAAGGGAGGTTTCCCCCTCGAAGAGGCTAAATTCTAAGGCGTTGATCTATCTTTTCTATCTTTTCTTGAGCTGGTTTCATAACAATCCTTCCTCTCCTTGATTTTGATTGGCCTCTCGATCTTGATCTCCCTTGCCGGCCTCGACCCATTCTCCTACCATGATCAGCTAGAGATAGAGCCTCTCCTCCCTAGTTTTCTGCAATTGACTTGCGACGCAGCTCCTCATTCGTTAAACTGCTGCTGACATCATCAAACTTTAAGGTACTTGTAGCTGTTGAAGTTCTCATAGCTACAATTAAATTTTCCCAGCTGTCTGGCACAGAACACATTAGCAAAATAGCTCTAATTTCATCATCTAAAATGATTTTAACAGAGGCAAGTTGATTAGTAATAATATTAAATGCATTCAAGTGCTTAGCAACTGAAGCACCCCTCTTCATTTTGAGATTATAAAGCTTCTTCATCAAGAACACTTTTTTTGATGCTTTGTCCTTCTCATACAGATCATGGAGCTTCTTCCATAATCCTTCAGCCATCTTTTCTCTGGACACATTGAAATAAACATTCTTTGTTGAATATTGGCGGATTGTTGCAATCACCTTTCTATCTAGCTTATTCAAATCTTCATTTGTCATCGATGAGGGTTTCTTTGTTATGCCCTCAATCGGCAAATACTGATCCTTTAAAATCAGTATATCCTCCATCTGCGATTTCCATAGGGCAAAATTAGCCCCGCTCAACATCGCCATATCTGTAACTGTTGTCTCTATTTTCAATCAAATTTGTGCCCCAAAACATAAAAAAAAATCCACTCAAAAATATAAATTTTATTATTACTCTTTATGATTTAGTAATAATGACCTTCCTCCTTTTAAAATACCCTTTTCAAAATTCCTGCTCATTTTTAAAATATACTTTTCAAAATTCCAACATATAATTATATATGTTTCATAATAAATATAAAAATATATATAATGTTTTAACCTTTTCACAATTCACACATACATGTGTTGGTTTTAGAAAAAAAACTTGATGTATACGTGCAAGCTTGATGTAAAAAAAACTTACGAACACCACGTTTCAACTCTAAATTTCACAGATCTCCACATTTCAACCTCCAGCAACACGTTTCAACATAGATCCATGACCTTGTTTTTCTTGCAGCAACTGTCTTCAGGTTCCAGCGTTCCTCAGCTATTTCCTGGATAGATCCTTCAACAGCTCTAGGAGTAACGACCAACATTTTAACGAATGTTGCCAGAGCAAGACGAGGGCACTAAGTGGCTTGCACAGTGGATACTTGAACTTGGCTCTGATACCACTTGTTAGACCAGAGCATACATAACACACAGTGGATTTATACTTAGAGACATAGATGACAATAGCAAAGAATAATTCACAGAGATAGACAAATGGAGAAACACCAAGATTACTCAGTCAGAAACAGTGGAATAGATAAAACAATCATTGGAGAACAAAAATCACTTTGCATTACATAACACGGTTGGGCCTTGGCTCGCTTTCCTTGGCCAGAGAAATTACAAATTTATAGAGGTAGAAGAAGGATCTAGAATGCTGTATGTGATTCAGATGGAGATCTGGAATGACCTAGAAATCACTGGCGGTGTAGGAGGATCTATAATCCTGCATGTGATTCTAGAAGTTAATGGTAGTGTAGAAAGATCTAGAATCCTAGAGATCTAGAAAGATCTGGTGTAGAATCCTTCATGAATTTGGCTTCACACTTAACAATATGTTTTTTCCATTCTTCTTCATTAATTGGAGGACAATGCAAGGAAATATGTACACTCTAATATTATTTTTTTTAGACATTAAAAATAACAAGTTTTATGAAATCATGAGAAGAAATTATAAGTAGAATTTCTAGTCTTGCGTTAAGTTATGTGAACTATGTTTGGGTTATATGGAATATAAATAAAGGAATCTTTACAGGGTTGCAGTTAATGGCTTTAAAGTGATAAAGAAATAATAATATGGTAGAGGTGGGAGGATATAATGAAAATAATATGTACTTTGAAGATGAAGATGAAGTGAGAAAAAATATTGGAAGAACAATATTTATAATGATTATTATTTATTTAATATTTATGGAACATGTCTTCATAAGTAATATACTTTTGAAAAAATTAAGGTTGAATGGCTTAAGAATTTAAGTGTGCCACACATCCTCTACCATGCATTAAATAGTTTCTTTTGGAAATTAAAAGTGCGCCTAGTTGGTCATAGTCTTCTACGAAAGGGCATATTTACCAGTTTGTGTTATCCAAATAACACATGTAATAATTTCAACTATCACATTTAAGTGAACTCTATAGACAAAAAATTTTAATAAATGAAATGATTAGGTGAATTCTAATTCATAAGTAGTAACAAACAGTGGATTCATTGAAAATAAAATATCTAGTATACTACCTATAAATAATTAATGATGATTTGGTTATGCTCTATAAGATCCATGACTGCTTGCTTAGGTTACACAATGGATGCTAGAGGATGGCCACAAGTAGTAGGGCTCTAGAAGAATAAAACAAAGGTAAATGTAGTAAAATCTAGTAGAATATTATAGTAGAAAACACAATGAAGTAAAAATGTTAAGATGCCAAAGTAAAATCAGTATGGTTTGGAAGGTGGAGAAAATGTTGGTTTCATGCCTATTTTGTAAAAGATCATAAATTTTGCTCAGAATGATAGACATGATCTGGTGAATATGAAGGGGCCAAAGAGTATGCAAAAGGTCTATAAAGACCTTAGATACAATAAACATAATAACGTTTTTATATGTGATTTTGAAGAGATATTTAATACATGATCAAAAAGTCATTTTATAGGAAAAGGGGACCTACCTCAATAACAAAATAAAAAAGAATATTGAATTTACAAATTAATAAGAATGATGTAATCCTACTTTTATTACTATTTATAGACTCTGAGATTTGTTTATAACCTACAATGAAGTGCACAATCTATGTCAGTACCTATAAAATTCCAAGAAGTTGTAGTAATATAAATATAATGCTTATCACAATTCAGGATATAAATGCTTTCACAAGTCATTGGTCTATCCAAACACACCACCCTGGCAAGAAATGTAAATCAACTAATTACTAAGAGTTACTTGTTCTAATATAGTGATATTCTTTTTTTTGGCAAAGATGCATGGCAAGTTCCAAGGATCTAATGTAGAGTAAGAAAAAAACCAATAAATAACATTCAATCATGACACAATTTCATATCCTATGTTATTGCTAAAAACATAGTAAAAGTTAGTTACAACATAGTTTCAATAACATAAGTTGCATCAATAGTCATATTGTCCAAAGGAACACACAAATTCATCAACTGATTTTTAACCCTCGGATTACTTCCTAGAAATAAATAATCTAGAGTTGCAGTAGCAAGTAAGTATTGTGATTACAACATTAAAAAATATCAAAATTGCACCTGAAGGAAATTATTTTTTTTGCAACAAACTGAAACTACCAATTGTAAAAAAATGAAATTCATGGAATTTTCACATAACATAAATGAAAGGAATAACATAAATGAAAGGAATAATATCAATGTAAGCTACTGGTAAGGACTAAGATAAGTTCTAACACTACCTCATAATAATAAGCTAATGACAGGGTCCTACCTAGTTAGAGGAGGTACCATAAAACCTTCGATTACATTATAAAAATATAGGCATCCAGAGAATGGAATGGAACAGAGGAAGATTTCTAATACAATAAGCAATAATTCATACAATAGTCAACAATAATTTCTTCTTTCTTCTCCTTCCTCTAGGTATTAAAAGAAGTTGGGTATGTATACAAAAGTTTAAATGTCTAGAGTGAGTGATAAGTTCCATGTCTAGCTTGATCTAATTAGGTGGCTCATCATGTTACACTAGTCCATTTATAATTTTGTACTATGTGAAGAAAGGGTGACTTGGATTAGTTGGTTGTTAGCAATTGAGTTTTACTTTTCAATTGGTCACCCACTTGCCTTAGTTCCCTTACATCATGGGAAACACATGTTGGTAATACAAATAAAGAATTTGGTTTCAAGTTCTCATAATAAGTTAGAATTATAGCAACAGAAGTTGCAACAATTACTTTAAATAATAGTAGTTGCAAAAATGGAAATATAAGGCACTTATGAGTGGCAACAGTTTTATTGATCCAAAGGAAAGTTGCAATGTTCCTTTTAGCGATAATATCAAAGTTGTACTAGATATAAATTTATAAATGTATTTATGGAAAGAAATGAAATAGATATTTTTACCCAAAACACATAGACATAATGAAATTTTACTTCAATTAATGAATGGAAAATATTGAAACTATACACATGGATAACGAAAGCAAACTATCTAGAATGACTATAACTTATCTTTGAGAAGAGAAATAAGGGCTAAGAATATCGTATAACTATGTTGCAATGAGGCTTGAAGACCTTTTTATGATAAAAAATAAATGGGAAACCATAAAAATCCAAAAAACTAAGCCTGCAAGATGAAGCTCCAAAGACTTGGGAGTTGGAGTGTCAACTTTACCAGGTCTTAACTTATATCCAAGGAGTACAATTTCCAAATTCCAACAAAAATATTACTACGGTCAACGCGTTTCCCCAAGAAATGTTGTTTATGAACTTTATATAGCTCTTAACTTTCAAGACCTAAAAACTATCAAAAATAGAAAACTGCCAAAACAAGAAAATCATGTCATGAGCTAGTGGAATAGTCGAGTAGCTACAAATATCCATCTCCACCACTAATTTTGTAGATAATTTACAGTGTTAAAATTGAAGAGTGTTGAAACACTATACTTATTGTGTCTTGCAAATTTTCAATAAATATTGTTGAGTTACAGCTAGAGTTGTAGCACCATGGAGGAGTTGTAACAACATCCCTTTTGATTCTTTCTAAAAATATTAGTATGAACAATGAAAATTTCACAACATAGTGCATAAGGGTAAGTATAAAAGATATCAAAAAATAGATTATTCATACCTAAATCAAGAATTGGATGATAGTATATGAAAAGAGAATAAAGAAGTTATGAAAAGTGCAAGAACGATATCAAACATTTTACAGAAAAGTGTTGAAAATAAGACAATTTGGATGCCACTCATACCAACTGAACCTCATGCCATCACACCCAAAACTATTGCATGATAGTTATGAAGTTAACATTCATTTGAAGTTAGAGAGAATATGGCTACCATTTATCTTTCTAAGGCTAAAAACTAGTTAAGCTAATTCATCTAGAAGGGGGTATCCACCCTGATGGTACCAACCCAAGTATCCCCTCCGTATAGGGACACGATTTTGGATTTAAGAGATCTCTTAACCTCGCAGCTAATGAATAATTAAAGATATGATTAAGTTAAAAATAAAGTTAACACAGATATTTTTGTTTTAGTTGCACATTCAATTGGCGAGTACGGTGGTTCGTGTGAGGGGACACTTGTCCCTGCCTCGAACTCTACTCTTCTACGCTTCGCTTACACCCTAAACCCTCGTTCTCTTTGGTATTTTGAAATTTTTTCTTCTGCTTGTTTTGCTGTGAGGGTTTATAATTGCTATTCTGGGCTTTCTATCATCGTTGTAATGGTGCCCGACCTACACTTGGCCACAGGCCCTTCTGCATGGAACTCTGGTTTCTTTGTCAACAACTCCTTAGCTGATGATTGTTTGGTCACACCTAGGCACTGTGTTGGTTGTTCCATCAATTATTGTGGAGGGTTTCCTTCATCCTTTAGTTTGTGTTGCTTACCCTCTCATGGGTGTTGTTCCTATTACTATTGTCTCTGCATTCTCTGTGTGCATTTGATGTTTAAATATTTGGTGGCTCGCTTAGTCGTTTCTCTTGTTAACTCATTGTTATGTTTGTATGTTTTCTAGGTTACAGTCACAAGGGACTGGGTCTTCCACTTTGCTCATCACTGAGAAAAGGTAAGTCCTCTCGTCCATGTTCTAGTTCCTTCTCATAGTTTTCTTCTTTACTAAGAATAGTCACTCCTGGTGAGCATGGACTCCCTCTTGTGGCTGCGAACTGGTTATGGTTTCTTCTCTCCAGCACTGTCCACTCCTCTGGTAAGCCTTTAAACCCTCACCTTTACTATTGCATGCTCCTTTCATTCAGTCTTGGTAATGAGACCTCTAACACCTCATCTATTGGTTATGTCTGCACATGGGTTGTGGCTCTGGACGCTTGCTTCAATGCCTGGTTTTTGCTTGGTGAACCCGGTAGGGTCACTCCTCGATACTAATATATGTTTCGTTTTTTTAATTTTTTTGTTATGGCTTTAGCGTTTTGGTTGTTTGGTAGTTTGCTTAGAAAGCCTTGGCTCCTTTATTCCTCGTCTGCTATTGGGTCACCTTCTGGATTCAAACCTTCCATAATATTTATTATTTGCAACAATTATGGTTTACAAACCCTGGGTCTATTGTCGGTTGTCTATGTAAGGGCTCGTCCCATCTTAATAGTTGCTAGTCTAATATTCTGTAACTTATTTTATGCAAGGATTGTTACCTGGAAAAGGAAGAGAAACTTTATATGCTTGTGAGTTACGTGTGTATGAAATCTGATTATTTAATGCTGAGGTTGTTAATCTTTCGAGTGTTTCTCGATAATGTTTGTCTACTTTTCGTGTGCTTGATACTTGTTGCTAGCTAGAACTTTGAATTCGCTTTCTATTATTATGATGTCTTCCATTGCTGCTAGAATTGTCTGCTAGAATTGTCCTCGACACACTCTGTTGCTAGATGACTGCGAAGAAATAAATGTTTTGGAAAGAAAAATGCACTATTCTCTTTTGTCAATGCACACAGTAATTTAATGGAAAGAGAATAATAGCTAGCTACAAATGGATTCAGATGTTTTGAATAGAAATTCCCTTTTTTCCTTCTATTCTATCTCATGCAAATCAACCTGTTATGATTGTGGTATATTTTCTTTTAAACTATTTGTTATGAAGCTAGCTCACAAAAAGATAGAAAAGATAGATCAACGCCTTAGAATTCAGCCTCTTTGAGGGGGAAACCTCCTTTACATTACATAAATGAGCAATTTTTTGATGATACAAATGAAAATACCTCCTTTGTATATATAAGAGTCTAAGGGGTCATAATGTAATCAGAGCTGACATAACAATAATAATTTAAGGGCACAATAATAACAATAGTGGGCTTCTACGGGGCACAATTGTAGCAATATGGGGACTACATGGGTACAACAATATAATAAGGGGGTTGTAATAATAACAATAAGGGGTTACACTAATAGTATAGGGGCCTAACATGCCCCTCTCATTCAAAAAGTGTTGTCCTCAACGCTTGAGTAGTTCTTGATGCTTATGTATAAAATTCTTGTCCTTCGATGTGGAATCTCCATCAGTTAAGTTCTTCCACTTGATGAGATGCTCTGAAATTGATCGATTCCGTAGCTATCAGGTTCTTATTTCTGTGACTTCTCCATGTTCTAATATGAATTTCCCTTCCTCATCAAGTTCTTGCAATATTGTTGGAACTGGGATATTTAGCAACTCTTGAATGAGTTCCCTCCCTACTTCGCCATTCTTCCATTCATACCTTCCTTAGTTTATCAAATTTGGTTGGATAATTGTACCAACCTCTACCATTTTTGCAGCCATATGTTCAATTTCACTCCTTTGGGCATATGGATAGCTATAAGGCTTGATGTTTGGATGAAAACATCCTGGAATAAAATGAATAGCATGATCATGATCACAAAGATATGGGAGAGCTTTGGGAGTCTCAAGTGCCTTGGAATGATTGTCCAAGTCTTTTTGGAGATCTGGAGAAATACATGATTTCAATGTGTGGATAGTTAGCGAATATAATTGTGCAATTACACCACGTTGTTCTTTCTTTATAAGCTTTTTCATTTCATCAGAGTTGATTATCTTTCATGGTTTCCCTTTGATACCCTTTAATTCAACTTCCTTTTCCTTCCGAAAAAAATTTCATAAAAAGATCTTGAAAATTAAAAGCTATTGTACCCAAGGATTGTAGCCATTGGAATCCTAGTACAACATCAACACCACCTATTGGAGCGTAAAACATTGTGCTATTCGATACATATTCTCCCATGGATAATTGGATATTATGGCACTTTCGAGAGAAATTTATGGTTCCACCAATTACAACCGTCACTTGACACTTCGGTTTTGGATCTAGGAAGCAATTCATGTCCTTGGCTATCTTACAATTAATAAAATTATGGGTACTACTCGAATCAATCAACACTATTACCTTTTTCTTCTTGATATGTCCTTCTGTCTTTATCATTTAAGGAGTGTTAATTCTGACGAATGCATTACATGATATGGTCGGATTCATTTCTTCTTTCTCTATGGTTGGTTCCTGGGAAGTATCCTTTTATTTTGATGTTTCTTGATACTTTTCTTCCTGATATTTCACTATTTGAACCCTCTTCTTCTTGATATGTCCTTCTATCTTGAGAGTTTGGGGAGTGGTAATTTCTTCCAATGCTTTACAATATATGGTCAGATTCATTTCTTGATGCTTGATGTGATCTTTCACTTCTTCAACATTTGTCTTCTTGATATGTCCTTCTATCTTGATAGTTTGAGGAGTGGTAATTCTGGCCAATGCATTACAAGATATGGTTGGATTCATTTCTTCTTTCCCAATGTGATCTTTCACTTCTTGAACCTTTTTCTTCTTCATATGTCCTTCTATCTTGAGAGTTTGAGTGGTAATTCTTGCTAATGCTTTACAAGATATGGTTGGATTCACTTATTTTTTCTCTGGAGTTGGGTCCTGGCATATATCCTCTTCTTTTGATGTTTCTTGATCCTTTTCTTCCTCCTCTTCATACGCTATGTAAAATAATTTCTTCTCAACACACTTATGACCTTTAGTGCATTTTCTATCACAATTGTAGCAAAGCCCTTTTTCTCTTTTTGCTTCCAATTGTTGTGGTGTAAGCCTTGTAGGTCGTGGAAGACCAAGAGAAGAAACACTTCCATAATTATAGTCATGAGTGGTGGGATTCCTTGTTTCCATAATTTCACTTTCTATTTTTCTTGCCAACTCGAATGCCTCCTCCAATGAATTACGTTCCCAAAAACGAACCTCATGTTGAATGTTATCCTTTAAAGTCCCTATGAATACATCAATCCTTTGCTTTTCTGGAATATAATTTACCTTTCTATTAAATTTTTGAAAGTTTTCATTGTGCTCTTCCATTGAAGCCTTTTGTTTGATATTTATCAATTGGCTAAAGAAGGAGTTTCTCTTTCTATCCTCATAATGTGCTATCATTTACTCCATGAAGATTGACCACATGACAAGTGGTTTAAGAGAAGAAAGCCCTTTGTACCATAAAAATTGATTTAGTTCTAAATAGTTAGATGCAATACATACCTTTTGTAACAGTGGTACACCATGTAGATCAAAATATTTCTCCATCTGTAGTAATCAATTTACCGGATCCTTGCCATCAAACTTCCTCATCTCGCTTTTTCTTGATTTTAGGAGCTCGATCTTGAAATGATTGTAACTCTATAATTTTGGATCTTTCAGTTCTAAAATCATGATCTACAGTACCCATTTTCATCATCTTTCCAATTCCACTATTTTGATCCAAGTTGGATTCTCGAAGGAAGAGTTGTGCCAAATCTCCCACAATGGCCTCATTATAGACTAGTTTAGTAGAGCAAAATTTTATGACGTGCCACATGCCATTGTTTCGACCTTTGGCTCTAAAAAATGTATACAGCAAACTACAGGCATTCCCCTTCTTGTACCTTCTTACGAAATTTCAATCTGATGCTCAGAGCGAAAGTTATGATGATTTTCCCTAGGTTAGCTGTTTGGAATATAATTCACGAGTCTGCAAAAAGACCAACTTCCTTAGATTGTATCTCCGCAAATATAGTTTGAAAAGCTTTCAAATTCAGACCCAAGGTTCAGTGTGATTTTGCCTCGAATGGGTTTTTCTTTTCGCTTCTGAAACATCACAAAAAAAATGCTATAGTGAAAATTCCACAAAGACCTATTTGGAGCAGCGAAACCCTAGAATCCAAAGCTCTCATACCAAATGTTATGAAACCAGGTCACAAAAAGATAGGAAAGATAGATCAACACCTTAGAATTCAACCTCTTCGAGGGGGAAACCTCCTTTACATTACATAACTTAACAATTCTTGGATGATACAAATCAAAATACCTCTTTCTATATATAGAGGTCTAAGGGGTCATAATGTAATGAGAGCCGACATAGCAATAATAATGTGATGGCACAATAATAATAGTAGTGGGCCTCTATGGGGCAGAATAGTAACAATATGGGTACAACAATATAATAAGGGGGTTGTACTAATAACAATAAGGCGTTACACTAGTAGTATAGAGGCCTAACACTATTTTGAGACAATTTCTCACAACTGCTTGCACTTACATATGTAGTTATATAGTTATGATAACTATTCTTTTTTTTCTTACTCTATTGGACTTTTACGAAAGACAACTTGTTAAATAAAATAAAAGAAACAAAAGGTGGCTGTAATAGCCTTCAGGTAACCATAATTTTCCTAAATTCCATTTGACTAATAAGTGAAAAATGCAAGTCCCAAATGTTGTTTAACTAATGGATGGAAATGAAAACTAAATGATTAATGTGAACCTATCCTTCTTAGCCGAGACCAAATACCATAGCCATGATACCCTCTGTTGGATGCTCCTGCATCAGGCTCCCGCGGTAATAAAAATTCATGGCTCCAGTCCATGAGCTCCTCGATTGAATACCTTGCACGCTCTATTTGTCCTGTGTCAAGCCAGAAACTATCCTCGATGGGATGGTTCTTTCGCTTGTCAAGACATTATAGGTACTCTTTCCTTCAAGTCTGCCTGACCACGTAAGTATTGAGGATTATCTCGATCTCAAGGGGCTGAGCTGGAGCCATTTGCCTCATCCATGTGTTACTTCCCTCCTGTGTGTCTCGTTTTGGCCGTGCCGAACTGTCGTCTTCAGGACTTGCAGTGTATGGAAACAAGTTTGCCACATTCAAAATCGGCAATATACCTATCCTTGGAGGCAGTTGTAATTCATAAGAATTGGCAGAGAATTTTCGTAGAATTTTGCAAGATGCAATCTTTTTATACTTCAGTTTGTTGTATTCACCCTTAAGGAACTGTTCTCTACGCCAATGTGCGAGGACTTCATCCCCCACATTAAATTGTACCTCTCGCCATGTTAGATCTGCCCACTACTTATACTTTTGAATGTTGTCCTGCAATTTCGACTTTACCTACTCGTGTAGGTCATTCAATGCTTTGGCAAAATCTTCCCCATCAGCACTCCATCTTTCCAACTGTCCTAGATCCAGTAGCTCATGCACTCCACGAGGATGCATGCCATACAAGATCTCAAATGGACTGTATCCCATGCTGTGATTTGGTGAATTATTGTAAGTGAACTCCAGCTGGGCAAGTACACGATCCCACATCCGTGAATTTTCTCTGATCAAGCTTCGTAGCAGGTTTCCCAAGCTCCTATTTACCACCTACATTTGTCCATTGGTTTGTGGGTGATAAGCGGAGCTGAAACACAACTCTGTTTCCAACTTATTCCACAAGGTGCACTAGAAGTGTCTTGTAAATTTCACGTCCCTGTCGGAAGCAATGGACTTAGGTAGGCCATGCAGCATGACTACCTCTGTGGAAAACAAGTGTGCTACATGAGTAGCATCACTCATTTTCTTACAAGGGATTAAATGTGCCATTTTTGAGAACTGGTCTACTACCACCATCACAGAATCGTAACCTCGCTACATTCTTGGCAGGCCCAGGACAAAGTCCAAGCTGACTTAGTCCCACACTCTACTCAAAATAGGCAATGGTGTGTAGAGTCTTGTATTCTGACTGTGTTCTTTCACCAACTAACAAACTTTACACCTGGTTACAAATCTCTGCACATCCCTTCGCATCTTCGGCTAGTAATAAAAGTGACTGAGTTGATCTAAGGTCTTATTAATGCTAAAATGTCTGCCTAGACCTCCGTTGTGCTTCTCCTCGATGATGCTCTCCCTCATCAAACAATGGGGAATGCATAACTGTCCTCCTTTAAAAAGCAGCTTCTCTTGTAAGTTATAGTCCAGCCATGGAATATTATTCCTTAACAAAGGGTTTTGGCAGGCTTCATAAGCCTCCTTGAAATCAACATCTATCTGATACACTTCTGTCAGGTGTTCGAAATGTTGTACTTGTATCATTCTCTCCTGCAATAGCAAGCCTCTCATGATCATTGCATCTGCTACCTGTTGTGGCCAGCAACAACCCCCCTTATTATTTGGTGTTATTACTAATACTAAATAAGTGGGGACACTTAGTCAAAAATTTAAAAATTAATTAGTTATTGTACTTCCTTTTTAATAAAACTTACCATCATAAACTTAGGAAAATACACTTGAAAAATCTAAAAAGCTTAAGTTTCATGATAAGGTAAGACAAAATTATTCCTTAAAATAAATCGCATCGCATGCATCAAAGGCTGCTTACGCTGAAAAATCTTAAATCACCAATACGCGATGGCATATATCGCAAAATCACATTTCACAGAAAACACTTTAACAAAAAATTGTCATATGCCACACTCCTGCGATTTTGCGATAGATTGGCAAAGTGATATTACTGGAAGAGTGATAAAACGATATTGCTATATTGTGACACAGTGATCTCCGATATTGCGAAGCAAATTGCAAATTCACTTCATCGCAAATCTTTAGGGCTCATTATTCGAGAAACTGTTTCCATAAACCAAGACCTGGTTATGCGGTTTAATGCTAATTAATGAGTTAGTTGCCAGTTGTTAATGAAATATGGTTTTGTGCATATCGAAAAGCCAGTTCACGTAATGTGGTATATCTTATATGTCTTTATCATTTAAATCTTTCCCGTCACCTTTCCTTATCATTACTCTTCCATTATCTGTAAACTATGGGAACGAAGAACAAATAATTATACAAAGTAGTATACAGGATATTATGGGGAAGGAAGGCAAAGCTCTAAGCTCTGACGACAAAGAAATGATGTCCCTATATACAGACACTGCCTGTAACAGAGACGCTGGTATTACTACTTGGGAAGGCATGTATAATCTACTTGAAGAGGAGAATCCCAAGGTGATGGAGGTTACGGCTACTACAGGTTCACAAGGGTCTTCTAAGGCATCAGTTGCAGATTTAGCTTGTTCATTTTTGCACTGGATAACGGTGAAGCCAAAAATTTTCCCATACACAGACATGGCTAAATGGGAACTAGACATCGCTGACATCAAAAACAGACAATTTAAAACTCAGGGTCAAGATCTTACAGAATCATTATTTTCACAAAATTTCAGCTTTATATCCACTAAAACAAAACGCGCAAAAGGCGAAAAACGCACCAAGGAAGCCCAGATCAAGAAACGAAGGCAGTTTTCGATGCACAATTAGCGCCTAGTGCTAATCGCACATCGCTGGGCAAAATTTTTTGGAAAGGAAATATTCTAATTGCTCAGTCACCTGTAAGCCCAGAAATTTTTAAAAAAGAACACTAGAGCTTAAATAAAAAGTAAAACTTGAATCCTAAAACCAGTAGTAATTGTCTGAAATATCTTCAATATGGTATGTACATATGAACAACAATTGCAGGTAGGCTAGAGAGGGAAGGCTCAAGAAAGGGTAGAATCAATCAAAAGATTAACTAATTGAATTGGGATTCTTACTGGGCATATTTGGTAAAACCACACAGCCACTGTATGACTCTCAAATGCATCATCAATTCTACCGAGAAAATGGCGCCAGCTCTCACTGATTTCATTTTTGCAGGAAAGTTAAAGTCTGAAGTCGTTAGCCGATTCTTCTCAAGCAAATGTTGAATTCTTGCTATTTCAAGGATCAAATACAGAAATAGTAAGTTGTTAGTTTCAGCTTCAATATTAGTATTAATTTTTCTTTATTTTTGCTTGAAAAAAGGACGGTCATTTAAACCGTATCCTAAATTTTTGTAATAAGTTAATTTTTAGATTTAGTTATTAGTATTTAAACCCTTCTCATGCATTTAGAGAAGGGTCCTTAAATTTATCAAAAACTTGTCCACAGAACATGCAATTTTGCACCCTCCGAGGAGGTTTTGATGAATGAATGGAACAGGATTTATTGATATTTGTATTTAATATCTGCTACTGATGGTGCACTTCTGTACTCTTAGTGGATGTTGGATTAAGAAGAGATAAATCATTATCGCTTGAAGCTCATGAGTAGAACTAGTTATAAATGTTACTTCTATCTCTTAACTATTTCTGCCTTTGTGTTAAAAGTGATATTCATGTTCAGCTGTTTATATATTGATGCGTGAATGTCTGAGTTATCATTTGGCACTTTTGTACAATGATGGCTATTTATTTATGCTTAATGTATGAGTAGCTCATTATGTGATATGCTTTTCACAATTGTTTCGTCTAACTTTTTATACGAAGTGGGTTATCTGTATTGAATTCTTTTCTCATAACAGTTGAATGATCTTTGTTACAAATCGTTATCTGAAATCATTTTAGATCGCATAACAGAAGGATTACACCCCGGGTTACTGTAGACTTAGATATTTCTGCTTGTTAGAATACAATTTTCATGTTATTAGATTAGAGTTAGAATTAGAGCAACTCACTTAGGAAATTTTAGAAAGGGAAATATCAATTCTTCACACACACACACATAAATTGGGAAACTGGTCCCATATCCCCAGTCGGACGCACTATACCAAACAAAAAAGGAGCTGCTAACCAAAGTCCGGACCGGGTGGGTATCCCCCTTGTTGTAGTCCTGATTTTCAGGGCTTCAACATATTTGGTGCTAGAAGGAGTACCTCGAACTGTGAATGGCAAGCAAGTCTAAATCTAAATATTGTTCTCAGAGTAAATCACCCTCACCATCTCCCCTGACTTCTCCATTACATTTAGAATCTTTAAATCCAGAGCCAGAAGTCGCAAGAGCAACAACTGCTGCTACAAACCCTGACATTTCAGAATAATCTACTATTGAAACTCCTGAAGTTGAATCTTTGATTCACAAACTTCAGCGATTTTCTATATCTCCTCAAAGATCTGATAAATCTCAAGGCAGTGTGACTTTGCAATATAACCCTGCTCATCCTCTTACTAGATTAAAGAGTGAAAAATTTGGCATTCAGCCAACGAGTTACCTCTACCTACAAGGAAGAGAGTAAGGAAATATCCTAAAGGGTCCGATAGCGAGACTCTTTCATCATCATCATCCATCTCAACCTCTCCACCGCGAAGTCAACCATCCACCCCTCCACTTCAGATCATTGTCCATCAGTCCACCGGTACTCCCACATCTCCTTTTCAATCATCTGGAGTCGTAATATACTCATCTTCTCAACCGCAGGGATCATCTTCTACACTTTCCTTTGTTAATAGATCAGGGATGGCCCAATCTCCATGGAATAACCAAGGGGCAGTCTTAATGCCTGCACCCTTGAGTTAGCTACCGGCTCATCCTGAAAAATGGCTACCTAAGTTTAATCCTGAGGCAGGCATGCTAGTGGAAGAACATATAAATAACTTTATGCTATACATAAATCTCAATGGAGCTACCAACGAAGACGTTGTTGTTTGAGTTTTTCCTTATACTTTGGAAGGAGCAACCGGATCATGGTATTTTTCATTACCATCTGGATCTATCACTAGTTGGGATATCTTCCAAGAACAATTCCTTATTAATTTTGGTGATGATAGGTCTATGGCACATTGATCAACGACCTAGCTAACCTTAGGGCCGAGTCAAAAGAACCTATTAAAGATTTCAATTCACACTTCAATAAAATGTTAAACAAAATTCCTACTGCTTTGAAGCCTAGCGAAGAAGTGCGAAGTGAATGTTACATCACTGCTTTACCATCAAACATAGCAATCTTTGTTGACAGGGCTAATTAAACAACTTTAGTCGAAAATATGAAAGAAGCAATAGCAGTAGAGAAACGTATTATAGCCCTAGAAAATAAAAACGCGATAAAAGAACGAAAATCCAAGAAGGTTACTTTCAAGGAAGATCCCAAGAAAAAACAATCAAAAGATCCATTTGATTTAGAAGGATTACAAAAAGTTTTGAAGACCATGTCTAACGAGATGGTCGACATTAAGAACCAAGTGGCAGAAACTTCTTCTAAAAAGCCGTACAGACTTTTTTAAAAGAAACCCTTTGATCGATTCCAAACCCCCTAATGCTATTACAAGTGTTGAATCCAAAGAAGAAGAAGAAGAGGAAATCGCTACTAAAGAACATACTGATGAAGAAGAAATTGTAGAGTTACAAGGTATGTGGGATTTCATCCTCACAGATGAAAAGGATCAAGAGGCATCCCTGGTTAGTACTCGCAGTAGAAATCAACTTGATCCTCCTCAACCTACACCTAAGCCAAAGAGGGCAATCTCAATGACTAAGGATAAAGTCGCAGCTAAGAAAATGACACCTAAAGCGACTCAAACCAGCCCAATCCAAACAGACCCATCAACTCCATCTAAAACACTGATCATTTCGGATGAAATGGAGTATAATATCATAGAAGACATGAAAAGGACTAGGGCCAACATCACGTTTTACGAACTGAGCAAGTTAAAACACCAGCAAAAGATACTTTTGAAAGAATTACATGTTGTACCAGTTGCACCTTTGCCCGCCACTGTAATCTCTCAAGCTTCCCATGACATGGGAAGACCTCCAACTAATGCGATTAATAAAGTTGATCCAAATGATATCGCCTTAATTGGAGGAAGATCGAGATCTCATACTCCCCCATTTCTTCTTACTTATGAAATTTTCAATAAAAATTTTCATAATTGCTTAGTCGATTCTGGAGCTTCATCGAATATTTTAACAAAGTCAATATGTGCAAAATTGAACATTCAACCAAAAATATATGTTACACGCATAGTTCAATTAGATCGACCGCAAGTCGAAGTGATTGGCGAATTAAATCAGGTTACCATAAGGTTGTCATCAACTCAAAGGTATGTCAAGTTATCGACATTTTAGTTGCTGATATTCCGGAATTTTATGGCTTAATTCTTAACAAAGATTGGTCAGAAAAAATTCATGGATACTTTGCAACTGACTGGTCGCACATCAGAAATACATAGTAATAGAACTAGAGGGAGAGAATGAACCAGTAGCATACAAAAATAACATCATTGACAACTACTCAGAAGATTCTTTCCTAAGAAATTTTAATGCTCATACTTCACCTTACTAGAACATTCTGTTTTATCTCAAGTAGAAAATTTCTCTCAAATAGATAGTTCTAAATGTATTAATTTTATAGATAGTCCTGTAAATAAATCTTTATTTTGGAAATTATTTTTTGAGGGTTCTAAGTCTAACAAAGGAGTAGGAGCAGGAGGCGTGTTAATAAGTCCAGAGGGAGATAAAAATATGCTAACTTGCAGACTAAAATTTGATTGCACCAACAATACCGCAGAATACGAGGCTTTAGTCCAAGGGTTATACAAAGCAATCGGATTAGACGTTAAATACCTTTAAGTTTTCGGAGATTCTGAAATTGTAATCAGAAGGGTAAGTAATACTATACATTGCTTATCAGGTTATTTAAAACATTACCAATCTTTAGTTCAGGATTTGACTGAACACTTTATAGTATTTAATATTTCATCAATTCCTAGACTCGAGAATGCTAGTGCAGACCTCTTAGCTGACATGGCTTCCAAGATCATTCCTTCATAAGATTTTAACCCTGATCGATTTTCAATTGAATTAAATTTTTAGACCTTCTATTCCTGATAACATTACCAATTGGAGGATTTTCAACGACGATCCAGATATCATGAGTTTCCTCACATCTGAAGGTTCCTACACCAATCAAATAGTTGACAAAGACCAACATGACCGACAATTGAAACAAGATAGCACTAACAATGCCATACCTAAGTTAGTAATCAAGTTAGCAGACCTTTATGATTTGAAAGGTCGGTTTAAAAGATCTACCAATTCAAAACTCCAAAGTTCAACTTTGAACTATGAATTAGTAAATCTAGGAACTAATAGCAAACCACAGAATATCAACCTAGGCCTTGGTCTAGATCGTGCAGAAAAATTAGCGTATATTCATCTCTTGAGACAATACAAAAGTGTATTTGCTTGGAATTACGATGAACTCGAAACGTATGACACCTCCATCATCCAACATACTATTCCAATGATAGACGATGAAAAACCTATCCAACAAAAGTTGAGAAAGATCCATGCCAATCTAGAAAACGAGATCAAATCTGAACTTAATAAGTTATTGAAAACCAAAATAATTATTCCCATTCGACATTCCAAATGGGCTTCCAATATGGTCCCTATTAGAAAGATAAACGGAGACATTAGAATCTGCATTGACTTTTGAAATATTAACAAAGCCTACCAAAAGGATAATTTTCCTTTGTATCCAATGGAACAAATACTGCAAGCAGTCGCAGGGGCAGAATTAATGTCATTCTTTAATGGATTCTCAAGATACAATCAAGTGTTGGTACATCCCAATGATCAATTAAAAACCAAATTCCGAACTAAATGGGGCACATACACATATCAAAAGATGCCGTTTGGTCTAATTAATGTTGGTGCCACATTTTATAGAGCCATGGACATCACATTCAAGGGGTTAGTTAATAAATCAGTGGTAATCTATTTGGATGATATAACTATATATTTCAAGAAACGAAACAATCATATTAGAGATCTAAAGCAGATCTTCCAACCTTGTCAAAGGTATGGAATTTCACTTAACCCGAAAAAATCCTTTTTCGCATTAAGTGAAGGGAAACTTCTCAAATTCATAGTGTCAAAATTTGGAATTCACATTGATCCTAACAGAATCAACGAGATTTTTTCAATACCCCTACCTCACAACAAGAAATCCATGCAATATTTTCTTGGCTAGATTAAATTTTTAAAGAGATTTGTTCCAGATTTTTCAAGAATCGTGTCTCCTTTACAAGAAATGATTAAAAAGAACTCAAACTTTAGATGGGGCGAAGATTAATATGAGGCATTCAATCTGATCAAGCAAGGAATTGTTAATGCTGCATCTTTAGCAACTCCAAATTTTTTTGATCCTTTTATTTTATATACATTTGCCTCTGATAGATCATATGTTGTGATACTCACTCAAGAAAATCAGGAAAAGGCAGAAGCCCCAATTGCTTTTTTCAGTTCCAATTTACAAGGGGCTGAGTTAAATTATTCAGATGTGGATAAACAAGCTTATGTTGTTTTCAAAGCAATTAAATATTTGAGACCTTTTTTACTCAAAATAGATACAAAAATCATAGTACTGTTTCGAGCAGTAAGAAATCTTCTATTGCAGAAGGATGCGGGTGAGAAAAGAGCCAATTGCGTTACTGCCTTACATGAATATGACGTAGAAATCAAACCAGCAAGTATTGTAAAAGGTCAAGGCTTTTGCAAAATACTAGCCAAAGCATCACTTATGTCCAAAATTCCATCTGTAGAGATACAAATGTACGAGGTTTATCCTAAACGATGTTGAGTCATTATACACCGATATCATCTATTATCTAAAGAATGGATACGCTCCTTCAAACCTTGACCATACCAAGAAAAGAGCTCTAAGGTTGAAAGCCAAACAATATCAGCTTGTGAACGTTGTCCTTTTTAGAATAAGTTATGATTCTATTCTCGTTAGATGTATTGAGAAATCTGAAGCTAAAAAAGTCTTGTAGGAACTCCACGATAGGCCAGCAGATAGACACTATGCTGGAGACACTACTCCTCATAAAATCTTAGGTGCATGCTATTACTGGCCCACATTATTCAAAGACTCACATAAATACGTGAGAAAATGTCAATTCTGTCAAACCGCTGCTGGGAGACAAAACAAACCATCCTTGCCATTGCAACCAGCTAACATTGAACAACCTTTCGATCAGTGGGGATTGGACATAATAGGTGAGATCGTTCCTCACTCTTGTAAAAAGCATAGATATATCCTTACAACAACATATTACTTTAATAAATGGGTAAAAGCAGTTCCACTCAAGATGACTAATGCTGAACATATCATCGAGTTTGTAGATCAGTTCATAATCACCAGGTTTGGGTTGCCTTCTGATTTAATGTTTGATAATGCACCATATTTTTCTGGTAATGCAATGACTGAATTTGCACTCAAAAGGGGTTTCAAGCTTAAATACTCCACCAATTACTACCCATAGGGGAATGGATTAGCTGAATCTACAAATAAAAACTTAATCAGAATTATTAAGTGAACCATTGACCAAAATCATAAAAATTGGCACAAGTCTTTAATATATGCTTTATGGACAGATCGCATAACGCAGAAAGCGTCCATCGGCACTTCCCCCTTCAATTTATTTTATGAGAAAGAGGTGGTTCTTCCAACTCATTTGGCAATTCCCTCTTTAGCCTTGGTTCAATATATTGATGAAGCACCAACTTCTTGCTTACAACTAAGGTAGCTGGAAATAATTAAGTTAGAAGAACATCGAGAACAGGCCAAAATAACTCATGTTCATCATCAAGCATTAGTAAAAGCCTCTTTTGATTCAAACATGATATCCAGAAAAGACTTTCAGATGGGAGATCTAGTTTTAAAATGGGGCAAGGCTCATGAGGAAAAAGGGAAAGATACAAAATTTCAAAGAATGTGGCTTGGCCCTTTGCAAATCATAGAATTCATAGGTCCTTCCACTTTTATGTTACAATATTTAATAGGAAAAACAGATTCTTTACCTATTAATGGACAGATCCTCATAAAATATTTTCCATAGGAGATCATCCTTCTATTTTGTAGATTGGTTTTTGTTTCCATAATAAAACCGGTTGTAAATGGTTACATTTGAGATTTATGAAAAAGACACAAATTCTCTTTTAGATTTTGTTTTTTCACTTGTATAAATAGAATTCTTTTAGAAAATTGATCATTATTATTAAAAGATACAGTTAAAGACTCTAGGCCTAGAAATGATACTAGTTTCAACTTTGTAAATTTTGACAAAAAATGACCTTTACTGGGAAATTGTTTTATATCAGTCCAATGAAAGGTATCAATAACAAAAATGAAGATTCTTTGTAGAAAAGATCTTTCCAAAAAACTCTACCATTTTCGTCCAGAGCTCTCTTAAGGAAACAGTGACTTCCTCCCCACTTAGGAAACTTCAACGTTCGGAGAATAATCCAATGATACACTTTAAATTAAAGAGTAATAGGTCACATCACGATCCATCTTATCATGATCATAGATATTATAACTTGCTGACTTTGCCAATACTACATACCACAACAGGGCAATGAATCAAGATTGTTGCAATCAAAAGACAAGGGGTCTCATCATGAGCCAGCTTGTTCAGCAAAGTCATAAATCAAGTGAATGATTGTGTCATAGATTGGCTATCAAACCAAGACATTGTTATTTAAGGGTAAAGAAGAAAATGAAAGAAATAACTATGGATATGGACTTACCTTTGAAAGTTGTAAATTTCTCTAGTAGGATACAGGATCATTGCTAGGTAACAGGTAACCCTATTGAGGCTATAAACGCCTGCTAGCAGTAGAGGCTCTACCTACGACAAATGAGCATATTCAAAACTGATTCACAGAGAAGGCTTTGTTTTTATCTTTATAAACCAAGTAATGACTGATGTAGATACAAGGACTAGCTTGACGGAGTAAATAATCAAAGTTTAAAATAGAAGAAACAAAATATCATTCATAGGTAAAAGCATAATCTACTTTGTCTTTCTATTATAAAGCTTAATTTTCTGGAAAACTTTCTATTTTGGAAGTTTATAAAATCCAAAAGAAAAGAAGAGATAACTAGTTCTTCCAAGTGAATCACCAATTGTTGTGGCCAGCAACAACCCCCCTTATTATTTGGTGTTATTACTAATACTAAATAAGTGGGGACCCTTAGTCAAAAATTTAAAAATTAATTAGTTCTTGTATTTCCTTTTTAATAAAACTTACCATCATAAACGTAGTACAATACCCTTGAAAAATCTAAAAAACTTAAGTTTCATGATAAGGTAAGACAAAATTATTCCTTAAAAAAAATCGCATCGCAAAAAAGGATAAGAAGATACCTCCTAGCAAGCCAAATTCTGAGATTGCGAGATCGCGATGCGAGACTACATATTAAAAAAAACATATATCGCATCACATGCATCAAAGCCTGCTTACAGTGAAAAATCTTAAATCACTGATACACGATGGCATATATCGCAAAATCGCATTTCGTAGAAAACAATTTAAAAGAAAATTGTCATATGCCACGCTCCTGCGATATTGCGATATTGCGACACAGAGATTGCGTTATTGCGAAGAAAATCACAAAATCACTTCGTCGCAAATCTTTAGGGCTCATTATTTGAGAAAACTATTTCCATAAACCGAGAACTAGTTATGCAATTTAATGCTAATTAATGAGTTAGTTGCTAGTTGTTAATGAAATATGGTTTTGTGCTTATCGAAAAGCCAGCTCACGTAAGGTGGTATGTTTTATATGTCTTCAACATTTAAAGCTTACCCATCACCTTTCCTTATCATTACTCTCACCTTACTTGTAACTGCAAGAATGAAGAACAAAGAATTATACAAAGCAGTATACAGGATATTATGGGGAAGAAAGGCAAAGCTCCGAGCTCTGATGAGAAAGAAATGACACCCTATATACAAAAACTGCCTATAACAGAGATGTTGGTATTACTACTTGGGAAGGCATGTATAATCTACTTGAAGAAGAGAATCCCAAGGTGATGGAGGTTACAGCTACTACAGGTTCACAAGGGTCTTCTGAGACATTAGTTGCAGATTTAGCTTGTTCCTTTTTGTACCGGATAGTGGTGAGGCCGAAAATTCCCCCATACACAAGCATGGTTAAATTGGTACTGGACAGTGATGACATAAAAAAAAGAAAATTTAAAAATCAGGGTGAAGAGCTTACAGAATCATTATTTTCACAAAATTTGAGCTTTATATCCTCTAAAAGAAAACGTGCAAAAGGTGGAAATCGCACCAAGGAAGCCTGGATCAAGAAACGAAGGTAGTTTCCTAGGCGTGTAATCGCACATCGCTGGGCAAAACTTCTTGAAAAGGAAAGCTTCTAATTCCTCAGTCACCTGTAAGCCTAGAAATTTGTAAAAAAGAATGCTAGAGCTTAAATAAAAAGTAAAACTTGAATCCTAAAACCTGTAGTAATTGTCCGAAATATCTTCAATATGGTATGTACATATGAACAACAATTGCAGGCAGGCTAGAGACAGAAGGCCCAAGAAAAGGCAGAATCAATCAAAATATTAACTAAGTTGAATTGGGATTCTTACTGGGCGTATTTGGTAAAACCACACAACCAATGTATGACTCTCAAATGCATCATCAATTCTGCCGAGAAGATGGCGCGAGCTCTTGCTGATTCTGTTTTTGTAGGACAGTTAAATTTTGAAGTCAGTCAGCTGACTCTTCTCAAGAAAATGCTGAATGCTTGCGATTTCAAGGATCAGATACAGAAATAGTTAGTTGTTAGTTTTAGATTCAATATTAGTATTAATTTTGCTTTATTTTTTCCTGAAAAATGACGGTCATTTAAACTGTATCCTACATTTTTGTAATAAGTTATTTTTTAGATTTAGTTATTAGTATTTAAACCCTTCTCATGAATTTAGAGAAGGGTCTTGAAATTTATCAAAAACTTGTCTTCAGAACATCCACTTTTGCACCCTCCGAGGAGGTTTTGATGATTGAATGGAATAAGATTTATTGATATCTGTATTTAATATCTGCTACTCATGTTGCGCTTCTATAATCTTAGTGGATATTGGATTAAGAAGAGATAAATCATTATCGCTTGAAGCTCATGAGTAGAACTAGTTATAAATGGTACTTCTATCTCTAAACTATTTTTGCCTTTGTGTTAAAAGTGATATTCATGTTCAGCTGTTTATAAATTGATGCGTGAATGTCTGATTTATTATTTGGCACTTTTGTACGGTGATAGTTATTTATTTATGCTTAATGTATGAGTAGCTCATTATGCGATATGCTTTTCACAATTGTTTCATCTAACTTTTTATACGAAGTGGTTTATCTGTATTGAATTCTTTTCTCATAATAGTTGAATGATCTTTATTACCGATTATTATCTAAAAACATTTTAGATCACATAACAAAAGGATTACACCCCGGGTTAGTGTAGACTTAGATATTTTTGATTATTAGAATACAATTTACATGTTATTAGATTAGAGTTAGAATTAGAGCATCTCAATTAGGAACTTTTAGAAAGGGAAATATCAATTCTTCACACACACACACATAAATTGGGAAACTAGTCCCATATCCCCAGTTCGACCCACTATACCAAATGGAAAAGGAGCTGGTAACCAAGGTCCGGACCGGGTGGGTATCCCCCTTGTTGTAGACCCGATTTTCGGGGCTTCAACACTACCCAATTGGCCTACCCACTAATACGCTTCAGGACAAACGTGAAACTCTGCAAGTACTCAACCCACCTTGCATGCTTGTAATTAAATTTATGTTGTTGCATAATGTACCACAATGCAAAACTATCAAAAAACAAAACAAATTCATTACCGAGCAAATAGTGTCTTTAATGCTTCAATCCTTGGATGAAAACATAGATTTCCTTGTCGTAAGATGAGTATTTCTCCCAGCTTTCATTAAATCTTTCACTGAAATAAGCAACAAGTTTGTCTTCCTGGTTGAGTATAGCCCCGATGGTTGTACCACTGGGATCACAACGGACCTGGAAAAGTTTGTTAAAATCTAGAAATCTGAGGATTGGTCTTTCAGTGATCTTCTTCTACAACATCTGGAAGCTTTTCTCTATTGCCTTATCCCAATGGAAAGGTTGACTTGTGTTTTTAATGGTGTCCAATATAGCTGCGTAGATCTCACTAAAATTTCTTATAAACTTACAATAGAAACTTGCAAACCCATGAAAGCTACGTACCTCAAGCACACTTTTTAGGGATGGGCAGCTAATGATAGTTGCAATTTTCTCTGGGTCCATTTTCAGCTCATTTTCTACAATCACAAAACCTGAATAAACTAATTCCCTCTGAAGAAAAGAACATTTTTTTAAGATTTATCAGCAACTTGTTTTGCTGTAACTTCCCAAGCACACTTCCAACGTGTTGAGAACTGAAAATCAATATATCATCAAGATATAATATCATGAACTTTCCAATGAATTATTTTAACATCTCATTCATCAAGCGCATAAAGGTACTAGTGGCATTGATTAACCGAATAGCATCACCATCCACTCATACAGACCTTCATTCGTTTTGAAAGTTGTCTTCCACTCGTCCCCTTCTCTGATTCGGATATGGTGGTATCCACTCTTCAGATCAAATTTCGAGAAATATGCTGCTCCGGTCAAATAGTCCATCATGTCATCCATCTGTGGAAATGGGAACCTATACCTGATGGCAATATTATTGATGGCTCTCGAATCTATGCACATTTTCCACTCTCAATCTTTCTTGGGAGCTAAAACTGTTGGAACTACACAGGGACTTAAACTCTCCCTTATCAACCCCTTATCCAACCATTCCTGTACCTATTTCCTAATCTCCTCATTGTCCTTAGGACTCATTCACTACGCTACCTCATTTGGTAGACTAGCTCCGAGTATAAAGTCTATGTGATGATTTATACTTCCCTTAGGAGGCAATTTATCCAGTAAATGGTCCATTACAGTGTCACTGAACTCCTGCAACATGTTCTGAATTTCTTCAAGCAAATTTGCAATTTCAGTGTGTAACAACATTGCTCTTGGCCTCCTTACAACATGATATTTTATCTCACTGTCTTTGATCTATTTCAAAAATTCCTTTCCTCCCACCAACAATGCTTTGGTTCCACTAGTTTTTGTTGCTTCTTCCTCTTTGATGGGTACAAGCGTGTGTTTAATCCCATCCTTGACAAACTTGTAACAATTTGTATTTCCATCATGAACTACATTTCTGTCACACTACCATGGTCTTCCTAGTAGTATGTGACATACGTCCATAAGCATAATATCACAAATAAACTTGTCCCTAAATTTGCCAATATGGTACTGAACTTCACACTGTTCATCAACCAACAATTGATGGCATTTCTGCAACCACAACACCTTATAGGGAGTGGGGTTCTTCAACCATTTCAAAACCAACTTCTCCACCATCTCTATGACGAGTAGATTATCTGTGCTCCCACTGTCAATAATTAGCTTGCAGTATTTTCCATGTGACTTACAGACTGTCCAAAATAATGCCTTTCTTTGGGTTTGGTCAACTGTCTCCTTTGCTAGTTTTAGCAGTATCTTATTCAAAATTAAGGCCTCCCCTGTCTCCAACACATTCTCTACCTCCTGGGGTTGTGAATCTGCTTCCTCGGTTTATGTAACATACGCTCCACTTTGGCCAACCTGATCTCCTTTAGGACACTCAAAGGATATGTGCCCCACTTGTGGCACTTGTATCACTGGTAAGAAACTCCTCTGCCTCTGCCATTTCCCCTTCCTCTCTATTATGGCCTTCCTCCTCTAGTGTTGCCTTCTTTTTCTGCTGTCCTTGAAGTCTTGGAACTATCGTCCTCTTCAATCTTTTTGGCAACTCTTCCTCTGCCAAAGGATTTTCCTTTTCCTCTGCCAGTTCCTCGTCCTCTCCTCATATTCTTCTTTCTTGTGATCTTCTCTTCTTCCTTTAAGGAACTCTGTTATGCTTCTTCTATGTTACTCAGAGAAGGAATACTTATCTCGTCCAATATCTCTAGCCTTAGGCCATTCACAAACCTTGATGCCTTTTCCGAGGTGTCTTCCATATAACCAGCTCTCAAATTCACTTGGTAGAATTTTCCAGTATAGTCTTTCACAGTCGTTCCTCTCTACTCCAAATTATGTACCTATCAATGTAGAGCAATCTGGTAATCTTTGGGCTAAAATCTACCCTTCATCTTGGTGACCATTCTAGGCCACTTTCTAATTGGTAATTTATTCATCCTTCTTCTCTCTGCTTGGACACTATCCCACCATAAGGCCACATGTCCTTTCATCTTGGTAGCAGTGAATTTAACTCTCCTATCTCGACTGACCTCTTCACATTAAAAATATTTTTCCAACTCGCTAATCTAGTCCAACAGCACTTTTGTGGACAAACTGCCATCATAATTCAGAATATTAGGCTTTGTCTTACTGCTAGCCAATAAGACTGACCTCAATAACCTAATTTCAGGTCCTTCATCATCCGATCCATTTGTCGTAACTACAGCTTCTTCTTCACTATCATCTCCTACCTTTGGATCCCTTCTCCTTCTTGCTTCTACTGCCACCAAATGATTATTCAGGATCCTATCTCTTCCCAACACCCTTCCTCTGCTACTCTCTGAATACATCTCCCATGACCTCACCTTCCAACTTCCATTTCTTATGAAACACTCAATCATGCTCTCATACCACAATATGATGGGACCAACCCTCTTAACCTCACATCTAATCATTAATTAAAGATATGATTAACTTAAGAATAAAGTAAACACATATATTTTGGTTTTGATTACACATTCAACTGGTGAGTACGGTGGTCGGTGTGAAGGGACACCTGTCCCTGCCTCGAACTCCGCTCTCCCAGGCTTGGCTCACACCCTAAACCCTTGTTCTCTTTGGTATTTCGACATTTCGTCTTCTAATGTTCATTATGAGGGTTTATCACTGTTATTCTGGGCTTGTTGTGGTCATTGTAATGGTGCCCGACCTACACTTGGCCACAGGCCCTTCAACTTAGATGTCTAGTGTATCTGTCAACAACGCCTTAGCTGCTGACTATTTGCGCTCACCTAGGCACTATGCTAGTTGTTTCATCAATTATCGTGGAGGGTTTCCTTTGTCCTTTAGTTGGTGTTGCTTACCCTGTCATTGGCATTGTTCCTGTTATTGTCGTCTTGACTTTCTCTATGTGCATTTATTATTTAAATATTTGGTGGCTCGCTTAGTCATTTTTCTGGTTAACTCGCTGTTATTTTTGTATGTTTCGAGGTTGCAGTCACAAGGGACCGTGTCTTCAGCTCTGCTCGTCCCTAGGCAAGGTAAGCCCTCTTGTCCATGTTCTAGTTCCTTCTCGTAGTTTTCTTTTTACTAAGGGCAATCGCTCCTGGTGAGCAGGGACTCCCTCTTGTGGCTGTTACCTGGTTATGGGTTCTTCTTTCCGACGTTGTCCACTTCTCTGGTAAGCATTCAAACCCTAACCTTTGCTGTTGCATTCTAATTCGATTCTGTAGGTGGGTTGTGGCTCTGGAAACTTCCTTTCGTGCATGTTTTCTGCTTGGTGAAGCCGGTAGGGTCGCTCCTCAATGCTAATATATGCTTCGTTTTTTTTTTGTTATGGCTCCAGTGTCTTGGTTGTCTAGTAGTTTTCTTAGAGAGCCTCGACTCCTATGTTCCTTGTTTTATATTAGGTCAACTTCAGGCTTCAACCCTTCTGTGATATTTATTGTTTGCAATAGTTATGGTTTGCAAACCTTGGGTCTGTTGTCGATTGTCTATGTAAGGGCTCATCCCATCTTAACAATTGCTGGTGTTGGCATTGTGATGCATGTGTTGTACTTGATGGCAACCCACTTGTAGAAGAACATCTCACTTATATATAACTAGATGAATCTAGAGAAGTCATATCAGATGTCATAGAATACATGAGATGCAGGTTGGCTCAAAGGAATTAGTTCAGAGGTAATGAACACTGACAACTCATTAAGACGACAGTCCTCAGTATGACAAGTTAGCTTTGCTATCAAGTCTAAAGGGGGAGATTATTGGCATTATGATACAGGTGTTGTCCTTGATGGCAAATTACTGAGATGGCAGATCATAGTTCAAGCTCTCACAATGGAAGAAATCTACATATACACAGGTTCATCTTAACCATATCGCGTATACACGCGGGATTGATATGTAAAGTTGCGTATGCATATACACGCACTTTCATGCACGGAAAATCACGTACATGTGGGAAAACTTATGGTTGATCCATTGTATTTAGTCTGACATATTTGAACCTATGGTTTTGGTCTGTGGTATTCCATTCAAAGTGCTGAACCAAGGTATTGGGTCCAAGGTATTGATTAATTATGGTTTTGGACCATGGTATTGAGTAAGGCCTAAGACTATAAAAGGAGAAGGAGATCATTAGGCAAAGGCAATTGAGAAAGTCTTGAATATCTGATGAAGTATGAGATCTAGTATGCAGGTTATGGGTTCATGATGCATTGCTTGATCTAAGCTAAGGAGGAATCTTAGCAGTTGATGGAGAACAAGATCTAAGGATAGATCGAGATCTAATGGATTGGAATGAATCATCTCTATACGGTTTGATCTTGGTTAGCCTAGATCTTTATACTAACGCATGTAATGTTTTGTAAATGTTATGATCTTGGTATTACTGATGTTTGGAATAGCGGCAAAGTTCTTAGTTAATATTTATAGATGTGTATGCGGGTTAGCTTTGGAAAAAGCACGTATGTATGCCGGTTTGGTTCATCGTAGTAGCGTATACATTATGATGTATGATATTTGAAGTTGCAGTTGGGTCTGATTGTTCTTGTAGAGTTCTGTTGTCTATTCTGTGACTGTGTTGTTGAGAGGGTTTCAGTGTTTCATTATTGGGTGATTTAGAGATTGATGATGCAGGAGTAGTTGATGGGTATATTGGAGTGATTTTGTGCTTCAATGATAATGATGGATCCAGTATGAAAATTGGATGAAACGTGACCTTTCAGATTATGGTGTTGTGCTTCAGGAGTATCCAGTCTGAAAATTTATGAAACGTGGTACTTGGAGGAAGAAATAGAGGGTTGTAGCCTTCTGTAGGTCAGCACCTATGTACTAGTACATCTGCTAGTACAAGAGCTAAGGGGGTGGTAGCTCCCTTCCAGTAGCAGCTGGAAAATGAGTAAGGGTTGGAGCATTTCAGTAGGTCGACACCTACGTACTAGTAAATGGATCGGCTAGTACAAGAGCTAAGGGGGTTGTAGCTCCCTTCCACGAGTGTCTGGAGAACGAGAGAAGGTTGTAGCCTTCTAGAGGGAGAAGCCTGTTTGCTGGTATAAGACTACACCAGTACATAAATATTGTAAAAGGAAGTTTCTTATTAAAAGAAGATAGAGACAACTTGCAGCAGGTGGTTTTCACCCACATTGGGTTTCCACCTTATATCATGGTATTCATGTGTGCTTCTTGTGTGTGGTGATCTATTATGTTTTAACTGCTTCTGTTTACTATTCATATGGTTAATAATGTTCTGATTCACTCATTAAGGATCCAATAACTGAATCATAAGTTTACTGGATATACGCTGGTTGCATTAATCACAGTTGCGTATACACGCAGGTTTCCTTAACTAAAGTAGTGTATATGAATCTGAATATGGAAATGAAAAAGTTATATTGATTTGATAATACTGGTTCACCCCCCCGCTCAGCATTATTTACAACAATTGGTATTAGAGAAGGTCCTTTGGTTGAAGCTTGATCACTTGAAGGAGATCCGTAGAACAATGGGAAAGAAGCTCAAGAAGAAAGCACCAAAGAAGAAGAAGACATCTCAGAAAGACTATGAAAATGCGAGAATTGATTGGGGAATATGTGGAAGAAGCACTTCAGATTCAGAATCACTTCAGAATGAAGATGAACAAGAACTATCAGGTATGAATTTGTTATCATCTGATGATACAATTATCTATCCATTTGAAGATGATGAAAGTGATAACGGAACAACTGAATTTGATCTTATGGGTGAGCAAGAAAGATATCAAATAAAGGTAGAATTTAAAAGGCTTACAAACAAAATTAGAGATCAACAAGATCTGTTGAACAATAGGGAATGTGCCTTCAAAGAAGAATCTACCAAACTAAAAGCTCAATTAGAGGAAGGAAACAAGGTAAGGAAGCTATTCAAGGAAAAATGTCAGAAGTTGCAGGATGAAGTGACATCATTAAGAAACAAATTAAATGAAAGAAGCACAACAGTCAAGAAACTCATAGAAAGATCTAGTTACTATGAAAGTCTTGAAGCTACGATCCTCTCGCTAAAAGAAGATCTTGAAGAATCAAATAAGAAAAATAAAGAACTACTCCAAGCTCTTGAAGAAGAAGAAAATGAAGTTCTTGAATTAAGACATCAATTGGAAGAAGGAAGAAAAGTTGAAGAAATCATGAAGAAGAAGTATCGTGAAAAGGAAGAGCAACATCATATTGTGGTAAATATTCTAAAAGATAACTTAGAAGAAAAGGATAAGCTCTTACGATTTCAAGATAGTACTAAGGTCTTGGATGATATTCTTAGTAGTCAAAGGTCTCCTGCTATCAAAACTGGGCTTGGTTTTCATGAATCTGTTGAAAGTGAATCTAGTTCACTAAATAAGACAAGGAACACTAATGCACAATCTAAAATACTCAACAAGGAGATGAGAGGTCAATCTCATCAACAACCAAGGAAATAAATTCTTCAAGGAAAATATTTTACTCCTCCGATGAATAATGTTGAATGTTATGTATGTCATAATCTTGGACATGTTGTAGCCAAATGCAGAAGTAGAATGGTTCAAGACCATCACACAGGAAGATCTTCACGTTCCAGGTACTTTAGGGGATATTGCGTTTCTTGCAATATGTTTGGTCACAAAGCTGTTGATTGCTACAAAAGAAATATGAAACATGTAAGATGTTATTCATGTAACAAGATGGGACATATAACAAAGGAATGCAAGGAAAAAGTACAGGCACCATACCAAAAGGAGAAAACATCAACACACTTGAAGATATGGAAGAAGAAGGAAGTAGAGTCAGAAAAATGTGGCATGGCACGATGTACAGATATAACAGACTTAGAGGGAGCTGAAAGTGTAAAATTTCAGTGTCCTAAATCTCATATGCAAGTTTCATAAAGGGAAGTCACGTATATATGCAAGTTAGACATTGCATAGTCGCGTATATGTTAGTTTGAAGAAAAGCAGTGGGACAGACTCAGGAAAAGGGGTCTGATATGATTTGGTCCATTATTTGCTCTGTTTGATAATGGTTACAATTTGCTGATGATGTGTGAAAATGTCTTCATACTTGTAAGATGTTTTAAAAGTGTTGTGATCCTAAAGTAATGATACTTCTTGCTGATATATGCATGATGAGATCTGAAAATAAACGAGATGGCACAAGTTCAGGGGGAGAATATGCCTTTAATAATGCATTGTTGGCATTATGGTTAGTAGTCCTTGGTGATGATGCTTATATAGCTAAATGATACTTCTTGGTATGGTTACGAGTTGTTCATGACAAAATCTCATATGATTCTTAGGGTTACACAGTTGGGGTTCTGATTAGATTTGTGGATGCATGGAGAAGTACAAAGCTCAAATACACATCTTCATTGCTTGATGATGAGTCACTCATATACTACTATTGTCATATGTATAAAGATCATATAATATAGTTATGATGCAGGATTCCTATAGTTCTTGGTGCTCATGTGGATGAGGATTGTTGTTGTTGATGATATCAAGAAGTTTTGACAAATGATCTTCAGCTCAAGAAACGTAGTGCCGGATACATGAATGATTTCTCAAAGTTGCATTGTTGGAGACATGATGATGATGAGATCTTACCTATATGATGATAGGTTTATACTTACATATGTTGATTGATGCAGATGTTCTCAAGGTGATGATACTTGGATCATGTAGATCTTGATGAGACAGCTATGGTGTTTCTCGCATATGGTATAATGTGAATGATTTGATGCAGACATATCTTGTCATAGGTTGATGCTATACAGGCTGCTAGTCTAGATGCTATTGACTGATGCTTATGGAGTAGATCATACACTATGTATGATAGTTGTTGATGACTATCATGATCTTATTTAGATGTTTGGTCTCTGTTATAAATTTCATGTAAAGGTCATATCAAGACTCATGATGTAATAGTTTGTCTCTACATATTGTAGTCATTTGATGAATCCCTTTTGGTCATACGATGTAATTTGTACCCCCACTATGCATGGGAAATATGATGTAATATTTCAGTCATGTATAAACATTTGGTATCTGGTATATCCCCACTTGGTTGGGTGGATGAGTCAATATTGGTATATTCCCACTTGGTTGGGAGCTGGATGTATGTATGAGTCTTTGGTGATAGGAAGGTCATTTATGATAGAGTCATGTTCTTCTTGTAGAACATCTTTTTGCAGACCTTGCTTACAGTCAACGGGAGCATGAACAACACTCTTCAGTAGAGCAGAGATTTCAACATGTACTGAGAAGGAGCATGGACAGATCAGTACCAGTTGGCATATACAAAGGGGGAGCTCAATCAGATATTTCAGCAGGTACTCAGGGGCAGTATGGATAGCAGAATGTATATCAAGGAAGAGAATATCTTGGTCCGCCCTTTGCCCTTCATGTCAAAGGGGGAGGGTGACTTGGCATGGTTGTTGCCATCATGTCCAAAGGGGTAGATTGTTGGCATTATGATGCATGTGTTGTAATTGATGGCAACCCACTTGTAGAAGAACATCTCACTTATATATAACTAGATGAATCTACAGAAGTGATATCAGATGTGACAGAATACAAGAGATGCAGGTTGGCTCAAAGGAATTAGTTCATAGGTAATGAACAATGAAAACTCGTTAATATGACAAGTTACCTTCGTTATCAAGTCCAAAGGGAGAGATTGTTGGCATTATGATAGAGGTGTTGTCCTTGATGGCAACTTACTGAGATGGCAGATCATAGCTCAAGCTCTCACAATGGAAGAAATCTACATATATGCAGGTTCATCTTAACTATATCGCATATACATGCACGATTGATATGTAAAGTCGCGTATGCGTATACACACACTTTCATGCACATAAAAGCGTGTACATGTGGGAAAACTTATGGTTGATCCATGGTATTTAGTCTGACATATTTGAACCTATGGTTTTGGTTCGTGGTATTGCATTCAAAGTGTTGAACCCAGGTATTGGGTCCAAGGTATTGATTAATTATGGTTTTGGACCATGGTATTGAGTAAGGCCTAAGACTATAAAAGGAGAAGGAGATCATTAGGCAAAGGCAATTGAGAAAGTCTTGAATATCTGATGAAGTATGAGATCTAGTATGCAGGTTATGAGTTCATGATGCATTGCTTGATCTAAGCTAAGGAGGAATCTCAACGGTTGATGGAGAACAAGATCTAAGGATAGATCAGGATCTAATGGATTGGAATGAATCATCTCTATATGGTTTGATCATGGTTAGTCTAGATTTATATACTGATGCATGTAATGTTCTGTAAATTTTGAACAATAGAACTATAGGTGTGCATTCTACATCACTTATCTATATCCAACACATTTAACATAAAAATTTCAAAGAATATGTCCACAACTAGTAGGTAATTTGCAAAAGGAAAGAGCCGGCATGATTGTTTCTAAAGAATAATAGATTCTTACATTCTTCAATGTAAATTCATGACACTTTTCCAATGTTAGATGGAACAAAAAGGAACCAAGTTAGAAGTTTATTTAAATAATCCTTACATACAGAGGATAAAATGTTAGGCCTTTTTTGTTAAGAAGCGTAAATGTAAAAAATTTAAGAAATTTAGTGAAGAGACTGTAGAAATGTTCTTATCAAATCACTAACGTAAACAAAGCTAAGAAAAATTTATTTTTAAAAGAGATATTCATAGTCAAATTAACAAGAAGGTGACCTTTTAGCATAGTTAATGCACTAGTGTTGCTATTACGATATTTGGCTCAAACAGTAAACAAAAAGAAACCCATTTTAAATCTAGTAGGAGCATGTTGGGAAAGTAATCTCACAATAATACCCATCATTCAACATTTTGACCCACTAAATCACTTTTAAATACTTTTTAAGTCCTTCAACAAAGTACTTAAAAGTTTTGAAAAATGTCATAACAATACTTCTAGCTATAGAAAAAGCATTTCAAGCTTGCATCTATTTTGTGATATGGATATTTGTCCTTCAAACAAAGCTATGTGGTAGAGAACCACTTTCACCCTTTAGAGAAATTGTGGTTGTAAATGCATGTTGAACTCTCTTAGCACAAATATGCTCTTAGTATGGTATAGGATTCTTAGACTAGTGCTAGGTTTAAGTGTGCCAAAGACAACATATTCTTTACAAATTTCGTGTTGAGAAACCTCCAAATCTGTTTCCACGAAAACTCAAGTTAAATGGATTTTTTTTTTGTATAATGGTTGTGATTCATATGGACACACATTAATATACATGTTCTTTTCCTAAATTTGAAGAGTTTATGTATTTTTTTTGTGACCTTTTAGCATTGTTAATCCACTAGTGCTGTTACAATATTTGGCCCAAACAATAAAAAAATAACATTTTTAATTTAGTAAGAGCATGTTAGGCAAATAATCTCACAATAATAGCCATCATTCAACATTATAACCCACTAAATCACTTTTACATCCTTCTAATGTCCTTCAACAAAGTACTTAAAAGTTGTGAACAATGTCATAACAATACTTCTAGGCAGAGAGAAAGCATTTCATGTTTCCCTATGTTTTATGATATGGATATTTGCCCCTCAAACAGAGTTATGTGGCACATAACAACTTTCACCCTTAAGAAAAAATGTGGTTGTAAATGCACATTGAACTCTCTAAGCACAAATATGCTCTTAGTATGCTATAGGATTCTAACACTAGTGCGAGTTTTAAGGTTGCCAAAGACTTTAGTTTTTAACTATGATATGGTGCATGCTTGGCTTCAAGACACCATATTCTTTAGGAATTTCATGTTGGGAAACATCCAAATATGTTTCGAGGAAAACTCAAGTTAAATGAATTTTTTTTTTTGTATATTGATTGTGATTCATATGGATGCACATTAATATATATGTTTTTCTTCCTAAATTTGAATAATTTATATATTTTTTGGTCAACAAGTTGCTTTATCAAGTTTTTATCTAGTTCCAATTCGATTTGAAAGTAGAAAGAACTCAGGAACATGAGAGGATAAATTAATATCCTCCCCTGCCAAGTTCAATTGCCACTTGTGATGTGATTGTTGTTTGTGACACAATTTTTTATTCTTACAACAAATGTATATATTCCTGGAATCTGGTCTAACTATGAATATGGAAGTGTTGAGCTATCTTTTTGAGGACATTGTATTTATGAAAATCTGGAAGTCAAATCTTTGAAATAACACAATTTATGGTAGTGCTAAGGTGGAACTCAAATCTTAAATAACATGATTTTGGACAGTTGAGAACTTCATATGAGTGTATAAGAACTGAAATCCATGAACACAGTCATAACTCATGATTTTAGTGTATATTTGTGTTGTTTTATACTATACATAGTTGTAGACTTTTGTAAGGATATTAATCATAGTTATGATAATTTATGAATCTTTTGGTGGCTTAATTTTTTCTTTCGTAAACACCAAATAAATATAATTGTAAAATTTTATATACCATTTTAATTTAAATGTAGCTATTTTACATATAAAATAAATCCAATTCTAACTGTCGCAATATAAATGTAAAAAGTATCAATCCTAAAATTAAGTCAATTCAAACAAGAGAACTTCATTTAAGGGTTTGATAAATTTATTGATTTTTTAGTTATAGTTATAAAATACACACATAAAAAATAAAATAAAATAAAATTATAGTACAAAAAGTATGTATTCAAAATAAATATATTAAAAAAAAAATACCTAATCCAAGTGTTTAACAATGTGATCAGTATGTGGGCAGCTTGGTGGGTTGGCACATGGATTATTACCACCACCACTCGACCTCGCGTAATGACTGTCATTAATTCCTCTGCTTACATATTTAATGTTGCATTAATGCAGCTCGTCCCTCCTTACCAACCTGCTAATTCTTCTATCATGGCACCCCTCCATGGACTCATTCATGCTCCTCCCCTATGCTTGCATTGTTCCTTTGCTGTCGCAGAGCCTCGCTCTAGGACAAGCCCAGGGAAACATTGGGCTCTGGATCGTTGTTTTGATTTATCACCGGGCCTTCATGTTTCTCACAGCCCTTTCTGCAAATTCAGTGGTAGCTCAGCCTCTGTCTTTTCCAGTGCTCCTATGGGTGCTAAAGTTAAGCCCCTTTCAGTCCCCCTCAGCCTTCATAGTAATATTGCCTATTCAATACCTCCTGTTCTTCTCATTATGCCCAGATTGCGCCAAAGAATGAGCTGTAGGAGGGGTAGTTCCCATGGGCGAGTTATCCGACAGCCCTCCTCCTCCACTTTGGACTCCTCATCTTATTCCTCAAACTTCTACTCTGATCGTTATCCTGTTACCAGGAGTGGTAGTGGATGGGGTCGAGGCAGCTCAATTTAGTAGCGCGCTCTCATAATTCTCTATCTCACACAGCTCGTTTTTAGTTCCCCTGTACTCTCAGTAATTTCTCCTTCTTAGCTTTAGTCACCATTAAGCTTCGAGAAGTTACTTCTAGTCAAGTTGCTGTGACCCCTGGGGTGACTCTGGAGATGAGGGTGGAAGATAGTCATGGCACTTCTCAGATTGAAAACAACAAGAGTAAGGATCATGGTGGCACTGCAACCTAGGACATGAATAATCAAGTTGGTCTGAGCATCCCTGCTGGTGGCGGTTCTTTAGGCAAAGAGGGCCATCCCTCTGAGGATGAAGATCCCTGCAATTATGGGTGCCACATCATGGACGAGCCACCTTCCACCTCTCATGAATCTTAATTAGGTCTGCATTCAATGGTTTTGTTTCTCTGATTGCTCGAAGGTGCTCAATTCCCTCCTATTTTATAGCCATTATATGGTCTATAGTTCTCATAATCAAACCTCTATTCTAAAGTCAAATTTCCAGTTTCCCCTGTGTGGGCGGCATTCTTCTTACTGTGTCTTTGCGTCTCGGTTACGATTACAACTGGTTAATGCATCAGATTTCAGTTTTGATTTGGGCAGTGCTTCTCTATTTTTTCCTGGGCCCTGTCATCCTGTTTTGGTCCTTGAATTACCTCTAATCATTCTTTAGTTTCGATATTGTAGTTTTCTATTTCTACGAACTAGTCATGGTCATGGTCCTAGTAGCCGTTCTGGTCAGTCTTGAGCAGGTCTTTTTGGTCAGTGTTCAGCGATGTAATGTGAGCATGCCGCATCTTTGGGATAGACTGCTCGAGGCCGATGCCTCTTTGTAAAAATATTTTTGTATCAATATAGGAGTCGACAAATTCAGAAAATAATAATAATAATAATAATAATAATAAAAAAATTATTAAAAAAAATTAACAAATTTCTCATGGTCGTACCTTATTTCCTCTACCCTATTTCAAATGCTAGTGGCACATAGTTGATCCATTGTGGTGGAATGGTATCCCATCTACCTAGTTTCAAATGCCATGAAGGAGAGAGGTTGTGATAAGGCTTAAGCCGTGGGCTATCCCATGAGTGTGGAGTCTAAGCTATGAGACCTTGGATTTACCCTAGGGGGTCATAGTGGAAGCCCTTAGAATTGATTTTGAGCCTCACCTAAATTACTTCAACTAACTAGGAGTTCACCATGGTAGTGATAAATAAAGTAGCAATTTCACCATATGCTGCAAAGTAAACTTTAGTGAAGTAATAGAATAAAACACTAATTTTGACAACTATTGAAAAACATGAACATATCAACAAAAGGCAAGGACCATGCTACAATGATTCATTGACCCTTACAAATCATCATAAGTATGTTCAAATTATCATAAAATACCTTGTTGTACTACACAAAGACCCCATTGTAGATAATGCATGCTCATCAAGAGATTTCCCAAGGTACTCCAAGACCTTGGCCAACGTACTCCAAGACCTAGCAAACCAAAATTTACATTTCTTGGTAAAACATTGTGGCCTTGTAATCTTTGTCATGGTCATGGTCTAGGTTATGCTCGTGACCTTGGAAATGTTGTATCGATGTCTTCTTTAATCTAGTTATGTGAACATTTGGGTGAATGACTCTTGATTACATGTTTCTTAATATTTTTGAATCACAACTTTTAGTGAACATTCACAACATATAAATGTAAAAGAAAAGAGTCTAGAAGACCTAGATTTATTGTTGAAATTGTGATAAGAAACAACTTTCTTTGATGCAACCTACCTTGAATTGATTTCCTAGAATCTAAGATAACGAAAAAAAATAATCATAATGAAAATAAATAAATTTTAGAAGGCTTCAAAAAATCCTTAGTTTTCGAATAGTGGCCATTAATCTATGCAACTACTAAACCCATAATTTAAGAAGTCAAAAACTTATAATTACATAAACTAAATGGATACATCTCAAAATGGAAAACAAAATTTTTGAGGAGGCTTCAACAAATCCTATGTTTTGGAATATCCACCATTGATCTATGCAACTAGTAAACCTTGATTTAACGAGTCAACAATTTATAATTACATAAATCAAATGGATAGATGTCAAATTTATGGTTTCAATTTTTTATTTATCCATGACCTTTGATATTGGTAATTCTTTATTCATCATCAAATACATTTAAAATTGAAAAAATGTTTCCCAAAAAATCAAATTCCACAAGAGGAATCAAATATTTTTGTATAATTTTTTAATTAGAATATGTTTTTGAATGTATAAAGATATTTAGTTATCTGAAAAATATTTCATTGTTTGATTGTAGGTTCTTTACACATTACTAAACAAGAAAGAGGAGTTTGGCCAACTTACACAATAGTTAGATGTCAAGTACAAGAATATTTATAAATATACTTGTTCAGTGCCCACTAGACTTTGAGAATGCTGTAGAATGTGATTATACTTGTTACTCATAGGCTAGATCTTCAGCATGGTATAGAATTCAGTAATAGGTGTATTTTATTCTTGGACTTTGTTGAAGGCCCGAAAATCAGGTCAACAACAAGGGGGATACCCACCCGGTCCGGAACTTGGTTGGCAGCTCCTTATCCGTTTGGTATAGTGGGTCCGACTGGGGATAATGGGACTAGTTTCCCAATCTAAGGGGTGTGTGTGTGTGTAGAGGTGGATGATGCTAATCTAAGAGTATTTAAAGCTAATTTAATTCAAACTTCTAAACTAACTCTATGCTATTGTAATCTAATGAGAAACAACACATCTAATCTACGCTAACCTGGGGTGCATTTCTTCTATTATGCGATCTAAAGAGATTTCAAGAAATAACTGGTAATAAAGATCATTCAACTATCATAAGAATAGAAATCAATTGAGATAAACCACTCTGCATAAAAAGTTAAGCAAAATAGTTGTGAACAGCATATCGCATAATAAGTTATTCATATATCAAGCACAAATAAATGACTCCACCGTACAGAAGTGCCAAATGGTAACCCACACATTCATGCATTAACATATAAACAACTGAAAACTGCATATTACTTTAAGAATATAAGCAGAAATGGTCAAGAGATAAAAGTACCATTTATGACTGGTTCCACTCATAAGCTTCAAGCAACAACGATTTATCTCTACTTGTTCTAATATCTACTAAGAGTACAAAAGTGCAACATCAGTAGCAGAAATTAAATGCAAACATTGATAAATCTCGATCCATCCATTCATCAAAAACCCCCTCCGAGGGTGAAAAAGTGCATGTTTTGAGGATAAGTTTTTTGACAAATTTCCGGACCCTTCTCCAAATGCCTGAGAAGGGTTTAAATACTGCTAACTAATTAATCTTAATTACATAAATTTAGGACACAGTTTCAAATGACCGCCCTTCTACTAAAGCAAATTTATTTCTAAAAATCGAATCTAATTTCTAACCATTTCTGTATTTGCTCCTTAGTGCTGTAAGAAATACAACATTCCCCTCGGGAGAGTTGGCTGGTTGTCTTTCCTTTTCGTTTGAGTTACGGAAATAGAAATAACAAGAGCTGGCACCGCTTTCTGGCAGACTTTAGAAGATATTTTCGAAAATCTTCCTCTGGCTTGGTGTATTCACTGTGTGTATACTTGGAAATAACCCAAATTTCTCTCAAAATGATTATGCTTTTACTATTTTGGTTTCCCGCCCCACGAATGACTGAATAAGTTAGGGATTTTGTTCTCTGAACAATTCTCTATATTGAAAACTGCTTCCGTTCTTTGTTCCAGGCTTTTCTGGTGCGTTTTCCCTCTTTAGCGTTTTTCTTTTTGCTTTACCCAGTCTAAGCTTCAAGATATTTTGTAAACATGTTGCTTTTGTGCCCCTTTGACTCTGGCCATTGGATGGTCTATTGACATCAGGATCTGTTGAGTGATACTCTGGAATCTGCGGTCTTGTTCCATGCAGCATCCGTCTGCGACGGCATCTCTTCTTTGTTCTCCAAGTATTGACGCTTTCCCCTTTTCCTTAGATGTTTCCTGCACATTGCTTTATATTAGTTGTTGTCTTACAGTTTACGCAAAGGAAAAGAGTAGTGACGAAAAGATTGACATGAAAGCTTTAAGCACTAATGAATGCATGATCATGACACTCATAATGAACTGACTCTTCGAAAAACATAACACAATCCTTCTTGGATACTTTGGCATACAATCATGAATTTCTTTTAAGGCGCGCAGTCAATTTTGGTATACAGACAGGTCTCCTTGAATACTGTGTCGACGAAAATTTGCGATGAGTGATTTCTGTGACTCGCATCGCAGTATTGAGGATTGCGTCGTCAAGATATGTCATCGCATGAATTGATGGTCGCATTCGTCGCAGATCGCAATATCGCAGATCGCAATATCGCAAGTCGCGATATCGCAAATCGCGATATGCGACGTCGCATATCGGCCGTCGGTGATTTCTTAAGTTTTTCATTTAAGAGAGCTTCACAATATATGCGATGCGATGAATTTCACGTCGCTTCCTCGCAGCTTATTATGCGCATAGGAAAACGTTTCACTCTCTTCTTGTGATGCGATATAGTTTTAGGGAGTTAAAATACAAAAATTTTGATAAAATGTTTTTTTGGATTTTTTATTAAGGGTCCCCATTTGCTTGGTGTTATCGCTAATACCAAACAAAGAGGGGGGTTGTTGGTGACCACAACAATGGAGATTCACTGTGAAGAACCAGTTATCTCCGGTTTTCTATTGAAATTTACTTTCCGAAGCAGAAAAATTTTCATAATTCTAAATTTTGTTATGGATAGATAGAGTACATTATGCCTTGTCCTATAAATGATATTTTGTTTCAACCTTTCTCTATTCCAATTGTTTGCTTCCTCAGGCTTTGTCCTTGTATTCACACCAGACATTACTTGGTCTTTTAAAGATAAAATAAGGTCTTCTCTGTGTGCTGGCTTTTAAAATTTGCTCATTTGCCGTAGGTAGAGCCTCTTCTACCCGCAAGCGTCCATAGCCTCGACAGGATTACCTGTTACCCAGCAACGATCCTTTATCCTGCTTAAGGCTATTTACAACTTTTAAGAGGAAAACCCTTTTCTGACACTTTTTCCTTTTTTATTCTCTAAAGAACAATGTCTTGGTTTGGTGGCCAAATTATGACATAGTCATTCACTTGATTTACACTTTTGCTAAACAAGTTGGCTCGTGATGAGACCCCTTGTCTTTTTATTGCAACAATCTTGAGTCGTTGCCCTGTTTTGGTAGACAGTTTTGGCAAAGTCAGCAAGTTATAATATCTGCGATCATGATAAGCCGGCTCGTGATGGGACCTCTTATTCTTTGAGATATAGTGTTTTCTCGGATTGTTCCTCTGAATGCTTCGATTTCCTTTAGCAGGGAGGAAGTCATTGTTTTTCCTTAAGAAAGCTCTGGACGACAATAATCGAGTTTGAAAACAATAGCTTTACAGAGAACATTTATTTTATTATTGATACCTTTCATAGTGCTGATATAAAACAATTTTTTGCCAAAGGTTTCTTTCATCAAATTTTTGAAGTTGAAACTAGTATCATGTCTAGGCTAAAGTTAACTCTATTTTTCAATAATAAAAATCAGATTTTTCGAAAATTTTTGCTACTTGTATAAGCGAAATCAAAATCTGATAGAGAGTTGGTTTATTTTTCATGAACCCTTTTAGTGACAATCTACAACTGGTTTTATTTATAAGAAAGAGAAAAACAAATAAAAACTAAAACTATCCTACAAAAATAGAAGAGTGGTCTTCTATGGAAAATATATCTTAAGGATCTGTCCATTAACAGGCAAAGAATCTCTTCTACCTGCTAAATCCTGTAACACAAACGTTGATGGGCCTATGACTTCTACAATCTGAAAAGGACCAAGCCACATTTTCTAAAATTTCGTATGTTTGCCCTTTTCTTCATGATCCTTATCCCATTTCAAAACTAAATCTCCCATCTGAAAATTCTTTCTGGTCATTATGCTTGAGTCAAAAGAGGATTTTATCAGCGCCTGGTGATGAGCATGGGTTTTCTTAGCTTGTTCTCGTTGTTCTTCTAATTTAATTATTTCCATTTGTCTTAATTGTAAGGAGGAAGTAGATACTTCATTGATGTATTGTACTAAAGACAAAGAGGGAATGACTAAGTGAGTTGGAAGAACCACTTCTTTCCCATAAACTAAATTAAAGGGAGAAGTGCCGATTGAAGCTTTCCTCGTTATTTTATCTACCCATAAAGCATTTACCAACGCTTTGTGCCAATTCTTTTGGTTTTGGTCGACTGTTCTTTTAATAATCCTGATCAGGTTCTTGTTTGTCGATTCAGCCAATCCATTACCTTGTAGATAGTAGTTGGCAGAATATTTCAGTTTGAACCCCCTTTTAAGTGCAAACTCAGTCATTGCATTTTCAGAAAAGTATCACGCATTATCAAACATTAAGGCCGTTGGCAATCCAAACCTAGTGATTATAAATTGATCTATGAATTCAATAATGTTTTCAGAATTAGCTGTCTTGAGAGGAACTGCTTCTACCCATTTAGTAAAATAATCTGTTGCCGTGAGGATGTACCTATGCTGCTTAGAAGAGTGAGGAATGATCTCACCTATTATGTCCAAGCCAAACTGACTGAATGGTTGCTCGATGTTTACCGGCTGTAGTGGCATGGATGGTTTCTTTTGTTTCCCTGCAGCAGTCTAGTAGACTTGGCATTTCCTCACGTAACTGTGTGAGTCTTTGAACAGCGTGGGCCAATAATATCCTGCACGTAAGATCTTATGTGCAGTAGCATCTCCAGCATAGTGTCCGCCCGCTGGACCATTGTGGAGTTCCTGCAAAACCTTTTCGGTTTCAGTTTTCTCAAGACAACAAAGAAGCATAGAATCGTAATTCCTTTTAAACGGAACATCATTTATGAGCTGGTATTGTTTAGCTTTCAATCTCAGAGCTCTTTTCTTGGTGTGATCCAGGTGTGATGGAGCATACCCGTTCTTAAGAAAATAAATGGTGTCAGCATATAATGATCCTGCATTGTTTAGGCTTACCTCATACGTATGTACCTCTTCAGATGAATTCTCAGGAATTTGCGATGCTCCAGCCAAGATTTTACAGAAGCCTTGACCTCTTACAATGTTTGCTGGTTTGATCTCAAGATCGTATTCTTGTAAAGCGGTGATACAATTCGCTCTCTTTTCGCCCACATCCTTCTGTATTAGAAGGTTTCTTACCACTGGAAACGGTACTATGACCTCAGTATGGGCTTTAAGTAAGAAAGGTCTAAAATATTTGATCGCTTTGAAAACAACATATGCATGTTTCTCCACGTCTGAATAGTTGCGTTCAGCACCTTGTAAATTCGAACTAAAGAATGCGATTGGAGCTTCCACTTTCTCTTGATTTGCTTGAGTTAGAATCGCGGCATCAGATTTCTCTGAGGCAAATGTGTATAAGATAAAAGATTCTGAAAAATTCGAGGTTGCTAAAGATTGAGCGTTAACGATAGCTTGTTTGATCAAGTTGAATGCTTCATGCTCATCTTGACCCCATTTAAAATTTGAATTCTTTTTAATCATATTTTGCAAAGGAGAAACAATACCTGAAAAATCTGAGACAAATCTCTTCACAAAATTGATTTGACCAAGGAAATATTGCATGGCTTTTTTGTTATGAGGCATGGATATTTCAGAAATTTCTTTGATTCTGTCAGGTTCAATGTGAATACCAGATTTTGACACTATGAATCCTAGAAGTTTTCCTTCACTTAATGTGAAAAAATATTTCTTTGGGTTAAGTGAAATCCCATACCTTAAACATCGTTGAAAGATTTGTTTCAAGTCTTTGAGATGGTCGCTTCGCTTCTTGGAGTACACTGTTATATCATCCAGGTATATCACTATGGATTTATTGACTAAACCTTTGAATGCGATGTACATGGCTCTCTGAAATGTAGTGCCGGCATTGATCAAACCAAATGGCATCTTCCGATATGCGTATGTGCCCCATTTAGTTCGGAATGTGGTTTTTAACTGATCATTGTGATGTACCAGCACTTGATTGTATCCTGAAAATCCATCAAGAAAAGACATTGATTCTGAGCCTGCTACTACCTGTAATATCTGCTCCATAGGTGGGAGGGGAAAATGGTCTTTCTGACAGGCTTTGTTGAGATTCCAGAAATCGATACAAATTCTAATATCTCTGTTTTTCTTTCTAATGGGTACCATATTGGAGACCCATTTGGAATGTCTGATGGGGAAAATTATTCTGGCTCTCAATAACTTATTTAGCTCAGTTTTTATCTGATTTTCTAAATTGGGGTGGATTTTTCTAAGTTTCTGTTGGACAGGTTTTTCATTGTCAATCACAGGGATAATATGTTGAATGATATAAGTGTCGTATGCCTTCAGCTCATCGTAATTCCAGAAAAACACGTTTTTGTATTGTCTCAAAAGACAGATATATGCTAATTTTTCTTCAGGGGCTAGGCCGTGGCCTAGATTAACGTCTTGTGGTTTCTCGTCGATTCCTAGGTTTACTAATTCGTAGTTCAGATTCGAACTATAGAGCTTAGAATTGGTAGACCTTTCAAACCGACTTTTCAAATCATATAAGTCTTATAACTTGAACAACGATTTAGGTATAGCATTATCAGTTCTATTTTGTTGTATTTGGTGATCATGATGGTCTTCGTCAATTATTTGATTGGAGTAGGATCCTTCAGAAGTGAGGAAATTTACAATGTCAGGATCATCATTGAATACTCTCCAGTTTGTGATGTTTTCAGGGATGGATGGTCTAAAGATTAATTCTATTGAGAATCTATCTGGACTAAAATATTCAGAGGGAATAAGCCTAGAGGCTACGTTAGTTAACAGGTCTGCGCTCGCATTTTGGAGTCTTGGGATTGACGAAATATTGAATGCTATGAAATGTGTAGTCAGATCTTGTACTAAAGACTAATAGTGCTTCAAATGACCTGATAGGCAATGTATGGTGTTACGTACCTGTTTGACGACAATCTTAGAGTCTCCAAGGACTTGAAGGTACTTAGCATTCAACCCGATTTCTTTGTATAGGCCTTGCACCAAGGCCTCGTATTCTGCCATATTGTTTGTGCAATCGAATTCAAGTCTGCACGTAAGCATGGTCTTATTTCCATCTGGGCTAATCAGAACGCATCATGCTCCTGCTCCCCCGTTAGATTTAGAGCCATCAAAATATAATTTCCAAAACAAAGATGTATTTACCGGGTTATCTAAAAAATTAACACATTTTGAATTATCAGTTTGGGAAAAAATTTCAACCTCGGACAAAACTGAATTTTCTAAGTAAGGTGAAGTATGAGCATTGAAATTGCCGATGAAAGAAACTACCGAGTAATTGCCTATGATACTGCTGTTGTATGATATTGCTTCATTTTCTCCCTCCAATTCAGTCACTATGTACTTCTGGTGTAAGTCTCGTTCAACCTTTATTTGATTCGGTTTACCATTGTAGGGTAACCACATGCGCGACCAGTCGGTTGAGAAATATCTGTGGAGTTTTTCGGACCAATCCCTGCTAAGAATTAAGCCATAGAATTCAGGGATATCAGCTACTAGAATGTCAATAACCTGACATACCTTCGGGTTAGACGACAATCTTATGGTCACTTGGTTAAGTTCACCAATCACTTCGACTTGAGATCGAAAAAGTTGAACTATCCGCACTACGGATTTTTGTGGTTTAACATTCAATTTGGCACATATTGATCTGGGTAAAATATTCGTTGAAGCACCAGAATCAACCAAACAATTGTGTACATTTTTATTGAAAATCTCATAAGTGAGAAGAAAAGGAGGAGTATGAGACCTTGATCTTCCTCCAATCAAGGCGATGTCATTTGGCTCAACTTTATTGGTCATGTTGGTTGGAGGTCTTCCCATGTTGTGGGAAGCTACAGCTGTAGGCAAAGATGTAGTAGGCACGGCATGTAATTCTTTCATCATTATTTTCTATTGATGTTTCAATTTGCTCAATTCATAAAGAGTGATATTAGCCCTAGTCTTTTTCATGTCATCAATAATATTGTATTCCATTTCATCCGACACTATCAGTGTTTTTGATGGAGGTGTTTGATCTGATTGGACTGGGAAAGATTGAGTCGCTTTAGCGGTTGTTTTCTTTGTTGCGACCTTATCTTTTGTTGTAGGGCTTGCGCACTTCTGTTTAGGGGTAGTTTGGGGAGGATCAAGTTGATTTTTGCTTCGTGTGCTAACCGGAAATGCTTCTTGATCTTCTTCTCGTGGGAGGATGAAATACCACATTCCTTGTAGTTCCACAACTTCTTCGTCATCGGTCTGCCCTTCAGTGGTATTCTCTTCTTCTTCTTCTTCTTCGGATTCGACGTTTGAGATAGCATTGGGTGGTTTCACATCCATTGAAGGACTTCTTTTAAAAGTTCTGTAGGGCTTTTTGGAAGAAGTTTCTGCTACTTGCTTTTTTATGTCAATCATCTCATTGGACATGGCGTTTAAAACTTTTTGTAATCCTTCCAAATCGAAAGGATCTTTCGTTTGTTTCTTCTTGGTGTCTTCCTTGAAAGAGATTTTCTTAGATTTGCGTTCCTCTATCACAGATCTCTTTTCTAGGGCTACTACGTGTTTCTCTACTGCTATCGCCTCTGTCAAGTTTTCAACTAAGGTTGTCTTGTTTGCCCTATCTACGAAGATGGCCAAGTTTGATGGTAAGGCCGTAATATACCATTCACATCTTACTTCCTCGCGGGGTTGGGAAGCAGCGGGAATTTTGTTGAGGATTTTATTGAACCGTAAATTGAAATCTTTAATGGGTTCTCTAGCCTCGGCTTTAAGATTGGATAGGTCATTGATTAACATCTTCGTTGATCTGTCATCACCGAACTTGGTAAGGAATTGACTTTGAAAAATGTCCCAACTCGTGATAGATCCAGAAGTTAACGAAAAGTACCATGACCCAGCTGTTCCTCGCATTGTATAGGGAAAAAGCTGGACGACAACATCCTCGTTGGTAACTCCGTTGAGATTAACAGAAAGCATGAAATTATTAATATGCTCTTCAGCCAGCATGCCTGCTTCTGGATTGAATTTGGGTAGCCATTTCTCAGGATGGACCGGTATTTGGCTCAGGGGTGGAGGCATTAAAACTGCCCCAGGATTATTCCATGGAGACTAGGCCATCGTTGAGCTTGTGCAGAGGATGATCCCTGATGCTGAGAAGATGAAGATATTATGATCTTTGATGATTGAAGAGGAGGGGTTGTGGAAGATGGATGAGTGATTTGGAATGAAGATGTGGGTGGCTGACTTCGCGATGAAGGAGTTGAAATGGACGAAGTAGATGAAAGAGTCTCACTGTCAGACTCTGGTGGTGTTTTCCTTGCTGTTTTCCTAGTGGGGAGAGGGAATTCGGTTGGCTGGATGCCAAATTTTTCACTCTTCAATCTGGTCAGGGGATGAGTAGGATTTTACTGCAAAGTTACGCTGCTTTGAGATTTATCAGATCTCTGTGTAAACATAGAAAATCCCTGGACTTTGCGAATCAGAGTTTGAACTTCAGGGGGTTCAATGATAAATTGGTCTGAAATATTAGGGTGTGTAGCAGTGGTTGATACTCGAACGACTTCTGACTCTGGATTTAAACGTACTGGGGAAGTCGGGGGAGTTGATGAGGGCGATTTACTCTCAGAATGGTATTTAGATTTTGATTTAGGTGCCATTCATAGTTTGTGCCCTCCTTCTAGCGCCAAATATGTTGAAGGCCCGAAAATCGGGTCGACAACAAGGGGGATACCCACCCAGTCCGGAACTTGGTTGGCAGCTCCTTATCTGTTTGGTATAGCGGGTCCGACTGGGGATAATAGGACCAGTTTCCCAATCTAAGGGGTGTGTGTGTGTGTAGAGTTGAATGATGTTGATCTAAGAGTATTTAAAGCTAATTTAATTCAAACTTCTAAACTAACTCTATGCTATTGTAATCTAATGAGAAACAACACATCTAATCTACGCTAACCTGGGGTGTATTTCTTCTATTATGCGATCTAAAGAGATTTCAAACAATAACTGGTAATAAAGATAATTCAGCTATCATAAGAGTAGAAATCAATTAAGATAAACCACTCTACATAAAAAGTTAAGCAAAACAGTTGTGAACAGCATATCGCATAATAAGTTATTCATATATCAGGCATAAATAAATGACTCCACCGTACAGAAGTGCCAAATGGTAACCCACACATTCATGCATTAACATATAAACAACTGAAAACTGCATATTACTTTAAGAATATAAGCAGAAACGGTCAAGAGATAAAAGTACCATTTATGACTGGTTCCACTCATAAGCTTCAAGCAACAACGATTTATCTCTACTTGTTCTAATATCTACTAAGAGTACAAAAGTGCAACGTCAGTAGCAGACATTAAATGCAAACATTGATAAATCTCGATCCATCCATTCATAAAAAACCCCCTCCGAGGGTGCAAAAGTGCATGTTCTGAGGATAAGTTTTTTGACAAATTTCCAGACCCTTCTCCAAATGCCTGAGAAGGGTTTAAATATTGCTAACTAATTAATCTTAATTACATAAATTTAGGACACGGTTTCAAATGACCGCCCTTCTACTAAAGCAAATTTATTTCTAAAAATCGAATCTAATTTCTAACCGTTTCTATATTTGCTCCTTAGTGCTGTAAGCAATGCAACATTCGCCTCGGGAGAGTTGGCTGGTCATCTTTCCTTTTTCGTTTGAGTTACGAAAATAGAAATAACAAGAGCTGGCACCGCTTTCTGGCAGACTTTAGAAGATATTTTCGAAAATCTTCCTCTGGCTTGGTGTATTCACTGTGTGTATACTTGGTAATAACCCAAATTTCTCTCAAATTGATTATGCTTTTTCTATTTCGGTTTTCGGCCTTGCGAATGACTGAATAAGTTAGGGGTTTTGTTCTCTGAACAATTCTCTGTATTGAAAACTGCTTCCGTTCTTTGTTCCAGGCATTTCTGCTGCGTTTTCCCTATTTAGCGTTTTTCTTTTTGCTTTACCCAGTCTAAGCTTCAGGATCTTTTGCAAACATGCTACTTTTGTGCGCCTTTGACTCTGGCCGTTGGATGGTCTATTGACATCAGCATCTGTTAAGTGATACTCTAGAATCCGCGGTCCTGCTGCATGCAGCATCCGTCTGCGAAGGCATCTCTTCTCTTACATGTTTCCGAGTATTGACCCTTTCCCCTTTTCCTTACATGTTTCCTGCACATTGCTTTATATTAGTTGCTATCTTACAGTTTACACAAAGGAAAAGAGTAATGACGAAAAGATTGACATGAAAACTTTAAGCCCTAATGAATGCATAATCATGACATTCATAATGAACTGACTCTTCAAAAAACATAACACAATCCTTCTTGGATACTTTGGCGTACAATCATTAATTTCTTTTAAGGCGCGCACTCAATTTTGGTATACAGACATCTCTCCTTGAATATTGTGTCGAGGAAAATTTGCGATGAGTGATTTCTGCGACTCGCATCACAGTATTGAGGATTGCGTCGTCAAGATATGTCATCGCATGAATTGATGGTCGCATTCGTCGCAGATTGCAATATCGCAGATCGCAATATCGCGAATCGCAATATCCCAAATCGCGAATAGTCATCCAATCATTGTGTGTTGCTTATGCGATGTTGCGATATGCGACGTCGCATATCGGCCGTCGACGATTTCTTAAGTTTTTCATTTAAGAGCGCTTCACAATATATGCGATGTGATGAATCTCGCGTCGCTTCTTCGCATCTTATTATGCGCATAGGAAAACGTTTCACTCTCTTCTTGTGATGCGATATAGTTTTAGGGAGTTAAAATACAAAAATTTTGATAAAATGTTTTTTTGGATTTTTTATTGAGGGTCCCCATTTGCTTGGTGCTATCGCTAATACCAAACAAAGAGGGGGGTTGTTGGTGACCACAACAGACGTAAATGGTTGTTTCTATAATAACTATCCTTGTTGTTTTTTATGTTAGTGGTTCTATTCATTTTTATAAATGGAATGATTATTATCTATTAATGAGTTTCTTCGGAGTGTGATGTAGAGTTTTAGTCTACCATATAGGTTTAAGTTTATCATGAAGAGCTTTGGTATACCATAGAAGTTTAAGTTTATCCAGAATCTCAGAGAGTTTAAGCATAAGCTATGTTTTCCTTGTCATGGTCATGGTTTGGGTTATGCTAGTGATGTTGGAAATTTTGTATCGATGTCTTATTTGAAGAAGTTATGTCAACATTTGGGGGAATGAATCATGAATACTTGAGCATAAGTTATGTTTTACTTGTCATGGTCATGGTTTGGGTTATGCTAGTGATGTTGGGAATGTTGTATCTATGTCTTCTTTAAACTGGTTATGTCAACATTTGGGTGAATGGCTAGTGAAGGCTTTCTTATCATGCTTATTACTATGAGTAGGTCATCCATGTGATATAGTTTAAATTTTAGAAGTGTAATTTCTTTTGAGTTTGGTGATGTATACTAATTTTGTTTCAATTTTTGTAATGCTTCTATTATGGTCAAGTAGTAGAGGCTTTGCAATTTAGTTTGTTGCCATTTTAGATTCTATAGTCGACTAGATTAATGGTAAGGGCTGAGGACCACTAAACACAAAATAATACCATAACTAAACCTACCATACTCTATAAATATCAAACTTCATACTTCTTAGTGTCAAATTTGTATAAACTTCATATTTCCCTAATTTTCAGATTTATTAAAAGGCCTAATGAAATATCAAAATTCATTATAGATTAAGCTCCAAGTTCCATAATAGGCCCAATATGGAATCAACACATCAAGGAAACAAATAACATAACTAGAAAATAATGATATTTTATGTTTATATATTAAGTAAAAAATCACCATAGCTTACATCTTGTTTGGATAATAACCTTACCATTTTTTTTAATCAATAAGATTCTTTTTTACATCCGGCTACGACACTACTACAATATTTTCCTTGAAATGAATCAAAATCATTTTCACATCCACATGGGTACTAAAAAAATATTTTCTATGAAAGAAAAAGCATTCATTTTTATACTAATGATAGAGTGAAGTGAAGTTAGAAGAATTTTCTCAAGGAGGATCCCAAAGGACTAGACTCAAACTTCAAGTGAGTGGCTAAATAATTCTCAACTTTAATCACAACATCTAATTGTTAATAAGTCCCAAAAGCAATATCATGCAATAAACATAAGTGATACCAAAACTGAAGCTTTTGAATTAAATGTCAAGGCCACAAAAGGATGCTTCTCTAATCAACAACAGATATGCTGATGTGAAAGTATATTGTGTTTAGACATGTCAAAGTTTCTTAGTAACACAAAGGTGTTTAAATGAAAAAGTCTATGTTATTATATGATATACTTGAAATGGTCAATGGTAAATATGAGATCATATATTCAATATAATTTGCAAAATTTTCCTTACTAACTAATGTTGATATGACGTGTTAAATGAATTTATTAAATACATGGTATTTCAACTCATGAGCTTTCCTTGGGAACCTAATTTAACTTGATAGAAAAACAAAATTTGAACTTCAATCTAACTATAAAGTGGCTTTTAAGTCACAAATATGAAAAAAAAACTTATTTTGATGTAAAAAATGTGTAAAAGGATTTTTAAGTCCCAAATGCATAAAAGAAGTTGAAAAGGGATGAAAAACAGTTGGATCCAATTTAAATATCATGGAAAAAACTCAATCCAATTCTATGGTTTATTGTATATTAATGTAGAGTTTAGAATATATTAAAGAAAAACAACATAAACATAGGAAATGGAAAGTGGAGCAACCTAGTCTTCATCCTACTCGAGAAAACCTTTGAAATCTTCCTTACTTTGGACAAAGAAATATGGAAAAATAAACCCCATACATAGTACTCAACCTCATAGGTATTTCAGTGCACATAGAACACCACCGTAAAAATTATATACTCTTGTTCACAAAAATAGAATTGTGACAACATGTTGAAATTCACATGTTGGAAGCATGTTGGAATTGACATGTTGGAAGATTAACCATACTTTTTCATGTTTAATGTTTATGTTCATGTGGTTCAATTCCTTCACTTTCTAGTTGAAGTAACCAAAAAAGTACAAATTTTTTTAGTATGTTATACAAATTAGCATAAACCTAATTGAAGCTAAGTTTTTATAAGGTTGATAATGTTAATGTTTTTTCTTTTTATATCCTTGACTCACAATGGGGATGGTGTCAATTTATAGTGTAGTGGGGTAAATTTGATGGTTAACCATTCTATGTGATTACTACTTGTTTTAAATGTGATGGAAGATAATATTTCAATCCTCTAACATCAAAATCAATGGCCCAAAACTACAGAGGTGGCATGGGAAGATAGTTGTTCTAGGGCGTAATAAAGAAAGTTTCATAATGAATTTGTTATTTAAATTTACAGTCATCTTGATATTATATTAACATTATTATAAAAAAAATAAAAATTATAAAAAATCCTCAACAAGTACCTATATATATATATATATATATGGATATAGTCGGTGAGTGTACATCATGACCATTTTTAAAAATAAGACCGAAATAAAGCATGAAATTAAACCCATGACATAACATCTTGGAGTGCCTTAAAAGCACAACCTATAACCATTTATCCAAGAATAATAGCATATATATATATATATATATATATATATATATATATATATATATATATATATATATATATATATATATATATATATATATATATATATATATATAATTTAAAAAAAAAAATTACTATGAATTATGTGAAATTTCAACAATATAATCTTTCAAAGGAAAAATAAATAATAAAAAAACAAATAGAATGTGATTTTTATTGTTCATTTTCTCATTGTGGTTTCTTAAGTATATTATACATCAAGATTTTCAAATTCACGAAACAATATTAATTATGATCATGAGTATTTGAAAAAAAAGGGTTGGGTAATAAAAGACTTAATATTAAAATATAATCAAAACTTCATTCTTTAAAAATATGTTTGAGGTAATCTACATACTTGTTTTTGATATGAAATATTGAGGCAGGAGTCTAAATTAAAATTGTTGAAAGGAATGAGAAGAAACTATAAACTCTCAAGAGAACATTTTATCATACCATTATTATTGGAGATAATGGAGTAAGAACGCACGCATAGAGTTTTATGAATGAGAGCTTAAAAGTCCTCTAGGCTTAGATTGTAATGTTGTTTGCTTTCTGCCCTTTACAACCATCTTATACATTTACTTTAGGATATCATGCTTTCTTGTATTGTGGTTAGTAATATTATTTAATGTGAGTTGTTTTGTATCGCAAAAAATTGTAAGGAGATTATTCATGGTTATCTATAATAGACTATTTCTAGGTGACCTAGTTTTCTTTTCCATTAACTACAAAAAGGAGTTGTAATTTTTTTTTACCATTTTTATATAAAAAGTAACTAAATTATATATAAAAAAGTTCAATAAATGACACAGTTTTAAACCTATAATGAAAATAAATATAATTATATAATAAATTTGTTTTATTTCATTAATATGCATATATTACATGAATATTTTAATTTGTTACATAATTATTTAAATTGCAATAAATTATATAAAGTATTGTATAAAATCTTTTATAAGTAACAATAATTTAATTTTAAGGTCAAGGGGAGGCAACACAACAAATTGAAGTATAAGATGCAACATACTCATTACTAGCAATAATTTCATTGCTAATCTTTAAAAATGCATACCTAATATATCCTCATTATAATTGAACATAGAATCTATTAGGAGGAGGCACATACCCTTAACGATTATAGCTTTAGCGTTTGGTAAGTGTTCTATATCTGTGACGGAAATGGCATCGATCCGACCTTCCTGCGTCTACAAAACGACTGGTGAGTCCATAAACCAACAGCCTGAATCCACACCCATACGATTATCATTGTCTTATGCTGCGCCGCCGAAAGTAGGGTTTTCTTATCCCTTGCTTAAGATAGGGCTTCTAAGAAGCTCGGAGGTGGAAAACCGGACGGCTTTGTTGCATGTCGTGGCCCCTCTCCCAGAGCCAATAGCTGGCAATTTGATCGGCCTTAATAGTTTGGCTCTGACTCTCAGACGCCTACGGATCATACCCTCAACAGTGTGCTCTGTGGCAGGCTATGATGGAGACCGAAACGCCGTCCCTTTGGGGATAGAGAAGCCGCTGCAGAGTTATGCAGGAAAATACCCTACCCTGAGCATGGATTTTTCCCTATTTATGTGGGGTTCTGGAACAGAGATCGGTGTCATCGAAGCACTGGAAATACAAGATCGGGGCTATAATGGAATAGATCGAAGCCTCCACAAGAAATTGACAGATGGGTTAAATGAATCTGAGCTGATATCAATAACATGGCAACAGCCTCGGGAAAAAATGGAGACTAGGGTTTTGTCGACGGCTCTGTCTTTTGCAACTCTCGCGCCGCACCAGAGTGCCTCAATTGACATTGACCCTACTCTATGTGCTCCGCTCAACCCTTGCTATGCGGATCTGCAAAGGTAGACGTAAAATTGAGAGAAACAGCGACAGATTCAGCTTTTTAAAGGTCCCTATCGCCCCTCCGCAGCTCTTTACACTGGTAACCTTAGTATTTACCACGGTTCAGTGGCTCTCTATAGATCCGTAGCCCTACCCTTTGCAACATATCTAGGAAGGAGTGATAGCTTCCATCGACAAAAGCTTTTTTCTCCCCCTCTGCCTCCAGTTCGTCAGGACATAGGAGACCCAAAAGATTCTGGCCCTATTTCACTCCAGAAAGCTTTTGAAAATTTCTTTGCCCCCTTTCAAGTTCAAATCACATAGATCTCAGGCTAGGCCATTCTGCAATTGGTATACCCTTCAGATCTGGTGCAGAATCTCAACGTAAAACTGTAACGCCGATTCAGGATCCCCTTTTCCCTTCAGAGACTTATATTTCAAGGTAAACAAATCGATGATCCTCTTCCCCTCTCTTCTTACAGCGTATAAAATAATAGCTCTTTAGTGTTTTCCCTTCGTTTTGGAGATGGTGCTGCAGGTCAATCTTCTTCTGCTCCTCCCTTCTCCTACAAAGCTGCAGTACACTCAGAGATTCCCATTTCCCCTGAGACTCTCAAATCGAAGCCTTTTTTGGTTGACAAGCTAGAGGAGGTTCCCTCTGTTGAGATATTCGACCCTATCCTGGCAGATGACCTTCAAAAATTTGTTGAAAGGGCCGTCATTTGCAGATTCAATGGGCTGTGGCCATGCTCTAAGGACCTCTATGGCTACATCCATGACAACTGGACTCACCATTGCAAGGTCGGATTCTGCTCAAAAGGGTATTTTATAGTTCTGTTCGACAATCCTAAGCACTATGAACATGCCTTAGAAGAAGGTCCTTGGTTTATGGGCACAACAGGACTCTTGTTAACTCCATGGTTCCTAGATTTTGATCCAGCATCTGCAATCATCACCAAAGTGCCTCTCTGGATCAGACTTCCAAACTTTCCATCTCACCTGTGGCATTTAGCAGCCTATACGAGCATAGGAAACACCCTGGGAAGCTTTTTAATGGGAGATTCCTGGCAGGAACATCAAGGTCTCTACACATATGCCAGAATATGTGTGGAGCTAGATCTAGGCAAGGGACTGCCAGATCAAATCATTCTCAAGATCAATGACTTTGTTTGGACCCAGAACCCTGATTACGAAAACACTGCCTTCCGCTGCTGCCACTGTCACCTAACAGGGCACCTGCAGAATTCTTGCCCATTGCTGCCTGCAAATCGAAAAAAGGCAACTTTGCGAAGACCAAACCCAAGCGTTGGACCCCTTGTTCTCTGCTGCCAGCAGTGAGCTTTGATTCCTCAATCTCGGAAGATGAGGAGAACAATGCAGAACTAAACTAGGCACCTCAGACGATGGATCTGTCCACTGATACTCCTGCGCACACCATTGTCACAGTAATCTCCCAGAAACGCGTCCATGAGATCTCCTCTTCTGAATCAGAGAAGGAGATCCCCCTGTTGGAGAATTCCAGTCTACAAGTTGTTTTACTGCATACTCTTCAGGATGGCTAGATAAAAGTAAATAAAAAGAAAGGGAAAAAACATCACGTCGAGAATTTTTCCTTTGTGGGGTAAAAGACAGTTTTTTGCTGTCAAGTTAATTGTTGTAGCTCCGTGATTGGTTCACCCCCTCTCCGAGACCGAGGTTGATAGTTTCATCATTTCCGGTTGGCTAGTTTGTTGTCTCTCTTGATTGTACTATATTTTACTCAATAGAAATAGTTTAATTTTACTTAGAAAAAGAAAAACCATTATAACTTTAAATACATTTCACTTTAAAGTACCCTTAAAATAAATATAATAAATGAATTATATATATATATATATATATATATATATATATATATATATATATATATATATATATATATATAATTTTATAGATATATAGACATACATAGATGAATATGGAACTTACTGTCTTTTAATGTAAAATTTAAAACAATAAAATAAATGATCTTAGATTTGATAATTCTATTAAAACATTACAAAAACAATATTAAATCTTTATCTAGTCTTGTTTTCCTCAAAGAAAAAAATCTTACATATTTAGGAGGAGAATATATGTAAATGCTAACCGATTATTTCTCTATCAGATATGTAAAATAGAGGCATGATGAGAGGCACATTAAGATCCTCCTCCCTTTTTCAAAAATATGTAGAAATTTATTATTAGGTTATTTTTTTTGTAATCTTGGGAGGACCTTTCTATTAAGAAGTTTACGAAATATATGTCTGGTGGTCTCAACCTGTTTGAAGGAAATAAGGTCTATTGGCCACGAATCAACATCAAAAGCCATCCAAAACATAAACAATTTGAGCATGTCCATCCAAACTTTATAAGCTACCATATCTATCACCCATCTATATTTACTACTCATAATGTAAATGTTATCCGACCATATGATAAATAGAAACCTGAGAAATTTTCAGAATTATCATGACTTCCCTTAGTCAATAATCAGATGATGCTACCAGGGTAAGGTCCTTTGAACTGAACCCTCACATTTCATTTTGTTACACACTTTGTAGCTATTTTTCCATGTTGCAGACATTCTAATGGTACATCTTCACTTGTACTCACTGTATTTCACATTGAATATCCTTGAGACTCAGATGATCTTGTTGGGTTTTCTATGGGTGTTCTAAGTTGCCAGCTTCGAACATGGATCTTGCCAATAAGGTCTTCATTACCTAATATAGTTGGATTGACTCTCTGAATAGAGTCACCATTTAGCGAGAGTTTGCAAGGTCCATTACCAAAGGTGCCTAGTCCTCTGTTCGAATCGGTTCTCCTGCAACCTTGACATTCAATTCCACCTCCCATTTCGAAATTTCAAACTTCACTTGTGTCTAGGATCTAATGATGTAGGCATGTAATGGATTTTGCATGTTCTCCTCAGGTTTTTTCCTGCCTTTTCTATGTTCAGGTTTAACGGACGTAGCAAATGTCACTTTCTATTTCCTACTATTTTGATTGTTGCTGCAGCAGCCCTCACACTTCCTCGTGCCATCCTCTGCCTTCACCATGCTATTGTAGACTCGGTCCTGCAATGAGTGCATTGCCCTCACCATAGTAGTGCAGGAGCTGAAGGAGTTTGCAGTTTAGGAAGACATGAAAGGTTGGTGCACATAGCTGCTCAATTAAAATATTTCATCTAAATGTCGACTTTAGAATCCATCTCTTTGTTGTGGTTGATAATTTTAGTTCCACATTTCGTCTTTTGAGGAATGTAATCACAAAGAACCCTGACACTCTCAGCCTTTTCCTTTGGGCTTGTAGAAGAACTAACTTCTAGCATATCATTGAAATGGCTCAGATACATTAAGCCGCACACACTCTCTACCTGACCCGATGCCCATCCAAGCCTCATACGCCAAGAATTAAACAAAGAATTTATAAAATTAACATACCGACCCCACCCTCATCCAAGCCGCACACTCCTAGAGTGATTCAATAACAGAATTTAGAGATATAGTAGTATTTGGAGACCTTGAATCCCTATACATGCCCAATATGGTGAGTATATTTTCATAAAATACTGAAATGGACATACGAGACCCTAATAATGACGGAGTTAACCCAATCTCGACTAACCCATGCAATAAATCACCAAAACCTCACATTATGGCCTCATTCCTTTCAACAAGACTATTGTTTCATGAACTAAGAAGGCATGAGATAGATACAAGTAGCCTTTCCTTCTTTCATGTCATTGAAATTGCCTTAGGTGGTAAGCCTCTATCACAGGTTTCCAATCCCGCGAGCAACCTTTACTGCCGCACAATAGCTCTAGAGGTGAAACCACAATAAAGTTTGCATGTAAAAAGCCAAACTTACAAGTTGTAAAACCAATGTTACTGTGCTCAAGGTTTGATCTTCCACTTGGTTACTTGTCATCAGGTCCTTTAATGCCTTGAGTGTGTGGAGGCATTAGGTGGGCCACCCACTTGCGCTACCCCACAATCGTTTAATCGTTACTTCAGTCCTTGTGCAGGTCTCTCCTTCAGATTCTATCTAAAGAATTTAATAATAATAGATTTAATGTAGAGTTATTTAATGTTAAATTTAAACATAATATTAATTTATATACAGGTTTTTCAGGTAATAAGAGTTTTGAAATCACTAGCATGTTTAATATGGTTTGAATAGCCATAATCCAAAGGTATTTAAGCCACCAAATTATGTTTGTGTAGTGTATGTTCTTAAGTGACTCACATGTTTAATATGGCTTGAGTAAGCATGATCAAAGGGTACTTGAGCCATCAAAATTATCTATGGATCATATCTCAAGTGAGCCACGCCAGCCCTTAACATGATAGGATGTTCTGCCACTGAGTTTCACCATGTCACCCTATATTATATGGCACTTGAACATTTTTTAATATTAATTATATGACATTATAAATTTAAATAGATTTACTAATTAATTTTTTTACTTTATGGATTTGTAATTTTTCTTCACTTCATTTTGTTATTTTATTTTTAAATAAGTGAAAATATAAACATTTTTATACATTTTATTTCAAATTAACTTATTCTAACTACTAAAATTATTATTATTTATGTTTATCATTTTACTATTATCTAATTGTATATCTTACCAACTTAGATCCATCTTAACTCCAAGCTCGAGGGATCAAATCTCTCAAGGGAAAACATATTTTGGGAGTGCAAATGTGATATCCCCATCTAATGTAAATATTTTATTTACTCCAAGACAAAAAAATTATTTATTATTTTTTGTTATAAAACTATTTCTTGAATTTAATTATGCAAAAGTGAAATAGCAGTTACTTGGACATATTGTTTTTACTCGTTAAAGTAGTTAGGTGTGATAGTTGTCTTCCCCTAACTAATTTCTTGAGGATTTATTGAAGAAAGCTCAAGATGATAGGGGTATCTGAGATCATCGAGGAAAAGTGAGCAAGAAAGTAAAGAAAAGGAAGAAAATTTGCGTTGCAATGTGAGACATTGTTCTATATCTACGTTTGGTTTGGATGATATAGTTGTGCGATATTGAGTTCTCATCGTAAAAAGGAAGAAGGTTCCTCTATCGAGGAACAACTCATGTGGAGACTACTGGACATAATAGTGTCAAGGTTGGGAGGAAAATATCGAGGCAAAATATTGAGATTATGATATGCATCCTTATACAAATTTATGAATGACAATTGCTAACGGATAGTAGGATGGACTTGTTAATGAGAGGAATTCATATTGATAGTCCTTAAGTAACATTCATGTATCCAGCTGAGAGGTAGATTACCTTTTATACTGAGTAAAATGTAGAGTCAAATTTGATGGACATTGAAAAATGAAAACTGACAAAGTTTAGTTGGGAGTACGTTACAGAAAAAAAAGCAAACATGAGGAAGATGAAAGTAATGAGGCTGCTACACAGATTTACATATTCTTGGAAGAATTAGAAGATCATAATATTTTACTAAGAAATACCAAACCCTGAACACCAGGGATAGAACAAAATCACATATACATATATATATGATGAAATGACATTCGTATTATGGATAAGAAAAGAAAGCAGTAGAATGAATTAAATGATAAATTATAGATTGTGACAAGTAAACCAAGAGATTTCATCTCGCTACCCTCGCAGTTAGAAAAAATAATTTATTGTCTCTAGTTGGAACATAGACAAGGTAATAGACTATTAGCTCTCACAAAAATGTGGAAGCTACTGAAAACATGTCATTCTGAAAATATGTTTAAATGATAAATATGTTAACAATATATAAAGAACTGTAGATCACTCGAACAACATTACAAAGTTGTCTAGCTTATCGTTGTGAAGGGTTACTAAATGAGTCAATATGGGGTATTGATCCCTATCACGCGTTGCAAACATACAAAAATACATTTCACCCCCTTTAAGGGTGGCTTTGAAAATAAATTTAACTACTGAAAAGTGATAAATTAACAATAGTTTGCGAAACCGCCTTGAAAATATGAAAAATGCCTATCTCCCTTTAAGGGGCAAAAATGTTTAAAATAATTACAGTTAAGTACATTAACATCATAGTAGTGCACAAATGAAGCCTTCTTCTTGAGCTGAAACCTTCAACCAAGAAGGAACCTTAAGAAGAAAACTTTTTCCAAGCACATGGACTTGGTAGTAAGAGCTTCCTGTAGCAACTCGTAGAAGATGTTAACACTTGAAAAAACCTCCATCCTAACTCAGAGTAGTATCGAGGATTAGAATTCGAAACACAAAAAAAATAACCATGAAAGGCTTTGAGAACCAAGAGAGTAAAGAGAAGAACCTCAACATTACTTGATTTAAGACATTGATGCAAGCCCTCCTCGCTGCAGACTGTGGATCGAGAGGCCAATATGCCTAGAAGGGAAGCCAAAGGTGATTAGGAGTCATAGTATGGAAACTATGAACCATCTTAGATTAGAAACAACACCTAGCAATGAGTGATAGACACATGAGTCCTTGACTATGGAGAAAGCCCCTCTAGGCATGTTGTCTCCATCTCGAGGAAAGGAAAGAAAGAATGAATAATGAAATTACTTTCGAGGCATAAAACCCTAAGGTTATCCTCCACCGTTCGATCCTAGCAACAACCAAAGGCTGCTGATATGGATCCAGCCTCAAGGATGATGATAGAGCTGTACAACAATGAAGAATTTAGAGAGGGGATACCTCCACGTAGCCTGATACAAAAAATGGAGCATTAATGTAGCATCTGAGGTTGAGTGGTGAAATTTAATGTTAGTTCATAAAATCCAGTAGTAATAATGTCCAGGCTTAAATACTGTGGAGTGATGGTATAGTGAGTCATGTTCTGAAGGGACAAGTGTCTTGGTTAGAAAGCCCACATTTATTATTACTTTGTAAACTATTGTCGCAGAATCATGCAAGGGCCATGGTATGTCATTTTGTATAAGTTTATAACATAATAGATAGATTTTGTAATAACCTGAATTACTTTGGTAAATACTTTAAAACTCTAAGATATCATACATGCTTAAAAAGTAATAGTTCTATGTTTAGATTACAATAATTTTAATATGAATTTTCTTTATGCATATTTTAACTTTTGGATGTGTGACATATGGTATGGGAGTGCTCAAGTTGAAAAATTGAGACTTCTGGAATATAATTAAATAGCAACATTTGTGATGTGCACAGAGGAAGTAGGGAAGCCGTCAGCATCAAGAGAACTGGAAATCCACCACACAAATCCTTAATCTATACATGATAAGGATCATTTTGAGAGGGGAATCCTGAGGTATGGGTGCAGTTGCGTGATGAGCTGTGAAATACCAATACTACTATCATGGAAAGTCTACAATAATTGAAGGATGAGAAAGCACGACTATGGGTAGAGAACGAAATGCAGTAGCAGGAAAAGACTATGAAGAGTTTATGTGATAGACAAAATCATTGGCCACTAGCCCCTAGCCCTTACCACAAAAATATGACACGGGAATAAGAATTTTAGACTGAGAATGTGAAAACAAAAGTTGGCAAAGAAAATCATGAAGAAGAATAAGATAATGTGTCAGGGCACAAGACACAGAAAAGACAAAAAATCGATCTTCAAAAGGAATTTTGAAAAATAAAGCCTCCACTCTTTGATGGTCAACAGGAGTAGCAGCAGAAGCGTGGCTCATCAATATGAACAAGTATTTCTAGCTATATGAGTACGACTAGAATTTAAAGGCTTGTTTGGCCATCTTCTAGCTACAAGGGAAAGCCACCCTACGATGGGAGGGAGTAAAAATAGTTCACGGAGGAAACGAATAAAGCATAACTTGGGAAAAATTTCAAATGTGTTTTAAAGAAAAATACTTAGTTGAAATATTTTATGATGAAAAGGCAAAGGAGTTTCATGACCTCCAATTGGGCCAATTTTCCATGGATGAGTTCATAACAAAATTCACATCACTACCTAGGTATGTCCCTTACATGCGTGAAGAAAAGGAAAAAGTACATCCGTTTATTAGCAGTCTTTCATTGTTCATGAAAGAATGGCTCAAGTTTGATAACCTGAATACCATGGATGAAGTTATACGAAAAGTTCGGACATGCTACCAGGTGAGACTAAGATGAATGAACAATCAGGCAGAACTGAAGTAGAAGTAACCAACAGACCACATGTAGAGTGTTAGGGATGTTGAGATCCGCATTATGTCAAAAATTTCGCACAATGCAAAAGAGTCAATCAGATTCCACAGATTCAATAAGCATCTATTGTGGGAGAAGTGACAAGAAGAATTCGTAAAATTAATGTCGACCATGAAGACCATTAGGTAGATTATCACCCATCCATGGTTGAATTTGAGGTTAAAGTTTTTGAGCGAACCATATCCATTTTAATTGATCCTAGAGCTACTTAAAGTTATTTTAGCCCCAATATAGTGGAACAATGTTGTGTGAAAGTTGTTAAGTTTAAAAATCCTTGGTTAGTCTCAATAGCCATGAGAGAAAAAATAAGGGTGTTGACCAAGGTTAGCAATTGTCACCTAGTTTTAGTTGGTCAGTCTATCGCAGAAGATCTAAATGTGTTACTCCTGGCTCATATGACATTGTTATAGGTATGGACTGGTTGGAAAAACATTGGTCCCTAATTAACTGTAAAGAAAAAACCATAAATTACTTGGATGGGAAAGGAGAAAGACAGGAAATTGAAGGCATTCAAAAGGCTCTGAAATTAAGGCCTATGCGAGCCTCCGAGTTAGAAGAATGCATCAAAAAAGGTTGGTAGGTTTATGCAATACAAGTAGGGTATGATGATTCTAAGGATAATGTTATTTCCTTAGAGAATATACCAGTAGTCCAGAGCTCTTGAGGTGTATTCTGTTAGAGATTATGTTATAGACATTTTTGTGCCTTACAGCATAGAGCATGAAATGTCAATAATCTGAGGGATCCAAAGTACCTAAACATGTTGTTCTTACCCTTAGAGAAACAAGGTCAGCAAACCACAGCATTGCAAATCAGTTCTCCACTGAAAAACACTCAAAAACAGGTCAATTTTGGATCAAAGCAGCTGCTCCACTAAGCGTCTGCGCTGAATGCCAAAAGCTCTATGGTGTACCTGCGTTGCATAGCAAGAGCAACAAAGCCTACCTGCGCTGGGCGTACTTTGACATGTGGAGGAATCTTTTCTCAATGTGCCAGTGCCCAGGAAGCTTCCAAAATGACACTTGGATCAGAAGATTCGCCTAATGATGAGTAAAGAGGTTCTAAAACTCCAAGTGGAAGTTAGAAACTCCGAGTGGACTCAAGGACTGAAGAACAATTGGAGTTGAAGAGGACAACAAGTCACACATCAAGCTAACTTATCTTCACTCCAAAACTCTATATAAGGATCTCATCCCATGGGATCTGGAGGCCGGAATTTTGTGCAAAGAATTGCTGTTGGTTTACAGTTGAGAGTATTGGGTGATTGCTTGAGGGAGGTGAAGAGGAGATTTCTTTCCGTCGGGAAGGTGATGCTGGATTGGGCCTCTTATGGTTGTATCACCGCCTGAAGCTTACTTCCTTATATTAATAAAGCATTTGAGGTTCTTCTATTCGCATGTGTTTCAATGGTGTATTGTCTTACTTGCGTATTTGATTTATGCTAATCCTTGAATCAATTATGAATGCATGCTTCTTGTAGTTTCCTTTTCTCGTCTTGTTTGCAGGATCTCGTGTAGCTGGGCCTGTGAGAAGACTTGGAGCTGGGAGCAAGCAGCAAAGAGAGAAGATTGGATCGACCATTTGCGCAAGACATCGGTAAGTGGATCTCTTCCTTTCCTCTTTTGCATGTCATAAAGAAGTAATCTTAGATAGCTTTGCTTCGGCTGTTGCTAAGGAACTATCACCCTTAGAGTGGGATAGGGTCATTCCGTGTTGGATACTTTTCCCCACAATAGACTGGCGACTCCGCTGGGGATCGTGTCTTGTTGGTAGCTTGTGTTTCTTGCTATTCATTTCCTAAACAAAGGGAGTACCGAATCGAACTGCATTCGAATCCTTCGGATGCAAAGTAGAAGGCAGCTACTCTAGCTCAGTGCTGGGCATGTTTATGATTTGAAGAACTGATCCACAAGGACTCTTTTTAGCTCTTTGTGATAGTGTTCATCTTCCTCAATCATCCTCTAGTGTATACTTGACTGATAGCCTCTGATTTGGCCAAAAACAGTTGATTTTTGAGCAACCTGTGACCCGGAATCTGAGAGAGACGAGAGTTGTCTCTTCAGTGCAGCTGCAGCAAAGGCTACCTGCACTGCAACGCAGGTCCCGAAGGGGCTACCTGCGCTGCATGTCAGATTGACAGTGCAGTACCTGCGCTGATCCAGTTTTGCCTTGTGCAACTGGGGTCCCCTATTGTCTGTTGCCCAGTTTTCAATATTGTTTTTGCAGCCTGTTGTCAACCTGTATACCCAGCTGAAACTACCTTTCTTTGCCTTCATTCCGCCTCAGTTGTATGAAGAAACCGTGATTGTTCTTATTGTATTTCTTGCTTTCATTCACAGTTTCCCATAGCGAAAGTGAACTAGTCTTGCTGTGACCTCTTGGATCTAGGCCTGTAAGAAAGTGTCGTTGTGATTATAAGAGCTAGTTTATTGCTGTTCATAGCTGCTTGAGCATTTGCTTTCGTTATATGGTTCAGATTTCAGTATTTCTTGTGTTGAAACGAGTGAATCTTAAGGTGTTCTTTTGATTATTGGACAAAACTTGTTTGCTTTCGCTTGAAATTGAATTCGAAATCATACAACAGCTTTCTTTTTGTAATACATCAACATTAAGGAAGCAGAAAAGAAATACTTGCATTGTGCATGTGCATTTTGACAGTTTGCATGTCGATTTAGGAAAGTGCATCAGTGTGTGCTCTATGATCTGTTTGAAAAGATGATGTCTTTCTTTTCCTTCAGTAGTTAAGATTTTCATAAGTTGAAAGAATTGAAAAAGCTTGCTTATCATTCTTAGACTGCATTTAGGAGTTGTATCATACATCACGTGGTGATCCATAAAGGCAAACTGCTAAGCAAGATCAACCTAAAAAGAACTGAATTTATCTAACAACGCTTTGAAACATAACGAAACACAGTAGAGGTCTAGGTAGAGACGTGAACTGGCGTCGTTAAACATAGTGACTGTCGATCTCTACGAAGGTGGGTGATTCCTCCTGAGGGACGATAGCACTAATACGGACTTGTGCCCCCGCGTACCGTCGCGTATATTGGGGGACCCCTATAGGAACAAAGCCTTTATCCATAGGAAGTCGTGTCGGCTGCCCTACTGATCGCGATGCAGTGAACACAGCATTCACGAAGATCGACCACTCGTGCCGTAAAACGTATTCTGTGGTTTCGCGAAAGGTTTGGCACACCCTCTGCCTAGAACTCCAGAGTAGTTTCTTTTGGCCTTTTTCAAACTCTATAACTGAAAAAGTCCATCCGAGCATTTGTCACTTCGGGCTCGTTAATACATCGAAGGAGACTAGAGTCATCTTTAGCTTTTTCTCGACTCTTAAAACATGAAAAAGCAAGTTGTGTCTTAAAAAGTGTCTAAAATTAATTCAATTCGAAAACACATTTTACCCTATGCATTGTTGGTTGATCAAGTAATCCGCAACCGTGGAAGAAAGTCAATCGATGAACCGTTGTTCGCGGAGGCATACGAGTCAACCGTCTTTGTCCCCGGAATCGAAAACAACCCGGGCGAAGCGATCTCGTTCAACTGGTTCCAAATCTCCTGTCAAAGTTAGAACAAGTGTTCCGACGACATCTGAGGTTCCGGTTACTCCAAACATTTCTGGAAACCCTGCCCCTATTGAAGAAGTTCAACAGCCCCAGAGGGACAGTAACACTGATCCTAGTCTGAGAGAAAATACTTGTGTTACTGAATCGGTTCCATCAGTGATCGGTTCAGAGAGTCTTGCTCCTCAAACAACTGTCGTTGTCGAAACAACCCCTTCTTCGGCACCAGAAATATTCTACGGACCTGACGGTCTTCCTCTTCCACCCGGTCTGATCGCAATAGAAGAAATTGTAGAAGATCCGCAAGCAACTACTCCAACACATTTCGGAGCAGGGATCACTCTACTTCCTACTGCATCAGAAGCTAGCCTATCACCCAGAGAAGTTCCTGAAGAATCACTAGGCAATCTACTGGATAGACTCAAAATGTCTGAACAACCGTCAACATCTAGGACTGTGCCAAATGACACAGCGACAGCAGAACTCCCTGCAGTCATTCCGACAATGTTCGCCGGCATACCATCTGTCCCTAACTCTCAACAGCTGGAGGGGGTCCCTTCGGGGGCCATGACGATAGTATGGTCTGTTCCTGTTTATTCTCCTGGGATAATACCCGGTAACTCCTATGTTGGAACTCAACAAATTGATCCTTTCGGGAATCAGTTTGGGCAATCCGGTCCTCGAGGTGTAATAAATCCTCTCGGTTCCGGACCACCACCGTATGGGGGGCAATATGCTTTTTCATTACCCCCTCTGGGAGGTTACCCATACGGGAGTTCACAACCATATTCAGGTTATACTGGAATAACTACAAGTGGTTGGATACCTATGCTACCCCAGCAACCAAGAGTTGTGTATTCTATGCAACAAAAAATGCCTGTGACGAACATCCCGACGACACCAGCGATTGTAACCGTGTCGCAAGTTCAAACGGTGCCTGTTGTATGTCAACCTCAGTTTCCTCAGGTTGTAATGCAACAGCCCCTTGACCCTGCGACTCAACCACAATCGCCAGCTGGCGGGGCGGCACAGGCGCAAACGGGTACCATTACCCCTCATCTTGGTCCAGTGGTAAGCATCGCACAACAACTAATGGTATCACAACCATGGTTGGTGCAGTATCAACAACCACAATTCCAGCAAGTGTACCAAGGTACTGAGCAGCAGATTTTTGCGAACAGTGGACAACCGTACATACAAAACCGTCTAAACCAACCACTTTACAGTGGGGTAGTCCACCAACCGTATCAATCATACCAGCATCAAATACATTATGCCGGTATGCAAAGACCAACTGCTCAGGCGATCCCTTCGTATCCTGGGTACGCTTCGCCTAATCTGAGTCAACAGCTGCCATTCGTGGCAACTCTAGAGTTACCCGATTTACATCGGTTGACAAACGATCCGATTGCTTATACCCCTTGGTGGCCAGCGATCCCTCACAAACTTCCCTCGGACATTCCTAAATTCAATGGAAATCCAGGTGAAGACCCGTCGAATCATGTCATGACCTTTCATTTGTGGTGTTCATCGAACACTCTGAACGATGATTCGATAAGACTTCGCCTCTTCCAGAGGACATTGACAGGTCTGGCGGCTAAATGGTATATTGAATTACCGAGAGCCTCTTTCGACAGTTTCAGCTCCTTAGCCACGACTTTCTTAACCCATTTTCAATTACCAATCAGGTATGAAACAGGAACCGAGATACTGACCAACTTCAAACAGACGACAGCTACTCACATATCAGATCATATACATGAGTGGCGTCGTCGTCGTAGGATGGTGAAAACATACGTTCCTGATCAGTTATTAGCTGAATGGTTTATAAAGTCATTACTTCCGGCTATAACGGAAGATGTGGCCAAGGGGGGAGTCGTAACAGAGGAGCAAGTCATCGCTCGCACTCAATATTTAGACTTAGTATATACTCAGTCTGGCACGCTCTACGACAAAATACCTGATGCCCCCAGACCTGAATTTTCAATTCCTCCCCCTCCTAAATCGAATATCGACTCTCATGCCGGAGATGGCGTGATTGGCACTAGAAGCGCGAAGTCGAAAAAGGCGTCACCTCAGAAAGCCCGTAAGACTTCAGATCGAAATGCCCATGAAGAGATTCTTGCTTCGGAAGTAAATGCCATATCAGCAGATAAAGGCAAAGAAACCAATCAACCAGGAAGCAAGAAGAAGCAAAACAAAGGGAAGAAGAAGAAACAGAATGATCCATCACCTGAAAAAACTTCTTCGAACTCTCCTGAGAAAGGGAAAAAGAAATGGTCTTGTATGATATGTGACGAAGATCACAAGACAACAGATTGTCCATACAAAGCTGAGCTCAAGAGATTCTTTAAAAGTCCAAAGAACCCAGCTGTGTTGACTGATCCATTTCCCAATCCAGGTCAAAATATGGTTGATAGTGGAAATGCTTCCCCGTCGCAAGTGCTAATGTTATCGATCTCCAAGCAGCAAAATGATGCTTTGATTTCAACAAGGAACAAAGATTACGGGAATCCACAACTGTCAAACGAAAAAGGTAAAGATAAACCTAGTAGTTCGACAACAACTTCGACAGAGGTTGTCCCACCCATAATGCCAGAATTAACGATAAAACCACCTAAGGGTGTAGTACACAAGTCGACTTTTAATCCTCGTGCCAGAGCGGCGCAGCATTATAACGTAGTAGAAGATTTGGCTCAATCGCCATCCGCTATGTCGACTCTAGAGGTACTACAAAATGTCCATCCCAAAGGCAGGCATTGTTATCGGCAATAGGGGGGATTGATCCTAAGGATTCCAATCTTGTGTCCTTTGATCACAAAGGGTATGACCCTCAGTTACCAGCTCAACTAGCTTTCCTTATTCAAGTGAAGGCCCTCAACAAAACTGTTCACATAACAATTATTGACGAGGGGGCATCGACATGTATTATGTCGATGAGCTGCTGGAAAACGCTAGGGTCACCAACCTTGTCGAGATCTTCGACAACACTAAAGGCTTTCGACGGTAGGACATATACCCCTTACGGTATCCTAAGTAACTTGAAGGTTGAACTAGGTGGAAAAACAGTAGAGATTGATGTTGAAGTCATAGATGGAAATCTGGATTACAACATCCTACTGGGAAGACCATGGATTTATGCCATGGCAGCTGTCGTGTCGACTTATTTTATGAAGATCGCTTTCCCGTTTGAAGGAGGGATTACGGTCGTCGACCAACAGAACTTCCTCCTTAATGGTTCACAAGTTACGGGAAGCATTCCCATGATCCATGAGAGCGACCATTCAATTCAAGATATAGGAGTAGGCCTGTTGAAAGACCCCACGATGATGGGGACTTTCTTGCTACCAAATCATATGTACATAGGAAATGTACCATTGGTGGCTACCTGCAACATGATATCTTCCACGAAGGTCGCAAAGGACAAAGTCGTCATGGATCGGGCAATGGTATTGCACCCGAGCCCAATCGAAATATTGTAGCAATCAATGTTTCAGGTGTGGGAGACGAGCCCAAATCAATGCTCGTCAAGCGTTTGGGTAGACAGGTCAGGAGAATGTGGTACCTCTTTAGATCCTTGGTCACGAGTGCATGCAAGTGACGAAGGAATCCTACAGTCAATGTTGATTGAGGGGGCACCATGGGATGATAACCACCATCGTTCCCTTCCTCAGGAAGATACTCAAGGCAACCTATATCACCCTTCAGTATTTGAATTCCTAACGAATACTGTAAATACGGTGGACTCCGAGAGAAACCTATCCAATATAGAAGAAACTATAGCCTTAAATATCTCGACCAAAACAGACATTGTAGAGAATATTTATGTCGGCAAAGGTTGTTCCCCTTCAGAACAAGAAATATATAAAGCTCTTTTCCGCGAATTTAGAGATGTCTTTGCTTGGTCATATGATGAAATGCCAGGCATTGACTCGAGTATCATTGAACATGAAATTAAGATGTATCCTGATGTCAAACCAGTAAGACAATGGCTTCGGCAGGTACACCCCAAGAAGGTCGCTGCCATTAAAGCGGATGTTGAGAAACTTCTCCATGTTGGTTTCATCTACCCGGTTCCTCTAACCGATTGGGTATCGAATATTGTCCCTGTTATGAAAAAACAAGGAACAATACGAGTGTGCGTCGATTATAGGGATGTAAATCAGGCCTGTCCAAAGGACAACTACCCTACACCCTTCATCGACCAGATAATTGATGAATGCGCCGGATGTGAAATCTTTTCGTTTATGGACGGATTTTCCGAGTATAATCAAATTAATATCCGCCCACAGGACCAATCAAAGACTGCATTTATTTGTCCGTGGGGCACATTCGCTTATCGAAAATTACCCTTTGGTTTAAAGAACGCAGGGGCGACGTTTCAGAGAGCAATGAATTATGCTTTCCATGACATCAAGAACATCGTTCAACCTTATCTCGACGATCTTCCGGCTCATTCGCAAAAGCGGGCTGATCATCCGCACCATTTAAGAGCAGTATTTCTACGTTGCCGACACTACAAGATAAGACTCAATCCGCACAAATGTGTGTTTTGCGTCGGTTCTGGTCGTTTACTTGGCTTTATAGTCTCCAAGGATGGGATTCGTCTCGACCCTTGCAAGGTGCAGGCAATCATTAATTTGCCTCCACCTTCGAACTTGCTTCAGATTCAGAAACTCCAAGGGAAAGCAAACTTTCTAAGGAGGTTCATTCCAAATTACGCAGAATTTGCTAAAGGTTATACCCGTCTCCTGAAAAAGGATGTACCTTTCGTCTGGGACCAGGTTGCACAAGCTTCCTTTGATGCTTTGAAAGAAGCGCTAGTCAAAGCATCATTAATGTATACCCCAGACTATCTAAGGGACTTTAACCTGTATCTGGCTGCAGCAGATACGACCATAGCAATGGTTTTAGTTCAAGAAGTCGATGGAATTGAACACCCTATATATTATTTAAGTAAAAACTTAAATGATACAGAAAGTAAATATTCTCATGTTGAAAAGCTAGCATTAGCGGTTGTTCAGGCGATACAAAGATTTCGGCATTATGTCCTCTTTAGGAAGACCACCGTATTGTCAGATTGCAACCCCATGACTTATATACTGTCGCGACAGTTGCTTGGGGGCAAATATTCAAAGTGGATAGCTATCCTTCAAGAGTTTGATCTGGAATTTGTGAAATCCAAATCAAAGAAAGCTTTAGTTTTCGCAGAATTATTATGCGATCTCCCATCATCGTCCAACGATGAAACTTCCAAAGAATCAATCGTGGACGAAAGTTTGTTTCTGATATCAGCAAGTGATGAGTGGTATGGAGATATAATAGTTTATCTCCAAACCCAAAAGTTTCGGCCAGACACCTCTCACTCAGAACAAAAACGCATTCGATACCAAGCAAAAGACTACATGATCGTCGGTGATACGCTTTACCGTCGTGGTGTCGATACGGTCCTGAGAAGGTGTCTAACCCATGAGGAGGCCGAAAAAGCCCTGAATGAATGTCATTCAGGCACCTGTGGGGGGCATCAATCTGGATATGCTACAGCACAAAGAATCTTACGAGCAGGATACTTCTGGCCAACCATGTTCAAAGATTGCATAACCGCAGTTAGAAGTTGCCATGCATGTCAGATTTTTGATAGCAAAACCAGAAGACCCCCCGCTCCTTTACAGCCAATAATAGCTGTGGGGCCTTTCGCCAAGTGGGGCATCGATTTCATGCAATGTAACCCCACCTCGACCGGGGGGCATGGGTATATTATAGTCGCAGTTGACTATTTTACCAAATGGGCCGAGGCGATGCCTACATTGGATAACACTGGTGAAACAGCAGCCCTATTCTTTTTTAATCATGTAGTCGCCAGATTCGGCGTACCACAGGCCATAGTGACAGATCATGGATCGCATTTTCACAATCACATGATGGTTGAATTAACTGCCAAACTAGGATTGTCTCACGACAGCTCTACCCCGTACTATCCGCAAGCTAACGGACAGGTTGAAGCGATCAACAAGGTCCTGAAGCGCATGCTGCAAAGGATGGTTGGGGTTCACAAAAGAAGATGGCATTTGATCCTGTACTCGGCTTTGTGGGCCTACCGAACATCGGTAAGGAATGCCACTGGGTTCACACCGTTTCAACTGGTGTATGGCCTGGAAGCGATCGTACCAATCCAGTGTGAAATTTCGTCCCTTAAACTCGCAATTGATCTCCTCCCCAGAACCTCAGAAGAAGAAGCTCGTTTCTTGGAATTAATCCAGTTGGATGAAACCCGTCGTGATGCCGCCTTAGCCAACGAAGCCCACAAGAAACAAGTCAAAGCGCAGTTCGACAAAAATGTCAAACCTCGTGTCTTCTCGGAAGGTGATTTGGTCTTACTTTATGACCAAGAATCCGATAAATTGGGAGCTAGGAAATTCAAGTCCTTATGGATGGGCCCTTATATTGTTAAAAGTGTGTTAGCAAAAGGTGCCTACGAGTTGGTAGATTATGACGGAATTCCACTGGCGCAACCCCGGAACGGGTTGTACCTTAAGCGCTACTATGCCTAATAGTAACCTGTATGCTTTTGTTACATTTTTGTTTTCGCTAAAGCGTTTGTTCCGGTTTAAGTAATCCGCTTTTTACACTTATTGCAGATGTCAAATCCATTGGAACCGTGGGTTGGATATGCTGACGGAGCGAGTCATAGTTCGAGGAACCTATCCTCTGCAGCATGGCCCATTTTTGACCCAAGCGGCGAGTTAGTGAGTTTCAAGGGGGTATGTATTGGTCAATCAACAAATAATATCGCTGAGTATAGCGCGTTGATAGAGCTCCTCTCTGATGCCATCACCCATGGCATATGCCGGCTAGTCGTCAGGCTAGACTCACAGCTCGTGGTACTATAGCTCAATGGTACCTACTCTGTCCGAAATCCAGCTATTTATCACAAGTTCCTAAGAGTTAAAATCTTGGAAAGACAGTTTGATTTTATCCAATATCAACACATTTCTAGAAACTTAAACACATTAACCGACTCATTAGCAAACTATGTGTTAGATAGACATTTGCAAAATTGATAAAAAGAGAAGCATCATCGATGTTTCATACATGGATCACATAAAAAACTGGAATAAACCCCGAAAATCAAAAATATATATAACTGTTTACGGTTTACATATAATGTTCTGTAACCAAGACAAAATCGGTCATACGACCCCAAAACTCAAAAATGGCTGGGGGGCACCCTAGCCTAGTGATGTTCATGATAACATGCCACGGCCTGTGCAATCATGCGCAGAAGACGAGACCATCGTCTAGGAACACCAGCAGTATGTCGCTGCAATCGTAGAGGCAACTCGTCGATCCGTACATCCGGAATCCCAAGGGTAAGACCCTCGACCTGTTCCTGCACAGCTGTAAGAGTCTCGGCCAAGTCAAGGTCATGGAGAATAGCTCTCCCAGGAGCCTCCCCTGCTGGGGCAGCAGTCGGAACTCTCAGACGAGCTGCTGGACAGACGAGGCCCACATCTGCATGCGCACATGAGTTTGATTAGAGTCTTGATAGAGTAAAGCACAAGGACATTATAGAGAAAAAATAGTAAACAGTAATAAGGTCAAAATATTTTACCAAGATCACCCCACTGCTCGCCATCCGGTAGTACCAAATCCGGATCACCTCGGAAATCCATGCCAATATATGGATACTCGGAAAAAGCCATATCTTGCCGCTCGAACCACCTAAAGAAGGCATCAGTAAAAGTAATCTGAGATTGACCTGCATGTCTAGCCATGTGGTCGACCCACCTCTGCATGCGTGGCTCAGTAGGAGATGGCAAGTCGAGAACAATGTACTGAGGTTGCATCAGGGGTATCTTCTCCAAAGCGAAGGCAGTCAAAACTGAACCGAAGCCAAAATTCTTCAGTTTCCCGTCCTTTACTTTGGTCAACTGGTTTTTCATCTGAACCAGTACTGCATCACACCAATTAAAAACTTTCGGCTGAAGACACTCCAGGGCGTGCTGCACATAAGACCTGTTGGCAACATGAGGGGATGCACTGCCGGCCATCCTACAAATCGTGTACAGAATAGACCTGAGAGACCTGTCAGTGATATCATGGATAGAAACCTTGCCGTCTCTGCTCGGCTGGGATCCCTCCCTACAATACTGACAGATATAATCTTTCACGGAATCGCTCCCTCGGGCCGAACCGGACAAGGAAATGGGGGCACCCCGCCTTGACAACCCAGTCAAGAAGTAAATGTCCACTATGGTCAAGGGGATATACTTGCCCCTAATCTGGAACACTTGGTTAACAGGATCCCAAGCATCAAGCAGGTACTGCAGTAAACGTATCTGTGCCCTCATGCTAGATATGCGGAAGAATTTTAGCAAGCCACAGTTCCGCAACGCGCTCACGGTAACAGGATCATGGAGGGAAACCATGTCCTCCTCTTCATGCTCTCATTCTCGCCACGTAAGAGTCATTCTGCTCCAATAAACTCTGCAAAACAAACAAGAGGAGGAGTAAGATCCCTGACTCAGTAAAGAAAATGGCAAAATTCTCATGAAAAAGTATGCAACCAAAAAGTTTTCTGCGCCCAACGCAGGTGGGGAAGGGTCTCACCTGCGTTGGGAGACAAACTGCCTTTGAAAATGAAAACCCCCAACGCAAGTTTCGATATGGGGCACCTGCGCTGATGGCAGAGCGCCCTAGTGAAACCCTAGGGGCTCATGGGGGCAGGAAAATAAGCATAAAACTGAGAAATAAGACCATGAAAAGATAGAGCTAGGGTTTAGCTCCTACCTGGTGGAAACGGCGCGGAAAATCGTCCACAGAATCTCCCGAAATCAGCTGGTGAAAAATCGAGAGGAAGAGGCACCTCCAAAGCTCCAACAAACCAAATGCACATGAAATGGTAAAATGAGAGGTAAAAACATCTTTTAATTGCTTTTTACGTAGTTCAAAGTGAAATATTAGTATTTTTACTTCATGATTATCCGTTTCTAACAAAGTTTGTTGCAGCAATTGATGATACAATACTATCTCTGAAAAAGAAAAAACTAGTCATGGTAAAATATGAATTTGATCTTATGAAACGAGCATGAGAAGTTTTGGCAAAGTTCATGCTCGTTAAAAAATAAACGCAAAACCGAGCAGTTTTAGTAAGAGTTCATGCTCGTTAAAAAAAATAAACACACATGTGAGCAAGCTTCCCCCAGAGTTCAAGCTCATTAAGAAAAATGAACCGGTAAATAACCATTTGAGACCGTAAATTCATCAGCCATAAAAGCCTTGGTCGTGTTTGTGTACCGTCACCTCCACTTTTCATTTGGCCGATCATTCACATCCACTTGATTGTTTACCTATTTTGAGGAACAGCTGCGAAGAGTGATTTCACCTAGCCATCCTTGTAATACTGCCGTGATTGGAAAATTCCAACCTGTACCTGGAATCTGCTGCTATCCCTGTTTATCACTCGTTCCTCAAAAGACGAGTCTTCTTTGAGCTCTTTTCACTGACTCGTAAAACATGAAAAGTTTGCCGAGTTTTGGCCTTCCAGCTCGTTAAAAGGACCGGAAGAGCTATCCCTCCTCTAGATTTTAATCTTTTTGGACCTGAGGGATTATTGCACAAAAAGATAGAGCGCTTGTCTAGTTCGGCTCGATAAAGATATCGAACATTCATCCCTTCTGTATTGTTTTATACTTTTTCGGACTTAAGGGATTAGATGATGAAAAAGGACCCCTGGAGTCCACTTTATGTACCCTTTTCAGACTCTCTAAAAATGAAAAGGACCGAGTTGTCTTTGTCGCTGGGCTCGTTAAAAATATTAGATAGCGACAAACTTGTCTTTAGATGAGAACGAGTTTCCCTATCGTTAAGCTCGTTAAAACATAGCGATGGGCTTGCCCGAAGGGCAGGTTATAGAACAAGCATATGTTATCCTCCTCAAGCTTGACAAAAATAAAGAGGTACTGGTCAGAAATGACTGGGGAAAAATTGGGAAGAACCTCAAAGCTTAATGGTAGCAAGTCGCTCTCGAACATGACACTTTTGCCTCCGTAAATATCGGGTTGGGTTATTATCATTCACCGGTCCCTTCACCATGGTCTCGCCATACCATCCATACATGGGGTAATGCTACCGATCGATCACATCAGTGTCGTTATATGTTCAAGAGATGTCATTCAGAAAGTGTCAACCGGGTCCCATCCACTACCATACATCATCTTTCATCCTTCCATGACCGCCACCCTGAATCATATTTCACAGATCGTTTTCACCATCATCACTAGCTCCGTTCCGTGTCACTGATGTGGGATTCATTAAGGCCCTCCTTTGACGGATCACTTCTTGTCGACATCAGCTCATTATCCAAGAAGTTGATCTAGGAACACCCCCTCAGTACTTTGAAGCTTGCATGCCTCAATGGCAAGTTTCTCACTTCCGGCGATAGGTATACATTAATGACCTTCGACCGGGAGACTTTGCGTGGTGTTCGACGTCAGATCCTATATTCACGCCACGTGAATTGTGTTGCAGTACCTTGAGGGTCATCATCATTATCGGTGATTCCTCTCGCGCTTGTTAACAGTTTACATTATTGACTGGTAATCAAGCGATGTCTTTCCATGTTCGACTTCAAGAAATTCTCACATGGATCGACTTGTACTAGAGTGAAGATCGGACAAGTTTGAAGACCCCGGATCTAGTTTCATCCATCCGGGCTGCGATATATATTCAGGAGATAAAAACATAGACATGTGCAGCAGATGATCATCCTACTAAAAGGATGATAATTAAAAGCAGAGAATTATCAGTCTATTATCAGACGATCGTCTGTTTATGTACAGCAAATTTATTTATAAAGCTGAGCATGGGAAATGCCCGCATCAGCTAGATCATGAAAACAAAGTATGAAAAGATAATGTATTGTATTGTATTTTGTTACAGGTCACCTCCCGACGATTGAATGAACTTCGGATCCTCCTAATAAAGCATTTCACCCGATAAACGACCTCATACTTTAGGGGGCAACTGTTATAGACATTTTTGTGCCTTACATCATAGAGCATGAAATGTCAATAATCGGACGGATCCAAAGTCCCTAAACATGTTGTTCTTACCCTTAGAGAAACAAGGTCAGCAAACCACAGCATTGCAAATCAGTTCTCCACTGAAAAACACTCAAAAACAGGTCAATTTTGGATCAAAGCAGCTGCTCCACTAAGCATCTGCGCTGAATGCCAAAAGCTCTATGGTGTACCTGCGTTGCATAGCAAGTGCAACAAAGCCTACCTGCGCTGGGCGTACTTTGACATGTGGAGGAATCTTTTCTCAATGTGCCAGTGCCCAGGAAGCTTCCAAAATGACACTTGGATCAGAAGATTCGCCTAATGATGAGTAAAGAGGTTCTAAAACTCCAAGTGGAAGGTAGAAACTCCGAGTGGACTCAAGGACTAAAGAACAACTGGAGTTGAAGAGGACAACAAGTCACACATCAAGCTGACTTATCTTCACTCCAAAACTCTATATAAGGATCTCATCCCATGGGATCTGGAGGCCGGAATTTTGTGCAAAGAATTGCTGTTGGTTTACAGTTGAGAGTATTGGGTGATTGCTTGAGGGAGGTGAAGAGGAGATTTCTTTCCGTCGGGAAGGTGATGCTGGATTGGGCCTCTTATGGTTGTATCACCGCCTGAAGCTTACTTCCTTATATTAATAAAGCATTTGAGGTTCTTCTATTCGCATGTGTTTCAATGGTGTATTGTCTTACTTGCGTATTTGATTTATGCTAATCCTTGAATCAATTATGAATGCATGCTTCTTGTAGTTTCCTTTTCTCGTCTTGTTTGCAGGATCTCGTGTAGCTGGGCCCGTGAGAAGACGTGGAGCGGGAGCAAGCGGCAAAGAGAGAAGATTGGATCGACCATTTGCGCAAGACATCGGTAAGTGGATCTCTTCCTTTCCTCTTTTGCATGTCATAAAGAAGTAATCTTAGATAGCTTTGCTTCGGCTGTTGCTAAGGAACTATCACCCTTAGAGTGGGATAGGGTCATTCCGTGTTGGATACTTTTCCCCACAACAGATTACCTGTACTACCTCGAAAAGGGACATAGATTTCACCATTGATTTGATTTCGGGAGATACCCCGGTCTCCTGAGCACCTTACCTTCCGAGTTTATCCAATCTAACAGAATTAAAAATGTCACTACAAGCACTATTTGATAAAAAGTATATTCGTCTGAGTGTGTCCCCTTGGCAAGCTCTGGTGGTTTTTGTTAAGAAGAAGGATGGAACCTTGGGAATGTGCATGGATTATTGTGAGTTAAATAAGCTGACCATTAAGAATAAATACCCCCTCTCCCATATAGATGAATTATTTGATCATGTGAAGGGTGAAACTATATTTTCGAAGATCGACCTCCACTCAGGTTAACACCATATTGGGATAAAATAGTGAGATATAGCAAAGACGTTATTTAGGACTAGTTATGGCCATTATGAGTTCGTAGTGCTACCTTTTGGACTCACTAATGCCTCAATGAGCTTCATGTGTGTCATGAGCAATATATTTCCGCAGTTTTTGGATAAGTTTGTGTTAATATTTATTGATGATATATTGATCTACTCTCGAAACATAGAAGAACATAAGGAATATCTGCACATTTTTCTGCAGGTTCTAAGAGAACACCAGCTATAAGCCATGTACAGAAAATGTGATTTCTATAATGAAAAAATTCATTCGGGCATGTTCTCACTAAGGATGGGATCACAATGGACCCGAAGAAAATAAGGACTATCATGGAGTGGTTGAAACCAAAGGACATAGCTCACATAAGATCATTGATGGGTCTAGCTGGATATTATAGATAGTTTACAAAAGGTTTTTCTAGGGTGGCATACACCATTACCTCTGTGCAAAATAAAGGAAAGAAATTTAGGTGGACCTCTCATTGTCCAAGAAGTTTTGACAGCTCAAACATTTACTGACCACCACACCCATTTTGAGCATTGCTAATCACAATAAAGAGTATGTGTTTTGTACACATGCTAGCAAAGAAGGTATAGGTGGCGTATTAATGCAAGAAGCAAATATTGTTGCCTATGAATCAAGAAAGCTTAAATAATATGATCAAAAGTATTTGAATTATGAATTAGAGCTGAAAGAAAGCATCCACACATTAAAGTTGTGGTGGCATTACTTAATGGGTAAGAAATTTCTTTTAATGACTGATCATCATAGTCTACCAAACTATTTTAAAAAGTTCACTTTGAATGCTAGGAAGGCTCATTGGGTTGACTTCCTAAGTGAATTCAATTTTGAAATCAAACACTTGAAGGGATAAGAGGACTGAGTTGTGGATGCCTTAAGTCAAAAGGTAAATTTTTTGTATGATATTTCTTTCAGTGAATCATAAACTAATTTTTATGAGCAGATTTGAGAAACAACCATGCAAGATTTAGAATATAAACAATTATGGAAGCAAGCTATCATTCTGAAACGCCATGAACAACAACTGGATTTAAGGTACATTCAGAAGACTTGATGATTTATTGGAAAAGGATATAGGTGCCTAACAAAAAAATTCTAAAAAATTTAATTCTAGATGAATATCATAAGAGTCCTTATGCAAGCCACCCTGGGTACTAGAAATTGATTACTGCTCTTAGAAAGGAATTTTTTCGGCCTGGTATGGAGAAGGATGTAGTAGAATATTCAGCTCATCGTCTGGAATGCAGGAAAATAACGGCAAAGAACCAACACCCAACAGGATTACTCCACCCATTCACTATTTATGAATGGAAATGGGATACCATATCCATCGATTTCATTACCAGACTACCCAAGCCCAAAGGGAAAAATGACTCAATAATGGCGGTAGTGGACAAATTGGGTGAGTCTTCTCATTTCATACCAGTAGAGTCAACTTATAGAGTGGTAAAAATTGCTAACATTTTTATGCAAAACATTTTTAAATTGCATGGAGTACCCAAGATGATCATTTCCAACTATGATGTGAATTTTACATCATCATTTTGGAATGCTCTATTTGAGGGATTGGGAACACAACTACACTTCAGCACTACTAATCATCCTCAAATGGATGGGCAGACGGAGCGAGTAAATCATGCAGTAGAAGAGATGTTGTGAACTTATGTGATGCAACAACCATCTAAATGGGAGGACTCCTTGAACTTGGTAGATTTTGCATATAATAATGGATACCCTGTATCCTTATAGATGAGTCATTTTGAAGTGTTATATGGGTGTAAGTGCAAGACACCATTATGTTGGGGTGGTCAAGAGGAAAAAATGTTGCGAGGACCAGATATGTCAGAGGAAATGGAGGAGATGGTCATGAAGGTATGAGCGAATTTGAAAGCCACTCAGGATCAGTAAAAGAATGTTGTTGATCAAAACAAAAGTTTCTGAGAATTCCAAGTGGGGGATCATGTTTGTTATGCTCTTAACCTGCAAAATAATACCCGAACACAAAATATGCGAAGAAAGATACCTAGTACACAGAATATGCGAAGAAAAGGTACCTAGAACACAGAATAGCAATGATTTTATTATTCAAAGAGCAATGTTCACATGCCTCTTCGAGGGGGAAACCTCCAATAGAGCAGAGCTCAATTACAAAATAAGACACGATACTCCTCGCAGGGAGTCTCTATCCTTTATATATGACTCATACATGCAATACCACGGGCCAATACCGTGGGTTTTATGAATACCATCTATCTAATACTACTGCCCATTTGCAACTAACTGTGGTCCCGTCATTAATTGCGGGTTAACCACTTACAATATTAATATGGCTTTATTGAATCTTGACTATGACGTGATCCCATGACATAAATAAGGGGTTTAGGGTGGGACCCTAACATGCCCTCCCCCTTAAGACTAGCCTTGTCCTCAAGGCTGAAGCTGTGGAAATTGTTGAAGAACCGTGGCTGGTTCCCAAGTTGCATCTTTCGGAGAGGTGTCTTTCCATTTGACGAGGAGTTCCTTAATCATGTGGCTGCGCAGGTGCTTCTGCCTTGTGTCTAGAACCTATTCGGGTTGAAGCCAGATTGACCCTTCTTCGTCCAATTCAGGTAGACTGGTTTGAACTCGGCAATTGTTCCCAATCACTTTCTTGAGGCACGATACATCAAAAATTGGGTGGATTTTTGCTTTAGATGGCAAAGCCAACTTGTAAGCCACTTCTCCAAGCCGTTGAAGTACTTGGTATGGTCCGTAGAATTTTGGAGAGAGCTTTTGACAACCCTTGTCTTTGAGTGATGTTTGGTTATATGGTTGCAGCCTCAAAAGGACCTGATCCCCTTCTTGAAATTGGTGCTCTCAGCGATGTTGGTTGGCCTGTTTCTTCATACGATTCTGAGCTTGATGAAGATTCTCGCGAAGATGGGCGAGCATGGTTGCGTGGTGTTGTAGGAGTTGATCCACGGCTTGTACTTTGGAGCCCCCCGTGAGATAAGAAGTAGGGGAAGGCGGAAGTTGACCATAGACTGCTTCATAGGGAGTCATTTTGGTGGTGGCATGATAGTTGGTGTTATACTACCATTCAGCCAAAGGTAACCACTGTACCCAAAGGTGTTGCTTTTCTGAAGTGAAACACCTAAGGTAGGTTTCTAGACATTTGTTGACGGCTTCGGTTTGACCATCTGTTTGCAGATGATATGAAGTACTGAGTTTGAGTTGAGTGCCTTGTATTCTGAAGAGTTCCTGCCAAAAATTACTGGTGAAGATCGGGTCGCGGTCCGACACAATAGAAGTGGGCATGCCATGCAATTTGAAGATCTGATCCATGAAAGTTTGAGCAACAAAAGTTGGTGTAAACGGTTGGGGTAGGGCGATGAAATGAGCATACTTCGACAGTCGGTCCACAACCACCATGATGACTGACTTGTTCCTCGACTTTGGAAGACCTGTAATGAAATCCATGGAAACCTTTGTCAAAATCTATGCCGGAATGGGCAATGGTTGTAATGTGCCTGGTGTGTTGATGGTCTCCCCTTTGTGGCGTTGACAGACATCACATTCTGCTACGAAAGTAAGGATGTCCTTTTTCACGCCGGTCCAAAAAAATGATCTTCTGGTGCGAGCATACGTCTTCTGAAAGCCCGAGTGTCGTGCAATGGGAGATGAGTGCAATTCTGCCAAAATGCGACTTTTGAGGGTGGATGTTGCTGATATTACAACTCTGTCCTTGTAGCAAAGAATATCATTCTGCCACGAGTAGCCCTTGCTGGAATTAGGATCTACCTGCAATTGAGAAATGAGTTGGGAGAGCCCGGGGTGTGAAAACCATTCCCTGCGAGCCTCTTCAATCCAGTCTAGAATGGGGAGGGAAATTGCGAGCAGAGTACTTTCCTCCTCAAATTGACGCGACAATGCATCTGCTACACTGTTGTCTTTCCCTTTCTTGTAAATGATCTCATAATCATATCCCAGCATTTTGGCTAACCATTTATTTTGTTGTGGGGAGGATAGGCGTTGCTCCAAAAAATATTTAAGACTGTGATGATCTGTGCGGATTTGGAAACGTCGCCCCAATAAGTAAGGTCGCCAGGTCTAGATTGCATGTAAGATGGCCATCATTTCCTTCTTGTAGGTAGATTGGCCTAGATTCCTCCCACTGAGTTGTTGGCTGGTGAAGGCCAATGGTCGCCCTTCCTGCATTAAGACCGCTCCAATACCTGTACCCGAAGCATCACATTCAATGACAAAGGATTTGGTGAAGTCAGGTAGTGCTAAGACGGGAGTGGAACACATGGCATTTTTGAGAGCAGTAAATGCCTGTTGTGCTTCCTTGTTCCAGAAGAAGGAATTTTTATTTAGGAGTTGAGTGAGGGGCTTTGCTATGCGGCCATAGTTGCGGACAAATTTACGATAATAGCCTGTTAGACCCAAAAATCCTCTCAAGCTCTTCAAGGTCTTGGGTTGAGGCCATTCTTGCATTGCCTGGATCTTTTTGGGGTCCACCTTGACACCTTCACGCCCCACAATGTGGCCCAAATACTCAACTTCTTCCATGCCAAACGAACACTTAGACATCTTGACAAATAATTTATGTTGGCGGAGAGGTTCCAATAGTAGATCTACATGGTGAAGATGTGCCGCCCAAGTGCCACTATAGATGAGGATGTCATCGAAGAAGACAAGGACAAATTTTCTGAGATATGGTTTGAGGAGGTGATTCATAAGGCTCTGAAAAGTAGAGGGGGCATTACAGAGACCAAATGGCATGACCAGGAGCTCATAATGGCCTTCATGAGTTCTGAAAGCCATCTTGGGAATGTCGACTTCCTTCATGCGAATTTGGTGGTAGCCTGAGCGAAGATCCAACTTAGTGAAGAATTGAGCCCCATTGATTTCGTCCAGCAAATCGTCAACCACAGGGATGGGAAATTTATCTTTGACTGTCAACTTATTTAGGGCCCTGAAGTTGGGACACATCCGCCACTCCACATCTTTGTTGTGGGGAAAAATGCCTATGCAGGATGATCCTATCCACCTAAGGTGTGACAGTGCCTTAGCAACAAACAAGGAAATCTATTCTGGTTTCTTCCTTTATGAAATGTGAAATAAGAGAGATAAATAGACTTATCGGTGTCTTCCATTTGTCCCTTGATCCGGTCTCTCTTCTCTTTGGGAGTTCACAGCTACTTGCCTTCTCGCTCGCCCAGCTTCAATGGGTTCCTGCAAGATCACAAGTGAACAGCTACTTGCGACAAGAGAAGAACACTACACAAAGATAGATATTCACATTCATAACTAGTTTAGGATTAGAAATAAACCAAATACACTAATGCAATCATACATCAAAGACACATCAGTATATAGGAGAAACCAAGATAGCTTTATTAATGAATAACAAGGTTCAGGAGGAGATACAGGTTCCACAAGAGGTCCAATCCAGCACCTCCTTCCCAGCAAATGAAATTCCTATCTTCACCTCCCTTCAAAGCATTAAGCACCCAATGATTCCAACCTCAAACCAACAGCAATTCTTTGCAATAAAAAAATTCCAGCCTCTCTAGATCCCATGGAGAAGAGATCTATATGTTTAGAGTGAAGATGAGTCAGCTTGTGACCTGACTAGCGTCCTCTTTCTCTGTCAGTTCTTACTTCCACTCTGAGGCTAAGAGCCTCTTACTCCTCACTTAGTCGAACTCATCAAGGCAAGTGTCATGGAGGAATCTTCTGGAAGCTTCCATAGTCTTTGACACCTTTCACAAGAACCCTGACATTTGTCACTTTCTGCTCAGCGCACCCTGGTAGTGCTTCTACCTGCGTTGCAATGCAATTGGTCAGTGTAACCTCTGCATTTCAACGTAGGTAGCTAGTGGAGCTTCTGAATTGATCCTGAATTGACTTGTTTTTGAGCAGTTTCTGGTGGAGAACTTCTATGAATACAATACAATACATTATTTTCATACTTTTTTCATGATCTAGTTGAAGCGGGCATTCCCATGCTCAGCTTTATAAATTCATTTTTCTGTACATGGAACAGACAATCGTCTGATGATAGACTGATGATTCTGAAAGAGCCATCATCCTTTTCAGTAGGATGATTATCTGTTGTAATTCTGTACATGTCAATGTCTTTATTTCCTGAATATATATATCGCAGACCGGATGGATGAAACTAGATCCGGGGTCTTCAATCTCGTTCGATCTTCACTCTAAGTACAAGTCGATCCATGTGAGAATTTCTCTAAAGTCGAACATGGAAAGACATCGCTTGATTACCAGTCAATGATGTAAATTGTTAACAAGTGCGAGAGGAATCACCGATAATGATGATGACCCTCAAGGTACTGCAGTACAATTCACGTGGTGTGAATAGAGGACTTGGCGTCGAACACCACGCAAAATCTTTCGGTCGAAGGTCATAGATGTATACCTGTCGCCGGAAGTGAGAAACTTGCCATTAAGGCATGCAAGCTTCAAAGTACTGAGGGGGGTGTTCCTAGATCAACTTCTTGGATAATGAGCTAATGTCGACAAGAAGTGATCCCTTAATGAATCCCACATCAGTGACACGGAACGCAGCTAATGATTTTGATGGAGGTGAAAACGATTTGGTGATATATGATTCAAGGTGGCAGTCATGAAAGAGTATAATGTATGGTATTGGATGGGACACGGGTGACTTCTCTGAATGACTTCTCTTGAACATATGGTGACACTGATGCGATGTATCGGTAGCATTACCCCAAATATGGATGGTATGGCGAGACCATGGTGATGTGACCAGTGAATGAAACAACCCAACCCGATTGTGGTACGGAGGAAAAGTGTCATGTTCAAGAGCGACTTGCTACCATCAAAGTTTTCTTTAGTTTCTCCCAATTTTTCCCCAGTCATTGCTGACCAGTACCTCTTTATTTTTGTCAAGCTTGAGGAGGATAACATATGCTTGTTCTATAACCTGCCCTTCGGGCAAGCCCATCGTTATGTTTTAACAAGCCTAGCGATAGGGAAACTCGTTCTCGTCTAAAGATGAGTTTGTCGCTATTTAATCCATTTAACGAGTCTAACGACAAGGATAACTCGGTCCTTTTCATTTTTGGAGAGTCTGAAAAGGTACATAAAGTTAACTCCAAAGGTCCTTTTTCGTCATCTAATCCCTTAAGTCCGAAAAAGTATAAAAAAATACAGAAGGGATGAGTTTTCGATCTCTTTAACGAGCCAAATAAAACAAGCGCTCGATCTTTTTGTGCAATAATCCCTCAGGTCCAAAAAGATTAAAATCTAGAGGAGGGATAGCTCTTCCGGTCACTTTAACGAGCTGGAAGGCCAAAACTCGGCAACCTTTTCATATTTTGGGAGTTAGATGAAAAGAGCTTAAAGAAGACTCGTCTTTTGAGGAACGAGTGATAAACAGGGGTAGCAGTTGATTCCAGGGAAGGATTGGAATTTCCAAATCACGGTAGTGTCACAAGGATGGCTAGTGAAATCACTCTTCGCAGCTGTTCCTGAAAATGGGTAAACAATCATATGGAGGTGAATGATCGGCCAATGGAAAAGTGGAGGTGGTGGGAAAACACGACCAAGGCTTTAACGGCTGATGATATTACATTCTCCGTGGTTATCTACCGGACTAGTTCATTTTTTAACAAGCTTAAACATTGGCTCAATCTTATGTTTATCTTTTAACGAGCATGAACTATGTGCTAAAACTGCTCGGATCTTGCGTTTATTTTTTAACAAGCATGAACTGTGTGCTAAAACTGGTCGATTATCTAGTCATAAGGTAAGAAAGTCTCATTAAGATTCTATTTTTTATGGAGCTTCCCCTATCAAGCTTTGCTCCGTATCCTTTCTTTATGCAAGTTCGATTACGACTAATCCTACGAGTTTAAAGGGTTAGACCTACATGTTTAAAGGGAGGACCTAAAAATTTAAAAAATAAATAGTCACCCTTGCTTGCACTCCAAAAGGTTTGCATGACCCCAGGTATGAAACAGAGTTTCAAGGTTACCTCTTTCTTTTACGCCAAAACAAATGTTTTACCGCACGAGGCCTACCTCTTTCAGGCTACCCAAAGATAGTTTCGTTCTGTGCACCCCAAACAAAACACTTCTTCGGCGGTGTCTACCGAGATAGACAAAGGTGAGCGACGACACCCGCCCTCTCACATAACTTTGACAAGAGAATCCTATTCTAGAATAACCCCTCTTCCAACCACGGACGGGGTACAGACTAGTCGTATTCTCCCGCGGAAACCTACTCTATACCCAAAGTTTTCCTGCCGAAGCAGACCAGGACGCATGCCCCCTGGGTTCCAGTCATATCCTCCCGGATTACTCGTGCTCATCAGGAGGACGAACCGTGGGTTGAGACATTTCTTGAGTGAAGAGACCATTTAGGAATGGTATATGACTATTTGCGATGCGTGATCCGGGGAATGAAAGTTGGTCCATGAGCTTGACCATTCTTCCTCCGTGAGGAAAACACATTACTCTAAAGAGTGAGGAGACTATAGCTCCCATGCAATATATATAGTCTCGTCCAAGGAGCAGGTTATAATCCAAGGGTCCTTGAACGACCATCACATTCATTTGAACAGTCTTCCCTTTCAATGTTATTGGCACATTGGGGAGGATCCCTAAAGGTTGACTGCTTCCTTTATTGAAGCCTGTCAGATTTCTCATTTCAGGCAAAAGCGCTGGCGAACCAAGCGCTTTCCAAGCAATAGAGGAAAGGATACTCACATATGCCCCCTCATCAATGATAGTGCCAGCCATTACCATTCTGTATATTTGGACGATAATTCTGTATGGTATGGCTGCTCGCAATCGGGGTCTGCCTAGTTGGTTCCAGTCGAAGGACACAACTAGGTTGCTTGGTGGTGGGACCGAATATACGGCCGGGTATGACCCTGACGAAGTTCCTTCCTGCGATAAAGGAATGGGCACATTGCCCCCTTGTTCATCGGAGTCTGTGTTGATGAAGAGAATTTGGACAGTGTCGTCTTCCTTCTCCTCTGTGATGGTATCATTTGAGGATAGAGCCTCTGAAGGAAAAACCGGGTCAACTGCCGCCTCAGCCTTTTGACTTTCGTCAGGCATGGATTCAGACGGTTCATCCTCAATGATAGGTGCTTCGGCTGACCACCTGGGCGGGTCAGCTGGATTCTGAACTGGTGAAGGACTTGGCAAGAGTTTTTGATATCCAGGAGGAAGTTGCGCTCGTAAAATCGGGTGATCTTCCAAAACTCTCTTCGCCTCGTCTAAGAAGGGACAACGGCCGATGGCATGGTTTCCTTCACACAGTTTGCAGGGAAATCTAGCTTTCCCTCTCTGTCCTGTGGCTTCACTTTCACTAGTTGACGGTGTGCTATCAACATGGCTATCAGAGGTTGACACAACCGAATTGTGCAAGTGGGGAGACCAGTCCCTTAGTATCCGAGGGATGCAGGGACAATTTCTGTGGAAGTGGTCTCCCTTGCATATGACACATGGCGATTTAGGCCTAGTCAGTGCAGTGTGTGGATTTTCGTTAGATGCCTTTTGCTTGCCCCCAGTCACGTTTGGCTCCTTCTTCTTCTTCTCTCTCTTCTTCTTCTCCTTCTTCTCTTTGGGAGCTTGGCTTTTGCCGGCTCTACCATGTGAAGAGGAAGGAGGAGAGGAAGAGTTATAGGAAGTAGAAGGCTGGTGGGCAGCTCTTGACTGGTCTAACTGCTGATTCGACTGTTCAGGATTCGTGGTGTTTTGAACAACATTAGTTGAGAAGAGCCAGGCAGGAAAGCCTATTGTCAGTCCTGGAAGCGACAACATGGCCATATGGGGCGCTGCAACATCTCCCCAAGAGGAGAAGGGACTAGGATTTCCACCAAAGGGAATTCCTTGGTTGGAGGGCTCCATTTTCTCAACTGAAAGATCAACGCGGGAATAAGGGTGATTGATTATTCCGTTAAAATAAATTTTAATGACGCTTTAGACACAACTTGCTTTTTCAGTTTTAAAGAGTCGAGAAAAAGCTAAAGATGACTCTAGTCGCCTTCGATGTTTTAACGAGCCCGAAGTGACAAATGCTCAGATGGACTTTTTCTGTTATAGAGTTTGAAAAAGGCCAAAACGAACTGCTCTGGAGATCTAGGCAGAGGGTGTGCCAAACCAATCACAAAACTGGAGAATATGTTTTACGGTACGACAGTCAATCTTCCCAAATGCTGTGTTCGATGCATTGCGATCAGTAGGGCGGTCGACACGGCTTCCTAAGGATAAAGGTTTTCAGCCTATAGGGGTCTCCTAATATATACGCGACGGTACGTGGGAGCACAATCCATACTGGCACTTTTGGTCTCTCAGGAGGAATCACCCACCATCAGCGAGGCCAACAGATACCAGGTTTAACGACGCCCGAACACGTCTCTATCCTAGACCTCTATGTTGTGCGTTATGTTACAAAGCGTTATTAAGTTCATTCAGTTTATTTTATGTTGATCTTTCTTAGAAGTTTGCCTTTTGAGGTTCACCATGAGATGTATAAACAACTTCCTAAATGCAGTATAAAAGATGATAAGCAAATTTTATCTCTTTTTCAAGAATGAAAATCCTAGCTACAAAGGGAAAAGAAAGACACCATCTTTTCTCAATGAGCAATCAGCACACTCTAACAATGCACTTTTCCTAAATCAACATGCAAACTATCAAGATGCAAATGCACAATGCAAGTGTTTGTTTTCCGCTTTCTTAGTATTGATGCCTACAAAGAAAGCTTTTTGCACAACTTTGAATTTGCTTTTAAATGATCACTACAAACAAGTTTACTTTTTCGAAATCTGAAAGGGTAGAAGAGATTACAACACTTAACGATTTTTTGAAAAGAACTACTTGTTTTGACACTTAAAAGAGACAAACTCAAACCAAAAGCAAAAATGAATGTATAATCAATCTGCAAACAGCCAATGAACTCTCTCCTAAGATCACAATCAACAGATCTGAATCAAGGGCTATAGGATGACTATTTCATTCATGCAAAAGGATACTGTGAATGACGCCACAAACAAATAAAAACACTCAAAGTCTTTTGTACAAAAGGAGGCAGAATTTAAGCAGAGAAAAGGGGTTATCAGACTAGTACCTATGCTGGTTACAGGCTGCAAAAATCGGAGATCAAAACAAGGCAAAACAGAGCAGAGAACCCCAGCTGCACTAGGAAAAACTAGATCAGCGCACCTGTATAGAAGGGAAACTGAATTTCAGCGCAGGTAGCCTTCACGGGAACTGCATTGAAATGCAGAGTCTCTTCACAGAGCCTGTGCTGAAGAAACGAGAGTTGTTTCCCTGGGTTCTGGGTCACGGTTTGCTATTTAATCTACAGTTTCAGGCCGAACCAAAGTAATAAGCAAGGTGTAATCAAAGGGACGCTTTTAGGGAGGACTAATATCTATCACAAAGGATCATCAAATTATTTGTGAATCCATTGTTCAGATCATAGACAAATCCAGTGATTGGATCAGAGCAGCAACTGCTGCTGTTGAGTCTATGAAATAAACAATGATAGAAACACAAATAAAATGACTAAACAAATCTCCCCAGTGGAGTCGCCAATTTGTTGTGAGGAAAAATGCCTATGCAGGATGATCCTATCCACCTAAGGTGTGACAGTGCCTTAGCAACAAACAAGGACAGCTATTCTGGTTTCTTCCTTTATGAAATGTGAAAGAAGAGAGATAAATAGACTTACCGGTGTCTTCCGTTTGTCCCTTGATCCGGTCTCTCTTCTCTTTGGGAGTTCACAGCTACTTGCCTTCTCGCTCGCCCAGCTTCAATGGGTTCCTGCAAGATCACAAGAGAACAGCTACTTGCGACAAGAGAAGAACACTACACAAAGACAGATATTCACATTCATAACTAGTTTAGGATTAGAAATAAACTAAATACACTAATGCAATCATACATCAAAGACACATCAGTATATAGGAGAAACCAAGATAGCTTTATTAATGAATAACAAGGTTCAGGAGGAGATACAACCACAAGAGGTCCAATCCAGCACCTCCTTCCCAGCAAATGAAATTCCTATCTTCACCTCCCTTCAAAGCATTAAGCACCCAATGATTCCAACCTCAAACCAACAACAATTCTTTGCAATAACAAAATTCCAGCCTCTCTAGATCCCATGGAGAAGAGATCTATATATAGATGTTTAGAGTGAAGATGAGTCAGCTTGTGACCTGACTAGTGTCCTCTTTCTCTGTTAGTTCTTACTTCCACTTGGAGGCTAAGAGCCTCTTACTCATCACTTAGTCGAACTCATCAAGGCAAGTGTCATGGAGGAATCTTGTGGAAGCTTCCACAGTCTTTGACACCTTTCACAAGAACCCTGACATTTGTCACTTTCCGCTCAGCGCACCCTGGTAGTGCTTCTACCTGCGTTGCAATGCAACTGGCCAGTGTAACCTCTGCATTTCAATGCAGGCAGCTAGTGGAGCTTCTAAATTGATCCTGAATTGACTTGTTTTTGAGTAGTTTCTGGTGGAGAACTTCTGTGAATTGCTGTGGTTTGCTGGCCTTGTTCCTCTAGGGGTAGGAACAACATGTTTAGGGACTTTGGATCCCTTGGATTATGGACATTTCATGCTTATTGTTGTAAGTCACAAAAATTTCTATAACAATCTTTCTTGAGGACCATGACCACTGGGGATGAATAAGGAGTAATGCTGGGACGAATGACACCTGCTTCCAACAATTCCTTGATGATTTTTTCTATTTCATTCTTTTAGGTGAACGGATATCTGTATGGCCGCACATTTGGGGGTTGGGCCCCTGGAACTAATGTGATGCTATGATCATGTTCCCCTCGCGAGGGTGGAAGCTCATGAGGCTTATCAAAGACCGTCTCATGTTTATTTAAAATCTGTTGCATCTCCGGATGAATTGGCAGAGTCATGGTTTCGACTACTTGGATGGCATTAAATTGAGCTACCACTCCATGATGGCCCTTTTTTAACAACTTTTCCATCCTATGCGAGCTGATGATAGAGCGGGCTCCCGCCTGTAGTCCACGGAGGGTATGTGTGGAGTTGTTCTGCTTAAAACTCATATATAACTCCTGGAAATCCATTGTGATTGGCCCCAGAGTGCGGAGCCATTCCGCGCCTAGGACAATGTCGCAACCCCCCATGTGTATTGCAAACATGTGGGTTTTCAACTGATAATCCCCCATTTGAAGTTTGACATTTTCACAGCGGCCCTCACATTTCATTGTGCCCCCATCTGCAATTTGGACTTGGAAGTTAGAAACTACCCGGACAAAACAATGCGCTGCTTCAGCGATCTTTTGATGGATGAAATTATGGGTACTTCCACTATCAATCAAGACTACTATTGGGCGATCTTTAAGAAAACCCCTGATTTTGAGAGTTTGAGGGGAAGAGATTCCTGCCAATGCATTTAGAGAAATAATTGGGTCGTCAGATACAATCTCCTTTTGGTTACCTTCTTCGATTGCCTCCGGTTCCTCCCGTGGTGGATCTTCCTCGGTGGAGCTGTAGTCAGTGGCATCTATTTGAAAAAACTTGGGCTCCTTGCATTTATGACCCGGGGAATATTTTTCATCACAGTAGTAACATAGTCCTTGCTTCCTTCTTTCGGCAATTTCCGCAGGTGACACCTTTTGAATCTTAAGTGTCTGAGTCGTGTTGGGAGCCTGTGGGGGACGACCTTTAGCGGGGAAGTTGAGGCAGTTGGATTGGGCTGTTAATGCACGTTCCACCTGAAGAGCTACCTGGCAAGCCTCTGTCCACGTGGGAGGGTGGTGGAGTAGAACCTGAGCTTTGATGGCTTCTTTCAGACCGTTGATAAAGCATTCCATGTAGAACTCATCTGTGAGACCCTTAGTGCGGAAGGCTATGGCTTCAAAAGCGGTAATATATTCATCCACTGTACCCGTCTGTCGGAGCTTAGTGAGATGCCCCAAAAAAGAGTCTTCCTGTTCAAAGCGATTTCGAAGAGCTTTGGCAAATTGGGCCCAATTTTGAAAACGTCCATTGCAACACTGATGCCATTCCTTCCATTGCCATCGTTCACTATCCAAGTACATGGTGCCCACCATAAGCTTAGTCCCCTCATCTATGATATGATTCAATTGGAAATACTGCTCCATTTGTGCTAGCCATGCAGACGTGTGAGAACCGTCAAATTTAGGCATATCCAACTTGGGAGGTCGCTGATTGGGTGGCGGGTGGGTGTGCCAGACGTGGGGAGAGTGGCTAGACTCACCCTCATGGTATTCATGGCCATTATTCGCCTCCTCGTGGGCTGGCTCCTTGCCCTTCAGTGCGTTCTGTATCTGGATACTTATTCCTTTAATCTCATGTTGTATTTCGTTCACCGAAAATTGGATGGAGGTCACCTAGTCTTCAATTTTGTCCATCCTTTCATTGGCCATCGCTTGAGCGCGAGTTTCTACCATACACCAACCTGATGAAAAATTGGGACTGCCAAAAAATTTTTACTAAGAAATTGAGTGGTACCACCTTGCTCAGCTCGTCGTCCTAATTCTGATGGGCTAGGTCACCAATAAGCGCCCCGGAAGATCTCAGACTCCCTTTTTTTTTTTTTTTGGAAAACTCCTAACGGGGTTTTACTCCTTCCTGATCAATACTGCAGTCACCAAACCCTCAAAATTTTAATGCTGCCAAAAGTCCTGCGAAAAGTATATCCAGGTACAGGAACCCTTCACAACTACTCTGATCTGGTGGATCTGAGAGATCTGAATGGTGGAACAACTGTTGCTACTGATCTGATGGAGCTACCAGACTGATGTCTGCTGCTGCTGCACTTCTTTGCACCCACGGATCTGGAATAGATGATGTGTGATCCCCCGATAGAAAGGGAACTATGGTCTTGAGGAGTGTCAGGTGCTACAGATCGCAATATACATAAGGGTCTGACAGTAGTACTCGGCCCAATGTTTCAGGGCTCTAACTAAGGAGGATCGACCGTACCCTTAGCCGTACAACCCGACTACCCTATCGTACGAGCGAGTAATCTCTCTGAGTGCTGTTCTCGGTGTACTGTAGCCACAAGACAGCCGAAGGTTTATCTATGGCGAGGTTTCAAGGGAGCCTAGTGGGCTTCCTATATACCCAGAGGGTACGTGAAAGACAGTCCGTGCGCGGTTCTGTCTAATGCGCTACTACTTGAAGGGGTACCCACAGGGGTTACAAGGGAGTCCAACAGACGTGACCACCTCTTGTATTTCCTGCGTGCATGCCTCCCCAAATCCGTAGGTTTATGTGCTTAATGATAGATCCCGTGGTTTAAAGACGCCGGAACATGTCTCTAGCCAAAAAAAATTTGCTAAAAATTGGAGATCCCACCGAGCCCTGGAAAGTGCTCTAATACCACTTGTTATGCTCTTAACTTGCAAAATAATACCTGAACACAGAATATGTGAAGAAAGATACCCAGTACACAGAATATGCGAAGAAAGATACCCAGTACACAGAATATGCGAAGAAAAGATACCCAGAACACAGAATAGCAATGATTTTATTACTCAAAGAGCAATGTTCACATGCCTCTTCGAGGGGGTGTTGTGGTCACCAACAACCCCCCTCTTTGTTTGATATTAGTAATAACATCAAGCAAAGGGGGACCCTTAGCCAAAAAATCCAAAAAAAGTATTTTTGTTTGTTTTTAAGAAATCTTTTTGCATCAGCTCCCAAAAAGGCTATATATATCGCATCGCAATAGAGAAGGAGCGCTTGCTCAAAAATGCACAAGTGAACTAAAAAGGAGCGACGCGAGAACCCATCGCATCGGGCGCGTTAAAAGAATTCGAAAAGGGTGAACCTAAATAAAGCGCCGACGGCCGATATGCAATGTCGCACATCGCAATGTCGCATGAGGCAGCACGAAGTGACAAGGGGAAAACCTTGCGATGTTGCGATATTGCGATCTACGATCTGTGATCTGCGACCAAGAAAAACTGCGATTTGCGATATTTGCGATCTGCGACAACATGTAGTAACATCGCAGCCATCAGTACTGCGATACCAATCGCAGGAAGAACTCATCGCAAGGGTCCCCTGACATATACGGCAGATCAAAAAAATTTAAACGCACACCTTAAGGGAAATTAATGATCACATGCTTGAGTATCCAGAAATGATTGCATTACAATTCTCGAAGAGTCAAGTCGTGATAAATGTCATTAATTCCGCATTCATTAAAGTTCAATGCTTTCATATCAATCATCTCGTCATTTCCTTTCTTTTTGCGTAAACTGCAAGATATACAACTGATATAAATCTATATGCAGGAAACATCTAAAGAAAAGGAAAGAGCGCCAGTAAGACAACAGAGAGAAGATGCCTCCACAATCGGATGCCACATGCAGCAGAACCGCGGATTCCAGAGTATCCCTCGACAGGCACTGATGAGAATAGACTATCCAAGACTCAGAGTCAAAGGCACACAAAAGCAGCGTGTTCACAAAAGATCTGAAGGCCCAGACTTGGTAAAGCAAAGAAAGAAGCGCAAGAGAAGAAAGACGCTCCAAAAAATCCTGGAACAAAGAACGGAAACAATTTCAGAAACAGGGGGTTGTCCATACAGCACGACTTCTAACTCATTGAGTCATTCTCACGACCAGAAACCAGAATAGCAACAACAAAATCAGTTCGGAAAGAAGCTGGGTTATACTAAGCGTGCGCACAGCGAATACACCCAGCCAGAGAAAGGTTTTCGAGAATATCTTCTGATCTAACAGGAAGAGGTGCCAACGCTTGTTGTTTCTAATTTTCAAGCTCGAACAAAAGAACAAAACAACCAGCCGACTCTTTCAAGGTGAACAGCGCATTGATTACAGCACTAAGGAGCAGATACTGAAACGGTTAGAAATTAGATTTAAGTTTTAGAAATAAATTTGTTTTTAGTAACAGGGCGGCCATTTGAAGCTGTTCCCTGAATTTGTGTAAAGTAAAATTAGTCGGTTAACTAGTATTTAACCCTTCTCGTTGCATTGGAGAAGGCTCCGAAATTTTGTCAAAAAACTTGTCCTCAGAACATGCACTTTTGCACCCTCGGAGGGGGTTTTTGATGAATGGACGGATCAAGATTTATTTATGTTTGCATTTTAATACCTGCTACTGATGTTGCACTTCTGTACTCTTAGTAGGCATTAGAAGCAAGTAGAAATAGATCATTATTGCTTAGAGTCTGTAAGTTTAAATCAGTCATAAATGGTACTTTTATCTCTTGACTAGTTTCTGCTTGCATTCTTAGAGTAATATACAGCTGATGTTATTTATATGTTAATGTATGAATGAATGGACTACCATTTGGCACTTTTGTACGGTGGAGTCATTAATTTATGCTTAATACATGAATAGCTGATTATGAAATATGTTGTTCACAATCGTCTTGCTTAACTTTTTACGCAAGAAGGTTCATCTTTATTGATTTATATTCTCATAATAGCTGAATAATCTTCATTACCAGTTATTCTGTGAAATCTTTCTAGATTGCATAATGGAAAAATTCTGCCCCGGGTTAGTGTAGATTAGATGTATTGTTTTTGTTAGATCAAAGTAGTATAAAATCATTCCAGAGTTTAGAATTAGATTAGTTAAAGAATAGTTAGAGATTTTCTATTATCATTCCCTACATACACATACATCACTATTTTTACACACGCTCCCCTTAGAACGGGAAACTGGTCCCATCATCCCCATTCGGACCCGCTACACCAAACGGATACGGAGCCGCCAACCAGGTTCCCGACCGGGTGGGTATCCCCCTTGTTTTCGACCTGATTTCGGGGCCCCCAACATATTTGGCGCTAGAAGGAGGGCCTGAACTATGAATGGCACCTAAAGCAATATCTAAAAACCATTCTGAGAGTAATACACCCTCACCAACTCCCTCGACTTCTCCTACACGGTTAAATCCGGAATCTGAAGTCGCTCGAGTATCTACCACTGCTACATATTCGAATATATCAGACCAATCTATTATTGAACCCCCTGAAATTCAAACTTTGATTCGTAAACTCCAGGGATTCTCCATTTTTAACCAGAAGTCTGATAGATCTAAAAGCAGCGTGACTTCGCAGTACAACCCTGCTCATCCCCTTACCAGATTAAAGAGTGAAAAATTTGGCATACAGCCAAGTGAACTCCCTCTTCCTACCAGAAAAAGAGCAAGGAAAACACCTCAAGAGTCTGACAGTAAGACTCTTTCATCCACTTCGTCCATATCAACTCCCTCACCGCGAAGTCAACCACCCACTTTTCCATTCCAACTCACTTACCCATCTTCCACGAATCTTCCTCTTCAAACATCAAAGATCCTGATTTCTTCACCTTCTCAGTATCAAGGGTCGGTTTCTGCACTTCCATTAGCTAGCAACTCCGTGATGGCCCAGTCTCCATGGAACAATCCTGGGGCGGTGTTAATGCCACCTCCCTTGAGTCCTATACCGGCCCATCCAGAGAAATGGCTACCTAAATTTAACCCAGAAGCAGGAATGCTAGCCGAAGAACATATCAATAATTTCATGCTTTCGGTCAACCTCAACGGAGTTACTAACGAAGACGCTGTTGTCCGGCTCTTCCCTTATACCATGCAAGGAACAGCCGGGTCATGGTACTTCTCGTTACCTTCCGGATCCATCACAAGCTGGGACATCTTCCAAAGTCAGTTCCTCACTATGTTTGGTGATGACCGATCCACGGCAACATTGATTAACGACCTATCTAATCTTAAGGCTGAGGCTAGAGAACCTATCAGAGATTTTAACTTACGGTTCAACAAAATCCTCAACAAAATCCCCGCTGCCTCACAACCCAGCGAGGAAGTAAGATGTGAATGGTACATCACGGCTTTACCTCCAAACTTGGCTATCTTCATAGATAGCACGAATAAAACCACATTAGTTGACAATTTGACAGCAGCGTTAACAGTGGAAAAACATGTAGTAGCCCTAGAAAAGAGATCCGCTTTAGAAGAACGCAAGTCAAAGAAGATCTCTTTCAAAGAAGATACCAAGAAGAAGCAAACGAAAGATCCTTTCGATTTGGAAGGATTACAAAAAGTTTTGAAAGCCATGTCCAATGAGATGGTCGATATCAAGAAGCAAGTAGCAGAGACTTCTTCGAAAAATCCCTTTAGGACTTTTAAAAGAAATCCTCCCATCGAGGTAAAACCACCCAGTATTGTCTCAAACGTTGAGTCTGAAGAAGATGAAGAAGAAGAGAATACCACTGAAGGGCAGACCGACGAGGAAGAAGTTGTAGAACTTCAAGGAATGTGGGACTTCATCCTCCCACAGGAAGAGGATCAAGAAGCACTCCCTGTTAGCACGAGAAGCAAAAATCAGCTTGATCCTCCCCAAACTACCCCAAAACAAAAGGGCGCAAGCCCTGTAACAAAAGACAGGGTCGTAAACAAAAAGACAACTGCTAAAGCGACCCAGCTTAGCCCAGTCCAATCTGAACAGACGCCTCCATCAAGAACACTAATAGTGTCGGATGAAATGGACTATAACATCATTGATGACATGAAGAAGACTAGGGCTAATATCACTCTGTACGAATTGAGTAAACTGAAACACCAGCAGAAAATCATGATGAAAGAATTACATGCTGTACCTACTACATCTTTACCTACAACTGTAGCTTCCCACAATTTGGGAAGACCTCCAATCAATACGATTAATAAAATTGATCACAATGACATCGCCTTGATTGGAGGTAGATCAAGATCTCATACTCCTCCTTTTCTCCTCACATATGAAATCTTCAACAAAAACGTGCACAATTGCTTGGTCGATTCTGGTGCTTCGACGAATATCTTGCCAAGGTCAATATGTGCCAAATTGAATGTGCAACCTCAAAAGTCTGCGGTACGAATAGTTAAACTTGATCGATCCCAAGTCGAAGTGATTGGTGAACTAAATCAGGTGACCATAAGATTGTCGTCCAACCCAAAAGTGTGTCAGGTTATCGACATTCTGGTAGCTGATATCCCTGAGTTTTATGGCTTAATTCTCAGCAGGGATTGGTCGGAGAAACTCCACGGATATTTTTCAACTGACTGGTCGCACATGTGGTTACCATACAATGGTAAACAAAATCAGATAAAAGTTGAACGAGAATTGCACCAAAAATACATAGTGACGGAGCTAGAAGGAGAAAATGAAGCCATCACATACAATAGCAGCATTGTAGGCAATTACGCAACATATTCTTTCTTAGGCAATTTCAGTGCTCATATTTCACCATACTTAGAGAATTCAGTTTTATCCCAAGTTGAAAATTTCTCCCAAACTGATGACTCGAAATGTTTTAGTTTTTTAGATAATTCTGTAAATACGTCTTTATTTTGGAAATTATATTTTGACGGATCTAAATCCAACGAGGGAGCAGGAGCAGGATGCGTTCTGATCAACCCCGACGGGAACAAGATCATGCTCACTTGCAGACTTGAGTTCGATTGCACGAACAACACAGCGGAGTATGAAGCCTTGGTTCAAGGCCTATACAAAGCAATCGGATTGAATGTTAAGTATCTTCAAGTCTTTGGAGATTCTGAGATCGTCGTAAAACAGGTACGTAACACCATACATTGCCTGTCTAGTCATTTAAAGCATTATCAATCGTTAGTGCAAGATCTCACTGCACATTTTATAGCATTTAACATCTCGTCAATTCCAAGAATTCAAAACGCAAGCGCAGACCTGTTAGCTAACGTAGCCTCTAGACTTATCCCTTCCGAAGAGTTTAGTCCTGATAGGTTTTCCATAGAATTAATTTTTAAGCCTTCCATTCCTGACAATATCACCAACTGGAGAGTGTTTAACGACGACCCAGACATCGTAAGTTTCCTCACCTCTGAAGGATCCTACACAAACCAGATAATTGACGAAGACTGTCACGATCACCAAATACAACAAAGTAGCACTGACAATGCTATACCCAAATCGGTGGTCAAATTAGAAGACTTATATGACCTGAAAAGTCGGTTCAAAAGGTCAGCCAATGCCAAGCTGTACAGTTCAACTCTGAACTACGAATCAGTCAACCTGGGAACCGACGAAAAACCGCAAAACGTTAATCTAGGTCAGGGTCTAACCCCTGAAGAAAAGTCAGCATATATTCGCCTTCTGAAGCAGTACAAAAGCGTCTTTGCCTGGAACTACGATGAGCTGAAAACATACAACACTTCCATCATTCAGCACACTATCCCTATGATTGACAACGAAAAGCCCGTCCAGCAGAAGCTCAGGAAAATGCACCCTAACCTGGAAAATCAGATAAAGACCGAGCTTAATAAGTTGTTGAGAGCTAAAATAATTTTCCCCGTTAGGTATTCCAAATGGGTATCCAATATGGTGCCCGTTAGGAAGAAAAACAGAGACATTAGAATATGTATTGATTTCCGAAATCTCAACAAAGCCTGTCAGAAAGATAATTTTCCCCTCCCACCTATGGATCAAATTCTACAGGCAGTAGTAGGCTTAGAATTAATGTCATTCCTGGATGGATTTTTAGGATATAATCAAGTACTGGTCCATCCTGACAATCAGTTAAAGACTACGTTCCGAACCAAGTGGGGCACTTATGCATATCCAAAGATGCCATTTGGTCTGATCAATGCCGGAGCTACCTTCTAGAGAGCCATGGACATCGCGTTTAAAGGATTAGTCAATAAGTCAGTAGTGATTTACCTGGATGATATAACAGTGTACTCCAGAAAACGGAACAACCATCTCAGAGATTTGAAGCAGATCTTTCAAAGATGCTTGAGGTATAGGATTTCGCTCAATCCAAAGAAGTCTTTCTTTGCATTAAGAGAAGGGAAATTGCTCGGATTCATAGTGTCGAAATCTGGTATCCACATAGAACCTGATAGAATCAAGGAGATTTCCGAGATATCCATACCTCATAACAAGAAAGCCATGCAATCCTTCCTTGGGCAGATCAATTTTGTCAAAAGATTTGTCCCGGATTTTTCACGTATTATTTCACCCTTACAAAATATGATAAAAAAGAATTCAACTTTTAAATGGGGTCTAGACGAGCACGAAGCATTTAACCTGATTAAGCAAGCCATTATCAACGCTCCATCTTTGGCTACCCCAAATTTTTCAGAGTCTTTCACCTTATACACGTTTGCCTTAGAAAAATCCTATGCTGGGATTTTAACTCAGGCAGATCAAGAAAAGGTAGAAGCCCCAATCGCTTTCTTTAGCTCGAACCTACAAGGTGTTGAACTGAATTATTCTAACGTTGAGAAACAGGCATATGCCGTTTTTAAAGCAATCAAATATTTCAGACCTTTCTTGCTAAAAGCCCATACCAAAGTCATAGTACCATTTCCGGCGGTAAGAAACCTCCTGATACAAAAGGATGTGGGCGAGAAGAGAGCAAATTGGATTACTGCCTTACAGGAATACGACCTTGAGATCAAACCGGCACACATCGTAAGAGGCCAAGGCTTCTGCAAGATGTTAGCTGGAGCATCACAGATCCCTGAGAACTCATCTGAAGAGGTACACGCGTATGAGGTAAGCCTAAACGACACAGCATCGTTATATTCTGACATCATTTATTTTCTTAAGAACGGGTATGCTCCTTTACGTCTGGATCATATCAAGAAAAGAGCTCTGAGATTAAAATCTAAACAATACCAGCTCATAAATGATGTCCTGTTTAAAAAGAATTACGATTCTGTACTTCTTAGGTGTCTTGAGAAAACTGAAGCCGAAAAGGTTTTGCAGGAGCTTCATGATGGACCAGCAGGTGGACACTATGCCGGAGATGCGACTGCACACAAAATCTTGCGTGGAGGATATTATTGGCCCACGTTGTTCAAAGACTCATATAACCACGTAAGGAAATGCCAAGTCTGCCAGACCGCTGTAGGAAAACAAAGGAAAGCATCCATGCCACTACAACCGGTCAGCATCGACCAACCATTTAGTCAATGGGGCTTGGACATAATAGGTGAGATCGTTCCTCACTCTTCTAAGCAGCATAAGTATATCCTTACGGCAACTGATTATTTTACCAAATGGGTAGAAGCATTTCCTCTCAAGACAGTCCATTCTGAAAATATTATTGAATTCATAGACCAATTTATCATAACTAGCTTTGGATTGCCGACGGCCTTAATGTTTGATAACGCTTCATATTTTTCTGGAAATGCTATGACTGAGTTTGCGCTTAAAAGAGGGTTCAAACTGAAATATTCTGCCAACTACTATCCGCAAGGTAATGGATTGGCTGAATCAACAAACAAAAACCTAATCAGAATTATCAAAAGAACAATCGACCAAAACCAAAAGAATTGGCACAAAGCGCTGGTAAATGCTATATGGGCTGATAGAATTACAAAGAAAGCTTCGATCGGCACTTCTCCCTTTAATTTAGTTTACGGGAGAGAAGTGGTTCTTCCGACCCACTTAGTCATTCCCTCTTTGTCTTTAGTACAGTACATCGATGAAGTACCTACTTCTTCATTACAATTAAGACAAATGGAAATAATCAAACTAGAAGAACAAAGAGAGCAAGCTAGAAAAACCCATGCACATCACCAAGCACTTATAAAATCTTCTTTTGACTCAATCATCATAACCAGAAAAAACTTTCAGATGGGTGATTTAGTTCTGAAATGGGATAAGGTGCATGAAGAAAAGGGCAAACATACGAAATTCCAGAAGCTGTGGCTTGGCCCTTTTCAGATTGTAGAAGTCATAGGCCCGTCCACATTTATGTTGCAGGATTTGGCAGGAAGGAGAGATTCCTTACCTGTCAATGGAATGATTCTCAAATTATATTTTCCATAGAAGAGAAATTCTTCTAAATTTTGTAGGATAGATTTAATTTTTATATTTAACTTTGTTCTTCTCTTTTTTATAGATAAATCCGTTGTAGATGATCATGTAAAAAGGATTCATGAAAAGAGCTCACTAATTCTCTATCAGATTTTGATTTCGCTTGTACAAGTAGCAAAAATTTTAAAAAATCTGAATTTTATTATCAACAAATAGAGTTAACTTCACTTTGATTACGATATTAGCTTCAACCCCGAAGAACTTTGACAAAGGCAACCTTTGGTGAAAAAATTGTTTTGTATCAAGACTATGAAAGGTATCACCAATAATAAAATAAATACTCTCTGCAAGCTGTTGTTTTCGAAAAACTCTATTATTGTCGTCCAGAGCTTTCTTAAGGAAAAACGATGACTTCCTCCTGGCTAAAAGGGAATCACAACACCCAGAGAAATAATCCAAGCAAAACACTATATCTCAAAGAATAAGAGGTCTCATCACGAGCCGGCTTATCATGATCACAGATGTTATAACTTGCTGACTTTGCCAAAACTGTCTATCAAAACAGGGCAACGACTTAAGATTGTTGCAATCAAAAGACAAGAGGTCTCATCGCAAGCAGGCTTGTTCAACAAAAGTGTAAATCAAGTGAATGACTGTGTCATAATTTGGCCACCAAACCAAGACATTGTTCTTTAGAGAATTAAAAAAGGAAAAATGTGTCAAAAAGGATTTTTCTCTGGAATGTTGCGAGTAACCTCAAGCAGGAAAAAGGATCGTTGCTGGATAACATGGTAACCCTGTGGAGGCTATGGACGCTTGCGGGCAGCAGAGGCTCTACCTATGACAAACGAGTATGCTTCTAAGCCAGTATGCGGAGAAGACCTTATTTTATCTTTAATCACGACCTAGTAATGTCTGGTATCAAAACAGAAAAAATTCTGAGGAAGCAAGCAGTCAGGATTAAAAAGGTTGAGACAAAGTATCGCTGACAAGGTGAGGAGTAACCTACTCTATCTGTTTATAACAGAATTTAAACATATAAAATTTTTGCTGTTTCGGAAGTGAACTGTCAATAGAAACACAGAGATAACTGGTTCTTCACAGTGAATCGCCATTGTTGTGGTCACCAACAACCCCCCTCTTTGTTTGATATTAGTAATAACATCAAGCAAAGGGGGACCCTTAGCCAAAAAATCCAAAAAAAGTATTTTTGTTTGTTTTTAAGAAATCTTTTTGCATCAGCTCCCAAAAAGGCTATATATATCGCATCACAATAGAGAAGGAGCGCTTGCTCAAAAAAGCACAAGTGAACTAAAAAGGAGCGACGCCAGAACCCATCGCATCGCGTGCGTTAAAAGCATTCGAAAAGGGTGAACCTAAAGAAAGCGCCGATGGCTGATATGCGACGTCGCACATCGCAACATCGCATGAGGCAGCACGAAGTGACAAGGGGAAAACCTTGCGATGTTGCGATATTGCGATCTGCGATCTGCGATCTGCAACCAAGCAAAACTGCGATTTGCGATATTTGCGATCTGCGACAACACGTAGTAACGTCGCAGCCATCAGTACTGCGATACCAATCGCAGGAAGAACTCATCGCAAGGGTCCTCCGACATATACGGCAGATCAAAAAAATTTAAACGCACACCTTAAGGGAAATTAATGATCACATGCTTGAGTATCCAGAAATGATTGCATTACAATTATCGAAGAGTCAAGTCGTGATAAATGTCATTAATTCCGCATTCATTAAAGTTCAATGCTTTCATATCAATCGTCTCGTCATTTCCTTTCTTTTTGCGTAAACTGCAAGATATACAACTGATATAAGTCTATATGCAGGAAACATCTAAAGAAAAGGAAAGAGCGCCAGTAAGACAACAGAGAGAAGATGCCTACACAATCGGATGCCACATGCAGCAGAACCGTGGATTCCAGAGTATCCCTCGACAACACTGATGAGAATAGACTATCCAAGACTCAGAGTCAAAGGCGCACAAAAGCAACGTGTTCACAAAAGATCCGGTGGCCCAGACTTGGTAAAGCAGAGAAAGAAGCGCAAGAGAAGAAAGACGCTCCAGAAAATCCTGGAACAAAGAACGGAAACAATTCCAGAAACAGGGGGTTGTCCATACAGCGTGACTTCTAACTCATTGGGTCATTCTCATGACTGGAAACTAGAATAGCAACAGCAAAATCAGTTCGGAAAGAAACTAGGTTATACTAAGCGTGCGCACAGCGAATACACCCAGCCAGAGAAAGGTTTTCGAAAATATCTTCTGATCTAACAGGAAGAGGTGCCAGCGCTTGTTGTTTCTAATTTTCAAGCTCGAACAAAAGAACAAAACAACCAGCCGACTCTTTCAAGGCGAACAGCATATTAATTACAGCACTAAGGAGCAGATACAGAAACGGTTAGAAATTAGATTTAAGTTTTAGAAATAAATTTGTTTTTAGTAACAGGGTGGTCATTTGAAGCCGTTCCCTGAATTTGTGTAAAGTAAAATTAGTCGGTTAACTAGTATTTAACCCTTCTCGTTGCATTGGAGAAGGGTCCGAAATTTTGTCAAAAAACTTGTCCTCAGAACATGCACTTTTGCACCCTCGGAGGGGGTTTTTGATGAATGGACGGATCAAGATTTATTTATGTTTGCATTTTAATACCTGCTACTGATGTTGCACTTCTGTACTCTTAGTAGGCATTAGAAGCAAGTAGAAATAGATCATTATTGCTTAGAGTCTGTAAGTTTAAATCAGTCATAAATGGTACTTTTATCTCTTGACTAGTTTCTGCTTGCATTCTTAGAGTAATATACAGCTGATGTTATTTATATGTTAATGTATGAATGAGTGGACTACCATTTGGCACTTTTGTACGGTGGAGTCATTAATTTATGCTTAATATATGAATAGCTGATTATGCAATATGTTGTTCACAATCGTCTTGCTTAACTTTTTACGCAAGAAGGTTCATTTTTATTGATTTATATTCTCATAATAGCTGAATAATCTTTATTACCAGTTATTCTGTGAAATCTTTCTAGATTGCATAATGGAAAAATTCTGCCCCGGGTTACTGTACATTAGATGTATTGTTTTTGTTAGATCAAAGTAGTATAAAATCATTCTAGAATTTAGAATTAGATTAGTTAAAGAATAGTTAGAGATTTTCTATTATCATTCCCTACATACACATACATCACTATTTTTACACACGCTCCCCTTAGAACGGGAAACTGGTCCCGTCATCCCCAGTCGGACCCGCTACACCAAACGGATACGGAGCTGCCAACCAGGTTCCCGACCGGGTGGGTATCCCCCTTGTTGTCGACCCGATTTCGGGGCCCCCAACAGGGGGCAACCTCCAATAGAGCAGAGCTCGATTACAAAATAAGACACGATACTCCTCGCAGGGAGTCTCTATCCTTTATATATGACTCATACATGCAATACCATGGGCCAATACCGTGGGTTTTATTAATACCATCTATCTAATACTACTGCCCATTTGCAAATAACTGTGGTCCCGTCATTAATTGCAGGTTAACCACTTACAATATTAATATGGCTTTATTGACTCTTGACTATGACGTGATCCCATGACATAAATAAGGGGGTTAGGGTGGGACCCTAACAATGTTTATGTTTAGGTATGAGCCAAGAAAAGCACATTTTAATGGAACTTGATGTGCTAAATTAGCACCCTGATTCTGTGGTCCTTTCCAAATTTTGATTTGAATCAGACTAGTTTTTTACGAGCTTGCCTTACCCACCCATATTTGTATGCAAAATGTCTTTCACATTTCTGTACTTATGAAATACATATATGATGCCAACCACATAATGAATTGGCAAGACATTCAAGTAAAATATACAATAATTTTTTTTTTTACAGTTAGGAATTAATAAAGAGGTTGGCTCATGATTTAAATTATTTTTTTGTTCTATATAGGTTGAAACGAAATGTGAGTTCTTGGTCGTACCCTTGGTTATACTTGATCAGAGAGAAGTAATGTTGTGGAAATGAGTTATCATCGAGGTTAAAGTCCAATGGGAGCACTATGGGCCGGAGGAGGCTACCTAAGAAGATGAGTAGGTTATGAAAGAAACCTTTCCGGATCTATATTTAGAAGAAAAACATCAGGACGATGTAACATCTTGGGGGGGGGGGGGAGATGTTATATCCCAAGATAATGTAAATATTTAATTCACTGCAAACCAAACAAATTGTTTATTATTTTTTGTTACAAAACTATTTCTTGAATTTAATTATGCAAAAGTGAAAGAGGAGTTATAAATATTGTATTTACTTGTTAAAGTAGTTAGGAGTGACAATTATCTATGCCTAACTAATTTCTTGAGGATTTATTAAAGAAATATCAAGAGGATAGGGGTATCTGAGATCACAAAGGAAAAGGGAGCAAGAAAGTAAAGAAAATGAACAAAATTTGTGCTGAGATGTGAGACAATGTTCTGTAGCTATGTCTAGTATGGACTAGATAGATATGAGATATTGCGTTCTCATAATAAAAAGGAATAATTTTCTTGTATCCAAGAACAAATGGGGAGGAAACTACCAGACATAGTAGTCTCAAGGTTGGGAGGAAAAATATCAAGAAACAAGATTTAGTTGCAGACTAAACCTCGAAAATAGTGTGAACGAGATAAGTGAAAATTCTTATATTAAATAATTAAGATTCTATTATGTATCTTTATAGAAATTTATGCATGACAATTTCTAAGAGATAGTAGGATGGATTGGTTGACCTAGGGAAGTCGTGATAGTCCATAAGTAATTTTCATGTGCCTAGCTAAGAAGTAGATTACCTTTTGTACCGAGTAAAATGTATAGTCAAATTCGATGGACATTGACACAAGACAACTCATAGGGTTTAGTTGAGATTACATTACGACAATAAAACCAAACTTTAGGAAGAAAAAGATGATCAGGCTGCTACACAGATTTACATATTCTTCCAAAAATTGGAATATCATAATCTTTTACTAAGAAAGATCAAAACCTGGACATGAGAGACAGAACAAAAGAACATATATGTATATATATGATGAAACAACATTAGTATTATGGATAAGAAAAGAAATAAGTAGAATGAGCTAAATGATAAATTATAGACTCCGACATGTAAACCAAGAGATTCCATCTTGTTATCGTTGCAGTTAGCGAAATTAATTTACCATCTCTACTTGTAACATAGACAAGGAAATATAATATTAACTCTTACAAAAATGATGAAGAACTACTGAAAACATGTCATTCTAATAATATGCTTAAATGATAAATCAATCAATAGTATATAATGAACTATAGATCACTCAAATAGCATTACAAATCTCTCCAACCTATAACCGTGAATGGTGGCTAAATGAGACAGACTGGGGTATTGAACTGTGACACCCTTTGTAAACATACAAAAATACATTTTGCCCCTTTTAAGGCTTGTTTTGAAAATAAATGTGGTTACTTAATCTGATAAGTTAACAGTCGTTGATGAAACCCCCTTACAAATACAAAAAATGCCTATAGCCAATGTTCAAAATAATTATAGTTAAGTAAATTAATGTCATAGTAGAGCACAAATGAAGGCTCCTTCTCGAGCCAAAACCTTCAACCAAGTAAGAACATTAACATGAAAACTTTAGGGAAGCACATGTACTCGCTAGTAATTTTATCACACTCACAGGGCCAAGTAGGAGATTCCTCCAACAACTCGTAGAAGATGTTAACACATAGAAAACCCTCCAATCCAACTGGGAGGAGTGCAAAGGAGTAAAAGTTGAAACACAAAAACAATAACCATGAAAATGCTTGAGACCTAACACAATAGGCAAAATAACTTCGAAAGTACATGATTTAAGGCATTGGTGCAAACTCTTCTCACTGCAGAGTGTCGAGCCATAGGCTAATATGCCTGCAAGGGAAGCTGGAGACAATTACAAGTCATAGTATGGAAACAATGAACAAGTTTAGAGTACAAAAAACACCCAACATCGAGTGAAAGACCTGTGAGCACCTGAGCATGGAGAAAACCCCTTTGAGCATGTTGTTCCCATCTCCAGAAAAGGAAACAGGGAATTAACAATGACATTACTTTTGACACATAGAACCCCATGGTTCTCCTCAACTGTTCAATCCCAACAATAAACCGAGGCCATTTATATGGAGTCGGTCCTGAGGTCAATGACAAAGGTGTACAACAAGGAAGACTCTAGGGAGAAGATGCCTCCACCTAGGTTGATACAACAGGGAGAGAATTAATGTAGCATTAGAGGCTGAGTGGTGAAAATTAATTTTAGTTTAGAAAATTAGACAGTAATAAAGTGCATGCTTAAATACCGTGGAGTGATGGTATAGTTAGTCATGTGTTGAAGGGACAAATGTCTCAGTTAGAAATCCCACCTTAATTATAACCTTGTAAACTATAGTCATGAAAATCATGCAAGGGCCATGGTATGTAATGTTTTAAACCTATGACATAACAGATAGATTTCATAATAACCTGAATTACTTAGGTAAATACTTTTGAGCTCTCATAAATTCTTAAATAGAAATAGTTCTATGTTTAAATTACAATAATATTATTACGAATTTTATTTATGCATATTTTAACTTGTGGATGTGTGACAACAAAAGATAGGGAAGGTTTCCACCTCTAGAAATTTGATCCCTCTCAAAGCATTTCTAAATCTCTAACTGGAAAACCTATTTTAGAGTGGAGCACTTGAAGAAAGGTTTGCACCTCTAGAAATTGATCCCTCTCAAAGATTTTCTAAATCTCTAAGGGGAAAACCTATCTTCTAAGTCCAAAACTTGAAGAAAGATTTGCACCTCTAGAAAGTGATCAGTGTGAGAGCTTGATAGATCCAAAGTTATGGATCTAGAGTAGTTTAATTATTAATTATACTTTTTTAGTTTCATTTCTATTTTTATATAATTTTAAAAGTTAAAATGTTTTAATTTTATTTTTCATTTGTAATTAATTTGAGGGGGTCAAAATGTTTACATAACAAAATATAACTGGACATTACAACAACTCTTCCATATTGGGATGGAGACAATCTCACCTTTGTCTAGAGGATGAACCATAGTAGATGGTTCTAAACTTTAATCAAATCTTCACGATGTGATTAATCCCAAAGACAATCTCATTCGAAAATATTTATAAAAATATTTATATTTTGAAACGAGAGATGGATTTGTTCCATGTGGTATTGATGAGCCATGGTATTGGCCCATAGTATAGTGGGATGGAGATAATATTTCCTTTTCCTGGAGGATGAACCACATTAGATTTTTCTAATCTTTGACCAAATCTTCATGATGTGATTAATACCGAAGACAATCTCATTAAAAAATATTTATAAAATATTTTTATTTTCAAATGAGAGATGGATTTTGGCTATGTTGTATTGATGATCCATGGTATTGGCCCATGGTATATTGGGATGGAGACAATCTCACCTTTTTCCGGAGGATGAACCTTATTAGATGGTTGTAAACTTTGACAGAATCTTCATGATGTGGTTAATTTCAAAGACAATCTCATTAAAAATTATTTATAAACTATTTTTATTTTCAAATGAGAGATGGATTTTGGCCATGTGGTATTGATGAGCCATGGTATTGGCCCATGGTATGTTATGGTTAAAAATATCCATGGTAAAGTGGGGTGAGTATCCATGTTTAAAAGTGTTATTAATTGTAAGTGCTATTTTGATTGTGAAATGAGGGATAGTTTTTGGGCATGTGGTGTTGATGAGCCATAGTATTCGTGCATGGTGTAGTATGGTTTATAATATCCATGGTAAACTAATGGTGAATATCAATGGTTAAAAATCTTTTTATATTGTAAATATTAAGTTTTTTGTTTTTATTAGTGAAATTTAAATATGGTTAAATATGGTTACAAAATTATTATTTTAATATTTATGGTGAAGTAGATCTTGGTTTTTAGCTAATTTTTATATTTTATATATTTTTATCTCATAGATGTGTAGATATATCTCAAAATTAATTATAATATTTATTCATTTAAATTTAATAAAAAAATGTTATAAAATTAAATTCAAATAAAATATTCATAAAATATTTATAAATGTGAATTGAGAGATGGTTTTTTGGGATGTAGTATTGATGAGCCATGGTATTGTAATAAATTCTATTTACAAGCTAATAATATCTATGGAAAAGTGGACCTGAATATCCATGGTTAAACAAATTGTTATATTGTAAGTTTATTTGCTTATTAATTAAATTTAGATATGGTTACATAATCATTTTACTATTTTATCATGTAACAAGGATCTTAACTTATTGCTTATACTTATATATTTTAATTTAATATGTATGCTATGATTTTTTTAATCTAAAAACTTATTGGTAACTTTATTAATAAAAATAAGTGTACAATGTAACAAATTTGAATTTTATTACTTTTAACTTTTTAAAATAACTACAACATTTCCCTTGGGCTCTATATTAATTTTAATCAACATGTAAATGTTTAACAATTTACTTATTATAAATTGGACATATTCCACATATTAAGTTTACAAACTTTCTTACATTACATCTATGCATTACCCCTATACTAGCATTGTCACACACCCCGGGATTAGTTTATTTTTTATATTTACATTACCATAAGTTGGCATTAATCCCCTGTACGAAGAATACCTTACAATTTAACTCTCCGATCCTATGGTCCACCGGATATGATTTGGTTAACACTTCTTCACCTTTTCCGTTGCCGGAATTAACTATCTGTCACAGGCACTGTACAGAGGGTGCACTGCTGGCGATGCCAACGTTTAACACCCGGCCATGGCATTTAATTACGCCGGCTTGTTCACGTGAAGGGGTGAGGTCCAGGGTGTACTGGGGTTCGCGCCTTTGGTTTTCACCGCCTTACTCGACGGTCAGGATGTTTTGATGTCTATCCAAGGGTTGCGCTGCCTCTGGCGTTACCACCACAGATTAACCCTATGACACTAGTCTCTATTCAGTCTTCTCGAGATTTCCGCAAGGCTTGGCGACCCTGCTTCAATCCGCTCCGCCTCATTGCTGCCAGAGGACCGACTTGAGTTCCTCAGACCGCCGAGCGACCATCCAGAGGCATCATATGCACTTTTTCGATGATTTCCTGGTAAAGTTACATCTGCTATCCTTATATATTTTGAGTTCTATCACTCCCGGCTTCTATTTCTGTTTAGAGATTTTTCCTGGGTTTGTTTTGGACTAATGGACACCATGCTTGTTTGTTTTTCATGGGGCGCGGTGCTGCCCAGCCTTCCGAGCTTGCTACTGGAAGAGAAAGGTCTCCTTCCAATTTTCTGACTTATCCGACTTCCTTACAGGTGCGTTCTTTTTCAATCACTCTTAGAGTAGTTGTTCAGTGTTAGTGGTTTCATTTTATGTCTGGTAGCAGAGGGGTTTCTCTCCCTCGTACCCTGGACGCAACCCAACGATCCACAACCTTACCCCCTTCCCATTGTTGGTCGCAGATGGCGACAGGAGGTTCACACCTGATCTGCTTTACGCCTCTTCTGATTGCAAACGTATGGGTTCCAGGTGGAGCCCAATCAAACCAAGTTTCAAGATTGAGAAATGTTAAATCGATGAAGGCCTGTTTTCGGCTATTCTGAGTAGTTGTAAATTTGACCTTATTATTCAAGAATATGTATGGGTATAGCTTGATGCACATTCTCATTGGTTTACATTGTCTAAACACAATCTTTTTACTTACTTCTTATGATAACAGGATGTTTGTAGCCTTGCGGCTTTTGCTAATTTTTGTATTAGAGTTCTGTCTCTATTCCTATGAATGAAACGTTAGCAATGATGGTTGCGTGCTTTCGGGTAATAACGACCCAGATTTTATGTATCTTCTTTAACAGTTACTCGTCGTCTGTTAATCTGGTTTGCAAACTCTTTTATAATGACATAAGACTATGGATATTTCGTTGGCAAAACCCTCCTTACTTTTTTGGTAAAGAAGATTTGTTGGGAAATTCGCATGATTTTATTGATAGCAGTTCCAGGCATGAATATGACTTTATGCATTACTATGTATATGTGTTGCGGCTTTTAATCCCGCTCACAAGGGGTAGCCAAGGGTTGATTTTACCTTACAAAAACAATTTTGTTCAGAATCTAATATCTCTACCAAATATCCCGATTTACAGCTATGTTTTCTTTTTTTTTTCAAGATTGTGGATTGCAGAAAGATGTTACTTCACTTATGTTACTTGTTAAATGCTTAATGTCTACTTTGGTTACAGTATTATCGGAAGATGTTTTTGTACCACGGTAAACTATCCGACTCGAAGGGTTTATTTTTAATTACAGTTTTCCAATTTATCTCTATCCTTTTTGGTATGCTGCTATAGCCTGTCTTATTCCTTCTTTTACCTTACTCGCAATCAAAGCTCATTTACATTCTCAGGAATTTAACCATTGTTTTCCCCATACTATGTTTAATCCTATTGTTATTCCATTCCGCTGCATTATATATATATTTTTTTTATTCTGGCAAGGGTTTCTCCTAGGGTAGAATGCCCAGGGAGTAGGTTACAAGTAACCCTTAATACTTCCTAGTTTTACAGTTTTGTCCCCGTCCGATTATAGTGAGACAAAAGCTTTTGCGGCTAAGAGATATTCACTGCTCAGTGAATTTGTGTGGTTAATCCTCAGAACCTAATCTCTGCGCTTGAATTCCCTCGCTCAAGGTATTCCCACCCCACACAGGTTTTCTTTTTCTTTTTGCATTTCACAGAGGCAAAAGAACACAGTCTCTATATTCAGATATCTATTACTCCTCAGTCACTTTCTATGCAGCAATATATAGAGTATTGAGTATATCTCCTACCAAGAAACAAAACAGATAACTTTACAGATGTCCAAGGGATTTTCTACTTACCTGGTCGTTGCCGGGCAGATGAATTCCTCAGTGGATCACCTGCAATTCCTGTTGCTTCTCTGTTTATCCACCCAACCGTGAGACTCGTCCTTCAAGACCAGAGTCTCCCCCCTAGCTTTCTCTTGCCGGATCACTATCCTCAGCAAGATTGCACTCAGTGCTTGACTATCTGGTCCTTACCAGACTTAGTCTTTTCAATCTTTTTCCTCTTTTTCTCTGCCTGTCTCTACAACGCAGATTTTTGCCACTCCCCTTCCCTTTTTCCCTGGAAGCCTTTCCAGTTAGGGAAGGTAGTTGAGTGCAGTTTCAACAACTGATTTTCTTTTCCAACTCCCTCTCAGAAGTTGCAAGCATTTCAAGAAGTATTTCTTTCTTAATATATTTTTAATACACATATAAATAAAAAGAAATACTATTAAAGTTTTAAAACAGTCTTCGAATGTTATATTTAATTATGTCTTTTACCACAGTAAAATTCAAATATCTACATTCTCCGGGGTCATCACATCTCCCCCTCCTGAGATTGGACATCGTCCCGATGTCTGATGTTCACAAACAACCCCGGATAAGCTTCCTTTATGAGCTCTTCATCTTCGCAAGTGGCCTCATCAGGCCCATAGTGCTGCCACTGCACTTTAACATGAGTAATAGCACGCTTCCACAGCTGTACTTCTCTCCGATTGAGGATGCTCAGCGGCTCGACCAGGACCTCTCCTTCTGGTTCGACCTGCAATCAGCAATAGTACCAGTCATTTTCCTTCAAAAATAAATTTTTAATTAGATCAACCGGAATCAGTCCTTACCCGTATGTCCTGCCATTTGATCACATGTTTAGGGTCGTAAATGTATTTTTTAAGTATAGAAACATGGAAGACATTGTGGATTCTAATGTGGCTTGGCAGGGCGAGCTGGTAAGCTACCAGCCCAACTCTTGCCAAGACCTGGAAAGGTCCAAAATAACGGGGTGCAAGCTTGGCACAACTGCTCCATTGCAGGGTACTCTTTCTGGCTTGGATCCTTACGTAAACATGGTCACTAACCTGGTATTCTTTGAACCTTCTTTTCCAATCAGCAAAGCTCTTTTGTCTGTCCTGAGCAGCCTTTAAATTAGTACGTACCCTTTTCACCATGTCCTCCATTTCTTTGAGCATTTCTGGCCCCAATCTTAATTTATCCTCAGCTCCACCCCAACTTGAGGTTGTACGGCATTTCCGCCCATACAAGACCTCAAAGGGGCTCATTTGTATTGATGTGTGATACCCATTATTATATGTGAATTCAACCAAATGTAAATATTCCTCCCACTGTGTTGGTTTCTGCATTACGCATGCTCTTAACATGTCCTCCACCACTTGATTCACTCGTTCTGTTTGACCATCGGTCTGGGGATGATAAGCTGTGCTGAAATTTAGCTCTGTTCCTAGTTCTCTAAACAATGCTCTCCAAAAGGTTGACGTGAATTTTACATCACGGTCAGATATTATTGTCTTCAGAAGTCCATGCAGTTTAAACACATTCTGCATAAAAATGTGGGCAATTTTCACAGCGCTGTAGGTGGATTGCACAGGTATAAAGTGTGCTGCCTTACTCAATTTTTCTACCACTACCATAATAGAATCATTGTTCTCCTTTGTCCGAGGCAGCCCTGTTATGAAATCCATAGATATAGTTTCCCATTTCCATTCCGGAATGGGTAAAGGTTGCAATAACCCCGCTGGGTGTAGATGCTCTGCTTTGATCTGCTGACACTCCAAACACCGCGCTAAATATTCAGCTACATTCTTTTTCATTCCTGGCCAATGGTATTCTTTTCGAAGTGCGGTGAGCATTTTTTGGTACCCTGGATGTCCCGCATAGTGGCTGATGTGAAACTCATCCAAAATCAGATTTTTAAGACTGTTTTTACTAGGTACATACAACCTCTTTTTATAATGCAACATTCCAGCGTCATCTAATTCATATCCCTGGTAATTTTTTTCGCTGGAAAATTGTTGTACCTGTTGTTTTATTTGCTAGTATTCAGCATCTTGATCTACTGCTGTTTTTATCATTTCTTTCAAGGGATTCTTCCATTTACTGGACGAAATTTCATACAAACATTGCACCTTCCGACTTAATGCCTCAGCCACGCGGTTTTCCTTCCCTTTGAGATGCTTAATATCAAAATCAAATCTGCTTAAAAAATTTGCCCAGTGGGCTTGCCTCATATTTAAGGTAGGCTGGCTGAAGTAATTTTTCAGACTGTGATGGTCTGTTAACAACAGAAATTTTCTCCGCATGAGATAATGCCGCCACATTTTCAGTGCGTGTATGACGGCTGCTAATTCTAAATCGTAGGCAGAATATTCCTACTCATGCTCCTTTAGCTTTCTTGATTCATAAGCGATCACTCTTCCTTCTTGCATCAACACACCGCCCACACCCTCCTTACTTGCATCAGTACATTCCACGTAATCCTTATTAGGATCAACTATACTCAAGATGGGTGTTGTGGTGAGCAAATTCTTAAGTTGCTCAAAGATTCGCTAACACTCTGAAGTCCATTTGAATGCCCTTCCTTTTTTCTGTAAGGAAGTGATAGGGTATGCTACCCTTGAAAAACCTTCCACGAATCTTCTATAATAACCGGCTAATCCCATAAAAGACCTGATGTCTGCCACATCCTTTGGTACGGGCCATTCCATTATGGTCCTTATCTTTTCAGGGTCCACTGCAATCCCCTCTTTTGTGATTATATGGCCTAAATACTGTATTTCCTCTTTGAAGAAATCACACTTGCTGAACTTAGCATACAGCTGGTGTTCTCGGAGAGTTTGTAGTACTAACCTGAGATGCTCCTCGTGCTCCTCCTTAGAACGAGAGTATATCAGAATATCATCGATGAATATCAGCACAAATTTATCCAAAAATCGATGAAACACGTTGTTCATTAAACACATAAAGGTGGCGGGTGCATTGGTCAACCCAAAAGGTAGCACTACAAACTCGTAGTGCCCATACCGTGTTCTGAAAGCTGTTTTAGCGATATCTTCCTCCTTAATCCTAATCTGGTGGTAACCTGATCGCAAATCGATCTTAGAGAACATTGTTGCACCCTTCACTTGATCGAAAAGTTCATCGATCCGAGGTAAAGGATATTTATTTTTGATTGTGAGCTTGTTCAGCTGACGATAATCTATACACATTCGAAGAGTTCCGTCTTTTTTCTTGACAAATAACACTGGGGCTCCCCATGGAGATACACTGGGGCGAATATAATTTTTGTCTAGCAGTTCTTGTAGTTGCATTTTTAATTCTGTTAACTCAGGTACGCTCATTCTATAAGGTGCCTGTGATACTGGTGCTGCCCCTCGTGTCAATTCAATGGTAAAGTCTATATCCCTTTTAGGTGGCTGCCCGGGTATCTCTTCTGGAAATACATCCGCAAATTCTTCTATTATAGGGATGTTATCCAGCGTGGTTGTTTTATCCTTTGAATCTGCATAGCCTACATGAATGGCATAAATTTGACATCCTTTTCTGATACATTTAGCTAGCTAGGATGCAGTGATTGGCCAGACCTGCCTTGGTCGCTTAATCCCTTGCATCTCCTGCTTCTCTCCAAAGTCATCTTTGTAATAAATGGTTTTCGTCTTGCAGTTCACTAGTGACCAGTGCTTTTCTAGCCAGTCCATCCCAATCAGAACATCATATGAACCAAGAGGAAGCACATTCAAATCTGCCACTACTGGTTGTCCCGCTATTGTTAAAGGGCAGTTATTAATTTTTGTCAACACTCGTCACTTGGCCCCTGTAGCTAGCTGTACCAGCCATGGATTCTTGAATTTTTCAAGTTGTAGCTTACATTGTTCTACTATCTTTGGGCTAATATAACTTAAAGTAGCTTGTGGGTCAATTAGAACAGCTATAGAAAGATCTGAAATTTTACCTTCAAATTCCACCATGGTCGGCTGCTATTCCGCCTGACGATCATCCAAGGCTGCGTTATTCATTGGCACGCTATGTCCCACATCGTCAATGGTCGATGCCTCATGGATCTAGGATATCTAATTCGTTCCCTTCCGCTGCGGGCAATTTTTGATGTAGTGTGGTCCTCCACAACCCTAGCACTGAACTGGGGGTCTGGTTATTCCTTCGCCCTCCAGCATGACAGACTGTTTGCTCATTCTGGATTCACTAATTGGCTTGGACCTGAATAACCTCTTTGTATAGTTTTGTTTTTCTGCCCCTTTACTAATTCCATTACCTCCACTGCTGCGACTTCCTTTACTGTTCCCAACTATTTTACTACCCCTTTTTTCATTCCATCTTTTATTTGGAGCGTCTCCTTTCTATTTATTCTGTTGGTAGCAGATTCTGGCTTTGCGGATAGCTTCATCCATCGTCCTAGGATATACATGGTTAAACTATAAACAAATCTTTGCACCTTGGCTTTTTCTATTTTAATGTAGGGCACATAGCGAAGCAGGGAGGTGAAACGATTGATAAATGCGTCCATAGTCTGCTGTCCTAACCAAAAATCGTGGAATTCCCTTGCCTTTTCATCATAGAAGTGCTCGGTCAGATATCTTTCTTTGAAGTACTTCTGAAATTTCTCCCACGTTATGGTCCGTTCGCTTATCCCCTTGACGATCTTAACCTCTTCCCACCATAGGGTCGCTTTCCCTTGTAACTGAAAGATGGCCAGTTGTGCCTTCAGGTTGTGGTGATATTCATAGAGCTGAAAATATTTGTTCATGTTAATTAGCCATGCTTCAGCCGCTTCCTCTTGTTCCCCATCAAAGTGTGGGGGTTAAATTTTTCGAAATTCTCCCTGTAGTTCCACCCTTTGACGTTTTGAAGTCTACTGTTCGGATGCATTATCATAGTTGTTCTCCCTCTCTTCTGATTTTTCAGGCTTTGTTTGATAGTTTCGCTCTTCTGTCATCCTCTGTTGTTCCGCGCTGGGATTAGCTAGTGGTGGGTTCTGCCTATCATACAAACTCTTTAAAATTCTTTCTTGCTCCACCGTAAGTCGTGCATTATCCTCTCGTAATCGGGCCATGTCATTTTTCAGTTCCTGGACCATCTCTAATATTGCAAGGTTCGTGCTACGTGTCTCCTCGCCAAGTTGTACCCATAGCTCTGGGTTATCCCTAGGATTTATTGCAGGTTCCTGGCCTGCTATCGATCTGTGCGGAGCACTGCTAGCTCTCTGCATACTTACTGTCACTGCCTAGTGTCTCGCTGTTGTTTTTCTTTGCCTTGGCCTAAAATGAAATCAGGAGAGTAGTTAGCATTATTAGCTGTTTTATTGTACATAATAAATTGTGACTGCAACAGCTAAAAAAATTGTTGTGTTTATTACCACATGTTTAACGTGTTCAGACTTGTCCCAGAGGTCACAGTATGGAAACCTTGGCTCTGATACCAATTTGTCACATACCCCGGGATTAATTTTTTTTTTATATTTACATTACCATAAGTTGGCATTAATCCCCTGTACGAAGAATACCTTACAATTTAACTCTCTGATCCTATGGTCCACCGGATATGATTTGGTTAACACTTCTTCACCTTTTTCGTTGCCAGAACTAACTATCTGTCACAGGTACTGTACAGAGGGTGCACTGCTGGCGATGCCAGCGTTTAACACCCGGCCATGGCATTTAATTACGCCGGCTTGTTCACGTGAAGGGGTGAGGTCCAGGGTGTATTGGGGTTCACGCCTTTGGTTTTCACCACCTTACTCGATGGTCAGGATGTTTTGATGTCTATCCGAGGGTTGCACTGCCTCTCGCGTTACCACCACAGATTAACCCTATGACACTTGTCCCTATTCAGTCTTCTCGGGATTTCCATAAGGCTTGGTGACCCTGCTTCAATCTGCTCCACCTCATTGCTACCAGAGGACCGACTTGAGCTCCTCAGACTGTTGAGCGACCATCCAGAGGCATCATATGCACTTCTTCGATGATTTCCTGGTAAAGTTACATCTGCTATCGTTATATATTTTGATTTCTATCACTACCGGCTTCTATTTCTGTTTAGAGATTTTTCCTCAGTTTGTTTTGGACTAACGGACACCATGCTTGTTTGTTTTTCATGGGGCGTAGTGCTACCCAGCCTTTCGAGCTTGCTACTGGAAGAGAAAGGTTTCCTTCCAATTTTCTGATTTATCCGACTTCCTTACAGGTGCGTTCTTTTTCAATCACACTTAGAGTAGTTGTTCAGTTTTAGTGGTTTCATTTTATGTCCGGTAGCAAAGGGGTTTCTCTCCCTCGTACCTTGGACGCAACCCAACGATCCACAACCTTACCCCCTTCCCATTGTTGGTCATAGATGGCGACAAGAGGTTCACACCTGATTAGCTTTACGCCTCTTCTGATTGCAAACGTATGGGTTCCAGGTGGAGCCCAATCAAACCAAGTTTTAGGATTGAGAAATGTTAAATCGATGAAGGCCTGTTTTCGGCTATTCTGAGTAGTTGTAAATTTGACCTTATTATTCAAGAATATGTATGGGTATAGCTTGATGCACATTCTCGTTGGTTTACATTGTCTAAACACAATCTTTTTACTTACTTCTTATGATAACAGGATGTTTGTAGCCTTGTGGCTTTTGCTAATTTTTGTATTAGAGTTCTGTCTCTATTCCTATGAATGAAACGTTAGCAATGATGGTTGCGTGCTTTCGGGTAATAACGACCCAGATTTTATGTATCTTCTTTAACAGTTACTCGTTGTCCGTTAATCTGGTTTGCACAGTCTTTTATAATGACATAAGACTATGGATATTTGTTTGGCAAAACCCTCCTTACTGTTTTGGTAAAGAAGATTTGTTGGGAAATTCACATGATTTTATTGATAGCAGTTCCAGGCATGAATATGACTTTATGCATTACTATGTATATGTGTTGCGGCTTTTAATCCCGCTCACAACGGGCAGCCAAAGGTTGATTTTACCTTACAAAAACAATTTTGTTCAGAATCTAATATCTCTACCAGATATCTCGATTTACAGCTCTGTTTTTTTTTTTTTTTCGAGATTGTGGATTGCAGAAAGATGTTACTTCACTTCTGTTACTCGTTAAATGCTTAATGTCTACTTTTGTTACAGTATTATTGGAAGATAGTTTTGTACCATGGTAAATTATCCGACTCGAAGGGTTTATTTTTAATTACAGTTTTCCAATTTATCTCTGTCCTTTTTGGTATGCTGCTATAGCCTGTCTTATTCCTTCTTTTACCTTACTCGCAACCAAAACTCATTTACATTCTCAGGAATTTAACCATTGTTTTCCCCATACTATGTTTAATCCTATTGTTATTCCATTCCGCTGCATTATATATATATATATATATATATATTTTTTGTTCTGGCAAGGGTTTCTCCTAGGGTAGAATGCCCAGGGAGCAGGTTACAAGTAACCCTTAATACTTCCTAGTTTTACAGTTTTGTCCCCGTCCGGTTACAGTGAGACTGAAGCTTTTGCGGCTCAGGGATATTCACTGCTCAGTGAATTTGTGTGGTTAATCCTCAGAACCTAATCTCTGCGCTTGAATTCCCTCGCTCAAGGTATTCCCACCCCGCACAGGTTTTCTTTTTCTTTTTGCATTTCACAGAGGCAAAAGAACACAGTCTCTATATTCAGATATCTATTACTCCTCAGTCACTTTCTATGCAGCAATATATAGAGTATTGAGTATATCTCCTACCAAGAAACAAAACAGATAACTTTATAGATGTCCAAGGGATTTTCTACTTACCTGGTCATTGCTGGGCAGATGAATTCCTCAGTGGATCACCTGCAATTCCTGTTGCTTCTCTGTTTATCCCCCCAACTGTGAGACTCGTCCTTCAAGACCAGAGTCTCCCCCCTAGCTTTCTCTTGCCGGATCACTATCCTCAGTAAGATTGCACTCAGTGCTTGACTATCTGGTCCTTACCAGACTTAGTCTTTTCAATCTTTTTCCTCTTTTTCTCTGCCTGTCTCTACATCACATATTTTTGCCACTCCCCTTCCCTTTTTCCCTGGAAGCCTTTCCAGTTAGGGAAGGTATTTGAGTGCAGTTTCAACAACTGATTTTCTTTTCCAACTCCCTCTCAGAAGTCGCCAGCATTTCAAGAAGTATTTCTTTCTTAATATATTTTTAATACACATATAAATAAAAAGAAATACTATTAAAGTTTTAAAACAGTCTTCCAATGTTATACTTAATTCTGTCTTTTACCACAGTAAAATTCAAATATCTACATTCTCCGGGGTCATGACAAGCATGTACAGTCTATCTCCACGCAATAAAATATATATAAAGTATTTTGATTTTGAAATGAATCATGGGTTTGGGGCATGTTGTATTAATAAGTCATAGCATTGGATCATGGTATTGTAAAAAAATGCATTTGCAAGTTAATAATATCCATGGTAAAGTGGGAGTGATTATGCATGATTAAGAATATTTTTGTATATGCAATTTTATTTTAAGAATTATACAATAATTATATTATTTGAAATTTTATATTTTGTTTTCAAATATTTATTTTTTGAAAATATTTTCAAATTTATTGATGAAAGTCTCCTATATTTTATTTTAAATAGTTTATTTTCTTATAAGTTATTTAATGGTACTTTTTTTGTTACTAATATTCAAAATCAACCGTACAACTAGAGGTAAATTCATCATAACTCAACTTACGTAATTAAGAAGTCTCAATTCTAAAATGATATCGTCATTCATACCTCACCCTTTTCCATTAATATTTTTATTTTTAAATTTAACTACATTTGTGAATAAATAAGATTAATTATCTTAATAATTATTAATACATTTATTGATATGTGGTTGGAGATTTCCATATTTATTCATCTTCCTAAAAATTGTCGAAGAAAATATTGTAGAAGATTAAGTCCATCCAACATTTAACAAAGACACTCCACACACTCCACCTATCGCTATTGATCAATAAAACTATCTCCATCACTCACTCGACCATCTTTTTAACTTTCCAACTATTTTTTGTGACATATAGAATGTTGAACCAAAAATTGTACTAACTTAATATTTTAGGCAATTCTCTTACAAAAATTGTTAACTACTTTTATAAATTTTTAATCTCAAAAAATATTATTATAAAATTCCACAGTGAGTTACATTAACCATTTTAGGAAAACATTAATTTAAAAATTTATTACTTAAAAAATGAAAATACAATGGATTACATTAATGTGGCCCAACTATTTTTGGGACACCTCACTACTTGTTAATTTCCATAAGGATGGGAGTGAACATTGAACCTAAATTCTAGAAAAGGAAGGTGCAGAGGTTTAAGTCAATCCAGAATTTAAAGTGAAAGCTTCACACACTCTACCCATTACCAGTGGCAAGAATGTTTTCTCAATCACTCGCTCTACGTATCCACCAAAACATTGAATGGACTTAGTCATGTAGGCAATTCTCTTAAATATTCTTAGCCATTTTTATAAATTTTTAATCTTAACAAATATTATTACAAAATTATATAGTGGATTACATCAACACCTTCAACCATTTTAATAGAACTTTAATTTAAAAATTTATGAAACACTTTTCTTTTGTTCAAGTAACTATTTCAACTAGCCAAACCTTCTTATATTTTCTGTTTTGCACACGACACCTTTCTACCACTTTAGGACTAATGTAACTTAGGCTAGCAACTTGATCAAATAAAACATGAGAAATCATAGATTAGCATGATCATGGTGGTCTGATCTTCCCCCTAATGATCATATAAGGTAACATTAATTCTAGGCGTGCTCCTTGTGATAGCCCCTACCATAGAGGCTTCTTTCATGTTAGACAGTTGCTCAATTCTAGCTTTGTGCGGGCAATTTTTGTAATAATGTGCTTCTCTACATCCCCAACACTAAACTGACGGTTTTGGTGGATGTTCACTAGTAGTTCTGTTATGCCTCAGGTTGTCAATTCTCAGTGAATGTCCCAGTTCTCAGCGGATTTCTTGCAAATTTTTTGAAGGTCTTTTGCTTCTACCATTTATGGCTTTATCATGTCTCTTTGGTGGTAAATTCCTCAATTTCTTGGCAATAGTACCTTCTTATCCCTAATTTTTTTGCTTCATGTGCTAATAACGGATGTAGGCTTTTCTTACTACATCATCTAGGGTTCTTGGATAATCGAATTCTAGTTTTTCCTTCATGAAGTTGGGAAAAATACTAATAAATCATTGAATATTAGCTTTCTCCTCTTTCATATATGGAATGTTTCGCAATAGGGAAGTAAAGCATGCTACATATTCATCCATGGTCAGGGTTCCGAGTCCTAACTCATGGAACTCTTTTTCCTTTTCGTCATAATAACATTCTTTTAAATATTTATCTTTAAAGTGTTTCTCAAAATCTTGCAATGTTACTTGTTCCTCATCAATCTTTCTTACGGTTTTAATTTCTTCCCACGAGAGGGTGGCCTTTCCTTGTAAGTGATAAATTACCAGCCTTGTTTTAAGTTTGTCAATGTATTCATAAATCTAGAAGTATTTACCCATGTCTATCACCCAAGCTTCTACTGCCTCTTCCAACTCTCCTTCAATCAGTGAGGGTTTCATTTTCTTGAAATCACCTTGTAACTTTGTCCTCTGCCTTTTTGACTTCCTTTGATTAAAAAACTTTGTTTTAACACCCTTCATCTTCCTCTTAATGACCTTCTGTGGATTATGTATTATCTTCCTCTTTATGACCTTCTGTAGATTCTACATTATCTTCCTCATTATGAGCAGCTGGGGTTTTTCTCTCTATTTTCTATACTGGGGTCTGGTCACCTCTAATTTTGTTGATCACATAGAATTTTAAGGATATTCTCCCATTCCTATCTTAACCATTTGTTGTCCATCGTGAGGTTCATCATCTTGACTCGAAGTTGTTGTAATGTTTCAAGTAGGGCATCATTAGCTCATGTCGATTCTTATCCCAATTGCACCTAGAATTCTCGGTTAGCCTCTACATAAGGCACATCCAACTAGCTCGATGATTTGGGACTCCTCCACATTTTACCCCTGGTGCTCACAATGATTCCCACTTGCACTTTTTGTGTTTATATTCAACTAAAACTCAGTTTATTTTATTTAATATATATATAATTATCATAACTTAATCGACTGTTCAAATAACCCAGAAGTTTCAATATGTGAGCTTCGGTTCTAATACCATTTATAACATCCTAAATATAAAAAAAATATTTTACCTATCAAATATAAACCATTGTGTAAATAATTATATGCATTCACTCGCTCCATTACTTCACGGACGCATATGATTAAACGATGTTAACATAGTTGATTGCATTATTGTCTAAGGTTAGAGGATATTTTGTGGGGTTTTTACATGGTCTCCATGCTGGAAGTCTAGATGGGTCACTCCACAACTGATTGCATTTACTCTACACACTCTGATTGACCTCATGCAAGCTACCTGCCATTAAGGCGAGAGAGCCCCGAAGTCTCCTATTGCTAGGTTCAATCATCCATTTAATCGCCACCTATGTCAGCGTTAATGACTTTACTTACCATGCCTTGGAAGTGTCTCGAAACTGTACATCTAGATGCCTATCTAGCATTCGATCTCATACAATTTACGGTCTTGATGTTTCAGGTTTGGTTGGATGGTTTATTGATTGTTTTGGCAGAAAGGTCGGTTCATTTATCCATGCTCTCTCTCCTTGCTCTGCTCTATCATGGCAACCATGTGAATAGATTCGACCAGCTCGCATCTGATGCTTTAGGTGAATTTTGTTGTCCTCCTTGTTTCTGACATTACCTTGTTAAGCCCTTTTCCGCAACTACTTTAGTGTATTGTGATGCTTCATGAGTTATTTGATGTGTTTCTTTGTCATTCTAGAATAGATATGAAGGTTATGACCTAGTCTCTAGCAGTATTGAGGAAAGAGTTTCTTCCATGACAGCCTGAGGTACCCATTACTCAAATGTGACACTTCATTCTCTTTAAAGTTTATATCTTTTTTCCTTTTTTTAACTTCACCTAAGGTTGTGTAGTTCTTGTGCAGGCTTGGCTATTGCTTCGATGGCTGCCCAATGCCCACTCAGGTAAGCCATCCCTATCTCCCAAGGTTTGTCATATATGGACCAAGCTATTACAGTGATTTGGGTTGTCATAGTTTATTTATTGTGTAGGTAAGGTCTACGAAGCTTGCTAGAAACCCTTGTTTGATCTATACATTTTTGAGGGCATCCTCCTTGATAAACTCCGCTCCTTTCCTCTCTTGCTTGGTTTGTTGGAAACTATATTTGTTGTGCCTCGTTTTTGCGAACCAATTTCTATGAGAGTGGGTTTCATGATTTACAATAGCTCGTATTTGAGGCTACGACCATGATGGTGCTGTTGATTAGAAAATGTAGTAACTTTGATGCTTTGGATATTGTCAGCTTATAGAAGCCATCCTACGGTTTACACCACTTAGGTATTTTCTAATATTTTCTTTTCAGATACTTCACAAAACTCTTTATGAATTTTGTAAGATGTTTCATATCTTGACTGTTTTTAACAAGATACAACTATATTTCTAGTGTTAATGAATTTTGGGGTTATGTATTCCAGTTCTCTGTGGAAGTTAATTAATGAGTTTGAAATGGTTTGAATGTAATTATCCGAAGGGTATTTTTTTTTATGATTCTCTCACATGATTTGATGAACTATGCCATTGTAACATAGCTCATTGGCTTATCCCGGAATTATATCATATTAAGCTCCCAATTTAAAAAATTTCTTGTTTTTACAGCTAAGGTCTAACTATTGTCTTACGTAACATATTTATCCTGACAGGAACCAAATAATATTCCTGTTACTATACTAATTTATTAATAGTCTAAACAACCTCATAAGATCAAATTATTTTTTTTGTGCTTTATCGAATCCATAATGGGAACCCTTAGATTCATATAAACAAATTATATCTAGTGGAATCATCATTGAGCATGAAGGAAAATGCATGGCATGAAACCTATATAATATTGTGTTTAATACACACCCGCACTAATGGAGTATTATCTTACGTTTGCTATGGCCGACATTGATCATTCATTACTAATATAATTAAGCATAATCAAGGTAATTTGACCAACCCTTGGTTCAACATGCATAACTAACTAATTAAACTATTCTTATCTAAATTCGCCCCTCTACTTATGCAATTAGAAGCATTATCCTTAAAGTGTCCGACATGCACGAGAGTTACCACTTGATGTTAAGTGTAACAACTATCTTAACACTATCTATATGAACATTTTAGAATGATAACTTCAAGGAGACATTACAAAAATTATTAACATCTCACATTAGAGTTATCATTTTCTGATTCCTTAAGTATGGTCAAGGGATTACTCACATGCACCTCAAGCCCATAATATCTATAGTTATTACATAAGAAACATTATCATAGGTAGTTTAGTCATGTGCAATATTATACCCTACATGGGTATTCAAACTGCCAATTCATTTAATGTATTTCTACTGATAAGTTAACACTAGGAAGCCACACGCAAGTCAATCGTGAGAAATCTAAAACAGTGACACTAGTATCAGCAACTAATTACCTCGATGCCACCATTTCACATACACCTTAAAGGTCACATATCTGACCTAAATGTTTTAACTTAATTATAAGTAAGTATTAATATATAACCCATACCATGCAACTGAATCTCATGAGAGTAGTGGAAAACAACATAAAGTCTATTAATACATAACCATATTTAATTCACACAACCTTCTCATGGTGAGGAAACTTTGGAAATCATCTCATAGAAAAACTGGAACAATAAGAGAAACTTATGAAAACATTTTCATAAACAATCTCAAAACTATAGGCGACAGAGAGAGAGAGAGTAAGAGTCAACATACAAGAATTCCATGCAAATGATATCGACTAAATATCACTTGGAGGGAGGAGCACCACCACCCAGCCATGAATCACCTCTCATTCCCCCCGAGCTGAAGATCTTGCCAAGGATCAACTGACTCAATTGACCAATGCAATGGGTATTTAATACCCTATTTCATGATTTATTTACCATTAGCGGCATCCCAATTTATTGACTTTTCCATTTTCCTAGGTCTTATCCGGAAAGGCTCGTCTTTATCTCCCATGACACTTTTCCACATACAATATTGCCTTTATCTCACACAAAGATTTTATGTTTGGTCGATATTTATCTTCCATCCATCCGGTGGATATCCAATCCATCCAGTCTTATCTAGAATCACATCTAGAAGCATGTCATGAAAGATTCATCTCTATCCCATTCGTCATGGGATTTGGAAAACATCTCCTCTCTCCTGGTGCTCCACCCTCCAAGTGATTTATTTTATTAATTTACTTAATAATAAATTTTCTTTTCATATCATATATCACCTAGATTTCCTCACCTTAAGTGTAGAATAGTTTAACGCACAAAGGAGGGTATCAAATGTAGATTTCCTCAACTTAGATTTAAAAAATTTAACACACAACGGGGGATATCACACCTAGCTTTAACTTAGCTTAGGTTCAAAATAATGTAGTACACACGGGAGGGGCGTTAGATATTCCCCCCATTAAATTTTACATCGTCATCAGTGTATCACTACATCATGTTCTCATTCAGAAGTAGGTGGTTTCTGAATCAATAGCTTTCATGGCTCTGCCATGTGATGCAATTTTTTACTTCCGATGTACCTCAGTCACAAGGAGCACTCCCGACATCTCTCCTTCCATAGCTACATCAGTCTCAAGGAGTGCTCCAAGCATGTCTCCTTCCATAGCTACCTCTCGCACATTTTTTCAAACCATTTGTGAGAATTTTTTGATGCAAAGTTTAACTATTATAAATATCATAATCTATTACTTGATAGTATTAAAGCAACTTATTTCTAATTTCTTTTATCTAAAGAATGCATGTTCTCTACTTGCATTCTTTCAAGTCTTTGTGTTGTTATCGAACACTTGCCTCTTCGAGTCTCTTTGCATACAATACATCAATTAGCATATTTTCCACATTAATATGCCCATAAGGTCCTAAGAAATTATTTCTCATCAAAATATATATTCATATACATATATTCATCGTAATCAAATTGCGATTAACCATAGTTACTTATACCAGCTTACTTTCCTTCTTCTGGGTAACCTTTAGGTTTTCTTACCTGGCTAGACATCCTTTCAGTGACTACTACATACCTACACATAACGTATGTTATACACACCAATAAACATTTAATTTTTCAACCTTCTAGAATATGTAGTCATATGGTCCCATATGTATTGTTGTACATAGTCTAGCTATGGTAGAACCTATAATACCATCCTCATGGTATCACCTGAATGACGTAAAACTTATCCACATATTTTTCCACTATGCTAGTATCATAACAACATTCATTTTTCATTGTTCATCTATGTAATTAAGAAATTTTTTATGTCATGTGTAAATCAATTCCATGTGTCATCTGGTTACAATTTCAATCGCATATTATTGGATTCATCCATACCTTCTACTTAATGTTCTAATGCATATTATTAACTCATAGCTATTGAAGTTTAATATTTATGACATCATTAATTCACCTTGTATGTTTGACTGTTTCCCTATTTATGCTTCAACAACCTATTGACCATGCATAATTTCGTGTAGTTATACATGAAAGTTTTTACTAATTACAATCCTACACTCCTGGTTTTCGTAAGTTTTTATGATCTCATGGTATTTACATGTTAGGTCGTTATTAACATTAAATAAACCTTTACCAAAAGCTGAGTTATTTGTTTATGAATTCTTGTTTGAATCACACAACATTTCCTTATGTTGTCCGGACACCTCATCAATCCAATCTGATAAGAGATCCTCTCAAATTTTCTTGCTACAAACTATGATATCAACGTATTTTAAATAGATTGTTAAATATCATTTAATTAAGTCATGGGTCCATACCATTTGTGCTACTTCACCAATTACTATGGTTTTCACTCAAGGATACTTATAGGTTCTAGTATACATATCATTCAAAAGATGCATGTGTCCTGGAAATCAATTTAAGTTAAATTTCCCCTTTAACCATAATGTCTTCCAAGCAAAGAACGAGTCACATTGTAAGTAGATGCATTAATCAAAGGTTTAATTTGACCACAATTTGTACAGTTATATAGTCCTTATACTATAACATGCTCTCACCATCCTCTACTTTGGTGTTATACTTTTATAGCAATTATACCATTGATAAGTTGTTTTTATAGTTCAACCTCACTTTTAACATAGTCATGCATGCTTTTCCTTTTTACTATTGGCACATAACATCATATGCATATAGAGCTTGATTTAGACTCAGGACTCTTTCTTATATGGATGCATGTCATCAAGACCATACCACCATATACGTTCAAAATAAAAGTATTTATGCTAACACATCATCGTCGATGAAGATGCTACCATAAGTAGGATAGCTCTAATGAGTGTGATAACAATTACCCACTATGCCACCTACCACCAACTCTATTATTTGATGCATTAGAGACGCATTCTCTTTATATTCTTAACATTGTTCATGAAAACCTCTTTCATTACATAACACCTTACTAGGGTTTGACACTTCTTCTTTTATATAATTATCTTTTTAGTTAATTCACTTTATAGAACTTGTAGAGGTATCAATTTTCTTGCATTATAGGTGTGAATCCATCCATGCTTTCCACCTCTTAGAGTGATTTATCTCATACCCAGCTTTAATTCTCCATAAGGAAAACAATATTTCAGTTGACTTCAACGAGATTATAATGAATTTTCATGTAGTCCCAATCATTATTGTGAATATTAATAAAGACAAACATGCACATAACCACAATCATATCCTTAATGCAAATTTAACAAATAAGAGCATTTCCCAATGAGGAGTTGAATAGTTCCTCATGTTCACGTTGCCTTTTAATTTCCATATTATCTGACCTTTAATGGATAATAATATTATATTCTTATCCATTCTAGAGGCAACAATCATACTAGCTCCAAGGTTTCTTAAATATTAATATTTATTTGTGGTTATGTCAAACATGTAAGTAGAATGGCTCTTTACTTGAGCACAAACTCCCAACTTGGAGAAAGCCATGCAACATGCTATGCACCCCATAAATTTCTTTGAGGTCCCTTATTTTAAGCAACATGCATGATTAGTTAACTTGTATCAATGTAGAGGATAGATAACTTGAACTGTAGATTATACCATACTGATTTCTCATGTACCCTGGTTTTATGCATGAATGTTTTTCCAATTAACCATAGGCATCATTTTTTTCATAGTGATGATTAAATTTAGATCTACTAGATGTCTCATACACTCATATATGTACATCCCACAACAAGGTTATTATAAGTTATTCCACTCCAGTATATTGGTCGCATGGATTTTTCATAATAGGTAAGATAGATCCATAACCCCAGACCACAAAAACTACCTACTATGCAGCTATCCTTTAAGTAATGAGAGTCACAAGCTTCACAATGAAATCATTCATCATACATATTACTACTGCCTCAATTGATAACTATAAATATAACATAAACATGTATACAAAAATAATAAATTTTTGTGGGTAGAAGCTTCCCCAGAAATCATTATCCATATTGATTTAACACTTCTTCACAATTCTAAATGAGCAGTTATTAATCCATGCAAACTACCTTTTCCACGGAAAATTTCAATTTTTTTTCAAAAGCGTTTTCAACTCTATGTTGCACTTATCTCAAAAATTTGCAATATTCATTCATCATGCCTTAGGCATAATTTTTCCCTACCCGAAAACAAACATTTGATCATTTTTATTTACTAAAAATAAAAAAGAGAATGATCAATACTTTATTTTTCCATAGATAACCGAAACTTATTAAAATCGGCATAATCTCATGTTAAGCATCATCTTTTTTTTATAAAGTGGATTTTACAACTCATGGTAAGTAGTTATACGTCTAATGTGTACGTGATAATATATGTCATCATGATATACTTATTCAAATTGCAGGCATCTAGTTTGCTAATAATACATTGCCAATGAGAACAGTTGCATAGTGAGGAATGAAAAATATGGTGAGCCTCTCTATTATTTGTTTCCCATATTCATTAACACATAAAAAAGCGCAGTTGAAGGCACTGATAGCTTTTTTCTGCACAGGAGGCACCGATGGATTGCACACTGCAATATCGCTCTCCCATTAGAATTTTCTTCCTAATAAAATAACAATTTCCTTCTTAATAAAATAGCAAACGCTCAAGATAGACACACCAAAGGATTAGCTGGACAATTATGTGGTCAGAGTGCAATGCATAGGGGTTTGTTTTAGCATGCGGTGATGCAGTGGTATTAGAAAGTTATATATTACAGAGCAATGGAACAAATAAAGTATTGCAAAAATATAAACACAAATAACATATAAAATAAGAGAAACATAGATATACGTGGTTCACTCAGTTTGGGCTATGTCCATGAAGAAAAAACCATTCCTTCCTTTTAGATTATCCAACAAACTAAAGAGATACAACCTACAATAGATCTACTATAAGTCCCTCTTCGCTCCCAATCTCATCTCTCTTCCTCACTAAGAATACAGACCTACATAGACGCAATACAATTTATTCATATATAGCAAGGGGTTGCCTTCGAGGGCCACCCCCTAGACCCCCGTGCAACACAAATATTATAGGTAATGTTGCTGCCCCATTATAAATTCGGGTCCAATGTGGCAATACCTTTGAATACAAAACATAATCGGGCTCAACACCCAACAATCTCCCACTTGGAGAGTGATTATAGCAACTCTATCGTTGCTTCATTTGCTCGATAATGACTCCACTTTGGACCTATCTCTTTCTGATCTTCTTCATCATACTTGAAGAGCAATTGAAACAGACCAGATTCTTAGTTTCTCCCAGGTTACAAATTTTGTTAACATATCTGCAGGATTCTCATTAGTGTATATCTTTTCCAGCTTCAACTTTCCATCTTCCAACATTGACCATATGAAATGGTACTTGAGTTATATATGTTTAGTCTTGGAATGAAATGCAGAGTTCTTTGCAAGATGTATGGCACTCTCGCTATCACTGTATAACCTGCTCAACCCCTGCTTCTTACTCAATTCATGCATAAACCTTTGTAATGAAATCATTTCTTTGCTAGCCTCTCTAGAAGCAACATACTCTGCTTATGTTGCTGAGACTGCAACAACACTTTGCAGTTTTGAGACCCAACTCACAGTTGTTCCACCTATATTAAACACATATCGTGTTGTGCTCCTCCTTTTATCTCTATCACACACAATATCTGTATCAACATATACCTATAGAGCAATGTTTGAAAAAACAAAGCATAATTCTTGATTTGTGGTACCTCTCAAATATGTAAGAATCCACTTCACCGCCATCCAATGTTCCACTCCTAGATTGTTCATGCACCTGGTTACAACTCCCACTGCATGTGCAATATCAAGCCTTGTGCAGACTATTGCATACAATAAGATTCCAACTCCTGATGCATATGGAACTTTAGACATATGAGTCCTTTCTTCCCGAGTCTTGGGACACTCCTCTTTACTTAATTTGAAATGGCTAGCGAAAGGTATACTAACTAGTTTTGCATTCTACATATTAAACCTTTTCAACACCTTTTCTATGTACTCACTTTTAGAGAATGTTAATTTTCGATTCTTCTTATCTCTAGTTATTCTCATACCAAGGATTTGTTTTACAACACCCAAATCCTTCATTGCAAATGAGTTCGCCAATTTTCTTTTGAGCTCATTTATTTCCTACATGCTAGAACCTACAACAAGCATGTCATCTACATAAAATAACAATATATATTGCTACCATCATTTTCCCTTTTGAGATAAACACAATGATGAGAGTGACATTTAGTAAAACCTTGTTCATAAATAAACCTATCAAATTTTAGATACCATTGCCTTGGAGATTGTTTTAATCCATTCAATCTCTTATTCAACTTGCACACTAGTTTCTCCTCCCTTTTTACCACATATCCTTGCGGATGCCACATATATATCTCTTCCTCCAAATCTCTATGGAGAAAGGTTCTCTTTACATCTAACTGCTCAAGATGAAAACCTACAGCTGTTACTAGGCTTAAAATAGTTCTAATTGCAGTCATTTTAACAACAGGAGAAAATATCTCATCAAAGACTATACCCTCTTTCTATGCAAACCCTTTCACCACAAGTCTATATTTATACCTTTTTCTACCTCTGTCTTCTTCCTTCAACTTGTAAACCCATTTATTCTACAATGTTGTTTTACATGCACAAAATATGACTATGTACCAAGTTTTGTTATGTGTTATGGTGTCCATCTCTTCTTTCAAGGCTTGATCCCACTTCCTCCCCATGTTTACATGTACTACTTCTTCATAACATTCTAGTTCACATGAATCAGTAAACAAGACAAAATATAATGAAGGAGAGTATCGTTCAGGGGTCTACCTATCCTTGTAGATCATATAAAACCACTTTCATGCATTTGAGGTGCTTCTGTTGGTTGTGGTTGTTTTTCTGGATGTTAATCTTTATAATTTTTAGGCACCATCACTTTTCCTTTGATCTCGTCAAGTACTGTGTATTCTCTACTTTCTTTTTCCTATTTCTTTTCCTACAGCTAATCCTTATACAGAACCTTTTCATTGAATATGACATCTCTACTCCTAATGATTTTGTGTTTTTCATAATCATAAAATCGATAACCAAAATCATTAACAACATATCCAAAAAAGGTACATTTCTTTGATTTTACCTCAATATTTTTTCTATTTTCTTTATTAATGTGGAAAAAGGCTTCACAACCAAAAGTCTTTAAAAAAGAGTAGTTTACCTTTTTACCTGTCCATGCCTCCTTAACAATATCACCATCCAGGGAACTTGAAGGCCTTTTGTTTATTAGACAAACAACAATATCTATAGTATCTCCCAAAAATTGTAAAGGAAATCCTAGTCTCACGCACCTTTCACACTCCATGATTGTCCTCTTCATCGTTTTTGAGACACCATTTCCTTGTGGTGTTCCTGGAACTATCTTCTCTCTACAAATTCCATTCTTTGAATAGTAGCTATCAAACTATTTCTTGCAATATTTACCTCCATTTTGTGATCTGAGACACTTCAACCCTTTTCCTGTCTTATTTTCGTGGTTAGGTAAAATAATTTACCATTTCTACTTTGAACATAGACAAGGAAATATACTATTAACCGTTACAAAAATGATGAAGAACTACTGAAATCATGTCATTTTCATAATATGTTTAAATGATAAATAAGTTAACACTATATAAATAACTGTAAATCTCTCAAATATCATTACAAATTCCTCTAATCTATAACTGCAAAGGGTAGCTAAATGAGTTAGGCCCGGGTATTGAACCGCACAAACATAAAAGAATACATTTCGCCCCTTTAAGGTTGACTTTGAAAATAAATGCAACTACTGAAAATTGACAAATTAAGAGTGGTTTGTGAAACCCCTTTCAAATATGAAAAATTCCTACTGCGCTTTAAGGGCTGATAATGTCCAAAATAATTATAGTTAAGTACATTAACATCATAGTAGTGCATAAATGAAGCCTCCTTCTCGAGCCAAAACCTTCAACCAAGAAAGAACATTGACGCAAAAACCTTAGGCAAGAACATGTACCCGGTAGCAATTTTATCCCACTCAGAGGGCCAAGAAAGAGATTCCTCCAACAACTCGCATGAGATGTTAACACATGGAAAACCCTCCATCCCAACTAGGAGGAGTACAAAGGATTAAAAGTTGGAACACAAAAACAATAACTATGAAAATTCTTGAGAACTAAGACAATAAACAAAAGAACTTCGACATTAACTGATTTAAGACATTGGTGCAAACCCCTCCTCGTTGTACAGTGCCAAGCGAGAGGCCAATACACCTGCAAGGGAAGCTAGAGATGATTACGAGTCATAGTATGGAAACGATGAACTAGTTTGGAGTAAAAATGACACCCAACAATGAGAGATAGACCTCTAAGCACCTGAGTATGGAGAAAACCCCTCTGAGCATGGTGTTTCAATCTCGAGGAAAGGAAAGAAAGAATGAATGACGACATTACTTCTAACACCTTGTGGTTCTCCTCCACTGTTCGATCCGAGCAATAGCCGGAGGCTATTTATATGGAGTTGGTCCTGAGGTCGATGATGAATGTGTAAAACAAGGGAGACTCTAAGGAGGATATGCCTCCACCTAGATCGATACAACAATGAGAGAATTAATGTAACATTGGAGGCCGAGTGGTGAAAATTAATGTTAGTTTAGAAAATGAGACAGTAATAAATCCATGTTTAAATACCGTGGAGTGATGGTATAGTTAGTCATGTGTCGAAGGGACAAATGGCTTAGTTTGTAAACTATAGTCACAGAAATCATGCAAGTGTCATGCTATGTCATGTTGTAAACTTATAACATAATAGATATATTTTGTAATAACCTGAATTACTTTGGAAAATAGTTTATAGCTCTTCGAAATCATAAATTCTTAAATAGAAATAGTTCCATGTTTAAATTACAACAATTTTATTATGAATTTTCTTTATGCATATTTAACTTGTGGATGTGTGACAGCAAAACCTAAGAAAGGTTTGCATCTCTATAAATTCGATCCCTCTCAAAGCTTTTCTAAATCTCTAAGGGGAAACCTATTTTGTAAGTGCAAAACTTGAAGAAAGGTTTGCACCTCTAGAAATTGATCCCTATCAGAGCTTGATAGATCAAAAGTTATGGATCTAGACTAGTTAATTATTAGTTTTATTTTTTTTAGTTTAATTTTTATTTTTATATAGTTTTAATGAGTTAAAATATTTTAATTAGTAATTTTATTTTTCATTTTTATTTAATTTGAGTGGTTCAAAATTTTTAGATAACATAATATAACTCAACATTACAACAACTCTTCCATACTAGGATGGAGAGAATCTCACCTTTGTCCAAAGGAAGAACCACATTAGATGGCTCTAAACATTGATTAAATCTTCATGATGTGATTAATCGCAAAGGAAATCTCATTAAAAAATATTTAAAACATATTTTTATTTTGATATGAGAGATGAATTTTGGCCAGGTGATATTGATGAGCCATGGTACTATCCCATGGTATAGTGGGATGGAGAGAATATCAACCTTTTCGAGAGGATGAACCACATTATATTGTTCTAAAGTTTGACCAAATTTGCATGATGTGATTAATCCCAAAGACAATATCATTAAAAATATTTATAAAATATTTTTATTTTGAAATGAGAGATGGAGGTTGGCCATGTGGTATTGATGAGCCATGGTATTGGCCCATGGTATACTAGGATTGAGACAATCTCACCTTTGCTCGGAGGATGAACCATATTAGATGGTTCTAAACTTTGATCAAATCTTCACGATGTGATTAATCCCAAAGACAATCTCATTGAAAAATATTTGTAAATCATTTTTATTTTGAAATGAGAGATGGGTTTTGGCCACGTGGTATTGATAAGGCATGGTATTGGCCCATTGTACACGGTTAAAAATATCCATGGTAAAGTGGGGTGGGTATCCATGGTTAAAAGTCCTATTAATTTTAAGTGTTATTTTGATTGTGAAATGATGATAGTTTTTGGGCATGTCGTATTGATGAGCCATCATACTGGCCCATGGTATGGTATGGCTAATAATATCCAAGGTAAATTAATGGTGAATCTACATGGTTAAAAATCTTTTTATATTGTAAATATTAAGTTTTTTTTTGTGTTTATTAACGAAATTTAAATATGTTTACAAAATTATTATTTGGAATTTTTATGGTGACTCATAAAGGTGTAGATATATCTCAAAATTAATTATAATACTTTTTCTTTTAAATTTAATAAAAAAGTGTTATAAAATTAAATTCAAATAAAATATTTATAAAATATTTTAAATGTGAATTGAGAGATGGTTTTTTGAGATGTTATATTAATGAGCCATGATATTGTAACAAATTCTATTTACAAGCTAATAATATTTGTGAAAAAGTGGATTTGAATATGCATGGTTAAACATATTGTTATATTGTAAGTTTATTTGGTTATTAATTAAATTTAGTCATGGTTACATAATCATTTTTGTATTTTATGATGTAAGAGGGATATTAACTTATTAGTTATACTTATATATTTTAATTTAATATATATATTATGATTTTTTTTTAAATTTTAAATTTTATTTTCAAATATTTATTTTTCTAAATATTTTCAAATTTATTGATTAAAATCTCCTATATTTTATTTTAAATAGTTTATTTTCTTATAAGTCATTTAATGGTATTTTTTTGGTTACTAATATTCAAAATAAACCCTACAACTAAAATAAATTCATCATAATTCAACTTACATATTGGAGAAGTTTCAATTCTAAAATTATATCCTCATTCATGTCTCACCTTTTTCCATTAATATTTCTATTTTTAAACTTAACAATATTTGTGAATACATAGCATTAATTCTTTTGAGCTTAATAATGTTAATACTTTTATGGATATGTGGTTGGATATTTCCATATTTATTCATCTTCCTAAAAATTCTCAAAGAAAAAATTGTAGAAGATTAAGTCCATCCAACATTTAAGGTAGACACTCCACACACTCCACCCTTCACTATTAATAAAAAAAACTATCTACTTTACTCACACCACCATCTTTTTAACTTTCCAAATTTTTTTTAATGATAGATCGAATGTCCAACAAAAAACTATACTCATTTAATTCTTTGGACAATTCTCTTACAAAAATTAGTAACTACTCTCATAATTTTTAGTCACAAAAAATATTATTATAAAATTCCATAATGAATTACATTAACACCTTGAACCGTAACACCCTGAACCGTTTTAAGAAAACATTAATTTAAAAATTTATTATTTCAAAAATGAAAGTACAATCGATTACATTAATGTGGCCCAACTACTTTTGGGAGACCTCACTATTTTTTAATTTCGAAAAGGATGGGAATGAACATTCAACCTAATTTCTAGAAAAGGAAGGTGCATGGGATTAACTCAATCCGGCATTTAAAGTGAAAGCTTCACACACTCTCCTCATTACAAGTGGCCACAATGTTTTCTCAATCACTCTACGTATCCACCCAAGCATTGAATGGACTTAATCATCTACCCAATTCTCTTAAATATTGTTAGTTTTAATCTCAACATATATTATTACAAAATTCTATAGTGGATTACATCAACATCTTGAACCATTTTAATAAAAAATTAATTTAAAAATTTATGAGACACCCTTGTTTTTTTTTGGAGTAGCTATCTGAACTATACAAGACTTCTTATATTTACTGCTTTGAGTTGACACCTTTGTACCACTTTAGGACTAATGTAACTTATGCTAGCACCTTGATCCAATAAAAATCTGCAATCATACCTTCCCAGTGGCCTAATATTCCCTTGACGATCATCCAAGGTAACATTAATTCTAGGCATCCTCCTTGGGATATCCCCTATCCTAGAGGCTTCTTCCATGTTATAAAGTTGCTTAATTCTAGCTTTGTGTAGGCAAATTTTGTAATAATGCCCTTCTCTGCATCCCCAATATTGCACTCTTAGTTTTGGTTGTTGTTCAGTAGTAGTTCTACTAATTCATTCAGGATGTCATATCTCGTTGTTCTAGGCCGATTTATTGAAAATTTTCTGAAGTTCCTTTGCGTGTGCCATTTATGGCTTTGTCATCCCTTTATGGTGGTAAATTTCTGATTTTTTGACAGTAGCTTCTTCAGATCCCACATTTTTCTACTTCATCTGCTCATGGAAGATGCAGGCTTTTTGTACTAAATCATCTATGGTTCTTGGATAATCTAATTCTAGTTTTTCCTTCATGATGTTGGCCAAAATCATAATAAATTGTTGAATATTAGCTTTCTCCTCTTGCATATGTGGAACGTATTGCAACAAGGAAGTAAATCATCCTACATATTTGTCCCTGGTTAAGGTTGCTAGTGTTAACTCATGGAACTCTTTTTCCTTTTCATCAGAATAAAATTCTGTTAAATATTTATCTTTAAAGTGCTTCTCTAATTATTTCCACGTTACTTGTTCCTCATCAATCTTTCCTACAGTTTCAATTTCTTCACACTAGAGGATGTCCTTTCTTCGTAATTGGTAAACTACCAACCTTGCTTTAAGTTTGTCAATATATTCATAAATCTGGAAGTATTTACCCATGTCTATTAGCCAAGCTTCTCCTGCCTCTTTCGACTCTCCTTCAAACAGAGAGGGTTTTCTTTTCTTGAACTCGCCTTGAAACTCTATCTTTTGCCTTTTTAGCTTCGTTTGATAAAATTCATTGTTTGAATGCTGCCAACTTCCTCTTTACGACCTCCTGCAGATTCTGCATTATCTTCCTCTGTATGACCTTCTATGGATTATGCATTATCTTCCTCATTATGAGTATTTGGGTTCTTTTCTCTATTTTTTCTATTTCGGTCTTGTCCCCTCTAATTTTATCAATTTGATAGACTGTTATGGAACCAGCTCAAGAAAAGATAGTAAAGATAGATCAACGCCTTAGAATTTAGCCTCTTCGAGGGGGAAACCTCCTTTACATTACATAAATGAACAATTCTTGAATGATACAAATGAAAAAACCTCCTTTCTATATATCAGAGCCTAAGGAGTCACAATATAATCCAGCCGACCTAACAATAATAATATAAAGCCACAAAAATAACAATAGATGGATTCTATGGGGCACAGAAATAACAACATGGGGGTAATAGGGGCACAACAATATAAATAAGGGGTATAACTACAATAGTAATGGGGTAATAACTAATATTATAGGGACCCAACATGCCCCTCTCCTTCAAAAAAGTGTTGTCCTCAACGCGATACTTCTGCATAAAATTCTCATCCTCCCATGTGGAATCTTCAGCGGATAAGTTCTTCCACTTGATAAGATACTCTGAAATTGATCGATTGCGTAGCTGTCGAGCTCTTGTTTCTGTGACTGCTTCCGGTTCCAATATATTTTTTCCTTCCTCATCAAGTTCTGGCAATATTGTTTGAACTAGGATCTTGTCGCCTATAACCTTCTTTAAACATGAAACATGGAAAACTGGGTGCAATCGAGAAGCTGCAGGAAGCTCCAATTTGTATGCCATAGTACCAATCTTTTGCAACACCTTGTACAGACCATAATACTTTGGTGATAATTTATTATCCTTCTTAGCTTGCTTTAGGGACATTTGCTTATATTGTTGTAACCGTAGGAATACCCAATCACCTACATCAAAACTTCTTTCACTGCGATGTTGATCTGCCTATTGTTTCATTCTATTTTGTGCCAACACGAGGTTATCCTTTAAGAGTTCGAGGACTTGTTGTTGATGTTCGATGTGATCTTCCACTGCCTGAACCTTAGAATTTTCTCTTAAATATGATGTGATGTATGGTGGTTGATACCCATAAAGTGCCATAAATGGGGTCAGTTTTGTTGCTGTATGGAAGGAAGTGTTATACCACCATTCAGCTAGAGGCAACCATTTGAGCCATTGTGTCTGTTTATCAGATACAAAGCAACGAAGATATGCTTCCAAACATTTGTTTACTATCTCAGTTTTCCCATCAGATTGAGGATCATAAGATGAGCTATGAGCTAACTGAGTACCAAGACAAGAAAATAATTTTGTCCAAAAATTTCCAGTGAAAATGGGATCTCTGCCACTTACAATAATCTTTGGGTTTCCGTGTAGCTTTTGAATTGTTTCAATAAATGCAGTAGAAACTGTACTGGCTTTAAATGGATGTGATAATGCACAAAAGTGTGCATACTTGGTAAGTCTGTCAACTACCACCATGATGACACTCTTTCCCTCAGACTTGGGTAAACCTGTGATAAAATCCATTGAAACCTCCTCCCAACATCGGCTTGGAATGGATAAAGGTTGTAATAGAGCCAATGTATTAATTATTTCATCTTTCTTTTGTTGGCAAACCAAAAATTCCGCCACAAAATTTTGAATATCTGATTTAAGGCCGTCCCAAAAAAATTCCTTCCTAACCCTGTGGTAAGTTTTTAAAAATCCTAAGTGCCCTCCTAAGGGAGAAGTGTGCAATTCCATAAGAATCTTTTGTTTTAGCTGGGAATTCTTATAGAGGTATAAGCGATCTTTGTACCATAATGAATCATTTTGCCAGCTAAATGCATCAAACGTATTGGAATCTTGTTGTAGATTTCGAATAAGTGCCCACACTTCTTCATCATTCCTCCATTCCTCCCTTGCTTCGTTTATCCAATCTGGTTGGATAATAGAAATGGCACACAACAATGCTTCCACATCCTCATCCTTTCTTGAGAGTGCATCTGCCACCACCTTTTTCTTCCCTTTTTTGTAGATGATTTCAAAGTCATAACCCATCATCTTTGTGACCCACTTTTGTTGCTCTTCAGAGGATAATCTTTTTTCTAAAAAGTATTTAAGGCTATCATGATCCGTTTTTACCTTGAAGTATCTTCCCATTAGGTAGGGTCGCCATTTCTTAAGTGCATGGAGTATCGCCAACATTTCCTTCTCATAAATAGCTTTTCTTAAAAACTTTCCCTTGATTGGACAACTTTCAAAAGCAATGGGTCTTTCATCTTGCATTAGAACAGTACCAATTCCATTTCCTGGAGCATCACATTCCACAATAAAGGTTTTTGTGAAGTCCGGTGTAGCTAAGACTGGTGCTTGGCACATTACCTCTTTAAGATGTTCAAAGGCCTTTGTTGCTTCCGGATTCCATGAAAATTCATCTTTCTTCAATAATGTTGTTAGAGGTGCTGCTATTCTCCCATAATTCTTAACAAACTTGCCATAATACCCTGTCAACCCAAGAAATCCTCGCAGATGCTTTATGGATGTGGGGATTTTCCATTCCTTAATGGCTTTAATTTTGCTAGGGTCTACCTTAACTCCTTCATGAGATACAATATGACCCAAATATTCCACCTCTTGGACTCCAAAGAAACATTTGGATTTTATTGCATATAATTGTTCCTCCTCCAATAGTTGTAGCACCCTGTCAACATGTTCAACATGATCCTTCCAAGACTTGCTGTACATTAGTATATCATCAAAAAATACAAACACAAATTTTCTAAGGAATGGTTTGAAAATCGAATTCATCAAACCTTGAAATGTTGAAGGTGCATTAGTAAGGCCAAAAGGCATGACCAAAAATTCATAATGACCCTCATGAGTTCTAAATGATGTTTTCAAAATGTCTTCAATCTTCATTATGATTTGATGATATCCCGAACGAAGATCCAACTTGGTGAAGTAAATTGATCCATGCAATTCATCCAGTAATTCATCAATGACAGGAATGGGGAACTTATCTTTAATAGTGAGCTTGTTAAGCTCCCTATAATCCAGACACATGTGCCATGATCCATCCTTCTTGTGCACCAATACTACTGGAGCAGAGAAAGAACTTTGACTTGGTTGAATTATACTAGACTCTAGCATTTATGCAACCATACGTTCAATTTCACTTTTTTGGACATAGGGATATCTGTACGGCCTGATGCTTGGAGGAACACTTCCTGGAATAAGATGAATAGCATGATCATGATCACGCATAGGTGGGAGACCTTTGGGAGTCCTAAATACCTTGGAATGATTGTCCAGGAATTTTCGGAGATCTGGAGAAATAGATGATTCCAATGTGGAAACATCTAGCGAACATAATTGTGCAATTACACCTCTTTGATCCTTTTTTAGAAGCTTTGTCATACCATTAGAGCTGATTACCTTTCCTGGTTTCCCTTCAATACCCCTTAATTCAACTTCCTTTCCTTCCGTAGAAAATTGGATGAAAAGTTCTTGAAAATTAAAAGCTATTGTACCCAAGGATTGTAGCCATTGGACTCCTAGTACAACATCAGCACCTCCCATTGGAATGGAAAGCATTGGGCTAGTCAATACATATTCTCCCATGGATAGCTTGATATTATGGCACCTTCTAGAGAAATTTATTGTTCCTCCATTTGCAATCATCACTTGACACTCTGGTGCTGGATATAGGAAGCAATTCAATTTTTTTGCTACCCTACAATGAATAAAATTGTGGGTGCTTCGTGAATCAATCAACACTATTACCTTTTTCTTCTTGATTTGTCCTTCTATCTTGATGGTTTGAGGAGTGGTAATTCTTGTCAATGCATTACAAGATATGGTCGGATTTATTTTTTCTTCAACTAGGCTTTGTTCCTGGAGTATATCTTCTTCTTTTGACCTTTCTTTCTCCTTTTCTTCTTCCTCTTCACAATCTATGTAGAATAATTTCTTCTCAGCACGCTTATGACCTTTAGTGTATTTGCTATCACAACTGTAACAAAGCCCTTTTTCTCTTTTTTCTTCCAATTTTTGTGGTGTCAACCTTATAGGTTGTGGAAGACTAGGGGCAACAACACTTCCATATTTGTAGTTGTGAGTGGTATGCTTCCTGGTTGCCATAATTTTGCTTTCCATTTTTCTTTCTAACCTGAATGCCTTCTCTAATGAATCAGGTTCCCAAAGGTGAACATCATGTTGGATATTATCCTTTAAAGACCCTATGAACACATCAATCCTATGCTCCTCTAGAATATCTTTTACCCTTATGTTCAATTTTTGAAACTCCTCAATGTGCTCCATTACTGAACCCTTTTGTTTGAGACTTATCAATTGGCTAAAAAAGTGTTGCTTTTTGTATCTTCATAATGTGCTATCAATTCTTCCATAAAAATTGCCCAAGTGATAAATTATTTATGAGAGCAAAGCCATTGATACCATAAAAACTAGTTTGGTTCCAAATATACAGTTGCCATACATACCTTTTGTGTGTTTTGCACATTATTGAGATCGAGGAACTGATCCATCTGTAATATCCATGTGGCAGGATCCTTGCCATCAAACTTCCTCATATCAATTTTTGGAATATAGTGGGTCTTTGATCCAACATTAGAGTCTATGGAATCATGATTAACATTACTTTTTTTCACATCATGAGTTTCCTTTACAACCTTTTCACCATTAGTAAGTATTTCTTGTAGAAAATTTGTCAAATCTGTCTTCAAATCTGTCTTCAAATCTGCCATGTCTCTCTTCAAATCTATCTTCGAATCATCCATCTTAGCTTCCATGCCCTTTATCTTATATTCCACGCCATTTATCTTAGCTTCTGTTATCTTTTGTGAGCATGACATTTGTTGCACTTGTTCTTGTAATTTTGATATATCATGTCGAATTTCTTCCTCTTCTTCATGAGTCATGCTAGAACTTTCAGGTTCCTTACTAGGTATTTGCATTTTCTTTCATTGGCGCATCAGTTACCGATAATAATGCTTTACTATGCCCTTTGAATTCCGTTAAACCAAGCTTACACAAAAATTAAAAAAAAACTACACACCATTTTTCACTTTATAGAAGCGTGCTATTGAATCTGATGTATCTCTGTCAATTTAGATCATCCAATTATAAAATTGTGGTCTGTAGTAGCCTTCTACATCCTCTTTCCAATGCCACAAGTCTGACCCAGATTGGATTCTCCAAGAAAGAGTTATGTGAAATCTCCCACAATGGCTTGCTTTTAGACTAGTTCAGTAGAGCAAACTTGTACGACATGCCACGAGTCACTGTTTCAACCTTTGGATCTGAAGCACACATACAAGGAAATACAGTCTGTCCTCTTTCTGTACCTTCTTATGAACTTTCAATCCCATCCCCAGAGAGAAAGTTATGACGATTTTCCCCAGCTCACCTGTTTTGAAGATAATTTAAGAGTCTGCAAAATGACCAACTTCCTTAGATCATATCTCCACAAATATCACGCGAAACGTTCTGAAATTCGGACCCAAGGTTCAACGCGACTTCTACTCAAATGGGTTTTTTTTGTGACTTCTGAAACGTCACAGAACAAAATTTATAGCGAAAATTCCACTATGACCTGTTTGGAGCAGCGAAACCCTAGAATCCAAAGCTCTGATACCAAATGTTATGGAACCAGCTCAAGAAAAGATAGTAAAGATAGATCAGTGCCTTAGAATTCAGCCTCTGCAATGGGGCAACCTCCTTTACATTACATAAATGAACAATTCTTGGACAATACAAATGACAAAACCTCCTTTCTATATATAGGAGTCTAAGGAGTCACAATATAATCCAGCCGACCTAACAATAATAATATAAAGCCACAAAAATAACAATAGAGGGATTCTATGGGGCACAGAAATAACAACATGGGGGTAATAGGGGAACAACAATATAAATAAGAGGTATAACTACAATAGTAATGTGGTAATCACTAGTATTATAGGGACCCAACATAGACTTTTAAAGGTTTTCTCCTCTTCCTTTCTTAATGATTCGTTGTCTGTCGTGAGGTTCATCATCTCTAGTCGAAGCTGTTGTAATGTTTCAAGGAGGAAACATTATCCTCTCTCAGTTCTTCTCCCAATTGCACCCATAATTCTAGGTTCTCCCGTACATAAGGCACCTCAAGCTGCCTCGATGATTTGGGGCTCCTCTACATTTTACTCTTCGTGTTGATAACAATTCCCACCTTCACTTCATGCGCTCATATTCAACCAAAACTCACTTTATTTTATTTCATATATACATAATTATCATAAGTTAATCGACTTTTAAAATAACCCATATTTCCTAGTATGCGAGCCTTGGATTTGATATCATTTGTAACATCCTAACTATTAAAAAAAAATATCTTGTACCTATCAAATATAATTTTTTATGTAAATAGTTATATGCATTCAACCGATCCATTACTTCGTGGACCCATATGATTGAACGGTGTTAACATATTTGATTGCATTATTATCTATGGTTAGAGGATATGTGGTGGGGTTTATACATGGTCTCCATGCTCGCAGTCTACATGGGTCACTCCACAGCTAGTTTCATTTACTTTGAGTGCTCTAATCGAACTGGGGCACACTCCTATCCGTTAAAGTGGGAGAGCCCTGAGCTCTCCTCCTGCCATGTTTGTTCATCCATGTACTCACCATGTGTGTTGGCATTAATGACTTTACTTACCATGCCTTGGAAGGGTCTCGGAACTGTGCATCTAGATGCCTATCCATTGTTTGTTCTGATTCGATTTATGGTCTTCATGTTTGAGGTTTGGTTGAATGGTTTATTGAGTGTTTTGGCAGAAAGGTCAGCTCATTTGTCCATGTTCTATCTTGGTGCTCTGGTCTGTCATGGAGACTCTATGAATAGCTTCGACCAACTTTCCTTTGATGCTTTAGGTGCATTTTTTTGTCCCTCTTGTTGCTGACATTAATTTTTTAAACCTTTTGTCACTGCTGCTTCGGTGTGTTGTGAAGGTTCATGAGTTATTTGATGGGTTTATTGGTCATTCTAGAATAGCTATGAAGTGTATGACCTGGTCTTTAGCAGTCTTGAGGAAAGAGTTGCTTCCACGGTAAGTTGAGGTAGGCATTGCTCAACTTTGGCACTTCATTGTCTTTAAAGTTTATATGTTTTTCCCTTTTTTTACTTCGGCTAAGGTTGTGCGGTTCTCATTGGGCCATGGCACAGGTATAAATTTACTCTTGATTACACTATATTTTTCCTCCTCTTTATGCATTTTTTCTATGATGTAATAAGGTTTTCATAGAATTGCAATAGATAGTGAACGGAACTGCTTTTGATGTGATTTGGTCGTCAAAACTAACTTTCATTGCTTTTTTATGTAGGAATTAGTGAATGGAACACGTGTTGTTCAAACTATTGAACAACAAAGGCTAAACAGAGAAAACAACACATGTCTTGTCCGGCCAAATTGAGAAGCGAATTAAGAGAATCATCACAAGAAGAAATATTGTCTGATAACAGTATTTGGTTGCAAATTCCTCACTATCTCTTCATCCTGACGAATCACATTTATCTAATTTTCTCTTTGATTATAAAGGGGAAAAATGAATAGAATAGAGAGACTTAACTTTTATCCTTTTACCTCAGTTGTAATTTTAATACACAAAATGTTATTCTGAAGGAGACATATTGCTATAATGAAATTTGGATTGCATGAATAAAATATAATACGTGTTACTCTTCATTCGAAATAGTCTAAAGTAATCAAGCAGTAATCACTTGCGGCTTCGGCCCAGTCACTAGTGGATTTCATTGTTGTTCCTTGTTCTATACTTTCACTTTTCTTTTTTTGCAAATTTAATTACTCTGTTTTATAGCTTTATGATTGATTTACATTCATCAGTATTGAGTTTGTGTAATCATTGCATTAATTCTTATTTTTGTTGGTTGGTTTCATTTACTTGTGTTGTCAATTGATTTCATTATTAGGTAATAACCATTCCTTGTTAGTTAAAAGCCAGAGTGTTATTGGTTAAATGAGGTTTATCATTGTTATGCAGAAGTTTAGATTCAACTCAAAGAGCTTTGTTATTGCTACAGTGGACTCAGTTGATGTAATTGCAATTAGAACCTCTTAATTCAAATTGAGTTTTTTTTTTATCAAGATTGATTTTTGGCATTTGAATAGGCTAATTTCCTTGGAGTTATAAGCTTGATGTTTATGGTTTTATCCATTTACTCTTGTATTGAAATTAATAATATATCTTATAGCATTACTCTCTATAGATATAACAATTTCCATCACTTGCACATATTGTGTACACTCTCGAAACAAAAAGACTTGCCCATGTTGATAATTAATGTGAGGCATTTAAGAGTTCTAAAAGACACCAAATTTACACCCAACAGTTCTTGTGTAGGCTTGGCCACTGCTTCGATGGCTAACCAACTCTCGCTATTACAGTCATTTACGGACCAAGCTATTACAGTAATTTGGGTTCTCATAGTTGATTTATTATGCAGGTAAGGTCTCCAAAGCTTGCTCGAAACCCTTGTTTGATTTGTACATTTTCAAGGGCGATCTCCTTACTAAACTTTGCTCCTTTCCTCGTTTTCAAGATGTGTTGGAAACTATATTTGTTGTTCCTTAGTTCTGCGAACCAATTTCTGTGACAGAGGGTTTCATGAGTTATAATAGCTAGTATTTGAGGCTACGACCATGATGGGGATGTTGATTAGAAAATTTAGTAATTTTTATGTTTTGGATATTGTCAACTTATATAAGCCATCTCACAGTTTATACTGCTTAGGTATTTTCCTATATTCTCTCGTCAGGTACTTCAAAGAACTCTTTACGAATTTTTTAAGATGTTTCATATCTGGACTGTCTTTAACAAGATACATTTATATTTCGGCTCTTCATGAATTTTGTGATTATGTGTTCTAGTTCGCTGTGGAAATGAATTAATGAGTTTGAAATGGTTTCAATGTGATTATTCAAAGGGAGTTTATTTTATGATTCTCTCAGATGCTTTGGTGAACTACGCCATTGTAATGTACCTTTTTGGCCTATCCAGGAATAGTAGCGTATTAGGCTCCCAATTAAAAAAGATTCTTGTTTTTACAACTAAGATCTAACTATTGTCTTATGTAACATATTTTTCGTGAGAGGAACCAATATTATTCCTGTTAATATACTCATTTCGCAATAGTGTAAACAACCTCATAATATTGCATTATTATTTTATGCTTTATCAGATCCATAATGGGAACCCCTAGATTCATATAAACAACTTATATATAGCTGAATCATTATTGAGTATGAACTAAAATGCATGGGATGAAACCTATATAATCTTATGTTTAATACACACCCGCACTAATGGAGTATTATCGAACGTTTACTATGGCCGACATTGACCATGCATTACTAATATATTTAAGCATCATCAAGCTAATGTTACCAAACCCTCATTCAACATACATAGCTAGCTAATTAAACTATTCTTATCTGAAGTCGTCCCTCTAATTATGCAATTACAAGCATGATCCTTAAAGTTTCCCACATGCACGAGAGTTACCACTTGATGTTAAGTGTAACAACTATCTTAACACTATCTATGAATATTTCAGAATGATAACTTCAAGGAGAGACTTTGAAAATTATTAACATCTCACACTATAGTTATCATTTTTTGATTCCTTAAGTATGGTTAAAGGATTACTCACATGCACCTCAAGCCCATAATATCTACAGTTATTACATAAGAAACATTATCATAGGTAATTTAGTTATGTGTAATATTCTACCCTGCATGGGTATTAAAATTGTCAATTCATTTAATGTACTTCTACTCATGACTCCACACTAGGAAGCCACAAGTAAGTTGATCATGAGAAATCTAAAACGGTGACACCAGTATCAACAACTAATTACCTTGATACCATCGTTTCTAATACACCTTAAGGGTCACATACATAACACACAGATAATACCTTATCTATACAACTGAGCTACATGGGTTAACCATAAATATAGAGATAAGAATCAACCATCAACATATCTGAGTTAAATGTTTTCATTTCATAATAAGTAAGGATTAATATATAACCCATACCATGCAAGTGAATTTCACTAGAGTAGATGAAAACACCATTAAGTTTATTAATACATAAATGTATGTAATTCACGTGAGATTCTTATGGTAGGGAAACTTTGGAAATCATCTCTTAGAAAAGTTGGAACAATAATTGGAACTTATGAAAATATTCTCATAAAAAAACTCGAAACTGTAAGCAAGAGAGACACAGAGTAAGAGTAAAGATACAACCATTCCATGGAAATGACAAAAACTAAATCTCACTTGGAGGGAGGAGCACCACCACCCATTCATGAATCACCTCTAATTCCCCTCGAGCCGAAGATCTTACCAAGGATCAACTCACTCAATTGACCGATGCATCAGGTATTTAATGCCCTTTTTCATGATTTAGTTACCATTAGTGGCATCCCGCATTATGGATTTTTCCATCTTCCTAGGTCTTATTTGGAAAATCTCATCTCTATCTTGCACAACACTTTTCCACATAAAAGCTTTCCTTTATCTCCCACAAAGATGTTATGTCTGATGGACCTCTATCTCCCATCCATTCGATGGATATCCAATCCATCCAATCTTATCTAGAATCACATCTAGAAGGTTATCATGAAAGATTCGTCTCTATCCCATTCCTAATGGAATTTTGCAAACATCTCCTCTCTATTGGTGTTCCACCCTCCAAGTTATTTATTTTATTATTTATTTAATAACACATTTTCATTTCATTTCATATATCACATATATTTCCTCAACTTAGGTGTCGAATAGTTTAATGCACAAAGGAGGGTATAAAATCTAGCTTTCCTAAGCTTAGGTTTACAAAATTTAACACATAAGGGAGCATATTACACCTAGCTTTAACTTATATTAGGTTTAGAATAATGTAGTACACAAGGGAGGGGTGTTACATACTCCCCCCCTTAAATTCTACATCATCCTCGGTGTATCATTGCATCATGTTCTTGTTCACAAGTAGTTGGTTTCTGAGTCAACAACTCTCATATCTCTGGCATGTGATGCAGTTTTTTTCTTCCGATCTACCTCAGTCACAAGGAGTGCTCCCAACATCTCTCCTTCCATAGCTACATCATTCTCAAGGAGTGCTTTTGAGAATCTCTCCTTCCATAAGTACCTGTCACACATTTTTTCAAACCATTTGTGAGAATTTCTTGATGTAAAGTTTAGCTATGATAAATATCACAATCTGTTACTTAATAGTATTAAAGAAACTTATTTCTTATTTATTTTATCTGAAGAATGCATGTTCTTTGCTTTCATTCTATCAAGCCTTTGTGTTCTTTTCAAACACTTGCTTCTTATAGTCTCTCTAAATACAATACATTAGTTAGAATATTTTCCACATTAATATGCCCGCAAGGTCATAACAGATTATTTCTCATCACAATGTATATTCATATACATAAATTCATCGTAATCAAACTATGATTAACCATAATTACTTATACCAACTTACTTTCCTTCCTCTGGGTAACCTCTAGGTTTTTTTACCTGGGTAGACATCCATTGAATGACTACAACATACCGGCACAGAAGGTATGTTATATTGTAAGTTTATTTGCTTATTAATTAAATTTAGTCATGGTTACATAAATATTTTTCTATTTTATGATGTACAAGGAATCTTCACTTATTAGTTATACTTATATATTTTAATTTAATATGTATATTATGATTTTTTTTCAATTTTATAATTTAATTTCAAATATTCATTTTCCCAAATATTTTCAAATTTATTGATTAAAATCTCTTATATTTAATTTTAAATAGTTTATTTTCTTATAAGTCATTTAATGGTACTTTTTTGGCTACTAATATTCAAAATAAGCCCTACAACTAAAATAAATTCATCATAATTCAGCTTACATATTCAAGAAGTCTCAATTCTAAAATTATATCCTCATTCATGTCTCACCTTTTTCCATTAATATTTTTATTTTTAAATTTAACAATAGTTGTGAATAAATAACATTAATTCTTTTGAACTTAATAATGATTAATACTTTAATGGATATGTGGTTGGATATTTCCATATTTATTCATCTTCCTAAAAATTCTCAAAGAAAAAATTGTAGAAGATTAAGTCCATCCAACATTTAAGGTAGACACTCCACACACTCCACCCATCGCTATTGATAAAAAAAAAAACTTTCTCCTTCACTCACACCACCATCTTTTTAAATTTCCATTTTTTTTTTTTTTTTTTTTTTTTTATGATAGATGGAATGTCCAACAAAATATTATACTCACTTAATCCTTTAGGCAATTCTCTTACAAAAATTCTTAACTACTCTCATAGTTTTTAATCACAAAAAATATTATTATAAAATTCCATAGTGAAATACATTAACACTGTGAACCGTTTTAAGAAAACATTAATTTAAAATTTTATTATTTAAAAAATGAAAGTACAATTGGTTACATTAATGTGGCCCAACTACTTTTGGGACACCTCACTATTTTAATTTCGAAAAGGATGGGAGTGAAGATTCAACATAATTTCTAGAAAAGGAAGGTGCACATGATTAAATCAATCTGCCATTTAAAGTGACAGCTTCACACACTCTCCCCATTACAATTGCCCACAATGTTTTCTCAATCAATCACTCCACGTATCCACCAAAGCATTGAATGGACTTAATCATCTACCCAATTCTCTTAAATATTGTTAGTTTTAGTTTCAACAGATATTATTACAAAATTATATAGTCGATTACATTAACACCTTGAACCATTTTAATAAGAATTCAATTTAAAAATTTATGAGACACCCTTCTTTTTATTCGAGTGTCTATCTAAACTAGACACGAATTCTTATATTTACTGCTTTGAGTTGACACCTTTGTACCACTTTAGGACTAATGTAACTTATGCTAGCACCTTGATCAAATAAAAATTTGCAATCATACCTTCACAGTAGGCTGATATTCCCCTGATGATCATCCAAGGTAACATTAATTCTAGGCATCTTCCTTGTGATATCCCCTATCATAGAGGGTTCTTGCATGTTATAAATTTTCTTAATTCAAGCTTTGTGCAGGCAATTTTTCTAATAATGCGCTTCTTTGCATCCCAAACATTGCACTCTCAGTTTTGGTGGTTGTTCAGTCGTAGTTCTGCTAATTCATTCAGGTTATCAATTCTCGGTGAATGTCTTGAGTTCTCGGCGTATTTATTGCAATTTTTCTGAAGGTCCTTTGCTTGTGCCATTTATGGCTTTCTCATCCCTGTATGGTGATAAATTTTCTAGTTTTTTGGTAGTATCTCCTTTAGATCCCCCATTTTTCTACTTCATCTACTAATAGCAGATGTAGGTTTTTTGTACTAAATCATCTATGGTTCATGGATAATCTAATTCTACTTTTTTCCTTCATGATGTTTGGAAAACTCGTAATAAATTGTTGAATCTTAGCTTTCTCCTCTTGCATATACGGAACATATTGCAACAAGGAAGTAAAGCATCCTACATATTCATCCATGGTCAAGGTTGACAGTCTTAACTCATGGAACTCTTTTTCATTTTCATTATAATAACATTCCGTTAAATATTTATCTTTAAAGTGTTTCTCTAATTATTTCCATGTTACTTGTTCCTCATCAATCTTTCTTACAGTTTTAATTTCTTCACACTAGAGGATGTCCTTTCTTGGTAATTGGTAAAATACCTGCCTTTCTTTATGTTTGTCAATATATTCATAAATTTGGAGGTATTTACCCATGTCTATTAGCCAAGCTTCTCCTGCCTCTTCCGACTCTCCTTCAAACAGAGAGGGTTTTCTTTTCTTGAACTTGCCTTGAAACTCTATCTTCTGCCTTTTTGACTTCATTTGATAAAATTTGTTGTTTGAATGCCCGTCATCTTCCTCTTTATGACCTCCTATGGATTCTGCATTATCCTCCTCTTTATGACCTTCTGTGGATTGTACGTTATCTTCCTCATTATGAGTAGTTGATGTCTTTTCTCTATTTTTTGTATTGGGGTCTCATACCCTCTAATTTTGTCGATTTGACAGACTTTTAAAGGTTTTCTCCTCTTCCTTTCTTAACCATTCATTTTCCATCGTGATGTTCATCATCTCTACTCGAAGTTGTTGTAAAGTTTCGAGGAGGGCAGCATTATCCTCCCTCGATTCTTCTCCCAATTGCACCCATAATTCTAGGTTCTCACGTACATAAGGCACCTCCAACTGGCTCGACGATTTGGGGCTCCTCTACATTTTACCCTTGGTGCTAATAACAATTCCCACATTCACTTTATGTGCTCATATTCAACCAAAACTCAGTTTATTTTATTTCATATATATATAATTATCATAACTTAATCGACTTTTAAAATAACCCAGATGTCTTAGTATGCGAGCCTTGGTTCTGATATGATTTGTAACATCCTAACTATTAAAAAAAATATCTTTTACCTATCAAATATAAATTTTTATGTAAATAGTTATATGCATTCACCTGGTCCATTACTTCGTAGACCCATACGATTGAATGGTGTTAACATATTTGATTGAATTATTGTCTGAGGTTAGAGGATATGTGGTGGGGTTTGTACATGGTCTCCATGCTCACAGCCTACATGGGTCACTCCACAACTATGCTGTTAACATATTTGATTGCATTATTGTCTGAGGTTAGAGGATATGTGGTGGGGTTTGTACATGGTCTGCATGCTCACAGTCTACATGGGTCACTCCACAGCTAGTTACATTTACTCAGAGTGCTCTGATCAAACTCGGGCATGCTCCCCTCCATTAAGCCATGAGATCCCTGAGGTCTCCTCCTGCCATGTTCGTTCATCCATGTACTCACCACCTATGTTGGTGTTAATGACTTTACTTACCATACCTTGGAAGGGTCTCGAAACTGTGCATATGGATGCCTATCCACCATTTGTTCTAATACGATTTATGGTCTTCATGTTTGAGGTTTGGTTGAATGGTTTATTGACTGTTTTGGTGGAAAGGTTGTTTTGTTTGTCCATGTTCTATCTTGGTGCTTTTCTCTGTCATGGAGACTCTATTAATAGCTTCGACTAGCTTGTCTCTGAGGCTTTAGGTTCATTTCTTTGTCCTGCTTGTTGCTGACATTAATTTGTTAAGCCTTTTTCCGCTGGTGCTTCGGTGTGTTGTGATGGTTCATGAGTTATTTGATGGGTTTATTGGTCATTCTAGAATAGCTATGAAGTCTATGACCTGGTCTTTAGCAGTCTTGAGGAAAAAGTTGCTTCCATGACAAGTTCAGGTAAGCATTGCTCAACTGTGGCACTTCATTGTCTTTAAAGTTTATATGTTTCTTCAATTTTTTACTTCGGCTAAGGTTGTGTGGTTCTGATTGCGCCATGCAACAAGTATAAATTTACTCTTGATTACACTATCTTTTTCCTCCTTTTTATGCATTTATGCCATGATGTAATAAGGTTTTGATAGAATTTCAATAGATAGTGAATGAAATTTCGTTTGATGTGATTTGGTTGTCAAAACTAACTTTCATTGCTCTTTTATGCATAAATTAGTGAATGGATCACGTGTTGTTCAAACTATTGAACAACAAAGGCTAAACAGAGGAAAAAATGTGTGTCTTGTGTGGCCAAATCGAGAAGCGAATCAGGAGGATCATCACAAGATGAAATATTGTCTAATAATAGTATCTGGTTGCAAATTTCTCACTATCTCTTCATCCTAAGGAATCACATTTATCTATTTTTCTCTTTGATTTTAAAGCGGAAAAATGAATAGAATAGAGAGACTTAACTTTTATCCTTTTGCCTGACTGGTAATTTTAATATGCAAAATGTTATTCTGAAGGAGACTTATTGCTATAATTACATTTGGATTGCATGAATAATATATAATTCGTGTTGTTTTTCATTCAAAATAGTATGAATTAATCAAGCAGTAATCACTCGCGGCTTCGGCCCAGTCACTGGTGGATTTCACAGTTGTTCCTTGTTCTATATTTTCACTTTTCTTTTACTGCAAATTTAATTACTCTTTTTTTATAGATTTATGATTGATTTACTTTCATCAGTATTGAGTTTGCGTAATCATTGCATGAATTCTTATTTCTGTTGATTGGTTTCATTTATTTATGTTGTCAATTGATTTCATTATTAGAATATAATCATTCCTTCTTTAAAAAAATCCAGAGTGTTATTGGTTAAATGAGGTTTATTGATGTTATGAGGAAGTTTAGATTCAGCTGAAAGAGAATTGTTATTGCCACAGTGCCCTCAGTTGATGTAATTGTAAATAGAACCTCTTAATTTATATTGAGTTTTGGTTTTGATCAAGATTGAGTTTTGGTATTTTAATTGGCTAATTTCCTTGGAGTTATAAACTTGATGTTTATGGTTTTATCCATTTACTCATATATTGAAATTAATAAGATATCTTATAGCATTACTCCCTATATATATAACAAGTTCCATCACTTGCAAATATTGTGTACATCCTTGAAACAAAAAGACTTTCCCATGTTGATAATTAATGTGAGGCATTTAGGAGTTCTAAAAGACACCTTATTTGTGCCCAACAGTTCTTGTGTAAGCTTGGCCACTGCTTCGATGGATAACCAACTCACACTATTACAGTCATTTATGGACCAAGCTATCACAGTGATTTGGGTTCTCATAGTTGATTTATTATGCAGGTAAGGTCTCCAAAGCTCACTCGAAACCATTGTTTGATTTGTACATTTTCGAGGGTGACCTCCTTGCTAAACTCTACTCCTTTCCTCGTTTTCAAGATGTGTTGGAAACTATATATGTTGTGCCTTGGTTCTATGAACCAATGTTTGTGACAGAGGGTTTCATGAGTTATAATGGTCGGTATTTGAGGCTATGACCATGATGGTGATGTTGATTATAAAATTTAGTAATTTTTATGTATTGGATATTGTCAGCTTATATAAGCCATCGCATATTTTATATTGCTTAGGTATTTTCCTATATTTTCTCATCAGATACTTCAAAGAATTCTTTCTGAATTTTGTAAGATGTTTCATATCTAGACTGTCTTTAACAAGATACATTCATATTTCGACTCTTAATGAATTTTGTGGTTATGTATTCCAGTTCGCTATGGAAATCCATTAATGAGTTTGAAATGGTTTCAATTTGATTATCCGAAGGGTATTTATTTTTATGACACTCTCAGATGCTTTGGTGAACTACGCCATTGTAACGTACCTCTTTGGCCTATCTCAAAATAATAGCGTATTAGGCTCCCAATTCAAAAAAATTCTTGCTTTTATAGCTAAGATCTAACTATTGTCTTACATAACATATTTAACGTGAGAGGAACCAATATTATTCCTGTTAATATACTCATTTCTTAATAGTCCAAGCAACCTCATAATATTGCATTATTATTTTATGCTTTATTGTATCCATAATAGGAACCTTTAGATTCATATAAACAACTTATATATAGCTGAATCATTATTGAGTATGAAGGAAAATGCATGGCATGAAACCTATATAATCTTTTGTTTAATACACACCCGCACTAATGGAGTACTATCTGACATTTACTATGGCTGACATTGACCATGCATTACTAATATATTTAAGCATCATCAAGGTAATTTGACCAACCCCTCATTCAACATACATAACTAGCTAATTAAACTATTCTTACCTAAAGTCGTCCCTCTACTTATGAAATTAGAAGCATGATCCTTAAAGTGTCCCACATGCACAAGAGTTACCACTTGCTGTTAAGTGCAACAACTATCTTGACACTATCTGTGAATATTTCAGAATGATAACTTCGAGGATAGATTACGAAAATTATTAACATCTCATACTATAGTTATCATTTTTTTATTCCTTAAGTATGGTTAAATGATTACTCACATGCACCTCAAGCCCATAATATCTACAGTTATTACATAAGAAACATTATCACAGGTAATTTAGTTATGTGTAATATTCTACCCTGCATGGGTATTAAAATTGTCAATTCATTTAATGTACTACTCATAACTTCACACTAGGAAGCCACATGTACGTTTATCGGGAGAAATCCAAAATGGTGACACCAGGATCAACAAATAATAACCTTGATACCACCATTGCTAATACACCTTAAAGGTCACATACAACACACAGATAATACCTTATCTATACAACTAAACTACATGGGTTAACCATAAATATAGAGATAAGGATCAACCATCAACATATCTGAGTTAAATGTTTTAATTTCATAATAAGTAAGGAATAATATATAACCCATACCATGCAAGTGAATCTTAGTAGAGTAGAGGAAAACAACATTAATTCTATTAATACATAAATGTATGTAACTCACGCGACCTTCTCATGGCAAGGAGACTTTGGAAATCATCTCTTAGAAAAACTGGAGCAATAACTGAAACTTATGCAAATATTCTCATAAACAAACTCGAAACTGTAAGCAAGAGAGACAGAGAGTAAGAGTCAAGATACAACCATTCCATGGAAATGACAAAAACCAAATCTCACTTGGAGGGAGGAGCACCACCACCCATTCACGAATCACCTCTAATTCCCCCCGAGCCGAAGATCTTACCAAGGATCAACTCACTTAACTGATCGATGCATTAGGTATTTAATGCCCTTTTTCATGATTTAGTTACCATTAGCGTCGTCTCGTTTTATGGATTTTTCCATTTTCTTAGGTCTTATTTGGAAAAGCTCGTCTTTATCTCCCACAATGCTTTTTCACAAAAAAGATTTTCTTTTTCTCCCACAAACATTTTATGTCTGATGGATCTTTATCTCCCATCCATCTGATGGATATCCAATCCATCTGATCTTATCTGGAATCACATCTAGAAGCTTATCATGAAAGATTCGTCTCTATATGATTCCTCGTGGCATTTGGCAAGCATCTCCTCTCTCTTGGTGCTCCACCCTCCAAGTCATTTATATTATTATTTATTTGATAATACATTTTCATTTCATTTCATATATCACATATATTTCCTCATCTTAGGTGTAGAATAGTTTAATGCACAAAGGATGGTATCAAACCCAACTTTCCTAAGCTTAGGTTTACAAAATTTAACACATAAGGGAGGATATCACACCTAGCTTTAACTTATATTAGGTTTACAACAATGTAGTACACAGGAGAGGGGTGTTACATACTCCCCCCCTTAAATTTTACATCGTCCTCGGTGTATGATTGCATCATGTTCTTGTCCACAAGTAGCTAGTTTCTGAATCAACAACTCTCATGGGTCTCGCATGTGATGCAATTTTTTTCTTCTGATGTACCTCAGTCACAAGGAGTGCTCCCAACATCTCTCCTTCCATAGCTACATCACTCTCAAGGAATGCTTTTGAGAATCTCTCCTTCCATAAGTATATGTCGCACATTTTTTCAAACCATTTGTGAGGATTTCTTGATGTAAAGTTTAACTATGATAAATATCATAATCTGTTACTTAATAGTATTAAAGAAATTTATTCATTATTTATTTTATCTGAAGAATGTATGTTCTCTGCTTTCATTCTTTCAAGCCTTTGTGTTCTTTTCGAATACTTGTTTCTTACAGTCTCTCTGCAGAAAATACATCAGTTAGCATATTTTCCACATTAATATGCCCACAAGGTCATAACAGACTATTTCTCATCACAATATATATTCATATACATATATTCATCGTAATCAAGCTATGGTTAACCATACTTACTTATACCAACTTACTTTCCTTCTTTTGGGTAACCTCTAGGTTCTTTTACATGCCTAGACATCCATTCAATGACTACAACATACCTTCACACAAGGTATGTTATACACACCAATAGATATTTCATTTTTCAACCTTGTAGCATATGTAGTGATATGGTCCCATATGTACTGTTGTACATAACCTAGTTGTAGTACAACCTATAATACCATCCTCATGCTATCACCTGCATGACATAAACTTTATCCACATATTTTTCCACTATGTTAGTATCATACCAACATTCATTTTGTTGGCATTATGGTAGAGGTCTGGCATTATGGTACAGGTGTTGTCCTTGATGGCAACTCACTTTGGTGACAGATCTCAGTTCAGGCTCTCAGAATGAAGGAAGTCTTGTATACGCAGGTTCACCTTGCCTAAGACGCGTATACATGCGGGTTTGACATTTCAAAGGCACGTATGCGTATACACACACTTTCATGCAAGGAAAAACACGTATATGTTGGAGAACTTACTTTTGGTCTGTGGTAGTTAGTCCTCGGTTTTTGAACCTATGATTTTGGACCATGGTATCTCATCAGAAGTGCTGACCCCAGGTATTCGGTCCTTGGTATTGTTTATTATGGTTTTGGACCGTGGTATTGTGGAAGGCCTAAAACTATAAAAGAGGAAGGAGATCATGTGGCAAAGCACCATTTGAATTATTGAATATCTAATATTGTGTTAGATCTAGAATACTGGTGATTAGATTATGGTGCAGATCTGGATCTAAAGGAAGGAGGAACCTTAGCACAAGAAGGATAAGGTCTATTGATGGATCAAAATCTCAATGCTTGAACATTGGTATCTCTGTATGATTTTGATCTGTTATATGTGGCGCACACTTGATATATAAATCTAATAATCTGGGTTAACTAATGACTGAATGTTTAAAATAATGAATTATCCTTTATAGATCTGTACGCAGGTTCAGTGAAGTGCAGGTGCGTATACACACTTTTTCTGTTAGTGAAAGAGGCGTATACGCAGGTTGGTTGTGGTACAGAAGCGTATAATCGTAGGTTTCTGAATAGTGAAGTAGCATACATATCTTGATTTATGCTCTAGTGGCTTCTATTTTATTGTTGCAGTGTTCTAGGTTCAGAATTTGGTGTTTGGTTACAGATACTATGTTCTGGGTACAACGGTCAGAGAAGGGTTTATTTGATTCAGCCTTGATTGGTGAAAAGAAGTTTGGTTGATGCAGAAATTCTTGATGTTTGATTGATGTTACTTGTCGATCCAGTATGAAAATTAATGAAACAAGGTCCCTGAAAGCAAAGAGAAGGTTGCAACCTTCTACAGGTAGGAGCCTGTGTACTAGTATCTCAAGGCTAGTACAAGAACTAAGGGGGTTCAAGCTCCCTTCTAGGAAAGCTGGAGAACGAGATAGAGTTGTAGCTCTCTGTAGGTTGCAGCCTGTGTACTGGTAAAGTCTGCACCAGTACAAAACATTGTAAAGAGAAGTTTCTAATTAAAATTAAGATAGAGACAAATTGCAGCAGGGGGTTTTCACCCACATTGTGTTTCCTCCTTATATCTTGTGTCCTTGTGTGTGACTATCTTCTGCTCTGTTTCACTGTTTCTGGTACTATTTATTTGCTTCTAATTCACAAATTAATGGCTGACATCTGAAAGATAAATGAAATAATAAGTCTTCTTTATATATGCAGGTTTCTTTATCTGTAGTTGTGTATATACACTATTTGTATTAACTGTAGTGTATATGATCTGAAGTTGGAAAAGAAAATATTTGACTTAATAATACCGATTCACCCCCCTCTCAGTATTATTTCCAACAAATGGTATCAGAGTAGGTTCTTCAGAAGAAGCTTGATCGCTTGAAGAAATATCTTTCATCATCAGCAACTATGAGAGGGAGGCATCAATCAGGCAATCGATCTTTGATGGGAAAAACTTTGTTTCTTGGAACGTAAGAGTTACTGCCTATCTTCAATCTCTTGGCACAGAAGTCTCGGATATCATAGATACAGGGTATACTTTTCCATCAGCAACTCCTACAGATCCGACTGAGAAGAAGAAATATGAAACAAATGCAAAGGCTGTCAATACTCTATTAGGATGCCTATCTCAATCAGAATTTGTCGAGGTAATATAGTTTAAATCCGCAAAAGAGATATGGGACAAGATTGTTCTGAGCTATGAAGGAGATGATCAGGTAAGACGAGCAAAACTTCAAACCCTCAGGATTCAGTATGAAAATCTCAGGATGTATAATGATTAAAGTGTGGCTAACTATTTTCTTCGTGTAGATGAGATTGTTAATTGTATGAAAAATTTGGGTGAAGAAATAAAAGAGGTTGTTGTGGTTGAAAAAGTTCTAAGATCTTTGTCCCCTAGGTTTGAATCTAAAGTTTCTGCATAGGAGAAAAAGAGAATCTGCAAAGCCTTAAAATGTCACAGCTGCACGGAATTATAACAGCTTATGAAATGAGGAAAGGAGGTCCATCAGACAGGAGAGAAGCTGCCTTCAAGGCTTCAAGCAAAGGAGAGTACTATGAGTCAGGACACGTGTCAGAAGAAGAAGAAGAATAAAATTTTGTCAGAAATCTTCAACGGGGTATTGGACGGTTCCGAGGTAAGCTACCTTTCAAATGCTTTGCTTGTGGAAGAGTCAGTCACTATGCTACCAAATGTCCTCACAAGGATAAGATTGACAAAGGGAAGGAACCTGTTAGATGGAACAAGAAACAGAATGCAACTAAGAAAAGTTACTACACTCATGAAGACAGTGATGGCCTATCAAATAGTGATGAAGATGAACGGGGTAATGATTATAAACTTTTAATGGCCTTTGAAGATGATGATTACATGGACGCTATAGATGTAGATGGTTTTTATGAAGAGATTTCTCGACTCAAAATATGTTTAGAGGAAAAAGGTATGATCATTGATACTCTGCAATTCCAACTTGATGAAAAAGAAAAATCTCTTGAGAAGTTAGAATGTGAAATTGTTGGCCTTAGAAAAGAAATTGAGGAAATAAAGGATCTTAATCTTAAATTTGTTAAAGGATCTGAAACTCTGAATGAGATTATCAATGTACAGCGTTCTCCACTAATCAAGATAGGTTTGGGTTATAATGGAGAAACATCTCAAGCATCCACCTCAAGGAGTTATCTTGATGTGGCAAGGAGGAATGAGCAAAAGCCCAATGAAGATCACCAGGTAAAACATGGATGAATTACATCAAGAACAAACAAAGACTACCAAGTAAACCAGGGGCAATCCATCTTAAGGGTGAACAAAAGCTACAATCAACCACAGGTAAAAACTTCTCAATTTGCTTCAAGAATGGATGACAATAGAAATTACAATCATTTGGCTGGTAGACTTGATAATCGTAGAAGTTTCTTCAATGGCCAATGTTTCTCTTTCCATAACTTTGGTCACAAAGCAGCTCAATGTGTTGCCTATAAGACAATCATGACTAGAGAAGCTCAAAAACAAAGAAGTATGACTGGGATTACGAAAAGGACCTATAACAACTTTTCGGCACTTGAAAATGAAATTGAATGTTCTATTTGTAATAACTTTGGTCATGAAGATTCTGAATGCATGAGCAGGTTTCGGCAGACTAAGGAACAAGCCTCAAGCACCAGAACATGGAGAGTAAAGGAACCACAACCAGAAAGATGTGGGATAGCCTTTTATGAAGAAGGACAGGAAAATCTATGGTACATCGACAGTGGATGTTCGAAGCATATGACAGGTGATAAAGAAAAACTTGAATCATATACTGCTTTAGAAAAGGGAAAGAAAGTTTCTTTTGGAAATGATACCCCTGCAGCCATAAAAGGAAAAGGCACTGCTCAGCTGAAAGAAAAGGTCAAAGCTGGAAATGTTTTGTATGTTGATGGCTTGAAGCATAATCTTCTGAGTGTCAGTCAGATGTGCGATCAAGGAACCTAGGTAATATTTCGATCAAATGGATGTAGTGTTCGTGATCTTGATACAGGAAAAATAGTGATCAAAGGTATAAGAGCTCCAAATAATCTATACATACTTGAAGAAGGACAACAACAATGCTATTTGAGCAAGGATGATGAACACTGGTTATGGCACCGGAGTTTGGGGCATCTAAGCTTTTCACAAATAAGGAAAGCATGCAAATATCAGGTAGTTCGTGGTCTTCCATATATCAAAATTCTAGACAACACAATATGCAAATCATGTCAGTTTGGTAAGAAAACTAGAACTAAATTCCCTGAAAAGGAAGGATCAGCTAGTAGGCCTATTGAGCTAGTCCATACAGATGTATGTGGTCCCTTTAGGACAAGGTCACCTCGAGGAGAAGAATACTTTATATTATTCATTGACGACTTCTCCAGGATGGTTTGGTTAGGACTTATGAAGCACAAAGACGAAGCATTCAAAAAATTCAAATCCTTCAAAGCTTTGGCCGAAAATGAATCAGATCACAAAATTAAGTGCCTCAGGTCCAACAGAGGTGTGGAGTTTACCTCAAATGAATTTTTCGATTTCTGTGAAGAACATGGAATAAGAAGAGAATTCTCTATAGCTAGGACTCTTCAGGAAAATAGAGTGGTGGAATGGATGAACATAACGGTTTAACAAATGGCTCGTGCTATGCTTGATGAGTCTGGAACACCCGCAACCTTCTGGGGTGAAGCTGCATTTGCTGCGGTTGTTATTCTCAACAAAACAAATGTCCAAGTGAACAACTCTCAAACTCCACATGAGCTCTGGTATGGTGAGTCTCCTTCGGTAAACCATTTCAAAATTTTTGGGACCAAATGATATATTAAGAATACTGATGAACAACTTGGCAAACTTGAACCTAGAGTACATGAAGGCATTCTCCTTGGTTATTCTCCCCACAGCAAAGCATATAAGTGTTACAATAAAAGACTTGGAAGAATTGTTGACAGCATCGATGTAGTGGTTGATGAAAAAGGATACATCCCTAGGCAAGTAAATCATGAAAATATTGAAGAGGATGAAGACTACTCTCCAAATCAGACAGATGATGAAGAACCTCAAGAGGCACCTGAGGAGAAAATAAGGACAAAAGAGAAGACTCCATCCAGGTACGTTCAAAAGAATCATCTAGAATCTCAGATTTTGGGGCAGAAAGAAGCAGGTGTACAAACAAGAAGAACAATTACAGAAGAATCAAGCTATTTGGCATTTCTCTCCTCCACTTAACCAAGAAATGTAAGAGAGGCATGCAAAGATGAATGTTGGGTCAAGGAAATGGATGAAGAACTTGAGAAGATCGAAAAGAACAACACTTGGGAGTTGGTTCCTAGGCCAAAAGATAAGAATGTTATAGGGACAAAATGGACCTTCAAAAATAAGTTGAATGAAAATGGGGAAGTAATTAGAAGCAAGGCCAGACTTGTGTGTAAAGGGTATGCTCAACAAGAAGGAATAGACTTTGAAGAAACTTTTGCTCCCGTTGCCAGACTTGAGGCCATCTGAATGTTCCTTGCTCTCTCGAGCTTTCAGAAGTTCAAAGTTTTTCAAATGGATGTGAAATCAGCCTTTCTGAATGGGGACTTAGAAGAAGAAGTGTACATTGAGCAACCAGATGGTTTCATCCTTGGGAATGATCCAAATCTTGTATGTAGACTAAAAAACGCTCTCTATGGTCTTAAACAGGCTCCAAGGGCTTGGTACTACCGTTTGGACAAATATCTTCATCAACAAGGTTTTTCAAAGGGATCAGCAGATAGCAATCTTACATAAAAATTGAAAATGACAAATTGCTAATACTTGTTGTGTATGTAGATGATATTATCTTTGGAAGCAATGAAGAAGTTATGAGTCAAAGCTTTGAATTCGAAATGTCTTTGCTTGGAGAACTGACATATTTTCTTGGTTTGCAGATCTAAGAAAATGAAGGCGGTATCTTGTTGTCTCAAACCAAGTATCTCAAGCAGATTTTGAAGAAATATGGCATGGAAGGTGCAAAACTAGTATGTACCCCCATGGTCATAGGATGCAGCCTCAGTGCAAATGATGAATCAACAACAGTGCATCAACCAACCTACAGATCTATGATTGGGAGTCTACTTTATTTGACAGGTACCCGATCAGACATCATGCATGCAGTGGCAATAGTTGGAAGATTTCAGGAAAATCCAAAGGAAACTCATATTTAGGCAGTGAAGAGAATCTTCAAGTACCTTCAAGGAACTCAAAACTATGGCTTATGGTATCCTAGAGATACAGATCTCACACTTCATGCTTACACAGATGCAGATTGGGACGGAAGCATGGATGACAAGAAGAGCACAAGTGGTGGTGCATTCTTTATGGGTTCCAGATTAGTATCTTGGTTCAGCAAGAAACAGAGTTCGATTGCTTTATCTACAGCTGAAGCGGAATATGTGGCTGCTGCATCTTGCTACACTCAACTTCTTTGGATGATGCAGACCTTGCAGGATTTTCAAATCACTTGTACACCACCTATCTCCATCTTATGTGATAATACAAGTGCAATCAGTATTTCAAAGAACCCAGTCATGCATTCAAAGACCAAGCACATACCGATCAAGTATCACATTCTCCGGGAACAAGTGTTGGAACAAAAGGTCAAATTGGAGTATGTTCCTTCTAAGGAACAAGTTGTTGATATTCTCACCAAACCACTGCCCAGGGAGACATTTGAATACCTCAGAAAGAAGCTGGGAGTATTGGATGCATCATCTTGCTGTTAAATCGTGTCTGTTTCAGAGAAAAATAGGTGCACATGAGTTTAATGAGGAAGATCAGCGCACATATGCCGATTTATGCAGGTGCAGTCGCGTATATGGAGTTATGAAGAAAATCAGCAAGGACAGACTCTGGTTGAAGGGAGTCTGATATGGGTCTGACAGAGACCATCTGGCACAGGTTCAGGGGGAGCAGATAATCTTCTAATAATGCATTGTTTGCATTATCTTAGAAGCTTTTGGTTCTAGTTCACAACCGTTTTTGGTTTTAGATGGAGCAGAGGCAGAGGGAGAATAGAAGAAATCTTGGTTACTCATCTGAATTGTGATTGACAGATGTTGCTGCTATCAGTTATTTATGACTTTCATAAGTCTTATTCTAGATATTTCATCTCTATGTCATGTATCTCTTCTGTGGAATCTCTTTTATCGTGTTAAGGTCATGTAACGACCTATCTTGGTTTCCCCACTATGCCTGGGATGAACATGTAATGAACTTGGTTGTCATATACAATTTTCTAATGTATCCCCACTTGGCTGGGTGATGGATGTATGTATTGAGTCTTTTGGTGATAGGAAGGTATTTTATAATGTATAAGTCATGGTTCTTCTTGAAGAACATATTTTGCAGATCTTTCCTACAGTCAGGGGGAGCATGGTCAGCACAGCAGGGCAGAAATTTCAGCATGTACTCAAGGGGAGCACAACCCTTTTCCCTTGATGACAAAGGGGGAGAATGACTTTAAGGATTTTGGGTTGCCATCAAGTCCAAAGGGGGAGATTGTTGGCATTATGGTATAGGTGTGGCATTATGGTACAGGTGTTGTCCTTGATGGAAACTCACTTTGCTGACAGATCTCAGTTTAGGCTCTCAGAATGAAGGAAATCTTGTATACGCAGGTTCACCTTGCCTAAGACACGTATACACTCGAGTTTGACGTTTTAAAGGCACATATGCTTATACACGCACTTTCATGCAAAGAAAAGTGTCCATATGTTGGAGAACTTACTTTTGGTCCGTGGTAGTTAGTCCTCGGTATTTGAACCTATAATTTTGGACCATGGTATCTCATCAGAAGTGTTGACCCCAGGTATTGGGTCCTTGGTATTTTTTATTATGGTTTTGGACCATGGTATTGTGGAAGGCCTAAAACTATAAAAGAGGAAGGAGATCATGTGGCAAGGCACCATCTTAATTATTTAATATCCGATATTGTGCTAGACCTGGAATACTGGTGATTAGATTATGGTGCAGATCGAGATCTAAAGGAAGGAGGAACCTGAGCGCAAGAAGGATAAGGTTTATTGATGGATCAAAATCTCAAGGCTTGAACATTGGTATCTCTGTATGATTTTGATCTATTATATGTGGTGCACACTTGATCTATAAATCTAATAATATGGGTTAACTAATGACTGAATGTTTAAAAGAATGAATTATCCTTTATAGATCTGTATGGAGGTTCAATGAAGTGCAGGCACATATACACGCTTTTTCTATAAGTGAAAGAGGCATATACGCAAGTTGGTTTTGGTACAAAAGCGTATACTCGCAGGTTTCTGAATAGTGAAGTAGTGTACATATCTTGATTTATGTTCTCCCTGCTTCTATTTTATTGCTGCAGTGTTCTGGGTTCAGAATTTGGTGTTTGGTTACAGTTACTGTGTTCTGGGTACAGAGGTCAGAGAAGGGTTTATTTGATTCAGCCTTGATTGGTGGAAAGAAGTTTGGTTGATGCGGAAATTCTTGATGTTTGATTGATGTTACTTATGGATCCAGTCTGAAAATTAATGAAACGAGGTCCTTGAAAGCAAAGAGAAGGTTGCAGCCTTCTGCAGGTAGGAGCCTGTGTACTAGTATCTCAAGGCTAGTACAAGAACTAAGGGGGTTGGATCTCCCTTCCAGGAAAGCTGGAGAACGAGAAAGAGTTGTAGCTCTCTGTAGGTTGTAGCCTGTGTACTGGTAAAGTCTGCGCCATTACAAAACATTGTAAAGAGAAGTTTTTAATTAAAAAGAAGATAAAGACGAATTGCAGTAGGGGGTTTTCACCCACATTGGATTTCCTCCTTATATCTTGTGTTCTTGTGTGTGACTGTCTTCTGCTCTGTTTCACTGTTTCTGGTACTATTTATTTGCTTCTGATTAACAGATTAATGATTGACATCTGAAAGATAAATCAAATAATAAGTCTGCTTTATATACGTGGTTTTCTTTATCTGTAGTTGCGCATATACGCTATTTGTATTAACTGAAATAGCGTATATGACCTGAAGTTGAAAAAGAAAATATTTGACTTAATAATATTGATTTACCCCCCTCTCGGTATTATTTCCAACACATTTTTCATTGTTCATCTATGTAATTAGGAAATGTTTTATGTCATGTGTAAATCAATTCCATATTCCATGTGGTTACAATTTCGACTGCATATATAGGATTCATGCATACCTTCTCCTTAATGTTCTATTTCAATAACATATTATTGCATTCATGCATACCTTCTACTTAATGTTCCAATGTAGATTATTAAGTCATAGTTTTTGAATTTTAATATTTATGAGATCATTAATTCACCTCATATGTTTTACTGTTGCCCTATTTGTGCTTCAAAAACCTGTTGACCATGCATAATTTCATCCATGAAAGTTTTTACTACTTACAATCCTACACTCCTTGTTTATGTAAGTGTTTATGATCTGAGTGTATTTAGATGCTATCTCATTCTTAACATTAAATCAACCTTTACCAGAAGCTGAGTTATTTTTTTATGAATTCTTGTTTGAATCACACAACATTTCCTTATGTTGTTTGGACACCACATCAATGCAATCTTATAAGAGATCCTCTCAAATTTTCTTGGTACAAATTATGATATCAATCTATTTTCAATGATTGTTAAATATCATTTAATTGACTCGCAGGTCCATACCATTTGTGCTACTTCAGCAATTACTACGGTTTGCACTCAAGGATACTTATAGGTTCTATTATACATATCCTTCAAAAGATGCATGTGTCCTGGAAATCAGTTTAAGTGAAATTTCCCCTTTAACCATATTGTCTTCCAACCAAAGAACGAGTCACATTATAAGTAGATGCATTTATCAAAGGTTTAATTTGACCACATTTTGTACAGTTATATAGTCCTTATACTATAACATGCTCTCACCATCCTTTACTTTGGTGTTATACTTTTATAGCAATTATACCATTTATAAGTTATTTTTATAGTCTGACCTCACTTTAACATAGTTATGCATACCTTTCCATAGTTATGCATATGCATATTGATCTGGATTTAAACAGGAACGCAACAAATTACAGAGATAACCATATACATAAAGATGCAGCGGAAATAATACTTCATTTCATTAATGGAAAAATACTGACATATGCTTACAATCAGAAATGGAAATAAATCAGCTAGGGCGATGGTAGCTTATCTCTGAGAAGAGATGTGATGGATACATGCCTCTGAACTGTGTTACAATGAGGCTCAAAGGCCTATTTATTGTTGAGAAACAATGGAAAAACCCTTTACATTCCAAAACCTAACCATAGGAGATGAAACACCAAAATGTGGGCCCCATTTGGGGTAAATTGGTACATCAACTTCCCGGGGTCGTAACTTTGGCATATGATCTCCGTTTGACGCGTACAATAGCTCGTTAGAAAGGTCTATCCAAGCCCTATCATTGTTGGAACGTGCAACATCGGTCCATTCTGAATTCCCCAAAAAACAACGTTTAGGGCCTCAAAACGGCTCCGGAAGTTCAGGACCCGAAAAACTGCTAAAAATAGTAAGTTGTGCTACAATTAAGGAAACAGAAAATACTGAGAAAGACAATGGTGGGGGTCCAGGTGGACTTGGCAGGTGGCCACCAATATCCACCTGGATCATTCCTCCCCCCTTAGGAAGTAATGGTCCCCATTGCGTTGAGCTCCTCCATGAGATGAGGAAACTTCTGCTGAACTTGTTCCCTGGTGAGCCACTTGCCCTGTTGAAGGAGTTGGCCTGCTTTGACAACTCGATACAGTTGGATATTCTGTTGGCGAGTGTTCTTGCTCTGTGTGTCCATGATCTGATCAGTTGCAGCTTGTTCCATGCAGTCTGGATTTAATTCTGTGGGTTTGAGCTGTTTTGCAATGTTGGATGTGTCTAGCAATGGTGGAAAGTATTGCCAAAGGCGGTCCACATTGAACACTGGGTGCAGGCCAAGGAATGGGGGAATGCTGAGCTCAAATGCATTGTCTTCCATAGCCTTAGTAATGGTGTAAGGACCATATCGGAGTGGTCTCAATTTCCGATTGGCTCCAGTAAGGCATTCCTTTTGCAAATGCAACCAGACTTTGTCGCCCACCTGAAACTTGTGTGGCACCCGATGTTGATCATGTCGCTGCTTTTACTTGGCATTTGATTTCTCAAGAATGTCATGGACCTGCTGGCGAATATGTTGGATGCGCTCAATGAAGCTGGTGGCCTTATCTGTTTCGGACTGGACATGAGCTGAATTCATGTGAGTAGCTGCAAGTGGCATGGCCACATCAATGGGGCATAGTGGCTGGAATCCCAAACCCACCTGAAAAGGGCTATGGCCAGTGGAGCTGTGAAGAGCTCGGTTGTAGCTGTGCTGAACATAGGGGAGGCTCTCGTCCCATGTGCGTGGATGCTTGGAGTTATACATGTGCAGAATGTGCACAATCATCCTATTGACAATCTCTGTCTGGCCATCAGTTTGAGGATGGAAGGTTGTGGACTTCATGAGTTTGGTGTCCAGCATTGACCAGAGACTGGACCAAAATGTGATGAGAAACCGACTGTCCTGATCTGAGATGATAGACTGTGGGATCCCAAAGTGCACCCACACTCGTTCAAAGAAGAGTTTAGCAGTGGCTTCTGCTGTGATATTCTTCTTGCAAGCCATCATAATGGCCATCTTCGAGAACCTGTCGACGACCACAAAAACACAGTCATTTCCATGCTTAGTGGAAGGAAGGCCTGACATGTAATCCATGGAGATGGATTCCCACAGTCGACTAGGGGTAGGAAACGGGGTATAGAGACCGTGCTTCTTAATGGCCGGTTTGGCAATGGCACAGGCAGTACATGATCGGATGTACTTCCCAACATCTTGTCGAAGATTCAGCCAATAGAAATAATTTTGCAGTACTGCCACTGTTTTCTCGACCCCGAAATGCCCAACAGCCCGACTGTAGTGTGCTTCCCAAATCATCTTGGCATGCTCGCTTGAAGGAACACAAAGGTGACCGAGGTGGCATAATAAGGAATCCTGGAGTTGAAAATCTGCAACATGCCGACCCTCCAAGAGTGTCTGGTACGTGTGGCCGAATTCTGGGTCGCTTTTGTAAAGAAGTGGCCAATCAGAAGTCTCGTGCCCACAAGAGTTGAGTACGGTGGTTAGCACCATGATCGGTGGTCGACTGAGGCAATCTGCAACATTATTGGTGCTGCACTTTTTATACTTGATATTTAAGTGAAACTGTTGCAGGTATGTAGACCACTTCTGATGGCGATCATTCTGCAATTTCCCTTGGGTCTGTATGAACTGCAGAGGTCGATGGTGTGTGTGGATGACCGTTTCCTTCCCCAAAATGTAATGCTTCCATTGTCAGCAGGCCTGTACAATGGAATACATCTCTTTATCATAAGTGGGGTACTTCCGGACTGTGTCTGAAAGTGTTTCACTGTGATATGCCACTGGATGTCCATCTTGAGTAAGGACTGCCCCAATAGCATAGTCAGAGGCATCTGTCTCAACCTCAAATGGTTGTTGTAAATCTGGTAACGCGAACACTGGTGCCGTGCAGAGGTGATCCTTAAATTCCCCGAATGCCTTCTGTTGAGATTCGGACCAAAAGAATTTTTCTTTCACCCCGCCCTTGGTGACTTGAATCAAGGGCCAAGAAATATGAGAAAACCCCAACACAAACCTGTGGTAGAAGTTGCCAAGACCTAGAAAGCTGCGGAGCTCTGTTAGAGTGGTTGGAGAGGGCCAATCCCGAATGACTTGGATCTTGGCTGGATCGACATGCACCCCCTGTTCATCAATGATGTATCCCAGATACTTAACCTGGGTCATGCCAAAAGTGCATTTCTCCAAATTGGCACATAGCTTGTGTTGCCGCAGTGTTTGGAGAACCTGTCGGATGTGGTGGAGGTGCTCTTCCCAACTTTGGCTGAAGATCAGAATGTCATCCAAGTATACTACTACAAAGGAGTTGGTGAATGGCCGCAAGATGTCATCCATTAGCCTCATAAAGGTTGCAGGAGCATTCGTCAATCCGAACGGCATGACCAACCATTCGAAGAGGCCCTCCTTGGATTTGAAGGCAGTCTTCCACACATCGGAGGGTTCGGTTGGTACCTGGTGATATCCTGACTTCAGATCGATCTTGCTGAAATATTTCGCCCCCTTTAGTTGGTCTAGGAGGTCATCAATCCGCGGGATCGGGTACCTATTACGAACAGTGATCTTGTTCAGTGCCCGATAGTCAATACAGAGTCTCCACGTCCCATCCTTCTTCTGTACCAACACGATCGGGCTCCCACATGGCGATGAACTCGGACAGATGTGACCTTTCTGCAGGAGCTCCTGAATCTGCCTCTTGATTTCATCGTTGTCCAGAACAGAGCGCCGATAAATTGGTCCATTGGGTAGCGGCGCACCTGGGGTCAGATCGATGGAGTGCTTGAATTGACAGTGCAGAAAAACCCCTGCCGGCGAGGTGAAGATGTCCTCGTACTCCTCCACAACCTTGTCCATCTATAGTTGTCGTGCAGAGGGACCCTGTTTGGAGGCCGCAGCCACTGTCTTCTTCTTTCCTTGAGGGCGTATCATCAGGAAAACAAATTTCCTGGTTTTGGAAATGATCTTACTGCATTGTTTCGTAGTAATCAAAGAGAGGGCGGCAGGTGGTGTTACCTCTGGTATCCTGAACAACTTATTTCCCAATGTAATAATAACAGCACGGGGCCTTGATTCATACACAGCATGTCGCTTCCACAAGTATGGTTGTCCTAGTAATACATCACAAACTTCAAGGGGAGCAATGTCACACAATACCTCATCCGTGAAGGGCTTGATGTTGTATGGAAGGCGACACTGCTGGCTCACTCGAAGATCTCGTCCTTGGTGAAGCCACCCAATGGTGTATGGTTGTGGATGTGCTGTGGTCGGCAAGCCCAACCGCTTCACGACCTCTGCTGAAATGAGGTTCTTTTGACTCCCGCTATCAACAATGAACTGTATCGGGGAGCCCTTTACCCACATCTGGGAGTGGAAGAGACGCTCCTCCTCCTCTGGATCTTCGGGTTCATTTTTCTGGATCTTTGTGGTAGCAACAGTGGTGCTGGGATCCGCATCAATGATCTGCTTCCCTTTTTCAGACCCCTTATCAGGTTCTGACTCAGAGTCGGAACATGCATCTGATTCTGAAACCTTTAGCTCAGCCACCAGTGACTGCTTGGTCCGACACTCACTTGTGTTGTGAGTGGAGCTCTTATGGAACTCGCACCATTTTCCAATGTCCTTTCTCAGCTTCGCGACGCTGTTCTTTGCTTGCAGCTTTGGCGGGTTGTCTTGGGCTGTCCCGCCTTGGCTTTATCCTTTGTTCTGTGGTTTAGGGGCACCTTTCCCCTGCTTTGGATTCGCAGATCCAAAGTCTCGCTTCTTTTGTTTAAACTTCTGCTCGACCTTGACGGCATATCGGTATGCTGCGCCGAGCGAGGGGATGTTCAGGAATTGTATTTCTTCCTGGATGTACTTGTGCAGGCAGCCAAGGTATTTGAGTATCAAATGTTGCTCCGAATCCTTGATACCCAACTTTGTGCGAATGGTATGGAAAAGATTTGTGAACTCCGGCATGTCTTGGTCCCTTCCCTGCCGCAGCGTGGTCCACTTTATGTATTCATCCTCATAGCTTCCGACAGGGTAGTATTGCTCCTTGATGGCATCCCGGAACGAATCCCAGGTGGGTGCGGCTGAAAATAGTGAGCCAGTACTTTCATCCTTCTGCTCGCAGTAGGTTTCCCACCAGTCCTTGACGTGGGGGGCTGCTTTGAGAAGAGCAAAAACAATCCTTTCGCGACTAGAAAATTCATGAACAAAAAAATAACCCTCTAGCAGATTTAACCATTTATCTACGGCATCTGCATCTATCTGACCCTCGAATATGGGGATTTCAAAATTAACTTGTACCTTAAAGGGTGTGGTGTTTCCAGAGTAGTTGCTGGAAGCCGATGCGCCGCTTCTGGGTAGCCGCTGAAGGATCTGGGCAAAGTTGTCCATCATCGCATTCCGTTGTCGCTCGAGGGCTTCATCTCCTGCCACTTCGTCTTTCTTCTCGTCCGCCATGGGAGGCCGTCGGGATTTGCGAGGCTGGTCTTGCAAAGGTTCAACCAGTTCAAGCCCTAACTCCTTATATCCCGACCTTGTTGGGGACATGCAAAGAAAAACAGAGAAAAAGCAGACCGCTCTGATACCACTGATCCGGATTTAAACAGGAACGCAACAAATTACAGAGATAACCATATACATAAACATGCAGCGGAAATAATACTTCATTTCATTAATGGAAAAATACTGACATATGCTTACAATCAGAAATGGAAATAAATCAGCTAGGGCGATGGTAGCTTATCTCTGAGAAGAGATGTGATGGCTACATGCCTCTGAACTGTGTTACAATGAGGCTCAAAGGCCTATTTATTGTTGAGAAACAATCTAAAAACCCTTTACATTCCAAAACCTAACCCTAGGAGATGAAACACCAAAATGTGGGCCTCGTTTGGGGTAAATTGGTACATCAACTTCCCGGGGTTGTAACTTTGGCATATGATCTTCGTTTGACGCGTACAATAGCTCGTTAGAAATATCTATCCGAGCCCTATCATTGTTGGAACGGGAAACATCAGTCCATTCCATGGACCCATGTTGCCCCCGGATTCCCCAAAAAACGTCGTTTAGGGCCTCAAAACGGCTCCGGAAGTTGAGGACTCGAAAAACTGCTAGAAATTGTAAGTTGTGCTACAATTAAGGAAACTGAAAATGTTGAGAAAGACAATGGTGGGGGTCCAGGTGGACTTGGCAGGTGGCCACCAATATCCACCTGGATCACATATAGAGCTTGATTTAGACCTAGGACTCTTCCTTATATGGATGCATATCATCAATACCATCCCACCATATGCCTTCCAAATATAAGTATTTCTGCTTACACATCATTGTCCATGTAGATTCTATCATAAGTGGGATAACTCTAATGAGTGTGATAACAATTACCCATTATCCCACGTACCACTAACTCTACTATTTGATGCATTAGAGACACATGCTCTTTATATTGTTAACATTGTTGATGAAAACCTCTTTCATTGCATAACGCCCTGCTAGTGTATGACACTTCTTCTTTTATACAATTATCTTTTTAGTTAGTTCCCTTTATATCACTTGTAGATGTATTCATGCATGCTATCCACCTCTTAGAATAATTTATCTCATACCCGGCTTTAATTCTCCACAAGCACAAGAATATTTCATGAATTCAATGATATTACAATGGATTTGCATATAGTCCTAACCATTATTGTGAATATTAATAAAGATAAACATGCACGTAATCACAACCATATGCTTAATGAAAATTTAACAAGTAAGAGCATTTCCTAATGAGGAATTGAACAGTTCCTTACACTCCAAGGCTTCTTAAATATTAAGATTTCTTTGTTGTTATGACAAGCATGTAAGTACAATGAATCTTTACTTGAGCACAAACTCCCAACTTGGAGAAAGGCATGCATCATGGTATGCACCCCACAAATTTCTTCCAGGTCCCTTCTTTTAAGCAACATGAAGGATTAGTTAACTAGTATCAATGTATAGCATAGATAATTGGAACCGTAGATTATACCATACTGATTTCTCATGTACCCTAGTCTTATGCATGAATGTTTTTCAAGTTAACCATAGGTATCATTTGTTTTATAATGATGATTACATTTAGATTTACTAGATGTCTCATACACCCGTATATGTACATCCCACAACAAGGTTATTGTAATCTGTTCCACTTCAGTATGTTGGTCCCATGGAGTTCTCATAATAAGTAAGATGGATCCATAGCCCCAGGCCACAGCAACTACCTACTACGCAGCTAGCCTTTAAGTAATCAAAGTCACAAGTATAACAATGCAATCGTTCATCATACATATTGCTACTCCCTCAATTTCATAACTATAAATAAAACATAAACATATATACAAAATAATCAATTTTTGTGGGTAGAAAATTTCCCTACAAATCATTATCAATACTGATTTAGTACTTCATCACAATTCCAAATTAGCACTATTAACCCATGAAAACTACCATTTCCACATATAATTTACAAGTTTTTCCAAAATAGTTTTCAACTCTATGTTGCACTCATCTCAACAATTTGCAATATTCATTCATCATGCCTTAAGTATAATTTTCCCCCACCCACAAGCAAACATTTTCTCATTTTTATTTACTGAAAATGACAAAAGAATGAGAAATACTTTTTGTTTCATATAAAACTGACACTTATTAAAATCGACATAATCTCATGTTAAGCATCATCCTTTTCTTATAAAGTGGATCTTATAACTCATGGTAAGTCATTATACGTCTAATGCGTACATGATAATCTATGTGGTCGTGATATTCTTATTCAAATTGCAGGTGTCTAGTTTGCTGATAACACATTGTCAACAAGACCAGTTGCATAGTGAGGCATGAAAAATATGGTGAGCCTCTCTACTCTTTGTTTCCTATATTCATTAGCAGACATAAGAGTGCAATTGACGACATTGATAACTTTTTTCTGCACAGGGGGCACCGACACATTGTACATCGTGATATCACTCTCCCATTGTAATTTTATTCTAAATAGAATAGTAATTTGCTTCTTAATAAAATAACAAACACTCAATATTGACATGCCAAAGGATTGGCTCGACAATTATGTGGTCACAGTGCAATGCAGAGCGATTTTTTTTAGCATGCAGTACTACAGTGCTGTTAGAAAGTTATATATTTTAGAGCAATGGAACACATAAAATATTGCAGAAACATAAACATAGAAAACACATAAAACAAGAGATACACAGATATACGTGGTTCACCCAGTTTGGGCTACGTCCACTTGGAAACAACTAGTCCTTCATTTTATATTATCTAACAAAATAAAAAGATACAACCTACAATAGATCCACTATAATTCCCTCTTCACTCTTAATCTACTCTCTCTTCCTCACTCAGAATATAGATATACATAGACACAATACAATTTCCTCATATATGGCGAGGGGTTTCCTTGTAGGGCCACCCCACCCAGAACCTCCCTACAACACAAATATTAAAGGCGGTGTTGCCGCCACATTACGAACTAGGGTCGAATGCGGTGATACCTTTGAATATAGAACATAATCACACTCCAAACTCAACAATCTCCCACTTGAAGATTCATTATAGCAACTCCACTGCTGCTTCATTTGTTGGTTAATGAATCCACTTTGGACCTGCTTGTTTCTCATCTTCTTCACCATACTTGAAGACCAATTGAAACTATGCAGATTCTTAGTTTCTCCCTGGTTACAACTTTTGTTAACATATCTACACGATTCTGGCTAGTGTGTATCTTTTCTAGCTTCAAGTGTCCATCTTCCAATGCTGACTGTGTGAAATGGTACTTCAGTTGTATATGTTTAGACTTGGAATGAAATGAAAATTTCTTTGGAAGATGTATGGTAGTCTGGCTATCACTGTATAACCTTCCCAAGTCCTGATTCTTACCCAATTCATCCATAAACCTTTGTAACAAAATCATTTCTTTACTAGCCTCTGTAGCAGCAACATAATGTTCTTCTATTGTTGAGACTGCAACAACACTTTGCAGTTTTGAAACCCCACTGACAGTTGTTCCACCTACAGTAAACACATACCCTATTGTACTCCTCTTGTTATCTATATCACCCATCATATCTTCACTAACATATCCCTATAGAGCAATGTTTGAACCATAAAAGCATAATGCTTAATTTGTGGTATCTATCAAATACATGAGAATCCACTTCACCGAAATCCCATGTTCTTTCAATCGATTGTTCATGTACCTCCTTACAACTCCCACTGCATGTGAAATATCAGGCCTTGTGCAGACCATTCCGTAAATTAAGCTTCCAACTACTGATGCATATCAAACTTTAGAAATATGAGCCATTTCTTCCTGAGCCTTGGGACACCCCTCCTTACTTAATTTGAAATGGCTAGCCAAAGGTATACTAACTGGTTTTTCATTCTGCATATTAAACCTTTTCAACACCTTTTCTATGTACTCACTTTCAGACAATGTTAATTTGTGATTCTTCGTGTCCCTAGTTATTTTCATACCAAGCATTTGTGTTGCAACACCTAAATCCTTCATTGCAAATGAGTTCGGGAATTTTTTTTTGAGCACATTTATTTTCTGCATGTTAAAACATACATCAAACATGTCATCTACATACAATAACTTTATATTATAGCTACCATCATTTTGCCTTTTGAGATAAACACAATGATCAGAGTGACATTTAGTATAACCTTGTTCAGACATAAACTTGTCAAATTTTAGATACCACTACCTTTGAGCCTGTTTTCATCCATACAATCTCTTCTTCAACATGCACACTAGTTTCTCTTTCCCTTTTTCTTCGTATCCTTGTGGCTGCTGCATATGTATCTCTTCATCCAAATCCCATGGAGAAAGGTTGTCGTTACATCTAACTACTCAAGATGCAAATCTTCAGCTGCTACTAGACTTGAGATAGTTATGACTGAAGTCATTTTAACAATAAGAGAAAATATCTCATGAAAATCTACATTGTTTTTCTGTGCAAACCCTTTCACCACAAGTCTAGCTTTATACGTTTTTCTACCTCCATCTTGTCCCTTCAACTTGTAAACCCATTTATTCTACAATTTTTTTACGTGCAGGAAACGTCACTAAGTCCCAAGTCTGTTATATGTTAAGGGGTCCACCTCTTCTTTCATGGCTTGCTCCCACTTCTTCCTAGTTTCTACCTAGACTGCTTCTTCATAACATTTTGGTTCATGACAATCAGTCAACAATACATAATATAATGAAGAAGAGTAAAATTCATGGGGTCTAGTTATCCTCGCGGATCTTCGAAAACCAATTTCAATTGTTTGAGTTCCTTGTTGATGTTTTGGTTGTTGTTCTCGATGTTGATCATTATTATTTTCAAGCACCATCACTTTTTATGTGATGTCATCAAGCAATGTGTATTCTCTGTTTTATTTTTCCCATTTCTTTTCCTCCAACTCATCCTTATATGAAACCTTTTCATTTAATATGACATCTTTCCTCATAATGATTTTGTGTTTTTCATAATCATAAAAGCGATAACCAAAATCATTAACACCATATCAAATAAAGGTACATTTCTTTGATTTTTCCTCAAGCTTTGTTCTATTTTCTTTATTAGTGTGGGCAAAGGCTTCACAACTAAAAGTCTCTAAAGAAGAGTAGTTTGCCTTTTTACCTATCCATGCCTCCTCTAGAATACCATCATCCAAGGAAATTAAAGGTGCTCTATTTATTAGATAAACTACAGTATATAAAACATATGCCCAAAATTGTGAAGGCAATCCTGTATGCAATCTCACGCACCTTGCACACTCCATGATTGTCCTGTTCATCCTTTCTGACACGCCATTTTCTTATGGTGTTCCTAGAACTTTTTTCTCTCTTCAAATTCATTCTCTAAACAGTAGCTATCAAACTCTTTCTTGCAATATCACCTCAATTGTCTCATCTTAGACACTTCAACCTTTCTCCAATCTCATTTTCAACCAAAGCTTTCCATTTCTTGAAAGTATCAAATACATCAGATTTATTTTGAATATAATAAATCCAAGTTTTTCTGGTTGCATCATCAATAAAAGTAACATAATAATGAGAGCCACCAAGAGATGATATCTGAGTAGGTCCCCATACATCTGTATGCACAAGCTCTAACTTTTCACTCTATTTTTCTTTCCCAACTCTGATGAATTTGACTCTCATATGTTTTCCATAAACACAATTCTCACATAATTTTAAATCAACATGCTTCAAACCTAGCAACAAATTTTTTGAGTGAAGAATCTGCATCCCCTTCTCACTCATGTGCCCAAGCCTATGATGCCACAATGTCTGATCTGAATTGGATCCTTAAACATTCTCTAAGTTTTCATGACTATTTCAGATTATGGAAAGCTTCAAAGTCTTATGGATATCGAGCTTATGAGAAATAACCTCTAAGCAATGGCAATTTGTGGTCAACACGGAACAACGAGGACCCTCGGTCAAAGCACGCAGACCGTTGGCCCATGGTGACCACACGCTGGCATAAATTGACAAACGGGAGGTCAAATCCAAAAATAGGGGTGGTTTCTATTATGCGATTAGCGCTAAAGTGCTAGACGTGTATCGTAGGGCATCCCCGTCACTGAAGGAAAGCCCCAAGCGCTCAGTCATGAGGAAAGCATAAAACTGTACGGAAATCACCGATTTTGACAGAAGGCGAGTCTTGCACTAAAACTAGCACGGAATCAAAAGGGCTTCAAGTGGTAAGTGGGTTTGACCGAGTCCCGTCTGATGCCATACACTAGGTGACATGCGTTCAGCTGATGATAGAGAAAACCGCTCACATCGGATGGGTAAAGGTCATGCTACTTACCCGCACGATATGGACGGAGACCGTATGATCTAGAGGCTCCAGATCAACGATGGAGAGATGATTCGACGAATGACTAGATTCGATGGGGAAATAGGTTGAGTCACACAAGATTTGAGGTCCGAGATGACTGATGAGTTGGCAGAGGAATCAGTTTCACGGGCAATCTTGGAGCAAAGGAAATAACAACCGTTCAAAGATCACTGACACTCAATTCATGAGGAAATAGGTGGCCACCTCTCTGTGAAGTGTTACACAGTGATGATGACGCAAAGTAGGGGAATCCAAGCGGATGGAGGTATGAGATCTAAAGAGCTTGGAAGTGGAAGTGAATAGAGAGGGAGTAGATTGGATTTAAGCCATTAACAGAGAGAGAGAAAGAGAAGAGGCTGAAAGAGAGAGAAGCCAACCCAACCTACAGTGTAAAGATAACATCGAGTAGATAGAGACAAAGAGAGTCTAAGAGTCTATGAACTCCAGAGAAGGCTTGAGAGGTTCATGCAACTCCTCTGTGTATACGTTTCAGGTATTGAGTAGAAAATTGGACTCATACCACTGAGGCCAAGTCAGGTTGAGATTCAATAAGGGGAGTATATGTACTCTAGAGACTTGGGGATCCAAGTACAATCTTGTTGATCATCAACTATTAAGTGAGACTGAAATTGAGCTTATTATTATAAAAACTCTGCTTTCAAGACAAAATAGAAAGGCCACCACTGAAGGCTAGACCAAGAGACGTAGCCCAGGAGGATTGGGTGAACTCCTTATTGAACTTGTTGTGTCTATGTGTTTTCTTACCATGTTTCTATTACTATTTCAGTGTCTGTGTATTTTGCAATCTTATCAATCCGTTGCATAAAAAAACATAGGCACACCCCAGAACATGATTCTGTAATACCTTCATTAATTCCCTGAGGACATTTATGGGTGATTTCAGATCTAGTGGTATCAGATATCCTAGGTTGTTAAGGTTAGAGAATCTTGTGCTGGATTTTGTTGTTGAATGCTAACTAGGTCAAAGCTTAAATTAGGAGAAGGAGAATTGGCTAAAACTAACCCGAAAATTGGAAGAGTCTATTCGAAGAGGAAAATGTCATAAGAAAATCCCTTTGAATCAGACCCCTAGTTCATGGATAGTATTATCACCCTGAAATCCATGGTGGAGGAAATGTATAGGGACTGTAATAAACATAGAGATGAAGATGCGTCAAGCTCCAAACAAGAAAAAGGAGTGGAAGAGTTTCTCCTCGATGACCACTCCAAAGGCAAAGGGAATGAAGAAAAATTCCTCATGCCTCCTAATAGCCCTGAACATAAAAAGAAGACATATTTGATTAAATTAGATGTTAAATTTGAATTACCCATATATGATGGAGAGTTGAATGCAGAGAAGCTGGATAATTGGATCAAGCAGATTGATGTTTATTGTAGAGTGTAGAGTATTGACTTAGACAAGAGTAAGATTCAGCTGACTAGCCTATGCCTCGTAGGCGCTGCCTTGGTATGGTGGGAATGCAGGACACAGGCTGACATAGAGAAACATGGTAAGATTATTTCTGTGTGGAGTGAATTATTTTTTGCAATCAAAAAGCAATGCTATGCACTAGTTTACATGCAGCAAGCCATGATGAGCTGGCAAACTCTACGCCAATTTAAAGGGCAAAGTGTACAAGGTTACACTAAATAATTTAGGAAAAGAGCTTTGATTCTAGGAATTTCATTAGACTCACATGAGACTCTGTTGAAGTACATAGGTGGTCTACACAACTACATGAGGCACACTATCCTCATGCTCAATCCCACTAGTATAGATGAGGTATATATTCGAGCTACGCATCTAGAAGCTAGAGGAAAGAATGGGAACCCAGAAGTAAGGGGCTCATCCCAACCCACTGCAAGTGAAAATAAGGAGAAAATAAAACATAAATGGAAAGAGAGGAAGGCCAACATTGTACATAAAAGCAAGTCTTCATGCACTCACTATAAGAAGGATGGGCATGATGATGAGCACAGTTGGATTCTACATCTAGAGCTAAGACCTATGAAGTTCGAGGGCAAGAAGAAGAATATTGCTATACCTATTTACAAATATTTGGGGTCAGACTCAGGGGATGAAACAACCATTGCAGCCACCAACATAAAAGGTAAAAATTCTAAAGCATCTACTGGTAATTCTACACAATCTACTAATAATGAAGAAATTGAGAGGAAAAGACATGAGCTTTTTCATATTCGAGTTATTTCCAATCATCAAAAGTTTGATACTTTGTTTGATAGTGGCTCACAAGTAAATTTAATTTCTAAGGAAATTGTAAAGAAGTTGGGGTTATTGACTACACCTCACAAGAAGCCATATCCATTAGGTTAGTTATGTGATAAAGCACAACTACAAGTGACTAGACAATATAAACTTAAGTTTTTTTTTGGGTTAGCATTTGTAGATGAGGTTGAGTTAGATATAGTTCCTTTGGATATATGTGAAATTGTTTTGGGAAGTCCCTACTTGTATGATAGAAAAGCTACTTTCTATAGAGCTAAAAACAGGTATCTACTCATTAAAGATGGAATAAAATATAGTGTAAGAACTCATAAGCTCAAGAATAATTATACTCTTAGAAACTCAAGGTAGATGAAACAAATTATAAATTCATGCAAACAATTTTTACGGATGGTTGTAAAGGAAAAGAAACCTAATGAAACCAATGTATTTGAGGGCTTTGATACTAAACAACAAGCTGATTTAGAAAAAGTTGTTTCATAATATGATATCTTGTTTCAAGAACCTAAAGATCTGCCACCGAAAAAGGAAATAGTGCATGATATTATTTTGCAGCAAGATGCTCCATTGCCTAACATCGGAATGTGTATGTTGTCTGCTTTATAGAATGCAGAAATCAAGAAGGAGGTGTAGGAGCTGCTCGAGAATGGGTTCATCAGACCTAACGCATCACCATGTGGCTCTCCAATCATTTTCGTGAAAAGGAAATATGGCTCATGGAGAATTTGCATTGATTACCGAGCACTGAATACGATAACAATCAAAAATCATTATCCCCTTCCTCACATAGATGATCTATTAAATCAGTTAAAGGAAGTTGTTTATTTTTCGAAATTAGGCTTCCGTAGTGGCTATCATCAGGTCAGAGTTGTAGAGAAAGATGCATGGAAGACTGCTTTCAAAACAAAGAAAGTATTGTATGAGTGGTTGGTTATGCCTTTTGGCTTAATTAATGCTCCTACTACTTTCATGAGAATAATGAATGATGTACTCAGACCTTTTCTTAATGATTTTGTTATTGTATATCTAGATGACATTCCTATATTGAGTAAAACATGAGAATAACATTTAAAGCATGTTAACCAGACACTAGATGTTTTGGAAAGAGAAAAAATTTATGTTAAACTCTCAAAATGTGAATTTGAAAAAACATCTATGAATTATTTGTGACATATAGTAGGGGGTGGGGAATTGATGATAGATCCCTCCAAGGTTGCACTCATTGAAAACTGGCCTAAACCCAAATCTGCTACAGAAGTTAGAAGCTTCTTAGGAGCACCACAATATTGGAGAAAGTTCATTTATAACCTTTCCTTAACTGTAGCTCCCTTACATGCTTTGATGGGATTGAACAAGGTGTTTCAGTGGGGAGGAAAACAGCAGAAAGCCTTTGACACCTTGAAAGAAAAGATTAGTGCAGCACCAGTACTAGCACTGCCCGATGTTCAAAGACCATTTAGATCAAAATGGATGCCAGTGACTATGCCATGGGAGAATTGTTAATACAACACGGTACACCCATATATTATCATTCTAAGATATGTAATTCTGTATTATTTAACTATCCTACATATGATAAAGAATTGTATGCATTAGTACAAAGTGTGAAAAAGTGGAAACATTACTTAATAGGCAAAGTGACAGTGATACATACTAGTCATCAACCACTTCAATGTCTACACTCCCAAACTAAGTTGCAGCAATCAAGATAATATAGATGGATGGGTTTTCTACATTTTCATTTAGTCATCAGATATAAAAAGGGCAAACAACAATAAAGTTTCATATATGTTATCTAGACCAGATATAAATGCATCTGCTATACTTAAGCGTAATTCAGTATTGCATGAGAGCTACATTGAACAATATGCTCAAGATATAGATTTTAAAGATGTATATGCAACTTTAAGTCAAGGAAAATGAGTAGAAGAATTGGATTATCATACTAAGGACCAACTCTTGTATCATTATGGGAAGCTATTCAAGAAGCACACACTTCTCTAGTATCAGGTCACCTTGTTGTAAGTAAAATGATTGCACAGCTGTAAAGATTTTTTTATTGGCCAAAAATGAATGACACGGTTTTTAGATATGTAAGAGGGTGTACCTTGTGTGGTAAAAGCAAGCCCAGTAATAGAAAACTAGGCTTGTACACTCCACTACGAGTTCTTTCTCATCCTTGGGAAAGTGTTTCCATGGAGTTTGTTGGAGGACTGCCTAAATCTAGGCAAGGTCATGACTATTTATATCTTGTCTTGGGTAGGTTTAGCAAAATGTTTATTTTGATACCTTGTACTAAACAGATTACAGCTGAAAAACCTGCAAGGTTATTCTTTCAACACATATGTGTTCATTTTGGATTGCCCACTTCCATTGTATCTCGTCGAGATTCTTGATATGTTGGGAAGTTTTGGTCAAGTCTTTGGGAACTGATGGACACCAAACTGAATAAAAGCACAATCTCTCATTCACAGACAGATAGCTAGACAGAAGTGGTCAACAGGACCATGATCCTATTACTCAGAGGCTATTGTAGCAAGCATCCCAAAGTTTGGGATGAACATTTGTGTTATGTGCAACATTCTTACAAGTGAGCAAAACATTCTTCCACACATCGATCTCCTTTTGAGACCTATTTTGGTTTTGTCTTTGGTAACGACATAGCAGTTGATGGACACATTGATGTGGACAAGGCAACCAAGTTCATTGAACAAATCCAAGAGATTCACCAGGCTATATAGGAACAACTGGAAAAGGGCCAAGATAAGTACAAGGCAATGCGTGTCAAGCATGAGACGAAGCATAGTTTCCAAGTCAGTGATCAAGTATGTCTATATATTAGCAAAAATAGAATGCAAGGTGAAGGTAAAAAGCTAAAGCCAATAAGGTATGGACATTTAAAGATACTTGTGAAAGTTGGTGAGAATGTTTTTCGTCTTGATTTACCAGCTTACATACACATCTACTCAGTCATTAATGCAGACAACTTGACATTATTTGAACCTCCATTAACTGAAGATCCTGAGGAGCTAATTCAATTGCTTTCTATTGATGATATGTTACCTGAATATCTCAATGAATTGCAAGAAGACATAGTTCTGGACTGGAAGGTGAGGATGACATGCAAGGGAGATGTTGAGTACGTTAGGATTGGACTCAAGGGTTCAAAGCCAAGCAGTGCAAAATGGATAGGGATTATGCAAGTGAGACAACTATACCCTCACTTAGTCGATGCTTGAAAACAAAATTTTGGTGGTCTAAAAGATTTTTGAGTGGGAACGGCGTGGTCTGAATTGGATCCTTAAATATTCTCTAAGTTTTCATGACTATTTCAAATTATTTCAAGATTCAAAGTCTTATGAATATTTAGCTTATCAGAAATAACCTCTAAACAATGGAAATTTGTGGTCAGCACGGAACAACGAGGACCCTTGGTCAAAGTGCGTAGACCGTTTGCCCGTGTTGACCATGCACTGGCACAAATTGACAAACGAGAGGTGAAATCCCGAAACAGGGGTGGTTTCTGATACACGATTAGCGCTAAAGTGCTAATTGCATATCACAAGGTGTCCCCCTCAGTGAAGGAAAACTCTCAAGCACTCAGTCACGAGGAAAGTATAAAACCGCATAGAAATCGTTGTTCCATCACAAGGCGGGTCCCATGCTAAAACTGGTAGGATATCGAAAGGGCTTTAAGTGGTAAGAGGGTTCGACCGAATCTCGCTCAATGCCATACACTGGGTGACATGCATCCAGTGGATGAGAGAGGAAACCACTCACATCGGACGGGTAAAGGTCATGTTAATTACCCACCCAATATGGATGGAGACTGAAAGATCTGGAGGCTCCAGATCAATGGTGGAGAAATGATCCAACGGATCGCCAGATTCGATACATCAGATTTGAGGTCCAACATGATAAATGAGTTAGTAGAGGAATCAATTGCATGGGCAATCTTGGAGCAACGAAAATAATGACCGTTCAAAGAGAATTGACACTCAGTTCGTGAGGAAACAGGTGGCAACCTCTCTCTAAAGCGTTACATAGTGATGATGACGCAAAGTAGGGGAAAAAAGGCGGATAGAGGCAGGAGATCCAGAGAGACGGGAAGCGGAAACAAATAGTGAGGGAGTAGATTTTCTCTAAGCCATGAATAGACAAAGAATAAGAGAAGAGGGCACAAAGAGAGAGAAGCAAATTGCAAAGGACAAAGAAGTTGAGTTGACCTGTAGAGTAAAGGTAGCATCGAGTAGACAAAGACAGAGAGAGTCCGAGAGTCTGTGAACTCCAGAGAAGGCTTGAGATGTTCAAGCAACTCTTCTGTGTATACCTGTCAGGTATTGAGTACCAAATTGGACACATACCACTAAGACTGGTTTAGGTCAAGATTCTATAAGGGGAGTTTGTGTACTCTAGAGACTTGGGGGATCCAAGTACAATCCTACTAATCATCATCTTTTAATTTAGACTAAAATTTACCTCATTATTGTAAAAACTCCTCTTTTAAGACATAATAGAAAGGCCACCACTGAACGCTGGACCAGGAGACGTAGCCCAAGAGGATTGGGTGAACTCCTTATTAAACTTGTGTGTTTATGTGTTTGCTTACTGCTTTTCTCTTACTATTTCGGTGTCTTTGTATTTCACAATATTATCGATCCGTTGCATAAAATAACATAGGAAAACCCCAACACATGACTCTGTAATACCTTCATTATTTCCCTAAGGTCATTTACAGGTGATTTCAGATAAATGTCGTATCTTCTCCTGTATAGTGAAAATCATTAACATAATTAGAAATACCATTACATAAATACAATGTACCAACCCTTTCTCCTTTCTATATTACGAGGGATCCTTTAGTGACCTTCCAGGTTTATCTGTAAGATTAGTCACACAACCTTCACCTCCCAACTCACGTGTTGAAATGAGATTTTTCTTCATATGTGGAACATGGCTTACTCCCTTCAATAGCCATTGATTTCCATTCTGCTATTTTATGAAAATTGTACCCATTCCAATGATTTTACATGGTTTATCATCACCGAATCGAACACGTCCAAAATCTCCTTGAACATAATCATGAAAATGTCTCCTATCAGATGTGCCATGGAATGACGCCCGTGAATCTATCACCCAAGCATCAATAATATTTTCTAAAGAAAGAATCAAAGCATCTTGTAACACATCACCTGTTACATTTGATTCATGATTATTTTCTTAGTGCACATCTCCTTCTTTTCCCTTATGAGACTTGCAGTCTTTCTCCAGATGTCCTTTCTTCTCGAATTTCCAGCACAGTATGCTCGATCTAGACTTGTATCTTCCTTTTCTTGACTTACTGTGATATCTAGGGCTCTTTCCTCTTTCCATTTTCCTTCCCCTAGTCTCTGCAGTCAAATCATTACCTGATGTCTCACCGGGGCTTTTTTGTCACATTTCCTCACTAAGGATTGCACCAACAACATCATCGATATTTAAAGTAATAGATCTAGAGATTGAGTTACTAATGACCATAACTAAACCATTCCAAATTTCTGAGAATGAGAATAGGAATAACAAATCCCTAACTTCATCATCAAAAACTACCCTTAGAGAAGTTAACTCACTCGTAACTATATTAAATTCATTTCAATAATGAGCAACACATCCACCTTATAACATTTTCATATTAAATAAATGCTTCATAAGAAATACCTTATTTGAGGCCAAAGGTTTTTCATATAATTTTGCTAATGTCGACATTAAACTCTATCTCATAATTTCCTTTGCAATATTAAATGCTATCGACGCCGCTAGGCACACCCGTATTGTTCCAAGTGACTTTTTGTCGAGAATATCCAATTCTATGTTTGTTATACTTGTCAGCTTCTTTTTCCTTCTGCTCAATGGTCGCTACAAATATCTCTGATAAAGATAATATTCCATCTGCATCTTCCACAACTGGTAGTTTTTTTATTAATTTTTTCGACCCTAAACTTACCATCTTATGGCATTGCTCCCACTCGAACCAAGAACCCTTCTCGCATGTGAGTTTATGAGCCAAATAGACCTTCGTATCTGATACCAGTTCCTACAAAATTATATATGACAGAGCAAACGAACAGATAAAATATTGTTGAAATATAAACATAGAAAATGCATAAAACAAGAGAGACAGAGATATACGTGGTTCACCCAGTTTGGGCTACGTCCATAGAGAAACAACGAGTCCTTCCTTTTATATTATCCAGCAAAGTAAAGAGATACAACATACAGTAGATTCTATGTAATTCCCTCTTCGCTCTCAATCTCCTCTCTCTTCCTCACTAAGAATACAGATGTAGATAGACGCAATACAATTTCCTCATATATAGCAAGGGGTTTCCTTCTATGGAAAAAAATCCTTAATTAAACATAATTTCTACCGTGAGATCTCAACATAATGAACTCATGTCCAATGTAGCAATACCTTTGAATACATAACATAATCAGGCTCCACACCCAACAGGTTCTACTTACATGTGGAGCCCCATGCAGAATCTCCGGTGGATATCATTAATTAGGAACACTAAAGAACATATATAAACACTTCTAATTATTACTTCGAGCAATGTGTTCCATTGTTCTCCATTCAATATTAAATATAATAACCCATATGTAACGAATGGTTCTATTTTTTCTCTATAACTATTAGTTCAATAAAGATACTTACCAAGTTTTACATTCACATCAATAAATATCCAAAGTGGAATTGAAGATCCTAACCTACAAAGACAAAGTCCCTTGAAAGCTAAAACAATGAAGGACTAATAAACAAAATATTTCATATATATGCACGTCGATCTGCAACCAATGCCGCCGGCTGAAATTGATCCATTGAGAACGTGCCACTTGGATTTTTCCATTGCCTTGAAACCCTGTAAGCATACCTACTATGAAAATCTCAAATCCAATAGTTGCATAAGTTAATACACATTAGTCATTCATTCTTTCTATGGTCACAAAACATATCTCTATACCTTAAACTTGAGAATGTAGACCCCTGGTGTTTCTCCTCCATTGCATGCATCAATGACTTGTTTGTTTATGTTCTTTTTTGTATACATCATCTTCCTATACTTTCTAAGAACGTATAAACAATTTAACAACTCACCATCCCGACTATTGTAAACATCATGAAATGGCATTATTCACAATAACAGACCTAACATTCAGTGACAAGATCACTATTATTTGATGGAAGGTAAAGCTCATCGCCTTCATGTGAGGTTGAAAGTAGGAAAGAGGCAAAAGTGAACTCATAAGATCCTGACCGTGATGCAAATAACTGTGATATCCAAAGGAGCTCCATATTTATTCAAAAAGCCTTCTATTTCCTTCTGATTTCCTATGGACTTGGGAAGAGTTTCCTTACATTACCTAAGACTTGGTTTGATTTTTCTCTCCCCATCTTGGCTATTCTTTTTTACCAATAGTTCCCTATGAAAGGCAAGATTTTAGGAGGATTTTTCTTCCTTTTTTAATTTATACATTATAGTAACATTGTTTCTTTTATAGTAGCCTTTTCTTGTTGGCATGACTAGAAGACCTACAACTTTTGTCATTGCATCCTCCTAAAGCAATCAAAATAGAAGGAACCGACTCTACTTTGGTAAGCCTAATCTTCTAGATCCTCGTCTTATCCTTATCTTCCACCTAGTGGAACGTTACTACTTTTACCGATGTGTGAGTGAATAACATCCTTATGTCTATTACACATAAATTCTTCTTTTGGAATCTAACCTCTCCAAGTCATTGGATGAGTTCGAACTTTCGTCAATGTTTCCCATGATGTGGATGTGCTCGAACCTATCCTGAATTCTTATCGGAAATTAGCAGATGGCGATCACCTCAGCCTAATTATGCCGCGATGAGGCCATATGTAATCTTGTTGGCCACATTTTTGGTGGGTGAGGTCACGGTCTCGATTCCTATACAATTTCATTCAAGATGGATCATGGACCAAACCACCGACATGAAAGTAAAGTTTCCATGCGTGAACTGAGTCAGTCACTTGCAACCTGTGCTACTAGAGGGGTGAGCACCCCACCTCTGTCACACATTGCTAACACTATCACCTCTCTAGGATTCAATTGCGTTCTCCTTACGTGGTTTATTTTCATGGTCACAGGTTGGGCTCTTTCCAATCTTACCATTGCTCATATATTCGCCTCTCTCAACCTTAGCCACGTAGGAGCCAGAGTGGCCAAGAACAACCCAAGGATCCTTGGGCTCTCTCTCATCACAGCTAATCACGATGTGGTCAAGGCTCTGGATAAATCTAGCATCATGGTCATACTCGACAACCATGTGAGCAAACCACAGTGGATAGCAGATTTCAGTGATCCTTCTACGAGCCAGTTATCAGCAAAAAGTCTTGGTTCACTTTGTTTGAAGGAAAAACTCACGCTCTCACAGTTCTCTACGTAGGCATGCAATAACAGAGATGCCCATTACCTACTATGTTTTCCGTGTTTTGTCATAGGTGTTTTCTTAGTGAGACCCTTTTTTATACTGTCAGTAATAATGAAGCTTTCACAACTTGATTTTTATATCCCTGCATATATATGTCAAACATCAATCAATTGAAATGCTTATTTATAAGGATTGTATACTTAAAAATGCCCGCTATGTTTACTGAAATGATATTATGTGGTGAATGTATATATTATCGATCCCTCAATAGTCATTTTAGTATTGGAATCCCAACTTCTGTTGATGACAAGAAGTCAATATACATGTTGTATTTTACTTCCCCTTATGGATCCTCAGTTATTTTCTTTCCTTGTAATTTTTTATAATCAAAACTCGTCAATGAATTACTATAGTGGCGGATGCGTCCATAGGCCTAAGTGTTTGAAAATTGGCTCCAATACTATTTGTAATGTACCTCTTTGGCCTATACTGGAATAATAGTGTATTAGGCTCCCAATTCATTTTTTTTTGTTTCTACAACTAAGGTCTAACTATTGTCTTATGTAACATATTTATCGTGAGAGGAACCAATATTATTCTTGTTACTATACTCATTTCTTAATAGTCTAAGCAACCTCATAGTATTTCATTATTATCTTATGCTTTATCAGATCCGTAATCGGAACCCTTAGATTCATATAAACAACTTATAGATAGCAGAATCTTCATTGAGTATGAAGGAAAATGCATGGCATGCAACCTATATAATATCTATTTAATACACACTAGCATTAATGGAGTATTATCTTACGTTTACTATGGCCGACATTGACTATGCATTACTAATATAAGTAAGCATCATCAATGTAATCTGACCAACCCTTGGTTCAACATGCATAAGTAACTAATTAAGCTATTATTTTCTGAAGTCGTCCCTCTACTTATGCAATTAGAAGCACGATCCTTAAGGTGTCCCACATGCACGAGAGTTACCACTTGATGTTAAGTGTAACAACTATCTTAACACTATCTATGAACATTTCAGAATGATAACTTCAAGGAGACATTACGAAAATTATTAACATCTCACACTATAGTTATCATTTTCTGATTCCTCAAGTATGGTCAAAGCATTACTCACATGCACCTCAAGCCTATAATATCTACATTCATTACATAAGAAACATTATCATAGGTAATTTAGTTATGTGCAATATGCTACTGTGCATGGGTATGAAAACTGTCAAATTATTTAGTGTACTTCTACTCATAACTTCACACTAGGAAGCCACATATAAGTCGATCATGAGAAATCTGAAATGGTGACACCACTATCAACCACTAATTACCATGATAGCAACATTTCTCATACACCTTAAAGGTCACATACATAAAACAGTTAATAACTTATCTATACAACTGAGCTACATGGGTTAACCATAAATATAGAGATAACAATCAACTGTGATCATATGTGAGCTAAATTTTTTAACTTCATAATAATCAAGGATTAATATATAAGTCATACCATGCAAGTGAATCTTATGAGAGTAGAAGAAAGCACCATTAAATCTATTAATACATAAACCTATGTAATTCACACAAACTTCTCATGGTGAGGAAACTTAGGAAATCATCTCATAGAAAAACTAGAACAATAAGAGAAACTTATGAAAATATTGTGATAAACAAACTCAAAACTATAACCGAGAGAGAGAGTAAGAGTCAACATAAAATCATTCCATGAAAATGACACCAACTCAATCTCACTTGGAGGTAGGAGCACCATCACCCATCCATGATTCACCTCTCATTCCCCCCGAGCCGAAGATCTTGCGAAGGATCAACCAACTCAATTGATCGATGCATTGGGTAATTAATAGCCTCTTTCATGATTTACTTACCATTAGAGGCATCCTGCTTTATGGTTTTGTCCATTTGCCTAGGTCTTATCTGAAAAACCTTGTCTTTATCTCGCGGGACACCTTTCTGCATAAGATCTTGACTTTATCTCTTACAAACCTTTTATGTCCAATGGATCTTTATCTCCCATCGATGTGATGGATATCCAAGCCATTGAAGATTATCTAGAATCACATATAGAAGCTTATCATGAAAGATTCATCTCTATTCCATTCATCATGGGATTTGGAAAGCATCTCCTCTGTCTTGGTGCTCCACACTCCAAGTGATTTATTTTATTAATTTATTAAATAATACATTTTCTTTTCATATCATATATCACCTAGCTTTCGTGAGCTTAGGTGTATAATAGCTTAACCCACAAATAAGGGTATCAAACCTAGCTTTCCTTAGCTTAGGTTTAGAATAATGTAGTACACAAGGGAGGGATGTTACAGCCATTCATTTCTTAGTCAATTTAGTAGATAAGCTTAATTGTAAATGTAGCACTCATGATTCTAAATTATGAGATTTGGTTACATGAACTGAGGTAAGAAGCTCCTAAAACTAGTCCCGTTTGAAGAGGTTCTCCTTGTTGACTTTATTCTGTACTTGAAGAAAGATTTCCTAAGTGTATTTGACGAACTTATATTGAGATACATGCAAAGATGAATGTTTTAACTCTACAGATTAATATATATATATATATATATATATATATATATATATATATATATATATATATATATATATATATATATATATATATATATATATATATATGAAGCATACATCCTTCGTGCTTTTCCACGTATGTGTTCTTGGACTAAATTAACAAGCTGTCTTTAACACTATCTTTCCTAGTAAGCCAACATTATTACTAATTTGCAATTTACATTTATATATCATTAACCATTAGTAATGCATGCTATCATCGAGTTTTCCTATTGTATTGAGGAATCAATAGATATTATTTACGAATGCTAAATAATTCCTATACTTTGTACTTAACAATAAACATTCTATCTTCCATGGTGATAATGATTAACATGATAGTATGACTTATTGTCTTTGATTATGCACACAGTAATTATTTGGAAGATCTCTCCACCTAGAGCCTCTAAACTTGCAAATACTTCGATATTACCCCTCATAGCCCTTCCATTGTCAACGAGGAACAACAACGTACCTTGGGGGTCACTACTCTCTCCAGCCTCAAGTACCCCACAACTCTTACCACAAATTTCTTTCCCACTTATTAGGTTTTCCAGCTCTATGAAGAATTCATTTTCTTCAACCCCCCCAAAGGGTTGTGCCCTTTCTCCTCTTAAGGAAAAGGGTAAAGGAGTAGTTGTAACTCTTCATTGTTTCTTTGATCCTTTAACAAACTTATCCAAAGTCTTTTAATTAATATTTAAGCCCAATAGTTTTAATAATTTAAAATATAAAAGAAATGAAATTAAACTTGGTAAAACAATTTATGATATCTCGTTATATGTTACATGCACCCACTCCACCCATTACCACTAATAAAAAAACCATCTCCATCACTCACTCAACCATTTTTTTAACTTTCCAATTCTTGATAATGGATAGATCGTACAACCAAAAATTACACTAAATTAATCTTTTAAGCAATTCTCTTACAAAAATTCTTAACCACTTTTATAAATTTTTACTCTCAAAAAATATTATTACAAAATTCCATAGTAAATGACATTAACATACTAACATTTTTAAGAAAAAAATAATTTAAATTTTTATTATTAAAAAAATGAAATTACAATAGACTACATTAACATTCACCAAGTACTTTTGGAACACCTCACCATCTTTTAATTTCTAAAAAGATAAGATGAACATTAAACCTAATTTAGGGAAAAAGAATAACCATTACCACTCCACAATGTTTTCTCAATCACTCACTCCACTTATCCACCAAAACATTGAATGTAGTTAGTTGTCTAGACAATTCTCGTAAATATTCTTAACCATTTTTATAATTTTTAATGTCAACAAATATTATTATAAACTTTTAATGTCAACAAATATTATTATAAACTTCTATAGTAGATTACATTAACACCTTTAATTTAAAAATTTATTATGAAAAAAATTAAAAGAGGATTACATTAATGTGCCCCAACTACATTAAAAGAGGATACTTGATTATTTTTTAGTTTCGAAAAGTATAGAAGTGGACATTGAACAAGGTCAAATTTAACCTTCAACATCCTACTCTATGGATACATTATTTTTTATTTTCTAAAAGCACCCGAGTGGACATTGAACAAGGTCAAATTTAACCTTCAACATCCTATCCCCGTTATTTTATTAGGTTACACAATGGAATAATGGTTGACTTTATCTACACCTGTCACATTTAACCCTATTTTAATATTTTATTGCTTATTATTATTCCTCTAACCCTAGGTCGCATTTTACAATATCGCCCTTGGCTCTTAAACCCTAGAATTTCCATGTAGTTTAAATGAAATCTCGCGAACTCATTCTGAAGACATTCATAACTTCCAAGTGCAGCTTACCTGGTGGCTGTGCTTCACAATTGAGTTTACCGGGTTACAGTTCGAGTTGGAATTAATGGCGTCCGAGGGCAACCAAGTCCAAGCTAAAATTCTCCAACAGGGGGGAAGAACGACTCTGGTTCTTACGCAACAATCTGGCTCTATCTCTAACCCTAAAAGAAAGGTTGTTTCCATTTCTCTGGCTTCAGGCGATGCGGTTTCCGTCAATATCGTTGATCCAGACGTCCCCGTGGCTAAGAAGGCTAAGGCGGTTAACTCTTCCGTGATGGAACAGAATGCTGCAGTCTCCAAAATTCCTGTAAGCTTCAAAATATTCTAGTTTCTTTTTGTTTCTTCATATATTTAACTTTTGAATTTAAATTTCAGACTCTATGCATTAGTAGTTGAAACCTATTTTCTTTCCAGTGTTCTGTAGACATTTTTCATATTAATCGAAACCGTAGAATTTATTGAGTCATTTCATGAGCGGAGTATGGCGAATAATTGGGTTGAATTATTCTCGTATAAAATATTTCTCACCTACAGGAACCGACGCTAGCTGAGACCGAGTCCAGCGAAGCTGCTGTAACTCCTGAAAAGTTCAAAGTGACTATGGACGGGCCAGCTGAGAGCGAGTCCAGCGAAGCTGCTGTAGCTCCTGAAAAGGTCAAAGTAACTATGGCCGCTAACTTCCAAGTAACTGTAGAATCTACGCACGGTATGAGCATAACTGAGAATCCAATGGAAGTAGAAGGATATGGAACTAAGCTGGAGAAGGAAGATTCAAACCATAAAGACTAGTAGGTTTTTCTTCGTCGTTATTGGAAACGGCAGTAATAATAATAATAGTTTAGTAATTTTAGTGCCTTGGAAGTCATAAGATTACAGTTTTGACTGTTGATCTTTCAGCAGCAATTTTGCTCTGCAAATGTTTTTGTGGTGTCTTTCTGTGACAACATGATTCTATCATTATAATTAAAACTGAAATGTTACTTTTGGTTCTTGATCTTTCAGCAGCAGTTTTTCTGTACAAATTTTTTTGTGGTGTCTATCTCTGACCGACATGTTATTATTGTTATAATTGAAACTGAAAATTTTTCACAGTATTTTCATTAAAGCGTTTATTGAGTAATAGATTGTCAATGTTCCATGTACAATAGTTTGCCAAAGTTCTATGTAGTGTCTTTCTGTGATGCGATGTTATTAGTGTTATAATGGAAACAGAAATGTTCTCACGGTATCTTCGTTAAAGCATATCTTGTGTAATAGTTTGTCAAAGTTCTAAGTAAATGGAAAACTGATCGATCTAATGACTTTCTTATCATCGTTAGATTACTAGCTGCTTGATTGAATACTCGAAACCGAATGGGTGCACTTAATTTCGAATGGGTGCACTTCATGGACGGTTCTTAATTTCCGATGTCAAATTTATATTTAATAGCATTTTTAAGGAGGATATTGTCTCTTTTTTTGTAAGCTAGAGTAGGACATTTCATTTTCTATTAACTGGAATTCATTTGATGACCTCAACCAGCCCTAAAGGGAAAGTTTTTATAAGCCAACCAGTAACAGAAAACAATAAGTCTGCTTGTCCATGCCAAATGCACTATACAGTAAAAAAAACTAATCTTATATACTATCCACATAAACATCTATGAACAGAAAAAGGAGAGCTTGCTCTCAGTGATCTAGCAAAGAAAACGTTAAACATAGATAGAAGGATTAGTCTACCATATTTTCAGGCAGATTGTCTTCTTCTTTTATCTCAGGAACTATCTTCTTCAACTGTTGTTGAATCTCCTCTAGCTTGTTATCCTGCATGAGTAAGGTTATCTATAGGTCTTTCTTTTCTTTTTTCAAATTTGAAATGGCTTGGGCCATCCCTGCCATCTCCATAGCCACCTGTTCCATTACCTTAACGAGTAATCTCTTCATCACCCAATAAACATGTAGGCCCTATTTATATAGAGACAGATGGCTCCTTGTATTTCCTCTTCCATTTCGGGGTCCCAAGCATGACTGTGGCCTCTCTAATTTTTGTATTATCCTTCCAATGTCACCGTTGGTTTCTTTATGGTACGCTCTTTCAGCCTGGGTTGGTTTCTTTAGCTTAAGCTCTTTCGGCCCCTGCACCTGATGCTTCAAAGTTTTCCTGCCTCCTCTTGTGCCAACTGGTGGTGGGTTGCTTTTTTCCTGGCTTCCAGCTTGGCAGCCTCTTTCTCTACCCTTGCGTCCCCTATCCGGACTTGGGCAGCCTACTTTATTTTCTACGTTTACCTTGCTTCCCTGACCTGCTACAAAGGAGGAAGTGCCAGAGAATCCTTCACCTCCATGCCCCTTATTTTTCTTCCCCGGTTTCATTTCCTCCTCATGTTGTTTTCCCTGTGGATGCCTACCCTTTCCCATTCTGCCTTTCCTCGTCTGAATGTGGTAACCCTCTTCTGGAGTTTTCTCTTCCTCCCATCCCGTCTTCCTTTCCATACCTGGCTGCTTCTGTTCATTAACCTCCCTGGGATAGTGCATACTCTTGTCCTGCTCTATCCAGCGCCCTTCCTTACGCAATTCAGTTTATGCCTTTCTCATGCTTCCCTTCTCTATCTTTTGCCTGGTATTACAGTGGATGGGTGACGTGTCTCTCTCCTTTAGCTTGCTTCTTCAACTCTTGAACCGCCCCCTTATCCTTACTCTTGTCAATACTATCGCTGAGAAGAAAGGACAATTTCTCTCCTGCATGCCTCTTTTCCTGGGAGGTTTCATGATCTGTCTGTTCATCTCTACCCTTTTGCGCCTCCTCCCTCTGCCGCAATCGTAATTATATATCGCCTGCAAACCATCCAGTCGTCCTGAGTTATTATGTTAATGCGAGGTGGCCTGTCATACCACCTTTCTGCCTTCATAATAATCTCACATGCCACCACCTTTTTCACCCCGATAGGGGTAAGGAGGATATTTTCTTTAGAGAGAGAAAACAGATAATAAAATAACAAATTAAATGACATTTTCTCTTTCATTTTTTTTATTAAGTTTTTTTAAGATAAAAGGTACCGAGTATTTCAAATTCCATAGAGAATATTAACACTGTTTGTATCCAAGTATTTAGTGGAATAAAGAGCTCAATATCAAAATATACAAGTATTAGTGGAACAAAGAGCTCAATACCAAAGGATATGGAAAAAATTATGTTTTTTAAAATTATGTTTCAATTCATTTACACTATTATTTTTATATCAAAATTGAGGTAAGAGATAGGGTTATAATTGCTCAACTACATGAGAAGAAGATAGTTTCCCACAGAACCTCTTAGCATCCAATTACCATAACAAATGATGCAAAGAGGGAATCAACATGATTTAAAGAGGCTTAATTTTTTGGAAATCTAAACCTCAAAGATCTCTAAGCAAATATTAGAATGTATTTTGCTTCCATTTCTTTACAGTCATCTTATATTTTTAATTTATGTTATGATATTTTTGTGTTATCTGTTGTTTGATTCTACTTATACAAAGATGTGGATTTCTGTAAGAATATTAATCATAGTTATGACAATTTATCAATCTTTTGGCGGGTTAGTTTCCTCTTCCATAAACACCAAAAAAAATCTTAATTTAAAATTAGCTATTTAAAGTATAAAATGAATTCAGTTTTAATTATGGCAGATAAATCTAAAAAGTATTAATCCTAAAGTGAATTCAAACAATAGAATCTTCATTTTTAGGTTTGATAAATTTAATTATAATTATAAAAGATACACATAAAAATATATAAAAAAATAATTGTATTATAAAAGGTACTTATTCAAAAAAATTATATTTAAAAAAAATAACAAATTATTATATTTAAAAAAAATAACAAATTGTACCATGGTGGTATGTTATCTCTTCTACCTTGTTCCAAATGCTAGGGGCACATATTTGTTTGATCATAGTGAAATCTTGTCCCCTATACCTAGTTTGAGGTTGACCTGTCCCACCCCAATGAAGTATAGTCAGTGGGCATTTGGATTTACCCTTGGTGTTATAGTGGAAGCCCTTAGATTTGACCTTGAGCCTCACCCAAATTGATCCAACTAACTAGGAATTCACCATGATAAAAATAAATAAATAAATGAAAGTGAATAATAAATTTGTTATTTGATTTGAGAGTCACATTGAAATGAGATTAACAGTATCTTATTGTTATTATTGTAAAAAATCACTTTTAATATATATATATATATATATATATAAAAGTTGGTTATTTCTAAAAATAACAGGGAATTGAACCCATGAGATAACATAAGTAGTGCCTTAACAACACACCCTAAAAACATATATCCAATACTAATAGAATATATATATATATATATATATATATATATATATATATATATATATATATATATATATATATATATATATATATATATATATATATATATATATATATATATATATATATATAACATTATTGTGAATTATCTGAAATGTTACCAATATAATATTTAAGCAAAAAAAAGGTGATAAAAAAAGAAATATAATGTGATTTTTAAAATTAATTCTCTGGTTATGGTTCCCTAAATATAAGATGAATAAAGGTTTTGAAATTCACCTAAGAATATTAATGTATTATGATCATTACTGTAAAAGTATTTGAAGAATAAACAGTTTAAAAATAAGAGGTCGAATACTAAAATGTGGTGAAAAACTTCATTCCTTAAAAATATGTTTGAGGTAATCCACATAGTTGTTCTTCATATGAAAAATTGAGGTAGCAAACAAAATTTTTCAAAGGAATGCTAAGGAACAATAAATTCTCAATGGAACATCTTATCATACAATTATTATTGGAGATGATGGAGAGAGAGACATCAACAAGGAATCCTACTTAAAAATCCTCTAGGCTTAGATTGGAATGTCTGAAATAATACCCAAATAGGGCAAGGAATTGAACCCATTACATAGCATTAAGGACTGCCTTAACAACAAACCCTATAATCATCTATCTAAGAGTAATGGAATATATATATATGTAATAATAATAATAATAAAATTATTGTCGATTATGTGAAATTTCAACAATATAATCTTTAAAGAAAAAAATGATGATAAAAAAAAGAAATAGAATGTGAGTTTTAATGTTGATTATCTCGTTATGGTTACTAAATATAAGATGCATAAAGGTTTTCAAATTCACTCAACAATATTAATTTATTATGATCATTACCATAAAAGTGTTTGAAGAATAAGGAGTTGAAAAATAAGAAGTTTAATACTAAAATATGGTGAAAAACTTCATTGTCTACAAATATGTTTTGGTAATCTACATACTTGTTTTTGATATGAAAAATTGAGGTAGGAGACAAAATTAAAATTGTTCTAAAGAATGAGAAGAAAATATAAATTCTCAAGGGACCATCTTACAATTATTATTTGAGATGACGGAGAGAGGGACATCACCAAGGCAACTTAGATTTTTTGGAATCCTACATAAAAGTGTTTTAGCCTTAGATTGGAATGTCTTTTGTTTTCTTGCCTTTGTAACCATCTTATATATTACTTTAAGTTATCATTTTTTTTTGTGTTGTGGATAGTTTCAGAGTTGTTTTGTATCACAAAAGATTATAAGGAAATTAATTATGGTTATCTCTAAAAAACTATTTACTAAGTTAATTTAATTTCTTTTATACCATTTTAATATAAAAATAACTAATTTGTATTAAAAAAATCCAATAGACTACATGATTTTAAACCTATAATGTAAATAAATGTAATTATATAATGACTTTGTTTTACCATATAAATTTATTTCTTTTATTATATTTATAAGAAATATATATATATATAATAATAATAATATTTAAAAAAATTAAATAAAATATTAAAATTTCAGGATCTCAAGGGTTTTGACATTAAACGTAGATTTTTATTAATTTTATATATATAAAAGTTTTTAAAATTAACTATGTAGATATGATCAACTAAAAATGAATAAAATTAAAATTGTTCTAAAGAATGAGAAGAAAATATAAATTCTCAAGGGACCATCTTATCATACAATTATTATTTGAGATGATGGAGAGAGGGACATCACCAAGGGAACTTAGATTTATTGGAATCCTACATAAAAGTGTTTTAGCCTTAGATTGGAATGTCTTTTGTTTTCTTGCCTTTGTAACCATCTTATATATTTCTTTAAGTTATCATTTTTTTTTGTGTCGTGGATAGTTTCAGAGTTGTTTTGTATCACAAAAGATTATAAGGAAATTAATTATGGTTATCTCTAAAAAACTATTTACTAGGTTAATTTAATTTTTTTGTACCATTTTAATATAAAAATAACTAATTTGTATTAAAAAAATCCAATAGACTACATGATTTTAAACCTATAATGTAAATAAATATAATTATATAATGACTTTGTTTTACCATATAAATTTATTTCTTTTATTATATTTATAAGAAGTATATATATAATAATAATATTTAAAAAAATTAAATAAAATATTAAAATTTCAGGATCTCAAGGGTTTTGACATTAAACCTAGATTTTTATTAATTTTATATATATACAAGTTTTTAAAATTAACTATGTAGATATGATCAACTAAAAAATTATCTATTCAAATATAAGATATTTTATAAATATTTAATAAACTTTCTACTAATGACACAATACTTACCGAATGTTACATCATATCAATTTCCATGCTTTGAATGTTTTGGGCTACCATGTGAGTACTGATGCGTATATTCACAAATTTGACTTGAAATTAATACGCAAGGAACACATAATACACATTTTCACGATGAGAAATGTAGTCTTTCGCAAGGCTGGTATATGGTATCCCAGAGATTGCGATTTGCTGCTCTGGAGATGGGTAACGTGACTCGATTAACATATGTAGCTTTCGATTAACACATGTAGCACTAGATCAATAAGATTTACTAATTATGGGTATTTTCCCTTTTTATTGTTATATTTAAATTAGAAGAATAACTAAGAATTCATCGTAATATTGAACATCTAGGTTACTAGGTCCATTTCAGAAAGGGCGTTCTGGGTTTTGACCTTCCCTTGCCATCCTCCTAATGCTATGTTCTTCTCATTCTTAATGATATGTTTCTCCCATTCTTCTTCATTAACTTGAGGAAAATGCAAGGAAATAAGTACACTTTAAGATTATTTTTTTCAGAAATTAAAAATAATAAGTTTTATGAAATCATGAGAGGAAATTATATTTAGAATCTCTAATTTTTTATTAAGCTATGTGAACTATGATGCAGGAGCATCTGGTTAACAGCGCGGAGATAGGAAAAAGGGTGGCATGGTTTCTCAGAAGGACAGAGAACACACCTCGCAGAATGGACAGCATGTCTGTTTCTTCTTTATTTTTAATTATTTTTATTATGTGTTGTTTTTGGTTTCTGTTTAAAAATGCCTAGAATACTGTAACGAGTTCTAATTACGAACAGTAATATTAGTTAGAATCATTAGTCAGTGATATACTATTGTAAAAAACAAACAAATGGAAACAAGCTAGCCATGGATAAATGTCAAATATGAAATAACTGATAATTGAACAACTGACAGCAGTTATCCAACTACTTGAGAAAAATGATACAAAAACGAGGGAAAGCAAGCCCATAGGGGTTCGAGAGTGAGAAGAGAAAAGAAAGAATAGAAATAAATATATACATCTTGTTTTTGAGTGCACAAACAACTCTTGCATGCGCCCACAAAAATAGAGACTATAGAATTCCATGCTGTGCTTGTATTTTATTTTTCCTTCATGTACAAAACCTATTATATGTTCTTGACAGACTTCGAACCAGCGGAAGGACAAATAAACAAACAAGAGGTGATACCAACGAGCACCGGTCACGAGTTACAGTGCCCACACGAATACATTTTCCAGGTATGCAAACGAAACTGTAAGGCGACTCAAGATTTTCTTTCCACATACAATTAACAGTCAATCTCACCATAAATATAATTATTAACAGTCTATCTCAGCATACAAATTAGTGTTCAATGCAGCTTCAAACCCTACCCAGTTCAGAAGCCTAGGGTTTGATAGGGTCATGAACAAAAGCCGTGGCGAGAACTATTCACTATAGTAGCCAACAACCAAACCAACGACACATACAAGAATCCATTACACACAAGAAAAAAAAGCAATTCTACCCGGAAGATATCCAGAATGGCCGGAAGCCCAATGCATTCGACGCAGCGAATGGCTCCACCTGCATAGGGACGAAAGGAGGAAGGGTTAGTTACCAACCCTTGAAGGAAAGCGAGAAACTAAGAAATTGGAAGGGAAAATGCTGAGAGAGTGAACGAGAAATAATACCTGAAGGTGAGCCGCAACTGCAAAGCAAAACCCTCAAACGGACGAACCCTGCTCACAGAGGAGCCGAGCTATTAGAGTCTAAATAAGCAGCGGAAAAGAAGTCTGGCAGAGAACGAGAGCTTACCAATTGAGTTAGCAGAGAGCCGAACAGGGCAAGCCGCGAAACCCATCGAACTTGGAGGCTGACGAACCGAGACTGTAACCAGAATGCCATTAACTTATAATGCTCAAATAACCATGGACTCTTGAGGGAAACGAACAGACAATAGTGTGGCAAACATCAACGCCAGTGGAAAACGCCAAATGACAGAGAAACAAACATATAAACAATACAGTAGCCGAACTTACCAAAGTGACACCACACAGTCGAGGCATACAAGCCGGACCTGGAACAACAGAACCACAACCAAACATTTGCTATACAATTAACCGAGCAGGCTGGAACCGCATTGTGTTTTCACCGCAGACAATACAACAAATACAACGGAAAATCGCAGAGACTGCAGAGCTAAACAACCAAGTAACAATAATAACCAAAAGGGCACGAACACGGTAAAACCCAAGCCGAGCAACTTTCCAGGATCTCGAGGAGGGACAGTTGTCCGCCGATAAGACCACCACAGTACATGTCGTAACCCAAGTTGATTGTAAATCAATCTGAATTTATTACCAAATCAATTGTATACTATCCAGTTCATAGGAGCGTTACACATCCGCTTGGGAGTGGCGGGACCACGTGGGCTGGCCCCATCAAGTGGTATCAGAGCAGCGTTTTGAGGAAGTAGAGGAAGATGGAAGTACAAAGAGGAGGACGTGGAGGAGGTGCACGTAGAGGAGCAGATGAAGGATTGAGAGAGCAGCTGAGAATCCCTACAGCTCGCTTGGAAGTAGTAGAGGCGGGTAGGCGATGAGACCCAGAACTTGGGGATGACAGTGAAGACGAGGCAGCAACTGTTACAGATGGGTCAGAGGAAGAAGCCCCAGAGTTGAGGCTGTTGCGATCAGTTCTGTTAGCCAGCAGCAAGCCCAAACCGGAGATCCCTAACTATGATGGTAGTCTGTCCGCGGATGTCTTGCTGGATTGGGTGAGTGAATTAGACAAATATTTTGAAAATGAGGAGATCAGTGAGGACAAAAGAGTTAGATTTGTTGCGACCAAGTTAAAAGGACACACTGCCCTATGGTGGGATAATGTCCAAGCGGATAAAAGGCGAATGAACAAACTGCCGATAAGGAAATGGCCAAGGATGGTGGCAAAACTGAAGGGTAGATTTTTGCCTAAAGGCTACCAGGTTGAACTTTATTGGCGAGTACAAAATTTAAGGCAGAAAGGTATGACTGTACAAGAATACACATAAGAGTTTTATCGTGTAAATTTACGTGCTCGTTATACAGAGGATACTCCCGAAAAAACAGTAAGGTACGTTAATGGCTTAAGAATGGAAATATTGGACGAGATCAGCATTCTCTCTCCCCGAAGTGTTGAAGAAGCCTTTCAAAGTGCTGTAAAGGCGGAGGAAAAAATCAACAGGAGACAGAACAACAGGAGAGGATGAGGACAGTCCTACGGCAGTGGGAGAAGTGCCGCAAACAGCGAGGAATGCAGCAGTTTGAGATCTTTAGGGACAACAGAGAAAGGAGAAAGCACCAGAGGAGGTCGGCAATACCAGCGGGGACGGGGAGATGGCCATAGAAGAGGGACTAATGTCGAGTGCTACAGGTGCCATAAGTGGGGGCACAGATCCTTCGAATGCCCAGAAGCTGAGCATGCGGGCCAGAGGGAACACTTGTTGCATAGCCTGAGGAAGCTGAAGCACAACCCCGGGAGGTAGAAAACATGGCAGAAACAGGGGAAGCTTTAATTTTAAATAAAGTACTGTTGAAACCAGCGAAGGAGGTAGCTGAACAGACCCAGCGAAAGACATTGTTCTGAACAGTTTGCAAATCACTTGGGAAGTGTTGTAAATTAATAATATACAACGGAAGTACAGACAATTTGGTTGCCACCGAAATGGTGGAAAAGCTGGGACTGAAGTGACTTAAACACCCCACACCTTACACAGTGTCGTGTCTATAGAAAGGCCACCAGTTATTAGTTGATGAATAGTGTGAAGTTGAATTTTGCATTGGCAAATATCACGACACGGTGGTCTGTGATATTATGCCAATGGATATGTGCCATATACTGCTGGGGAGACCGTGGCAGTATGATCGGAAGGTGACACACGATGGGAAGACAAATTTTTATAAATTTGTGAAAGATGGGATCAAACATACACTTGTACCCATCAGGGAAGAGGATGCAGTGGAACCGAGTGGAACAAAGGCACTATTAATTGGAGGAAAACAGTTTGTGAAGCAGATTGAGGAAAATGAGGTCAATTATGCAATTGTGAGGAGGACGAGACCGATGTTGCTGAACACAGAAAAATCAGAACTGCCTATAGAAATTCAGGAGTTGTTGAAAGAATTCCAAGACATTGTGGTTGATGATTTACCTGATAAATTGCCTCCCAAGAGGAGTATCAGCCATCACATTGACTTTATGCCGGGAGCAAGCTTGGCAAACAAGGCAGTGTACAGGATGAGTCCGAAAGGCAATGAACAAATTCGCAAACAAGTGCAGGAGTTGCTCGATAAGGGACTAATTAGAGAAAGTTTTAGCCCCTGTGCAGTACCAACAGTACTTGCACCTAAGAAGGGTGGAGAATGGCGAATGTGTACAGATTCGTAGGCTATTAACAAAATCACGATTTGATACAGATTTCCCTTACCCAGGATGGACGACATGATGGACTGTCTTAATGGGGCAGCTTATTTTACAAAAATAGATCTGAAGAGTGGTTATCATCAGATCAGGATTAGGGAAGGAGATGAGTGGAAGACAACATTTAAAGCCAATGAGGGACTGTACGAATGGCTGGTCATGCCATTTGGATTAAGCAACGCTCCTAGTACTTTCATGAGATTGATGAAGGAGATGTTAAAGGAATTTATTGGCAAGTTCATGATAGTTTATCTTGATGATATCTTGATTTTCAGCAGAACGAAGGGAGAACATCTTCAACATGTTCGAAGGGTGTTAGAGAAGTTACAACAGAAAAGATTGTTGATAAACTTGAAGAAATGCACTTTCCTGCAGAAGGAGCTGGTCTATTTGGGATTTGTGGTTGTAGAAAATGAACTCAAAATGGACCCAGAAAAGATTGCAGCAATTATAAATTGGCCGTCACCAAAAATCTTATTTGAGGTACGTAGTTTTCATGGACTGGCAAGTTTTTATCGGAAATTTATTAGAAATTTCATTGAAATCTGCGCACCAATGTTAGAGACCATCAAAAAGGAAAGTCAACCTTTTTTCTGGACCAAGGCAGCAGAAGACAGTTTTCAGCTTTTGAAGCGGAAGATCACGGAGAGGCCAATCTTGAGACTGTCTGATTTTAATAAACTTTTCCAGGTTTGATGTGACGCAAGTGGAATAGCTATTGGCGTTGTGCTTAGTCAAGAAAACAGACCAGTGGCATTTTTTAGTGAAAAACTAAATGAGAGTTGACAGAAATATTCCTCATATGACAAGGAATTTTATGCAGTGGTCCAAGCTTTAAAACATTGGAGACACTACCTACTGGGCAACGAATTCATTTTGTTTTCTGATAATTCAGCATTACAATATGTAATGCAGCAGCACAAGTTAAACCATAAGCACGCCAAGTGGGTAGAATATTTGCAGAGTTTTACTTTTGTGTTAAAACACATAAGTGGGCAAGCCAACAAAGTGGCAGATGCTTTGAGCAGGAGAGCCTTGCTCCTACAGGAAAGCAGCATACAGGTGATGGGATTCGAACATCTGAAAGATTTGTATCAGAGAGACACAGATTTCAAGGAAGCTTTTGAAGCCTGTCAAAATCCCGTATTGAGAAACGCAAGCCCATGGTTAGACTATAATTTACAGGAAGGATTATTGTTCCGAGGTGGGCAGTTATGTATCCCGGACTGTTCAATGAGGGAGAATATAGTACGGGAGAAGCATAGTGGTGGATTAGCAGGACATTTCGGAATCAACAAAACTTTGGAGCAACTCGGACATTTTTATTATTGGCCCAAAATGAGTAGGGATGTACAAATATTGGTAAACAGGTGTAAAGTGTGCCAACTGTGAAAGAGACACAGTCAGAATACTGGACTTTACACACCACTACCCGTTCCAAGCAGGCCATGGGACTCGGTCAGCATTGACTTTGTTCTCGGACTGCCTAGAACACAGCGGGGGTATGATTCGGTAATGGTGGTGGTAGATAGATTTTCAAAAATGGCTCATTTTATTCCTTGCCGGAAAACTAGTGACGCCACGTACGTGGCACACCTGTTTTTCACGGAAGTTGTTAGATTACATGGCCTACCCAAAACTATCATTTCAGAGAGGGACGTAAAGTTCACAGGACACTTGTTGCGCACCCTGTGGAAAAAGTTGGGCACGCAAATGAATTTCAGCTCTGCGTATCATCCGCAGACTGATGGACAAACGGAGGTGGTGAACACGAGCTTGGGGAATTTATTACGAAGTTTGACTGGAGAAAATTCACGATTATGGGATCGGGCTCTTGCCTAGGCGGAATTCGCTTATAACGATTCATCCAATCGTAGCACCGGACTTAGCCCATTTCAGATTTTGTATGGCATGCATCCTCGAGGAATACATGAACTGCGAGATTTGGGAAAGCTGTAACGGAGAAGTGCGGATGGGGAAGATTTTGCGGAAGCAATGAGCGAGCTTCATGAAAAAGTCAAACTAAGGTTGCAGGACAGTGTACAGAAATACAAGCAGCAAGTAGACTCAAAATGACGAGAGGTGCATTTTAATGTTGGAGATGAGGTCCTTGCGCATCTGCGTCACGAACGGTTTCCTAAAGGCACATATAATAAGTTAAAATATAAGAAAATTGGTCCATGCAAGATCCTACGGAAATTATCAGCTAACGCTTATGAGATTGAGCTGCCACCAGACATAGGCATATCACCTATTTTTAATGTGGCGGATCTGTTCCCATATAATGCCCAAGCATAGGATGATAGTGTGGTACAGCTAGAATGGGACACCCAATTAGAAAGCAGTTCTTGGAAGAAACAGTTACCTTCGGCCCAGACCCATGATATTGAAGGGATCCTCAGCACCCAGGTAGCCAAGAAGACGCGCAGGAAGGAATATCTGCACTACCTCGTCAAGTGGAGAGACCGTCCAATGGAGCACAGCTCGTGGCTCGACGCGGCACAGATTCAGAAGGCTGGTTATTCAGTGGAGGAACTCATGGAACGGAGCCATGAAATTTCTTTTACCTAGGAAGCCTGATGCAGGAGCATTTGGTTAACAGGGCGGAGATAGGAAGAAGGGTGGCATGGTTTCTGAGAAGGACAGAGAACACAGCTCACAGAACGGACAGCATGTCTGTTTCTTCTTTATTTTTAATTATTTTTATTATCTGTTGTTTTTTATTTCTGTTTAAAAATGCCTAGAATACTGTAACGAGTTCTAATTAGGAACAGTAATATTAGTTAGAATCATTAGTCGCGGAACAGTTATATACTATTGTAAAAAACAAATAAAGGGAAACAAGCTAGCCATGGATAAATGTCAAATATGAAATAACTGATGTAACTGATAATTGAACAACTGACAGCAGTTATCCAACTGCTTGAGAACAATGATACAAAAACGAGGGAAAGCAAGCCCATAGGGGTTCGGGAGTGAGAAGAGAAAAGAAAGAATAGAAATAAATATATACATCTTGTTTTTTAGTCCACAAACAACTCTTGCATGCACCCACAAAAATAGAGACTGTACAATTCCATGTTGTGCTTATATTTTATTTTTCCTTCATGTACAAAACCTATTATATGTTCTTGACAGACTTCGAACCAGCGGAAGGACAAATAAACAAACGAGAGGTGACACCAACCAGCACCGGTCACGAGTTACAGTGCCCAGACAAATACATTTTCCAGGTATGCAAACGAAACTGTAAGGCGACTCAAGATTTTCTTTCCACATACAATTAACAGTCCATCTCAGCATAAATATAATTATTAACAGTCCATCTCAGCATACAAATTAGTGTTCAACGCAGCTTCAAACCCTACCCAGTTCACAAGCCTAGGGTTTGACAGGGTCATGAACAAAAGCCGTGGCGAGAACTATTCACTATAGTAGCCAACAACCAAACCAAAGACCCATACAAGAATCCATTACAGACAAGAAAAAAAAAACAATTCTACCCGGAAGATACCCAGAATGGCCGAAAGCCCAATGCATTCGACCCAGCACACGACTCCATCTGCATAGGGACAAAAGGAGGAAGGGTTAGTTACCAACCCTTGAAGGAAAGAGAGAAACTGAGAAATTGGAAGGGAAAAGGCTGAGAGAGTGAACGAGAAATAACACCTGAAGGTGAGTCGCAATTGCAAAGAAAAACCCTCAAAGAGACGAACCCTGCTCACAGAGGAGCCGAGCTATTAGAGTCTAAATAAGCAGTGGAAAAGAAGTCTGGCAGAGAACGAGAGCTTACCAATTGAGTTAGCAGAGAGCCGAACAGGGCAAGCCGTGAAACCCATTGAACTTGGAGGCTGATGAACCGAGACTGTAACCAGAATTCCATTAACTTATAATGCTCAAATAACCGTAGACTCTTGAGGGAAACGAACAAACAACACCGTGACAAACATCAACGCCAGTGGAAAACGCCAAACGACAGAGGAACAAACATATAAACAATACAGTGGCCGAACTTACCAAAGCGACACCATACAATCGAGGCATACAAGCCGGACCTGGAACAACAGAACCGCAACCAAACGTTTGCTATACAGTTAACCGAGCAAGCAGGAACCACATTGTGTTTTCACCTCAGACAATACAACAAATACAAAGGAAAATCGCAGAGACTGCAGAGCTAAACAACCAAGTAACAATAATAACCCAAAGGGCGCGAACAGGGTAAAACCCAAGCCGAGTAACTTTCCAGGATCTCGAGGAGGGACAGTTGTCTGCCGATAAGACCACCACAGTACATTCCGTAACCCAAGTTGATTGTAAATCAATCTGAATTTATTACCAAATCAATTGTATACTATCCGGTTCATAGGAGCGTTACACATTCCCTTGGGAGTGGCGGGATCACGTCGGCTGGCCCCATCAAACTATGTTTGGGATTATATGAAATAGAAATAAAAAATGTTTATAGGGGTTCTAGTTAATGTCTTCCAAGTGATAAATAAATAATAATATGGTGTAGGTGGGAGAATATAATGAAAATAATATTTACTTTGAAGGTGAGAATGGAGTTAGAAAGAATATTGGAAGAACAATATTTATAATGATTATTATTTAGTTAATATTTACGGAAGTTTCCTTTATAAGTAATATAATTTTGAAAAAATTAAGGTTAAATGGCTCAAGGATTTAAGTGTGCCACTCATCCTCTACCATGCATTAAATAGTTTCTTTTGGAAATTTAAAGTGAGCCTACTTAGTCATAGTCTTCTATGAAACGGCATATTTACTAGTTTGTGCCATCCAAATGACACATGTAGTAATTTCATCTATCACATTTATGTAAACTCTATAGACCAATAATTTTAATAAATGAAATGATTAGGTGAATTCTAATTCGTAAGTAGTAACAAATAGTGGACTCATTGAAAATAAAATATCTAGTATACTACCTATAAATAATTCATGATGATTGGGTTAGGCTCTATAAGATCAATGACTACTTGATCAGGTTACATAGTGGATACTCGAGGATGGCCACAAGTGGTAGGGATCTAGAAAAGTTACACAATGGATTCTCCAAGATGGCCACAAGTAGTAGGGTTCTAGAAAAATAAAATAGAGGTAAATGTAGTAAAGTCTAGTAGAATATTATAGTAGAAAACACAATGAAGTGAAAATGTTAAGATGCCAAAGTAAAATCAATATGGTTTGGAAGGCCCAGAAAATGATGATTTCATGCATATTCTGTAAAATATCATAATTTTTGCTAATAATGATAGACATATCCGATGAATATGAAGTGACCAAAGAGTATGAAAAGGGTGTAGACCTAAGATACAATAAACATAATAACACTTTTATATGTGATTTTGAAGAGATATTTAATACATGATCAAAACTTCATTTTATAGGAAAAGGGGACCTACCTCAATAACAAAATAAAAGAGAATATTGAATTTAAAAATTCATAAAAATGATGCAATCCTACTTTTATTATCATTTATACACATGATATTTTCAATTAATTCTATTTATCTTAATCATAAATAGATCATCTATGCATTGAAATTGTTAATCTAAAGTGAAGTGCACAATCTCTGTTAGTACCTATAATAATATAATGCTTATCACAATTCAAGATATAAACGCTTTCACAAGTCATTGGTCTGGAAAAACACACTACCCTGGCACCAAATTTAAATCAATTAATTACTAAGAGTTACTTGTTCTAATATAATGATATTCTTTTTTTAGCAAAGATGCAATATAGAGTAAGACAACAACCAATAAATAACGTTCAATCACGACACAATTTCCTACATAATGTTATTGCAAGAAACATAGTAAAAGTCAATTAGAACTTAGTTCCAATAACATAAGTTGCATCAATAGCCATATTGTCCAAAAAAAACAGACAAATTCATCATCTAATTTTTAACCCTTGGATTAGTTGCTAGAAATAAATAATCTAGAGTTGCAATATCAAGTAAGCATTGTGATTACAACGTTGAAAAATATCAAAATTGCAGCTAAAGGAGAATTATTTGTTTTGCAACAAAATGAAACTACTCGTTGTGAAAAAATGAAATTCATGGAATTTTCAAATGACATAAATCAAAAGGAATAATATCAATGTAAGCTACTTGTAAGGACTAAGATAAGTTCTACCACTACCTCATAATAAGAAGCTAAGGACACAGTCCTACCTCGTTAGAGGAGGTACCATAAAACCTTCAATTACATTATAAAATATAGACATGTAGAGAATGGAAGAGGAGAGAGGAAGACTTCTATTACAATAAGCAACAATTCATACAATAGTCAACAATAGTCAATAGTTGGGCATGTATACAAAAGTTTAATTGTCTAGAGTGAGTGATAAGTTCCTTGACTAGCTTGATCTAATTAGGTGGCTCATCATGTTACACTAGTACATTTACAATTTTGTACTATGTGAAGAAAGGTTGACTTAGATTAGTTGGTTGTAAGCAATTGATTTTTATTTTTCATCTCGTCACCCGATTGCCTTAGTTTCCTTCCCTCATGGTAAACACATGTTGGTAATACAACTAAAGTATTTGATTTCAAGTTATCATAATGAGTTAGCATTATAGCAACAAAAGTTGCAGCAACTAGTTTCAATAATAGTAGTAGAAATAATGGAAATTCAGGGCACTTATGAGTTGCAACAATTTTATTGATCCCAAGGAAAGTTGCAATGTTCATTTTAGCAATAATATCAAAGTTGCACTAGATCTAAATTTATAAATTTATGAAGGCAAAGAAATTAAATACATATTTTTAACCAAAACACAGATACAACTAAATCTTACTTCAATGAATGGAAAATCTTGAAACAACCCACATGCAGAATGAAAGTAAACTAGCTAGAATGACTGTAACTTATCTTTGAGAAGAGATATAAGGGCTATGCATATTCTAGAACTATGTTAAAATGAGGCTTCGAGACCTTTTTATCATAAAAAATAAATGGGAAATCATAAAAATCTAAAGAACTAAACCTCCAAGATGAAGCTCCAAGGCTTGTGAGTTGGAATGTCAACTTTACCAGGTCTTAACTTATATCCAAGGAGTACAATTTCCAATTGTCAACAAAAATAGGACTATGGTCAACTAGTTTCCCCAAGAAATGTTGTTTATGAACTTTATATAGCACTTAACTTTCAAGACCTAAAAACTATGAAAAATAGAAAACTCCCAAAACAATAAAATCATGTCATGAGCTAGTGGAATAGGTGGGTAGCTACAAATATCCATCTCCACCAATAATTTTGTAGATAATTTACAATGTTAGAATTGAAGAGAGTTGAAACACTCTACCTATTGTGTCTTGTGAAGTTTCAATAGATACTCTGGAGTTACAGCTAGAGTTGTAGCAACATGGAGAAGTTGTAGGAAGATAGAGGAGTTGCGACAACTTCCCTTTTTCTTATTTCTATAAATATTAGTATGAATAATGAAAATTTCACAACATAGTGCATAAGGGTAACTATAAAAAATAGAAAAAAAGAGATCATTCATACGTAGATTAAGAATGACATGATAGTATATGAAAAGAGAATAAAGACGTGATGAAAAGTCCAAGAATGATATCAAACATTTTACAGAAAAGTGTTAAAAATATGCCAATTTGGATGCCGCTCATGTCAACCCAACTTCATGTCATCCAAGAGAAAACTATTGCTACTTCTGATGATGATGAAGGTGGTTAACATCCACTGAGACCAAATTGGTCTACTGGACCTATAATTTTCTTAGTTTTTAATTATTTGGCTCCTTGTCTTTCTTGGCAATATTGTTGTTGTAGCTTTCTTTTTATTCTCTAAGGTCTTCCAACCTCCTTTATCTTGCATCTCCTTCATCTCTTCTAGTTCCTGGGACATTGGTGTCTTAGCTTCGTCATCTATTGTGTTCATCCTTTTGAAGATGGTTGGAGAAGAAGTTTGGTGTAGGAGATCTGTGTTGCTATTAAATGAAGATTTATTTTGTGCAGTATTGGAATCCTCATAACTATTGATTTGTTGGGTGGGGCTTTCTCCCTGCTTGTCTTGAGAGTTGTTACTTTCTTGCCTGATTTCTTATGATTCCGATTTTTCTCTAGAGTATTCATCTTTGATGATGATGTAGCGTTCTTTTGTGCTACTTCCCACCATGTAGATCTGTGGTAGTTTTCTCTAGAAAAATTTTTCTAGGAGGCCTTTGGGCAATTTTTGGCTAGATGGCCTTTCTCAAAGTAGGATCAACATCTGAAGAGGACACTTTCATAATCGAGTTTCTGGTTCCACACATAGTATTTACTTGTTAGGTTTATTTTAGTTGGGAATCTAGTGCTAAAGTCCATTTCCATACAGATGCGTGCATAGGTGGTTCTGGCATATTCCTCTATTTTTGTGCACCTACAGTAAAATTTCCCAATTGCATTTTGTTATCAGGAAATCTAGTGTCCATGCTGAGCTGCTAGTCCAAAAAGACGGGTAGCTATCTTAGAAACAAACAAACTAAAGTTACTTTCATTTTCATTTATGAGAAGTAGATAGGAGAAGAGCAAAGAATACCAACCTCGATCTTTTGCTTGGTTCCTTGCTTGTTCCTTCTCCCCTCTAACAGATCTTTGCCACTCCTTCCTTGCTTATCCTCTTCAAGAGTACCTATAAAGTCAGAGCAGCATAGTACCTTCAAAGTACAAAGATCTATAATCATAAACAATATAGGACCAGATATATATTGACCACACAAATGCATATATCATCAAACATACAAGAATGTGGAGGAAAACTTGAATAGCTTTATTGATAGAAAGAGTAGAGGAGAGGATTACAACCGATCGATCTGACCCAACATCATCCTCCTAGCATGAAAGCCCTTATTCACCTCATGAAAAGCTTAGATCACCCAACACTATGAAATTCCACCAAGAAACCAACAACACTTCCTTACAAGATACCAAATTCTAGCCCTTGGATCTCTAGGATGAGGGATCCATATATAGATTTTTTTAGGGTGGTGAGTCAGCTTCTAGGATTTTGATTAGTGTCCTCTCTCTGATAGTTCTTAGTTCCACTTGGAGATTCATGATCTCTTACTCATCCCTCGGCAAATTCAGAGAGGCAAGTGTCACAGGTGAAGTTTCTGGAAGATTCCATGATCATCCACCTTGCAAACTGTCTCTGCCATTTTTCTACTCTCGCCCATCGCACCCCAAAGGAGGGGTTTTCAGTATGCATCACACTTTTTGCATGTGGTAGGTGAGATGCATCGCACCCTTAGCACTCAGCAGTCTGTATGGTACAATTTTGACTAGTTATGATTAGTTTTCCATGGAGAACTTCTAGGAGATGATGTAATGAGCTGACCTTGTTCCTTTAGGGTGTGAAGCAACACTTTTAGGGACTTAGAATCCCTTGGTTTATGGACATATATGATTGGGTTTGTAGTGCCCAAATATGTCTATAACAGTTGCCCCCTAAAGCATGAGGTCATAAATCTTTTGATGTCGGGTGAAATGCTTTATGATGAGGATCCGAGGTTTTTCAAACTGGAAGGCGACCTGTAATAAGATAAAATACAATAAATTATCTTCATAATATTTTCATGATCTAGCTGAGGCGAGCATTCCCATGCTCAACTTTATAAATTCGTTTTTATGTACATAGGACAGACAATCGTCTGTGTGGCAGACTAATGATTCTGATAGAACCATCATCCTTTGATTTGGATGATCATCTGTGCAGCAATGATGTACATTTGATGCTGTAGCCCGGATGAATGAAACTAGATCCGGGGTCTTCAAACTCATTCAATCTTCGCTCGAAGTACAAGTCGATCCATGTGAAAAGATGTTTTGGAGTCGAACATGGAAAGACATCGCCTGATTACCAGCCAATGATGTAAGCTATTAATAGGCACGAGAAGAATCACCGATAATGATGATGACGCTCAAGGTATGACAGTACAATTCACGTGGTGTGAAAATGGGACTTGGCATTGAACACCACGCAAAACCTTTCAGTCGAAGGCCATTGATGTAAACCTGTCATCGGAAGTGAGAAACTTGCCATTGAGGCATGCAAGCTTCAAAGTACTGAAAGGGGTGTTCTTAGGTCAAATTCTTGGATAATGAGTTGTCATCAACAAGAAGTGACCCATTGTAGGAGGGCCTTAATGAATCCCACATCTACGACATGGAACGGAGCAAATGATCTTGTGGAGGTAAAAACGATATGATGATACATGGTTCAGGGTGACGGTTATGAAAGAATGAAGGGTGAAGGTATTGCAGTGGATGAGACACAAGATGGGTTGGTGAATTCTGTGAGTGACTTCTCTTGAACATATCGACAACACTGAAATGGATTGGTCACGTTAACCCCAAAAATGGATGGTACGGTGGACCAATGGCAATATGACTGGTGAACGGAATAACCCAACCCGAATCAATCATTGTGATGGAGTGAAAGTGTCATGTTCAAGAACGACTTGCTAACAATAAAGTTTCTTCAAGTTTTCTTCTGAATCCAGTACCTCTTTACTTTTGTCAAGCTTGAGGAGAATAACATATGCTTGTTCTATAATTTTCCATTCGGACAAACCCATCACTATGTTTTAATCAGCCTAGCGATAGTGAAACTCATTCTTGTCTCTATGGACAAGTTTTTCGCTATTGGCTTTAACGAGTTTAATGACAAAGATAACTTGGTCCTTTTTCAATTTTACAGAGTCTGAAAAGGGACAGAAAGGAAACTCGAGTAATCCTTTTTCGTCATATAATCCCTTAAGTCTGAAAATGTATAAAATAATACGAAAGGGATGAATTTTTGATAGTTTTAATGAGCCAAACAAGACAAGCACTCGATCTCTTTGTGTAATAATCCCTCAGGTCCAAAAAGATTAAAATTTAGAGGAGGGATAGCACTTCTGATAGCTTTAACGAGCTACAGAGGTAAATTGCTCGAAAATATTTTCATATTTTACGAGTTAGATGAAAAGATCTTAAAGGAGACTCGTTTTTTGAGGAATGTGTGATATTTTTGGGTAGCAGCTAGTTCTAAGTAAGGTTTGTAATTTTCCAATCACGACAGTGTTACGAGGATGGCTAACAGAATCACTCGTCGCAGTTGTTCCTCAAAAGGGTAAACAATCAAATGGAGGTGTATGATCTGCTAAAACAGAGTGGAGGTGATGGTAAGGTCACGACCAAGGCTTAAAAGCTTATGATGATGCATTCACAATGGTTATTTACCAGAGATTGGTTCATTTTTTAATGAGCTCAAACTCTGGCGGAACATATGCTCATTTCTTAGGTTTAATTTTTAACGAGCTTGAACTTTGCGTAAAACTTCTCGTGCCAGTCATATAATAAAGACATCTCATCGATAGGTTCAATTTTTAAGGATCTTGCACCATTAGAAGCTTTACTCCAAATCCTTTCTTTATGTAAGCTAGGAACGACCAATCCTATGACTTTAAAGGGTTGACAATCTACAAACTAAGAAAATAAATGGTCGCTCTTCACTTGCATGCAAAAAGGTTTGCATGCCCCTAGGTATAGTGAAATAGAGTTTCCAGGCTACCATAGAGAAGTTCTCGCATTTGCAAGATAGTCTCCATCTGTATAGTAGACAAAAACACTTCCCCATCTTAGTCCATATGGACAAAGGTGATTCTAGCTCCAACCACCTAACCTTGATGAGGGAATCTTATTCCAGTCTAATCCCATTTTTCTAAATGGACGAGCGTGTCAGACTAGTCATATATCCTTCGTAGAAACCTACAATATACCTAAGGTTTTCGTGCCGAGGTAGACAAGGGTGCATGCCCCCTGGGTTTCAGTCATGGCCACTGAATTGCTCGCGTTCTTCAGGTGGACAGGCTAGAGATTGATGAGACATTCCTTGCATAAAAATACCAGTTAGGGATGGCATTTGACTATTAGCTATGTGTGACCTAGGGAATGAAATCTAGTCTACGAGATGGACCACTCTACCTTCATGCGGAAAACACATTACTCGAAAGAGTAAGGATAAAATTATTCCCATGCTATAAGTATAGTCATGCCTGAGGAGTAGATTATAATCTAAAGGTCCTTGGACTACCATTACGTTCAGATAAATGGTTTTCCCTCTCAAAATTATAAGCAAATTTAGAAGGATCCCTAACGGTCGACTGGTTCCTTTGTCGAAGCATATTAGATTCACATCTTAGGCAGAAGCGATGGCGAACCGATCGCTTTCCAAGAAGTTGAGGGAAGGATACTCACAGAAGCCCCTTCATCTATCATAGTACCAACTATGACCATTTTGTAAGCTTGTACAATGATTCAGAATGGTACATTAGATAGTATACGAGGTTTTCTTAGTAGATTCCAATCGAAGGAAACCACTAGGTTGCTCGGAGGTGGGACCAAATAAACGACTGCATATGACTCTGACGAACTTCCTTCCTACGGTAAAGGAATGGTAGATTTCCCCCATGTTCGTCGGAGTCTGTGTTTATGAAAACAATTTGAACGGTGTTGTTCTCATTCTCTTCGGTGACTGGATCATCTGAAGATGGACTTTCCGAAGACAAGACTGGGTCGACTGCCATCTCGACCAGATGACTTTGGTCTGATGCAGACTCAGAGGGTTTATCTTCGATTATAGATGCTTCAACCGACCACAAAGGTGTGTTAGTCATATTTTCAACTAGCGATGGACTCGGTAAGAGTTTCTTGTACCCAGGAGGAAGCCGTAGCGGTGAAGCAGGATGGTTATCCAAGACTCTTTTAGGTTCATCCAGGAAGGGACAATGGTGGATGGCATGAACGCCTTCACATAGCTTACAAGGAAATTTATATTTTCCTTTCTGCCCAGAGACTTCATTTTCACTAGTTGACGGTGTACTCGCAACATGATCGTCAGAGGTTGACGACAATAGATTGTGCAAATGAGGAGACCAGTCCCTTAATATCCGAGGGATGCAAGGACAATTGTCGATGATGGTGGTCTCCTTTGCAAATTACAAATGGAGATTTAGGTTTGGATGGTGTAGTGTGTGGATTTTCACTAGATGATGCACGGTTTCCCCTCTTTGCCTTTGGCTCCTTCTTTTTCTTCTCCTTCTCCTTCCCTTTCATCTTATTATCAGTTACTTGGTTTTTAGCCTTACCAGCTTCGCCAAGTGAGGAGGAAGGATGGGAGGGAGGAACGAACGAAGCGAGAGGTTGGGGGATAACTCTAGTATCATCTAGTTACTAATTTGATTGCTCAGGAATCACGGCGCTTTGAACGATAGAGGTCTAGAAGAGCCATATTGGCAAGCTGATTTTCAGTCCTCGGAGGGACAATGTGGCCATATGGGGTGCACCAACATCTCCCCAAGAGGAGAAAGGACTAGGATTTCCCCCAAGGGGAAATCCTTGGTTGGTGGACTCCATTTTCTCAATCTAAGACAAACGAGGGAACAATGATGTTATTCCGATTAAAATAAATTTTATGACAATTTGAAGAAACTTGCTTTTTCAATTTTTAAGAGTCAAGAAAAAGCTAAAGATGACTCTAGTCGCCTTCTATTTTTAATGAGCCTGAAGTGACAAGTGCTGAGATGGAACTTTTCCTTTAAGGAGTCTGAAAAGGAACGAAAGAGACTACTCTAGAAAATTTCTAGAGAGAGGGATTACCAAACCAATCGCAAAATTGCAGAATACCTTTATAGTATGGCAGTCAATCTTCTCGAATGTTGTGTTCAGTGCATTGCGATCGATAAGGCAGAAAACATAGCTTCCTAAGAATAGAGGATATAGCCTATTGTGGTCCCCCAATATATACTCAACGGTACGTGGGAGCACAAGTCCATAATGGCACTTGTAGTCTCAAAGAGGAGGAATCACCCAACCTACGATGAAAGCGATAGTTACCAGGCTTTACAACGCCGGAATACGTCTCTAGCCTAGACTTCTAAATGTTGTACGTTAGGTTCCAAAGCGTTTTTATGTTCATTGAATTTATCTTACAATTGATCTTTCTTAGGAAGTTTTCCTTTAAGTTTCACCGTGTGATGTAGATATACAATTCCTAAAATGCAATCTAAGATGATAAACAATCGTTTATTCTTCTTTTTGCAATGAAAATCCTAGCTAATAAAGAAAGAGAAGTAGGATTCTTTCAACATAGAGGAGAGATAACACACTAGATCCATTGTCCTAAATGAAAATCAACAAGCAGTCTAAATGCAAATGCACATGCATGTATTTGTTTTATGCTTTCTTAATGTGTGAATGACAAAAAGAATGCTAAGTAAAAATTTGAATTTTCTTTTCAAAGCAACAATACTAACGATTTTCTCTTCAAAAGATGAAAGGAAGACAATGACAACACTTTGCGATTTTGAATTGAAAACTGCTTTCGACACTTGAAAAACTATTAATTCAAATCAAATACAAGAGTAACAGTGTAATCAACCATCAATAATAGTAGGATTCTTTTCTTTGAATGAAAATGACACTTGTGACACTTCAAAATCAAAAGACGACAGTTCAACTAAGCTACTTCTTTATAAAGGAGAACTGTAAATGGCGAATAATACATAAAAAAACTCACAATTATTTGTAGAATGGAGGTTGAATGATGCAAAGGAAGGGATCTTCCATAGTGGGATACTGATCACAGACAACAAAACTCCTGAATAAAGTTGAAGAGAGTGAATAAAAAACCAAAATCTGGAGGCAGAAAGAGTCTTATCTGATCATCGCACCTGTAACACAGGGAAACAGGGATGCATCTCACCTACTGCACATGGGAGGTGCGATGCATCCAGATTGCTTAGAGGAGAAGGTGCGATTTTCTAGGGAGGAGACTTCAACTTGGTTTCTGGTCACAGTTTGCAGCTTAGTTCAAGTATTTAGGAAGAGCTAATGATAGTCAGTAAATGAAAATCATAGGGGCTGATCTAATGAGGATATTTGAGCCACCACAAGGGAAATTAGGGTATTTGAAAATCAATTGTTCAGTCTATAAACAAAACCTGGATATAGATTGAAGCAGTACTGATCTACTTTTCACTTGCATAGCAAATGCAGTTCGAAGGCTATCTGACTTAACTTCATGCTCCGTCGATAGTTTATAAAGAAAACAAATATAGACAAGCAAACAAGCTATTCGCTCCCCAGCAGAGTCACCATTTTGTTATCAGGAATTCTAGTGTCCATGCAGAGATGCTAGTCCCACTAAGACGGGTAGCTATCTTAGAAACAAACAAACTAAAGTTACTTTCATTTTCCTTTATGAGAAGTAGATAGGAGAAGAGAAAAGAATACCAACCTCGATCTTTCACTTGGTTCCTTACTTGTTCCTTCTCCCCTCTGATAGATCTTTGTCGCTCCTTCCTTGCTTACCCACTTCAAGATTACCTGTAAAGTCAGAGCAGCATAATACTTCAAAGTACATAGATCCATAATCATAAAAAATATAGGACCAGATATATGTTGACCACAAAAATGCATATATCATCAAACATACAAGAATGTGGAGGAAAAATTTAATGGCTTTATTGATAGAAAGAGTAGAAGAGAGGATTACAACCCATTGATCTGACCCAGTGTCAACATCCCAGCATGAAATCCCTTCTCCACCTGATGAAAAGCTTAGATCACCCAACACTATGAAATTCCACCAAGAAACCAACAACACTTTCTTACAAGATATGAAATTCCAGCACTTGGATCTCTGGGATGAGGGATCCATATATAGATGTTTTTAGGGGGGTGAGTCAGCTTCTAGGATTTTGATTAGTGTCCCCTCTCTAATAGTTCTTAGTTACACTTGGAGATTCATGATCTCTTACTCAACCCTGGGCGAATTCAGAGAGGCAAGTGTCACAGGAGAAGTTTCTGGAAGATTCCATGATCATCCACCTTGCAAACTATCCCTGCCATTTGTCTACTCTCGCCCATCGCACCCTACAGAAGGGGTTTTCAGTATGCATTGCACTTTTTGCATGTGGCAGGTGAGATGTATTGCACCCTTAGCACTGAGCAGTCTGTATGGTCTAGTTTTCACCAGTTCTGAGAAGTTTTCCATGGAGAATTTCTCGGAGATGATGTAATCAGCTGACATTGTTCCTTTAGGGTGTGAAACAACACTTTTAGGGACTCAGAAGCCCTCGGTTTATCGACATATATGATTGTTGTTGCAGTGCCCAAATATGTCTATAACACATTTCCAATGGCTTTTAGTGAGGAGAGATTCCAGAGATGCAAGGGTAGGCTTGGCAATCTCACCCAAACAGGTGTTAAGGTTATGACTGGTGTAGAGGGATCGAACAATGGGTTCCATGGCTTCATGAATAGGCCTGATTTTTCCCAAAACCAAGGGGCAAAATCTAGAATATATTGTCTGCCTTCGAGATTTTCAAAATCTACTATAAAGAAACCCCTAGCATAGTGGTAGATATTAATTTCAATAGAAATGATAGGCTCCCATACCTCTGAGATCCAACTGTGGAGAGCTATCATCCGTGGCCAAAAGCCATTGAACCAGGAGATTAGGGCACTTTCAGAAAACTTCATAGCCTCATTTAGTGATGCGTGGACCACCTGGAGAGTGGGAGATGGGACTTCAGTGACGATATGGGCAGGAGCTTGCCCTCTAGAAGCAGATGAGCCAGCAACTCTTTTCGTGAAGCTGGAAGCAATATTTTACTTTCCCGTAGAACCCAGCCGTAGAGAAATAAGGTAGAAGGTAAGATTAGATCTAGATCTAGTCACAGAAGATTAGATCTAGAACCTAGCCACCTAGATCTAGATCTAACCATAGAATATTAGATCTAAAACCCAAAATGTGCCAACAAACTTATTCACTCAAAATTTTCAAATTTCGGTGACTAACCAGATCTCACCTTAATAGCGAGTGTGGATCAGAATTATTAAACCTGCGAGTGCGCATGAGTAGAACCGGCATCAAGATACGATTTGGTTTGACTTGGTGCAGAAAAACACAGAGACGGTATTTGGGTTGGTGTGGTCCAGCAGAAGATCGCGGCAGAATGGCAGATCGGTGATCACGACAGAACAACAGAACAGGACCACGCAGATCAGGACCACGTAGATTGCATGACCCTTATGAATTTAACATTCATTTAAAGTTAGAGAGAATATGGCTCCCATGTATGTTTCTAAGGCTAAAACATAGTTCACCTAATTCATCTAGAAAGGGGTATCCACCCTTTTCCATATGTTCTTCTAGTAGACAACCTTTATTTTCATAAACAAATTAAATTCCCTTATGTAAGGCCTATTAGGAAATAATATCATAGAATATTGGAAGTTCAATCTAATCCAATTATCTCCACACTCACCCATGCACCTTACATAGTTCTATGCTATCTTAAAGGAAATCTACAGGTTCCTAGGATTGAATGGGTATTTTTCTTGATGTCTCTCTTAACTTATTTCCATCTCACTTTACACATTTAATTAGTAGGTTTCATAACTAAATTCATTTTATTTAGGAATTGTGTAATAGCCACTTGCTCATTTTCAATGCAAATGTTTACTGAAGGTAAGAAGATATCAAATATTATGATTTTTTATGACCTATAAAGGCATGAAGCTTTCTCCCCTTGTGGACAAACTACTATCAAAAATATTTTTTTGTAGCTTAGTGAGTTGCATCCTAGTTAACTTTCTTGGCTAGAAATAAAAGAAAATATCTAAATTGAATATCCTAGAAAGGATGAGTTGGGTTCAATATTTGGTCATGAAATAATAAAAAATCATGTTAATTGAGCTCACAAATCAGATTCCACTCCTTGTGTTCCATCATGAGTGAGCTCCAAAGGTGGTGAGAGGACTAGTTATTTCAAAAGGGTCACTAGCCACTAATGCATTTTTATGAAACATTAGATGTTTTTATTGAAAGAAAATTCTATATTGAGGAGAGGCATGTGAGAAAATAAGGTATTCCTCCATTAGCATACCCAACTAGAACTTTTGGATCTCTAATTTGTTGATTTTTCACTCCAATTGATGCACTTTTCTCTTCCTCTACTTCATGTTTAGTCTTATAATGTTGCAAATTAGATTGAAAATTAATTGAGTATATAATCATGATAATTACTTCTAACTATGCATATATTTGTTCTTCCATTAATGTTTACTTCATTCATTAGGTCATTAAGAAATTATACAAATACAATGCAAAAGAATACAAAGAGCACCAAAAATTAGACCATATGTCAAGGAAAAACCCCCAACTAACTAGTGATTCAAGTACCTTGTCACCCTAAAAAATATGCCATAAGTTATCCACAAGATAATCAACCAATTTTATTATATATTCCTTCCCATCTTAGAGATATAAGTACCATCGAGATCTTGTTTCATTGCATGAATATGCCACACTAATTTTAACCATCATAAAGAGATATGTCAAAAATAATCACATCACTATGGGGAGATATATCACATAAACTCATATCACCAAGTATAGATACATCATAAAAAGTCACATCATCATGTAGAGGTATATCATAGGAACTTTCCTCGTTAGGAATCCTTAGATACTTATATCATATATAATATGAGGCTCATAACCTTTTATTATGTGGTCATATGACCTGCTATTGGACGAGGATGAGTAGGTTGATTTTATAGTCACTTCATGTGGTAGCACGGGTATGTAAATTGGCTAAGCCCACTTGCTCCGTGAAGGGCCCACACTAATAAAAAAATATTTTTTTTTTCCTTTTTTTTATAGGGTTATGTAGAATATGCCTTTTGAATTTTTCTTTTAACCAAAATAAATCATGAATAATAAAGAATGAATAATATGTTTAAATATAAGTATAATTCTCTTGCCTTTTTTTTGCATAAAATATATACTCATACATTGACCTTTATGAAGAGAAAACCTAGTTATAATCTCAAATGATTTATTTTATAGGGAGGTATCCATAATATCTCATTGAGATATTCTGAAGTTGAAGATATATAAGAAATGATAAAGATTAATAAGTATCAAGGATGGTAATATCATCATAACCAAAATTGTCAAATTACCAAGGTATTGAAAAGTAGGGTGTCCTTCAACTAGATCATGGCAGAATGTTGGGAGGAATTCAATAGGATACCACACTCCCTCTCCAAGGCAAATAATCCATCTAGGAATTCTCAAATATGTCCTCACAAGACCATTTACTAATCCCAAGGAAATTTCAATCCACTAGACCATTCTTTACCTAAGTTCTTGTACTTGACTTTAGTTGTTAATCCTAATCCCTCACAGTAAATGACTCAAGAAAGTCTATCCAAGATGATTATTGAATTCACCATTATCCTTATTTGTGTCCATGTACTTGACTTATGGAGGTTAGTCTAGGTCACACTACATGAGGAAAGGATAAATATGTGTCCATTCTCACTCCATCTAAAACATGGAAGAGTATCCATCTACACTCCCTCTCAAATAGGGATGAGATAACTACAAGCCAAAGCCTGTGCCAAAAGTACTCATACTCCCCCTACATGAGCTACCTATTATTTCCTATAGATATTGTTGTAGCTTCTTGGCTCCTATGAGGACCACACATTGAACTATAAAGTTCTTAGACCTTCCATAAAAAAATGCTTCTCTGATAGTCTTAAAATGATTTTGAAAATTATAAAGTATCAAGGTCAAATGTAGCACGTTATCAAAGAGTATATCAAGTATATTATGAAGCCCAAACTGCTTTATAACTAATTACACAAACTTCCAAAACTTTTGTCTTTGTAGTTCCATAGTGCAACAAAATCCTACTTTATACTCTTTCAATAAATAATACTAAATCCAAAGAAGAAATAAGCACCAATAGTATCCTTTCTCATAATTAGCATTGTCATCCAACTTAATGAAACCTTGAATCAGATGCATCAAGGAACAAATCAACTACTCGCATAATGACATATCAAGAAGATCGTAAATTATTCCTTTCTTTGAACTTCTCAAGGATCCTGATCACATGTTTCTTTTGATAAATAAATGTTCCTTTAGATTCCTACTAGTCGTTATGTTTTCGAGTAGTAGCATATGAAGCCAATATTCTTTATGTCAAATTCCATCTTGCCAATTACTTGACTTAGTCAAAGGATGCTTTAGAATTATTTCTCCTTCTAAATTGAGTCTCTTATATTTCTCTATAGTCATATTTCTTCACTATGTTCCCCCATCTCCTACATATTCTACCAAGGGCCTAGATACCCATGGTCATTAACTCGTAATCCTTGCTAGAAGGTCATGGAATAATAAATGAGCAAAGTACAAATACTAACAAAAAAAAAAATATGATAACATAAGTATTATTCAAAAAGGAGGAAGGATATAGAATACCCATCTTTTAAGAGAAATCAACTTCTTTTTAAACTCATACTTCTTCCATTCATTCATCATCCTTTTATTTTCATGGGATTGATGTCATGTTTGTCATTCCTAGGATTTAGAGCTTCTTATTTTACTCAAGAATGATTAGTCCTAGGACTTTGTCTCTATCATTTCACTTGACAACAATTTTGTTAGGGTTTACAAGCCCTATATGCATAGATAACTAGAAATCTACATGATGTGTCATCTATCCATCCCTACAGTCATTCTATTAGAGGTATGTAGTCCTCTTCCAATAGACATAATTTTATTTTTCTTTACCTAATATATATATTTCTTTAACAAAGGTTCCTAAAATGTTCATCCACCAAACTCAAATATGAGCCACACACATTTCTTTGGAATGATTCAAAGCTATATGTTCACAATAAACTTGGACATTTCATCATGGTAGCTTAATTTAACTTTAACATTTTGTACAAATATGTCCATAGGTTGTCACCTTTCTGTATTTTATACACCCTCTGAAATTTCATGTAAAATTACCTTAAAATACGTAGGAAACGATATAAACCATTCACATGAACATACAATCCATCAATTGAGAAACATGAACATATTGACACAGGTTTTTTTCGTGGAAACCTAGAGGCACAAAACCACCAACATGTTTGTTTTATGATGTTATATAAGCTCCTACTTAGTTACATCAAGTTGTTTGTGACCACCCACTCAGAGGAGGCACCAACACCCTTTATGATAGTAAGCCACTACTTTCCAAGAAGCACTAACCTCTTCTGAATGTAGTCCACTACCCTCTGTAGCTGACTATTCTACGTTTCATACAATTTTCAAACTAATAAAACATAGGCCTACACAAGTGCATATAAATATAAAACCTGGTCAATTGTTTCATACAACACCTTCTTCTATGCTCTCTACTTCTCCTTTGCAATCAAAAATGGTCTTGGCCCTAACTTGCTTTGTATAGCTATCAAATCTTGCCCACACTCACCTCTATACTCACCCTATGTTAATTACAAAGCCTCACACTCTTCACTCTACACACTATACGATTTTTCTCCACTAACTCAATGTTCTCTCTACCGTTTTGTTCAGACCATCAACCACCACATTCAATGGATATTGTGGCACATTAGTCTTGAATTAAAATCTTGCGTATGGGATTGGTTCACTCAATCTTTGGAACATGTATTCCCTCCATTATGATGACATAGATCAATACTTACCTCTATAGTTGAATCAATTTTGTGATTGACATTAAGAGTGTCCCTCAATACTCAGAATTAATTCTCAACAAAAATGTGTATGGGAAACATTATCCCTCTCCTCTTTACAAATTTTGAGCCACGATAACTACCTTAATTAAAGGAATGGGCACCTAAGAACTCCTTCCATTTAATTCTTCATATCATGCAAGGAAAACTAGGGATGGTTTGTGTCATTTGAACCAAGCCCATTAAATTAGCTCTGCAAGTTGTGGTCTTAGTTTCCTTGATCCAATGAACTTTGCAATATACATTGAATTCATTATCCTATCATGTGCATTCAAACTATATGTGAAAGACAATTGTCGAAAAATTAAACATCGTTAAACGTATTCTCATAGGTGCTTTACCTCTTGTCTGTTTTTCACTATCTTTAGCTCGAAGGCCTTCGATCATCGAAACATACAAATGTGTCAGAAAACCACCACGCAATAGCTCTCACACACCTCTCTTCACCATATCTCTAAGAGATTATTCACCAACATTGAAAATTTGTGCCTATGGTCACAAGTTACATATAAAGCCAAGTACTCGCTACTAAACATTGGCCCCCAACTACTTGTATCCCAACACTCCTCTAATGCACACATTAAAACCTTCCTAGGTCTTCCCTATGGTATGATGTGTCGAGTGTGGCTTCCTTGCACCTCCTCGCATTGATATTTGGCTCTACCTATACATGCAAATGTCTCTTAGCCCTATCATCCCACTAACTTCTCCCTTTCCCTCCTTAATTTCCTCTCACATCAAGCCTCGGGGATGATTTTTCTTTGTGGGTCCTGCTTCGTAATATTGGACCAATCAAATGATAACTAGGGTGAGTTGTCTACCATATTCTCCATTCTAAGCTCTTTAGGATCAAGCCTATGGTATGAAATCATGCTTACATCATTGTCACCATGTGGAACCACAATATTTATCCACTTGTCACACATTTTTTTCTCACTTGAGTATCCAAATATGTCAAAACTGCATGCCACATTTTCTCTATACTTCCACATCATGTTGGTGTCATCCATGGATTACATCATACCTCACTTCATCTCCTTTTAACCCTTTGAAGCTTTCAGGGTAGGGTACACATGATGAGCTATGAAGTGGGACATATGTCAACCAATAAAAATGCAGTGAGTCATGCATTGTCTTATCATGTCATCCCAATGCTTCAACCTAGGGCCTTCATCTCTCTATCCATTTAAAAGTTCTGAGGTAACTCCTATAGGTTTAGTTGTCATGTGGGACCTCCATTGGCTAATCAAACTTGTCTCCGGTACTCTATCTAGAAACATCTACCTAGTTGTCCTTTATTGATTCTACTTTTAGATCTATCGTATTTGGTAAAATGTGTCAAACATGGTGATCACTTTGACCCTTATCCATAATTAGCTCTGCAAATTGGACTTTGGATGCACTTATGCTTTGATTGGAAATAAGTTTTGATCCACGTTTCAGTTTGTAGACTTCAATATACCATTGGAAGCCTCTTTCCAAGCACTATGGAACTATGCCACATCTAGGAGAAACTGAGCTAATATATTGAAGAATAAGCTCCTCCAAAGTGTGGGACACCATAAACTCCATCGATATAATATGTTACCTTGTTACCTCATCCTACGATTATGATGGTTCTCTACCAAGGACTATGAGAAGCATGGGACTCCCCCTAAGAGTAAAATCAATTACAACACATTAGATGCAACCAACCATTCAGACAATGCCAACTTCCCAACAATCTTCCACTTTGGAAATGATGGCAAGAAACCAATCTCCACCCTAATACAAGCATGGGTTTCTCCATCTTTTTACTTCCCCTAGAATCATTAAAATTCTCCCCCTTTGAGGTCAATGGCAAAGGATGCACACAAAAACTCCCCCTCAAATTTGGTAGTCTACTCTTCAATTGATCCCACAAGCTAAGTAACTGAAAATGCTCATTGTGATTGAGTTATTTGGTTGGAGGTGAGACAATTCCTATTTGTTTCCTGAGATCTTCAAAGGGTTCTCGTGCAAGTGGTTTAGTAAAAATATCCATAATATGCTCATTAGTGTCCACATATTCAAGTCGAACAACGTTAGCATCAAGTTTTTCTCGTAGCAAATGAAACTTGATGTGAATGTGTGTGGTCTTTGAGTGGATGATAATATTTTTAGAAATGTTGATAGCACTAGTATTGCCAGACATTATTGGAATTCAATCAGTCAATTTTTCCTTGATTTCCTTTAAGGTATACTTAATCGACATAATTTTTGTGCAACACATGGAAACAAAAATATATTTCCCTTCACAATACAAGAAAAAATGACATTGGAGAGGGGCAAAAAATGTCACCATAAGCTCATTGGTGATGGTCAAAAGAGCCTTGTCACCAAAACCTCAACGTCACCAAAGGTGGCATTGCCAAAAGTATAGATGTTGTAGTGACATTGGAAGTCCATCACCAATAATGATTTATGATGACGGATAGTAACCGTCACCATTTCATATGAGAAACGGTGACAGACCATAAGCCTCCGTCACCAAAGGTGGCATCACCAAAAGTATAGGTGTTGAAGTGACATTAAAATTCCATCACCAATCATGATTTATAATGATGGATAGTGACCGTCACCATTTCATGTGACCAATGGTGATGGATCATAGCCTTCGTCACCAAAAACTAAATGTCAACAAAGGTGGCATCATCAAAAGTATAGATGTTATTGTGACATTCAAGGTCCGTCACGAATATTGATTATAATGACAGATAGTGACCGTCACCATTTCATATGAACAACAACGACTTATTGTGACGGATCACTCATGGCCATCATTATTGTTGCATATAGATGGTGACATTCATTGATCGTCCCCAAAAGCCACATTACCAGAAGCATAGGTGTTGTGGAGACATTCAAGGCCGTCACGAATAACGACTATAATGACAGATAAAAATCATCACCATTTCATATCAACAACAACTATTTATGGTTACACACCTTTGAGGTCCATCACTATTGACGTGTATATATGGTTGCGTTCATTGATCATCACCATTTCATATGTTGGTGAGTGTCAAAAAATGTCACCAAAGCTCATTAGTGATGGTCAAAAGAGGCTCTATCTCCAAAAATTGATTGTTGCCATTCCATATGGATGTGAGGGCATGATGGAATCAAACGACCAACCTCCTTCTTGTAAAGCATGTGATCTTCAATTGAGCTAGTACCCTTTAAAGAATTAGACTTTTAAAAATTAGACCTTGAAACTTCATAAATTGTAAATTTTATAACTTTCAATAAATTAAAGTCTCGACAATATTTTACTAAAGAAGAAAATAAACATCAAAGTAGCTGGTCCTTACTTAATGGTTATGGTAGTTATGAAAAGTGGGTGGAAGGAAAAATAGCTATGTATAAGAGAATCAATATGTTCAGTTGAATACTCAATTAAAAGTGAAATTCTGAGACATTTATAATCTATAAATGACCTATAACTAGCAAATACACCAAATATTACAAAGGATATGCCATAAGTAGATAGCATATGGAAGAAGAAAATTGATGAAAATATATGCAATATGTTATAGGTTGAGTGAAATAATCATCTCAATGTTGTTTTTGTTTGGTGTTTAGATATCTGAATGATATCTAAACTTCCGTTCAATTGTAACACATACCTTTGGAAACCATGAATGAAATATGATTATATGTATAAATATATATCCTCTTTACATATACCAATATGAAATTTGGAATTTCACAAGTCCGTACTCAAAACATGACAACAACCAACAAATAAAAGAAATTGACTTGAACAAAAAGCAGTAGCTTCACCTTGAGCCTTGAGCTCCTTCTGTTTATTTGAATTTAACTCATGACATTATTTATCTCACAAGGAATCAAAATCATCACTAGTATTAAATTAATCTAACAGATACTTTGGATATCCCACTGACATGTGTGTTTTTGTTGCGATGCGTGAAAACCATGGAGTTTCCTATTGATAGTAGAATAAGAATTGTTCCTCCTTCTCAAGAACACATTCCTTATTAATTGTTCTTACATAACAAAAACCAAAGAGGCAATATAATATTACCATACACAAAATCCCCTAGCGAAATATAATCATAACTTAGCAAAGAAGTCTAAAAGAGGTTCTTAACTAATAAACTTTGTATTTGGAAATATTGGTTCTTTACATTTAAAAAAGACTATGTTGTACAACATTTATCTCTATTTATCCATGTAATTATATCATAGCATATGTCACCCAATAGAAATGTACAGTATCTAATGTAAAAAGACATTTTATCAAGAAAATAAATTTAGAAAAGAGCTTTGAAAACCATAAGATTTTCATCAAAGCTTTAATTAATTTAACAACAATCTAGCTGGAGTTTGAAAATCCAAATCATTCATAGAGGAAAAAAATAGGACAATGGCCAAAGTCGTTATTCATACAAATAAAGCTAGAGTCACTATTGGCATTGCAAATAACTGAAGTTTGGGCAGTTGTCTAATAGTTAATGCTTATTATCTAGGAAGACTCATCAATACCATCATGTTTTTCCATAATATCTTTTGTCTCTAAATCCAGATTAGATAGCTTGCCATTCTCAAGTTCTAACTTCCAAGTATTGATTTCTCACTCACCCTTTAAAATCAATTCTACCACTCCATTTAATCTTCTTTTGTCAAGAGAATTGGCAAGACCTTCCCATACTCTCTTTTATGTCATTAATAACCATACAACAATGATATAAAGAATAACATATACACAAAAAAGGCCAAAGATGTGCTTGTTTTATACCTAAGTTCTAAGACTCATCTTACCTTAATAGTGCAAAGATATCACCATGAAAAAATGACGTCCACATGGAATTTACAAAACTTTTTTAAATCAAGCTCCAAGTAAACCAATCAAAATATGAACATCCTTTTAATCAATAAAATCTTGGACTTAAGATAAAAATGGCCTAGAATTTAATGTTATATCAACCATGTCAACTAACTAACATCGGGTGAGAAATACAAGCCATGAATATTGGATTAGAAATAATTGATGTGATAAAGCTCAAAAATAGATGACTTACAATTAAGAAATGAAAATAAGTGACTTAGAACTAAGACATGAGGTTGTCCTTTCAACTGTGCCATTAAATAACTCTTCTTTATGTCAATTACAATAAAACATTTTCTAATACCAGGTCGAAGTGGTATTGTAACATTAACCTCTCATAGTTTCTTTCCACGGCTAATTCTCAAGATTCGCTCCATTACTAGCATTTGGGGCTAGACAAGATACATGAAAAAACCATCAACATGAAAATGAAAGCCACATCCTTGTAAAAAAAATGGGAGGAAAAAAAAATCCACAAATTGAAAAAAACTGTAGGGTACCTCATTCCTTCAACATGATTATCTTGTCATGAACAATAAAAAAATAAGTGAGGAGAAATGTAATTTTTGCCACAATTTGAAATGTAATTTTTGCTGCATTTTGACAATGAAATATTTTGCATATTCTATGAAAATTTGATGAAAAAAATTGGCTAAAGCTTGTGAGCATGAGGATTATAGTAAAACATAAAGGAACCGCTCCAACACATATATAATCCTAAACATAAGTATCTATACATATAAGTAATTATTGAGAAAGTTGTATTTTGTGAAAAATGTGGAACTCAAATCTTTGAAATAACATAATTTATGGTACCACATCCTTACGATGTCCATTCAGGAGTTTCTTCGAAGTTCAAAGTTCAAAGAATTAACATGTAGCCTAAAAAATCTCATATTTGAAAAGGAGATAACCCAAAGATGTAGAGTATATATCTCACATTTATATATCCTAATTTTGAGACATTGAAATGTCACTTTTTAGCATATTATTGTTAATTTAGCCCAAAGTGCTAGAAAAAATTATTGATGGTTATTTTGCTTATATAGAAGTTTTAGACATGCATTTATTTAAATAGTTAGCTTGTAATCTCAAACATATCTAAGGATGCAGACAAAACATTGCATCTTTAGTGCTAGAGTGTGAACTTGAGACAACGAAGTTCAACATTTAACAATTTTCCTACAATATTCACGAGGCGAATAGGTGAACAATAGTATTGTAGGTATGTGTTATGAATATATGTATTGCAGGCCAATAAGAGTGTGGTTGGAATAGTCATGTCCAACCCTTTCAAGTTTTTGTATAATTTTCACGAGTCTAATGGGTGAAAAATATCACTATATGTGTGCATTCTACATCACTTATCTAAATACAAGAACTTTAGCATAGAAATTTCAAACAATATGTCGAGAACTATTAGGCAACTTGCAAAATAAAAAAGTTAGCTTGATTATTTCTAGAGAAGACTAGATTCTTACATTGTTCAATGTAAATTCATGACACTTTTCCAAGCTTAGATGGACCAAAAAGAAACCGAGCCAGAACTTTATTTAAATAATCCTTACCTAGAGAGGATAAAATGTTAGCCCTTTGTTGTCAAGAAGCATAAATGTAAAAATTTTAAGAAATTGAGTGAAGAAACTATAGAAATGTTCTTATCAAACCACTAACGTAAACAAAGCTAAGAAATATTTCTTTGTAATAGAGATATTCATAGTGGAATGGACAATAAACTGACGTTTTAACATAGTTAATGCACTAGTGTTGTTGTTACAATATTTGGCCCAAAAAATAAATAGAAGAAACCCATTTTCAATTTAGTAGGAGCATGTTGGGAAAATAATCTCACAATAATACCCATCATTCAACATTCTGACCCATTAAATCACTTTTAAATCCTTTTGAAGTCCTTCAACAAACTACCTAAAATTTGTGAAAAATGTCATAACAATAATTCTAGCTATAGTTATAGAAGAAGCATTTCAAGCTTGCCCCTATTTTATGAAATGGATATTTGTCCTGCAAACAGAGTTATGTGGCAGAGAACTACTTTCACCCTTAAGGAAAAATGTGGTTGTAAATGCATGTTGAAATCTCTTAGCACAAATATGTTCTTAGTATGGTATAGGATTCTCAGACTAGTCCCAGGTTTAAGGGTGCCAAAGACTTTAGATTTTAACTATGATATGGTGCACGATTGGCTTCAAGACAACATATTATTTACAAATTTCATGTTGAGAAACCTCCAAATTTGTTTCCAGGAAAACTCAAGTTAAATGGAATTTTTTTTGTATAATGGTTGTGATTGATATGGATGCACATTAATATATATGTTATTTTCCTAAATTTGAATAATTTATGTATTTTTTTGTGACCTTTAGCATAGTTAATGCACTAGTGCAATTGTTACAATATTTGGGCCAAACAATAAACAAAATAAAAAAAAACATTTTTAATTTAGTAGGAGCATGGTAGGCAAACAATCTCACAATAATACCCATCATTCAACATTCTCACCCACTAAATCACTTTTACATCATTTTGATGTCCTTCAACAAAATACTTAAAAGTTGTGAACAATGTCATAACAATACTTCTAGCTATAGAGCAAGCATTTCATGCTTGCCTATGTTTTATGATATGGATATTTTTCCCTCAAATAGATTTATGTGGCACATAACCAATTTCAACCTTAAGAAAAGATGTGGCTGTAAATGCAGGCTAAACTCTCTTAGCACAAATATGCCCTCAGTATGATATAGCATTCTCACACTAGTGCCAGGTTTAAGGTTCCCAAAGACTTTAGATTTTAACTATGATATGGTGCACGCTTGACTTCAAGACACCATATTCTTTAGGAATTTCATGTTGGGAAACCTCCAAATCTATTTCGAGGAAAGCTCAAGTTAAATGGAATTTTTTTTGTATATTAGTTGTGATTCATATGGATGCACATTATTATATATGTTTTTTTCCTAAATTTGAATAATTTAAATATCTTTTGGTCAACGAGATTTTTTATCCGGTTTTTATCTAGTTCTTATTCGATTTGACAGTAGAAGGAACTCAGGAACTTGAGAGGGTAAATTAATATCCTCCCTATCCAAGTTCAGTTGTTGCTTGTGATGTGACTTTTTTTCGTGAGACAATTGTTGATCCGTACAACAAATGTATATATTCCTATAATATGATCTAACTATGAATATGGAAGTGTTGAGCTATCTTTTTGAGGACATTGTATTTATGAAAATATGGAAGTCAAATCTTTGAAATAACACAATTTATGGTAATGGTAAGGTGGAAGTCAAATCTGAAATAACATGATTTTGGACAATTGAGAACTTCATATGTGTACGTAAGAACTGAAATCCATGAACATAGTCATAACTCATGATTTTAGTGTATATTTGTGTTGTTTTATACTATCCATAGTTGTATATTTGTGTAAGGATATTTATCATAGTTATGGTAATTTATGAATCTTTTGGTGGCTTAATTTTCTCTTCCATAAACACCAAATAAATATAATCGTAAAATTTTATATACCATTTTAATTTAAATGTAGCTATTTCACATATAAAATAAATTCAATTTTAATTGTGGCAATATAAATGTAAAAAGTATCAATCCTAAAATTAAGTGAATTCAAACAATAGAATCTTCATTTAAGGGTTTGATAAATTTATTTAATTTTTAGTTATAGTTATAAAATATATACATAAAAAATAAAATAGAAGTAATCATATTATAAAAATCAAGTATTCAAAATAACTATATTCCAAAAAAATTAACAAATTTCTCATGGTGGTACATTATTTCCTCTACCCAATTTCAAATGCTACGGGCACATAATTGATCCATTGTGGTGGAATGGTATCCCATCTACCTAGTTTCAAATGCCACAAGGGAGACATGTTGTGATAAGGCTCAAGGAGTGGGTTATCCCATGAGCATGGAGTCTAAGCTCTCAAGCCTTGGATTTACCCTAGGGATCATTGTGGAGGCCCTTAGGGTTGATCTTGAGCCTCACCTACATTACTTCAGCTAACTAGGGTTCACCATGGTAATAATAAGTAAAATAGAAATTACATGAGATGTTTCAAAGTAAACTTTAGTGAAGCAATAGAATATAACACTAATTTTGATAACTATTGAAAAACATGACCATTTAAACAAAAGGCAAGTACCATGCTCCAATGCTTCATTGAGCCTTACAAATCATCTTTTTTTTGCTAAAGCAAGAGTTAGACCATATATTTAATTATAAAATAAAAACTAGTTACATAAAGTACAACCTACCCAAGGAGAAGTGGGCCACTAAGTTATCGAGCCATACATATCATTAGGAACTGAGCCAAAGGCCCTCAAACTCGGCCAAAGGCCCACTAACCATTATATCAAGACCTCCTTAATTAAAACTATCACCAAGACCATGCGATCCGCCTCCATAGATTGCACGGTCAAGGATCTATATCGGATAGAAAACAAGCACACCCTATAAGTAAAGAACTGGACCTGATACAGATTGTTGGGTCCCTATAATACTAGTGATTACCCCATTAATATTGTAGTTGCATCCCTTATTAATATTGTTGTGCCCCTATTATCCCCATATTGTTATTACTCTGCCCCATAGAATCCCTCTATTGTTATTTTTGTGGCTTTATATTATTATTGTTAGGTCGGCTGGGTTATATTGTGACTCCTTAGACTGCTATATATAGAAAGGAGGTTTTGTAATTTGAATCATCCAAGAATTGTTCATTAATGTAATGTAAAGGAGGTTGCCCCCTCGAAGAGGCTGAATTCTAAGGTGTTGATCTATCTTTTCTATCTTTTCTTGAGCTGGTTTCATAACATTTGGTATTAGAGCTTTGGATTCTAGGGTTTCGCTGCTCCAAACAGGTCATCATGGAATTTTCACTATAACGTTTTTCAAGTGATTTTTCAGAAGCTAAAAAAAAACCATTTTATAAGAAATCGCGCTAAATCTCGAGTCTAAATTTCAGATCTTTTTGCGCTATATTTGCGGAGATATAGTCTGAGGAAGTTGGTATTTTTCCAAACTCCTGAATTACATTCCAAAGAGGTGACCTCGGGAAAATTGTCATAACTTTATCTCTGAGCATCAGAATGAAATTTCATCAAAAGGTATAGAAATAAGACGGACATTAGTTTCTTGTATATATCTTTCGAAGCCAAAGGTTGAAACAGTCACTCGTGGCACGTCGCCCAACTTCACTCTACTAAACTAGTCTATAATCAGGTCACTGTGGGACATTTTGCATAACTCTTCCTTGGAGAATCCAATTTGGATCAGACTGGTGGCATTGGAAAGAGGACATAGAGGGATAATGCAAGTTTCAATTCCAAAACTAGATGATTCGAAAGTACAGAGATACATCAGAGGCAATATCGAGCTCCTACAAAGTGAAAAAAGGTGTGTAGATTCTTTTAAATTTTTGCTTAAGATTGGTTTGAAAATTTATCTTGAAGCAATTCAAAGGGCATAGTAGAGAATTATTATCAGTAACTGATGCCCTGAGGAAAGAAAATTCAAACACCTAGTAAGCAACCTGAAATCTTTAGGATGACTCATGAAGAAGAGGAAGAAATTCTACATGATATATCAAAATTACAGGAACAAATGCAACAAATGTCACGCTCACAAAAGCTAACAGAAGCTAAGATAAATGGCATGGAGTCTAAGATAAAGGGCATGGAAGCTAAGAGGGATGATTTGAAGATAGATTTGAATCTATATTTGGAGAGAGACATGGCATATTTGAAGACGGACTTGAAGACAGACATGGCAGATTTGAAGACATATTTGACAAATTTTCTACAAGAAATACTTACTAATGGTGAAAAGGTTGTAAAGGAAACTCATGATGTGAACAAAAGAAATGTTAATCATGATTTCATAGACTCTAATGTGGGATCGAAGACCCACCATATTCCAAAAATCGATATGAGGAAGTTTGATAGCAAGGATCACGCAACATGGATATTACAAATGGAGCAATTTTTCGATCTTAATAATGTGCAAAACACACAAAAGGTACGTATTGAAACTTTATATTTGGAACCAAATCAGTTTGTATGGTATCAATGGCTTTGCTCTTGTAAACAAATTATCACTTGGGTAATTGTTACGGAAGAATTGACAGCACATTATGAGGATACAAAAAGAAACACCTTTTTTAGCCAATTGATAAGTCTCAAACAAAAGGGTTCAATAATGGAGCACATTGGGGAGTTCAAAAAATTGAGCATAAGGGTAAAAAATATTCGAGAGGAGAATAGGATTGATGTGTTCATAGGGACCTTAAAGGATAATATCCAACATGATGTTCACCTTTGGGAACCTAATTCATTAGAGAAGGCATTCAGGTTAGCAAGAAAAATGGAAAGCAAAATTATGGCAACCAGGAAGCATACCACTCACAACTATAAAGATGGAAGTGTTTTTGCCCCTAGTCTTCCACAACCTATAAGGTTGACACCACAACAATTGGAAGAAAAAAGAGCAAAAGGGCTTTGTTATAGTTGTGATAGAAAATACACTAAAGGTCATAAGTGTTCTGAGAAGAAATTATTCTGCATAGATTGCGAAGAGGAAGAAGAAAAGGAGCAAGAAAGGTCAAAAGAAGAGGATATACTCCAGGAAAAACACCTTGATAAAGAAGAAATGAATCTGACCATATCTTGTAATGAATTGGCTAGAATTACCCCTCCTCACACCATCAAGATAGAAGGACAAATCAAGAAGAAAAAGGTAATAGTGTTGATTGATTCAGGAAGTACCCACAATTTTATTGATTGTAAGGTAGCAAAAGAATTGAATTGCTTCTTATATCTAGCACCAGAGTATCAAGTGATCGTTACAAATGGAGGAACAATAAACTGCGCTAGAAAGTAATATCAAGCTATCGATGGGAGAATATGTATTGACTAGCCCGATTCTTTCCATTCCAATGGGAGGTGCTGATGTTGTACTAGGAGTCCAATGGATACAATCCTTGGGTACAATAGCTTTTAATTTTCAAGAACTTTTCATGAAATTTTTGGTGGAAGGAAAAAAAGTTGAATTAAGGGGTATTGCAGGGAAACTGGGAAAGATAATCAACTGTAACGGTATGACAAAGCTTCTAAAAAAGGAACAAAGGGGTGTAATTGCACAATTATGTTGAGTAGATGTTTCCACACTGGAATCATCTATTTCTCCAGATCTCCAAAAATTATTGAACAATCATTCCAAGGTATTTGAGACTCCCAAAGGTCTCCCACCTATTCATGATCATGATCATGTTATTCATCTGATTCGAAGAAGTGTTCCTCCAAACATGAGGCCGTAAAGATATCCCTATGCCCAAAAGAGTGAAATTGAATGTATGGTTGCAGAAATGCTAGAGGCTGGTATAATTCAACCGAGTCAAAGTTCTTTCTCTGCTCCAGTAGTATTAGTTTACAAGAAGGATGAATCATGGCGCATGTGTCCGGATTATAGGGAGCTCAACAAGCTAACTATTAAAGATAAGTTTCCCAATCTTGTCATTGATGAATTACTAGATGAATTGCATGGATCAATTTGCTTAACCAAGTTGGATCTTCGTTCAGGATATCATCAAATCAGGATGGAGACTGAAGACATTCCAAAAACAACATTTAGAAATCATGAGAGTCATTATGAATTTTTCGTCATGCCTTTTGGCCTTACCAATGCACCTTCAACATTTCAAGGTTTGATGAATTATATTTTCAAACCATTCCTTAGAAAATTTGTGTTAGTATTTTTTGATGATATACTAATATAAATCAAGTCCTAAAGGGATCATGTTGAACATGTTGACAAGGTGCTACAACTATTGGAGGAGAAACAGTTATATGCAAAAAGATCCAAATGTTTCTTTGGAGTACAAGAGGTAGAATATCTGGGTCATATTGTATCTCATGAAGGAGTTAAGGTAGACCCTAGCAAAATTAAAGCCATCAAGGAATGGAAAACCGCGACATCCATAAAGCATTTGCGAGGATTTCTCGGGTTGACAGGGTATTATCGCAAGTTTGTTAAGAATTATGGGAGAATAGCATCACCTTTAACAACATTATTGAGGAAAGATGCATTTTCATGGACTCCAGAAGCAACAAAGGCATTCAAACATCTTAAAGAGGCAATGTGCCAAGCACCGGTCTTAGCTACACCAGACTTCAGAAAATCCTTTGTTGTGGAATGTGATGCTTCAGGAAATGGAATTGGTGCTATTTTAATGTAAGATGAAAGACCCATTGCTTTTGAAAGTCATCCAATCAAGGGAAAGTTTTTACACAAAGCTATTTATGAGAAGGAAATGTTGGCAATACTCCATGCACTTAAGAAATGGCAACCCTACCTAATTGGAAGACACTTCAAGGTAAAAGAAGATCATGATAGCCTTAAATACCTTTTATAACAAAGATTATCCTCTAAAGAGCAACAAAATTGAGTCACAAAGATGTTGGGTTGTGACTTTGAAATCATCTACAAAAAAGGGAAGCAAAATGTGGTGGCAGATGCACTCTCAAGAAAGGATGAGGATGTGGAAGCATTGTTGTGGATAAACGAAGCAAGGGAGGAATAGAAGAATGACGAAGAATTGTGGGCACTTATTCAAAAGTTACAACAGGATTCCAGTATGTCTCATACATTTAGCTGGAAAAATGTTTCTTTATGGTACAAAGATCGCTAATAGCTCTGTAAGAATTCGCAACTAAAACAAAACATTCTTATGGAATTGCACACTTCTCCCTTAGGAGGTAACTCAGGATTTTTAAAAACTTACCACAGGGTTAAGAAGGTTTTTTTTTGGGATGGCCTTAAATCAGATATTCAAAAATTTGTGGCGGATTGTTTGGTTTGCCAACAAAATAAAGTTGAAACAATTAAGGCACGGGGTCTATTACATCGTTTATCCATTCCAAGCCAACGTTGGGAGGTTTCAATGGATTTTATCATAGGTTTACCCAAGTCTGAGGGAAAGAGTGTCATCATGGTGGTAGTTGACAAACTTACTAAGTATGCACACTTTTGTGCATTATCACATCCATTTAAAGCCAGTACAATATCTACTGCATTTATGGAAACAATTCAAAAGCTACATGGAAACCCAAAGATTATTGTAAGTGACAGAGATCCCATTTTCACTGGAAATTTTTGGACAAAATTATTTTCTTGTCTTGGTACTCAGTTAGCTCATAGCTCATCTTATCATCCTCAATCTGATGGGAAAATTGAGATAGTAAACAAATGCTCTGAAGGATATCTTCATTGCTTTGTATTTGATAAACAGACACAATGGGTCAAATGGTTGCCTATGGCTGAATGGTGGTATAACACTTCCTTCCATACAACAACAAAAATGACCCAATTTATGGCACTTTATGGATATGAGCCACCATCCATCACATCATATTTAAGAGAAAATTCTTAGGTTCAAGTAGTGGAACATCACATCAAACATCAACAACAAGTCCTGCAACTCTTAAAGGATAACCTCGTGTTGGCACGGAATAGAATGAAACAACATGCATATCAACATCGTAGCGAAAGAAGTTTTGATGTAGATGATTGGGTATTCCTACGGCTACAACCATATAAAGAAATGTCCCTCAAGCAAGCTGAGAATGATAATAATTATCACCAAAGTATTATGGTCCGTACAAGGTGTTGCAAAATATTGGTACTATGGCATACAAATTAGAGCTTCCTACAGCTTCTCAATTGCACCCAGTTTTGCATGTTTCATGTCTAAAGAAGATTATAGGCGACAAGCTCCCAGTTCAAACAATATTGCAAGAATTTGATGAGGAAGGAAAAATTATATTGGAACTGGAAGCATTCATAGAAACAAGAACTTGACAGCTACGAAATCGATCAATTTCGGAGTATCTTATAAAGTGGAAGAACTTATCCACTGAAGATTCCACATGGGAGGATGAGAATTTTATACAGAAGAATATAGAACTACTTAATCGTTGAGGACAACACTTTTTTGAAGGAGAGGGGCCTGTTGGGTCCCTATAATACTAGTGATTACCTCATTAATATTGTAGTTGCATCCCTTCTTAATATTGTTGTGCCCCTATTATCCCCATATTGTTATTACTGTGCCCCATAGAATCCCTCTATTGTTATTTTTGTGGCCTTATATTATTATTGTTAGGTCGGCTGGGTTATATTGTGACTCCTTAGACTCCTATGTATAGAAAGGAGGTTTTGTCATTTGAATCATCCAAGAATTGTTCATTCGTGTAATGTAAAGGAGGTTGCCCCCTCGAAGAGGCTAAATTCTAAGGCGTTGATCTATCTTTTCTATATTTTCTTGAGCTAGTTTCATAACGCAGATATAGAGACAACACTATAAGGATTTCAGGTCCATGTGAGAGGCTAACCATTAAGCAAGTAATCCACCCAAAATCCACCAATCTCACCCTTGCTGCAAAACTAGCATGTTAATTAACAACGCCGCCAAACTCAAAGGTTAATAAAGCCCCTGCATAAGCTAATTTTGGGTCCGAATGGCATGGTAACCATCGTGCTACTTACCTAGTCAAATTCCTAGGATTGCTTCAAATCTGCCAATCTGTCAGCACATTAACCAATCTCTCAGTAAAGCTAATTCAAAGGTGCTCTTTAGTGGATTTCATTTTCATAGAAATACTTGTCTTATAATTTAATTCCCACCCGAGAACATTGGGTTTAGTAGTTCTAAGTGCATATTCTTGCCCAAAGACCAGCTACATTGTTCGCATATAACCAGGCACTGCTTATCCATATAGATAAAAATTCCTTTGTATCCCTTGGACTATATTCTGCTAGTTTCCCCTGCTCTGATATAACTCCCTATCCAACTTTTCTTGTCTGAGACACACTTCCCTCAATCTACCTTGGCGAGTCTCTATCTATTCAAATATTTTATTGCTCTTAGCACACATAATGCCTTCATTAGCTAATATATCCGCTAATTTGTTGGTTTTTCAGTGCACATGAGCAAAACTAAGTGCTCTCATCATCTGCAAGTGGGATTGAATCCATTGATAAACTTGTAGAAGCCACCAATGTCTCGATACTTTATCTCGAGCTAATCCACGACAAATTTTCTTGACCGAATTAATAATCAATTCGAAATGAGCTTCAATTATTGTATTATGAAGATTTGAGTCCCTCGAGATTTCTAGGTATTTATCAAGGGCCATGAGCACTACCATATTCTTGGTAGCCTTCCCCAAATGACTATGAAAGATGGTTTTTATGAAACCCTTTTCATCTCTTATTACTCCTCCATACCTAGCCATACCAATGTTTCCTTTTGGGGCCCCATCTATATTTCATTTCATAAAACCCTGAGGGGGAGGTTACCAAAAATCCTTATGAGTTATTATATGACTAACATTCATGTTTTTTCCCTGTGGAACAAGCCCTTCAAGACCCAAATGTAGTAGTATCTGCACATCCATATCATTAGGGGGTTTTAATGAGGGTCTCTATCATCTCCTTAAGTTGTCTTAAAATCTAGGCCATGATGTTCTCGGAAGAATGTTTCATGTTCTTGAATATTTTTTTGTTGAGTTCTTTCCAGACATCCCAGATTATATAGCCTTGAAATAGAGCCCATGATTTGTTGATTATTTCATTATCAGAGAAATTTTTCCTCCACTTCTTCAAAGTACTCGTAATGCTTCCCATGTCTTAGTCTGTTTCTATGAATATTGAAGCTACTTAGTTCCACATGGTGGAAGTGAATGGGCATAACTTGAGTAGGTGATCCATAGTTTCTTCTTGTAATTCACATAGTTGGCATCTAGAAGGACCAGGTACCCCTCTTTTCCTAAGGTTCTACCAACTCAGAATTATTTTTGGCTGCACTAACCACTTGAACAGTTTTATTTTCATCTACCTATGGTTCCGCAATAGGTCCTTCAATACCCAATCAGGGTTTGGAAAGTCAAGCCCAAGGGATATGCACTTGGCCTCTATAAGGTTAATGTTTCCTTCATTATTTTTCGCCATCTTAACTGGTTTGAATCTGCTGGCGTCATAATATTTCTCTATTCCAAGAGGGTTGTTAAAGCTTATGCCTGTGCCGACAATGGGGATTCATCACTGTGTATCAAGCTATTCCATATTCTCCATTTTCCATCGCTTCTTTCCTCATCCCAAAATTCACTTACCCTAAGTAACCCTTTGTTGTCAATATCATTCTTGAGATTGAAAAATTCTTCTCTTGACAATTTACGTTCATGTTGCCAATTATCTTCACAAAGCCAAGCAAGGTTTCGATATCTTATTTCGTAGAAACTGTGTTTTTGAACAATGTCCCTATTTTCCCACGCTTTGTTCCTAATTTTTGAGCCTTTCATGAGCCCAAACATTCTAATGTGATCCCTTTCTTTCCAATTGTTTGCATATTTGTGTTTCCAAATTTTGGCCCAAGGTGAAGCTGAATCTTTTACCCATCTCCACCATAGTTTTTCCTCAAAAACTATGTTAAGTATGTCAGTGTCATCATGACTCAAACATCCATGTGCCTTAGGTTTACATATCTTTTTCTCAGGCTACCAAAGACTATTTTTTTCTCTTCTCCTTTCCCCCAAAGAAAATCTCTTTGGATATTTTTGCATTGTTGCATAACCGCTTTAGGAGCTGGAAGGGTGGCGAACATAAAGATGGGGACTGTTTATAGGACATATTTTGTGACCACTAGTCATCCTGCTAAATTCAAAGACCTATGTGTCTATTTCTGAATTTTTTCCTAGAGCTTATTGGTCATAGGCTCCCAAAATGCCTTTCTCAGAGGTTTATCTATTAGAGGTACTCCCAAATACATGGAGGGAAGCATATCTCTTTGAAAGACGAGAATTATAGAAATATTTCTTTGAATGGAAATGTCAGTATTAAAAAAGAAAATATTTTATTTGGTAAGGCTTACCTCTATATCCACAGCCATTGCAAAGTCATTTAGGATTTGTTTGTAGGATAGAGATTCCTTGACCGTGGGTGTACCTTGCAGCATGGTATTGTCCAACAATTGTTGATGGGTTAAAGCATATCCATTCATGGTGACTATGAGACACTGGAATCGGCCTTCAGCTTTGGCAGATTTGATAGCATTGCCAAGCCCTTCCATTATGAGAATGAAGACGAAGGGTGAGAGAGGATCTCCTTGTCTCAGACCTCTCGAAGGGTTAAAGGTTGTGGATGCTGAACCATTTAACGGGATAGAAAAACTAGAGGTAGTTACAAGGGCCATTACCCATCTTATCCAATTATGGTCGAATCCATAAGCTTTTAGAACTTTCCTGATGTAAGCCCAGCTTAGCTTATCATAAGCCTTTTCTACATCAAGTTGTATAATTATTCCTGCCTACCTATTTCTCTTAAGTGACTGAACCACCTTGTGAGCTTGGATGATATTGTTGAGAATTTTCCTACCTTCCACATATCTAGTTTGCTCCTTAGACACGAGAGTTGGAAGAAGGGTCTTAAGCCTATTGGCAATTATGATGGAAATAATTTTTCAGACCACATTGCATAATGCTATTGGTCTAAATGTGTCTCGTGTAATAGCATTATCCTACTTTGCAATCAAGGATATGAAAGAGACATTGAGCACCTTCAAAACAATTTGATTTTTTCTTGAGTACTCCACCACATCGATGATATCGTTCTTGACTATTCCCCAACATACTTTAAAGAAGTCAACATTGAAACCATCTGGACCTGGTGCTTTTCCCTTTTGCATCTCTTTGATGACACCGTTGACTTCGTCTTCATTCACTGGTTTGTTTAAATTATAATTATTTTCTCTTGTCACCAACTTAGGAATGTGTTTTGTAAAGTCATTGATGAATTGTGATCTATCTAAGAGAGGTTTCTCAACTATGCCTTGGAAATGTTGAAATAGAGCAACTTCTATTTCTTTTTGGGTATTGAGTTGATTTCCTTTAGAATCTTTGATTTTTGAAATCCTGTTGTGAGACATGTGATCCATGGTAGATTCGTGAAAAAACCATGTATTCATTTCTCCTTCTTTTAACGATTGTACCTTTGATTTTTGTTTCAAGAATATCTCCTCTTGCTTGCATAATCCTTCCCATTCATGTTGATGATAATCAGCTTGTTCCTTTTTGTCCTCGTTGAAGCCATCTGCAATGAGGATATGGTTAATTTCATGTAGCTTTTGTTCAACTACTTTTTTGGCTTGAAAAATGTTTCCAAACTCATTCTTATTCCAATCTTTAAGCCTCAGTTTGATGTGTTTCAATATTTTATGTAGGAGGAACATTTTAGTTCCCTAAACATGTATATCCTCTGTCCACCATTTTTCAATATTGCTTATAAAGTTAGGATGGGTAAGCCAAATGTTTTCAAACCTGAAAGGTCTATTTCTTGGATTTCCTATAAGGGATGCTTCAAGTTGAACAGGTGAGTGATCCGAGCCACCAAAGGGGAGTATTGTAGGTGACAAGTCAAGGTCTATAAGGCTGAGGTCCTCCGAGATAATAAATTTGTCTAGTTTTGAGGCCACTTGAGACTCTCCTCCCCTTTTATTATTCCAGGTGAAGATACCATTACTTGTATCTATATCTACTAGCCTCATGTTATTTATGAACTCTTGAAATGCTATGGAATCTCTTCCTAGTGATCTAGTTCCACCTTTTCTTTTCTGATAGGGACTTGACCATGTTAAAGTCCCCTCCCAGGATCGATGGGGTACCTGAATTCTTGTTTCTTAATTCCTCGAGTGAGGTAAGAAGCGTGAGTTTGTCTTCAGGCTTTTGTGGACCATAAAAATTTGTGATCAAGTAAACTTCCTTGTCCCCTAAAGGTTGGATAACCACTAAAAGATAGTTCATGGATGCTTCAACATCTAGGATTCCTAACTTCTAAGGGTTCCAAACTGTGAGAATTCCTCCTGCTATTTTATCTTCTTTAACATCTAGATATTCATATTTAATAAGCCATTTTCTGTGTATTTCTCTTATTTTTCTATGGAACATTTTCTTTCCTGGATAAATATCATATCTGGTTTTTATACTTTCATTATATTGTTGAGATTTCTTTGTTTCCTTCTGCTTTCTAAACCCCTAATATTCCATGTTGTAAGATTCATTAAGAAATATTTGTAAAGGTGTAACTAGTTACGTCTTTCATCTTACTTGAGTTGATCATGAGTTTTCCACTTTCAATCAGCAGCTCATTGTATTTTTTTCTTTCTCATTTCCTTCCTGGGTTCTTGGAATCTTGTCCCCCTATTGCCTCCATAGTTTTAACCCCTCCATTATCCTGACTATCATATTTTATTTTGATCCCTGCACCCTTTTCCTGCGTTCTCCAAAGGAAAATATGTTGTACTCTATTAAATTCATCTTGAGGTAGCAGATCCACTCCTTTGGTTGTTGCTTCCTCTAGGAACTTTTCTAGATCAAGATGGTCCATTTCCAAAATCTCCTACAGTTCATGATCCTCCGTCCCTACTGCGCTTGGGGTCATCTCTTGGTCCCTATCAAGTCCCATACTGCTTGGCCAATCCTCCCTTTGGTGGTTTTTATTCATTTTTTCCTCCATGTTCTCATCCTTTTCCTTCTTAATAGGATTGTCCTTCATTACTTGATTCGTTCTCTAATCCCCCTCTTCTTCTTCTAATATTTTGAACCTATTGTGGCTAGTCTCTTTTTCCTCATAGCTTTTTCTTTGGTTTTTTCTCCCCCCTTTTCCTCTGCCCCCTACCTTGGTAAAGCTTTCAGTCTATTTTCCTAAGGTTGTTTTGATACTTCTTTCCATTTTACTTGAAGGGAAATCTCTAAAGAGGTGCCTGTGTTCATGGCATTTGCAACATCTGAAGGGTATATGCTCATTGTCCACCACCTGTACCCGTTCTTCATGATATACTTCTAGAATTATTTCATCTAGAAAAGCCCCAGAAAGGTCCATTTCCATGCATATTTTTGGAAGAGTGGCTTCTAATATTTTTAAAAAATTCCCTAGTTTATTATCTATGGCTTTTAGTGATTCTCTAAACGAGTAATCTATGTCGGAAATAATACTGAGAGGGGGGGTGAATAAGTATTATCTAGCAATTTAACAAATCTTCCTTATTTGATCTTTGAATTATTCTTCCATATCAGTACCATAAAATAATGAGCATGAACAAAGAAAACAGATAGTCACACCAAAGAACACAAGATGTAAGGTGGAAACCCAATGTGGGTGAAAACCACCTGCTGCAATATGTCTCTATCTTCTTTCAAATTAGAAACTCCTTTTACAATGATTTTGTATTGGTGCAGTCCTTTACCAGTACGCAGGCTGCAACCTGCAGAGAGCTACAACTCTCTCTCGTTTTCCAGTCTTCTCCTGGAAGGGAGCTACAACCCCCTACTTCTTTTCACAAATGATCAACAAGTATACAACAGTTACAGTCCACTACAGTTATCAGATCATTAATCACAGAACTAACCCAGAACACCTTATCAACAGAGAAATTCAATCAACAGAACATCTTAAGACAGAGACGCAGTTTTCCCTTCTGTGGCCTGCGTCGCGACGCAGTTCACCTTCTGCTTTCCTGCGTCCACCAGCAGAGATCCTTCTACTGAGTTGCGTACCGACGCACTGTTCCTTCAATTGCGCTGCGTCCTTTTTCTGCAGGGACGCACCCAAAAACACTATCGTGTCGCGTCCTGTTGCTGAAGGGACGCACCCAGAGATACTATCGCACCGCGTCTTTTTGCTGCAGGGACGCACCTGAGCCTTATTCTGCTCTGCGTCGCCACGCAGATCTCCAGTTACTGAACTGCGTCCTGGACGCACCTGAGCTTCGTCTGTACTGCGTCCGCACGCAGGTCTCCTGTTACTGCACTGCGTCCCGGCGCACTTGCCTTTCACTGTACCTGCGTACCTTCGGGTATGAATGATTTCAAGACTTTAAGAGTAACCCAAACAGTCAGATCTACAGATCTGATCATGCGCCAAAGAGATCTCAGTCCTTCAGTAGATTCGCCTTCTTTAGATCTAGACCAGATCTCACCCAAAAAGATATTCAACCAAAGACACCTTCAAGCCAAATGATCTCCTTTGCTTTATATAGGCAAGCTCCTCCTCAAATCAAGGAGTAATACCACGAGCCGACACCTTAAAAACACAATACCGTCGGCTAGATACCAAGAGTAAATCACAAGAAACCCCCACATGTGCTTTTCTCTGCCTTAAAAAGTGTGCACTGGGTGGACGCACCTCCTGAACGGCTGGGCTGCGTCTCTGGACGTGGCGTCTGCATGGTTCACCTGCGGGTATGCACCTTCTGAACTGACTGCCTGCGTCCTTCTTAATTTTTCAATAAATTGAGAGCTGATCATCAAACTTTGCTGCAGACATGAAGAACGGTGATCTACCACCTGAATGGGTTTCCATCAAGGACAACACCTGAACCATAATGCCAACAATCTCCCCCTTTGGACTTGATGGCAACCTCATAATCTTCAGCTTCATTCTCCCCCATTGACATCAAGGGCAAAGGGTATGCTCCCCCTAAGCTCATGCTCCTCCAGATCTGCAACAAATAACCAAAAATACACCATGAAAGAGATAGAGACATATTGCAGCTATTATCAAGATCTCCTTCTGAACATCCTCCATAATGCCAACAATGCATTATATGCTCCCCCTGAACCTGTACCATCAATCAGAAAAGGTTCAACAATAAGATGATGCATCAACAACCCCCAGATTTTGCCTGAGGTATTCAAAAGTGTCCCTGGGCAATGGTTTGGTGAGAATATCCGCAACTTGTTCCTTAGAAGGAACATACTCCAACTTGACCTTCTGTTCAAGTACTTGTTCCCGGAGAAAATGGTACTTGATTGGTATGTGCTTGGTTTTTGAATGCATAACAGGATTCTTTGAGATGTTGATTGCACTTGTGTTGTCACATAAGATGGGGATTGGCGGTGTACAAGTGATTTGAAAATCCTGCAAAGTCTGCATCATCCAAAGGAGTTGGGTGCAACAAGATGTAGCAGCAACATATTCTGCTTCAGCTGTAGACAAGGCAATTGAACTCTCTTTCCTGCTGAACCAAGATACCAATCTGGACCCCATAAAGAACGCACCACCACTTGTGCTTTTCCTGTCATCCACGCTTCCAGCCCAATCTGCATCTGTATAAGCATGAAGAGTAAGATCTGTATCTCTAGGATACCATAAGCCATAATTTTGAGTCCCTTGAAGATATTTGAAGATTCTCTTCACTGCCTGAAGATGAGTCTCCTTCGGATTTGCCTGAAATCTTCCAACTATTCCAACTGCATGCATGATGTCCGGTCGGGTACCTGTCAAATAAAGTAAACTTCCAATCATAGATCTGTAGGTTGGTTGATGTACTGTTGCAGATTCATCATTTGTACTGAGACTACATCCTGTGACCATGGGTGTACATACTGGTTTTGCATCTTCCATCCCATATTTCTTCAAAATCTGTTTGAGATACTTGGTTTGAGATAAAAAGATTCCTCCTTCCTTTTGTTGGATTTGCAAACCAAGGAAATATGTTAGTTCTCCTAGCAAGGACATTTCAAATTCTTTTTGCATGACCAAGGCAAAGTTTTGACTCATAGTTTCTTCATTGCTGCCAAAAATAATGTCATCTACATACACAACAAGAATTAGCAATTTGTCATTTTCAACTTTTATATAAAGATTGCTATCTGCTGATCCTTTTGAAAAGCCTTGTTGATGAAGATATTTGTCCAAGCGGTAATACCAAGCCCTTGGAGCTTGTTTGAGACCATAGAGAGCCTTTTTCAATCTGCAAACAAGGTTTGGATCATTTCCAAGAATGAACCCATCTGGCTATTCAATGTATACTTCTTCTTCCAAGTCTCCATTTAGAAAGGTTGATTTCACGTCCATTTGAAATACTTTGAAGTTTTGAAAACTTGAGAGAGCAAGAAACATTCGGATGGCCTCAAGTCTTGCAACAGGATCAAAGGTTTCTTCAAAGTCTATCCCTTCTTGCTGCGCATATCCTTTACAAACAAGTCTGGCTTTGTTTCTAATTACTTCTCCATTTTCATTCAATTTGTTTTTGAAGACCCATTTTGTCCCGATAACATTCTTATCTTTTGGTCTAGGAACCAGCTCCCAAGTGTTGTTCTTTTCGATCTGCTCAAGTTCTTCATCCATTGCTTTCACCCAACATTCATCTTTGCATGCTTCCTTCACATTTTGTGGTTCAGTCGAGGAGAGTAATGCCAAATAGCTTGAGGCTTCTGCAACTGTTCTTCTAGTTTGCACACCTGCTTCTTTCTGTCCCATAATCTGAGATTCTGGATGATTCTTCTGAACATATCTGGATGGAGTCTTTTCTTCTATTCTTGTTTGCTCCTCTGCTTCTTCTTGAGGTTCTTCTTGAGGTTCTTCTTCTTCATCATTTTGTCTTTGAGGGTAGCCTTCATCTTCTTCGATGTCTTCACGATGTACTTGCCTAGGAATGTATCCCTTCTCATCAACCACTACATCAATGCTGTCAACAGTTTTGCCAAGTCTTTTATTGTAGCATTTGTATGCTTTGCTATATGGAGAGTAACCAAGAAGAATGCCTTCATCTGCTCTAGGTTCAAGTTTGCCAAGCTGCTCATCAGTATTCTTGATATAGCATTTGCTCCCAAAGATTTTGAAGTGTTTTACCGAAGGAGTTTTACCACTCCAGAGCTCATGAGGAGTTTGAGTGCTGTTCACCCGGACATTTGTTTTGTTGAGAATAATAACCGCATCATGTGCAGCTTCACCCTAAAAAGTTGCGGGAGTTCCTGATTCATCAAGCATAGCATGATCCATTTGTTGGAGTGTTCTGTTCATTCTTTCCACAACTCCATTTTGCTGGGGAGTTCTTGCTGTAGAAAATTCTCTTCTTATCCCATGTTCTTCATAGAAATCGAAAAATTCATTTGAAGTAAATTCCCCACCTCTGTCGGATCTGAGGCACTTAATTTTGTGACCTGATTCATTTTCAACCAAGGCTTTGAAAGATTTGAATTTTTCGAATGCTTCATCTTTGTGCTTCATAAGTCCTAACCAGACAAACCTGGAGAAATCATCAATGAATAATATCAAGTATTCTTCTCCTCGAGGTGTCCTTTTTCTGAAGGGACCGCATATATCTGTATGTACTAGCTCAAGAGGCATGCTAGCTGATCCTTCTTTCTCTGGAAAGTTAGTTCTGGTTTGTTTTCCAAACTGACATGATTTGCATATGGTGTTGTCAGGAATTTTGATATCTGGAAGATCGCGAACTGCCTGATATTTGCATGCTTTCCTTATTTGTGAGAAGCTTAGATGTCCCAACCTTCGATGCCATAACCAGTGCTCTTCATCCTTGCTCAGATAGCATTGTTGTTGTCCTTCTTCAAATATGTACAGATTATTTGGAGTTCTTTTGCCTTTGAGCACTGTTTTACCTGTATCAAGATCACAAACAAGACATCCATTTGATCTGAATATAACCTCGGTTCTTTGATCACACATATGGCTGACACTTAGAAGATTATGCTTTAATCCATCAACATACAAAACATTTCCAGCCTTGACCTTTTCTTTTAACTGAGCAATGCCTTTTCCTTTTATAGTTGCAGGAGTATCATTTCCAAAAGAGACTTTCTTTCCCTTTTCTAAAGTAGAATAAGACTCAAGTTTTTCTTTATCACCTGTCATATGCTTTGAACATCCACTGTCAATGTACCATAGATTTTCCTGTCCCTCTGCATAAAATGCTATCCCACATCTTTTTGTTTGAGGTTCCTTTATTCTCCATGTTTTGGTGCTTGAGGCTTGTTCTTTTTTTTGCTCTTGTTCCTTTTTCTGCTGAAACCTGCTCCTGCATTCAGAATCTTCATGACCAAAATTATTGCAAATAGAACATTCAACTTCATTTTCAAGAACCGAAAAGTTGTTATAGGTCCTTTTTGTAATCCCTGTCGCACTTCTTTGTTTTTGAGCTTCCCTAGTCATGATTGTTTTATATGCAACACATTGAGCTGCTTTGTGACCAAAGTTATGGCAAGAAAAGCATTGTCCATTGAAGAAGCTTCTGCGGTTATTGAATCTACCAACCAACTGATTGTAATTTCTATTTTCATCTATTCTTGAACCAAACTGAGAAGATTTTACCTGTGGCTGGTTGTAGCTTTTGTTCACCCTTAAGATGGATTGCCCCTGATAGTTTTTGTTTGTGATACGTCCCTACTTTACCTAATGATCTTCATTGTTCTTTTGCTCATTTCTTCTTGCCGCATCAAGATAACTTTTTGAGGTGGATGCTTGAGAGGTTTCTCCATTATAACCCAGACCTGTCTTGTTTAGAGGAGACCGCTGCACATTGATAATCTCATCCAAAGTTTCAGATCCTTTGACAAACTTAAGATTAATAGCTTTTGTTTTCTCAATCTCTTTTCTAAGACCAACAATTTCACCTTCTAGTTTTTCAAGATGTTTTTCCTTTTCATCAATTTGAAATTGTAAAGTATCAATGATCACATTCTTTTCTTCTATACACCTCTTGAGTCTAGTAATTTCATCATAAAGGTTATCCACATCTACAACATCCATATAATCATCATCTTCAAATGCCATTAACAACTTATATTTATTACCTTGTTCATCTTCATCACTGTTTGATAAACCATCACTATCTTCATGGGTGTAGTAGCTTTTCTTATTTGTACTTTGTTTCTTGTTCCATCTAGGAGGTTCCTTTCCTTTATCCTTATAAGGACATTTTGCAGCATAATGACCTACTCTTCCACAAGCAAAGAATTTGAAAGGTAGCTTACCTCTGAACCTTCCAGAACCCCTTTGAAGATTTCTGACAAAATTTGATTCTTCTTCCTCTTCTTCTGGAACATGGCTTGCTTCAAAATAATCTTCTTTGCCTGATGCCTTGAAAGCAGCTTCCCTTCTATCTGATGGGCCTCCCTTTCTCATTTCATAAGCAGTTAGAATTCCATGTAGCTGAGACATAGTGAGAATTCAGAGATTTTCCTTTTCTTCTATTGCAGACACTTTAGATTCAAACTTGGGGGACAATGATCTTAGAACCTTTTCAATTACTATAGCCTCTTTTATTTCTTCACCCAAATTTTTCATACAATTAACAATCTCATCTACTCGAAGAAAATAATTAGCCACACTTTCATCATTATACATTTTGAGAGTCTCGTACTGAATCCTGAGAGTTTGAAGTTTAGCACGCTTTACCTGTTCATCTCCTTCATAGCTTGTGACCATTTTGTCCCATATCTCTTTTGCGGATTTGAAGTGCATTACCTTCGTGAATTCCGTTTGAGATATACTTCCTAATAGAGTACTGACTGCTTTCGCATTTGTTTCATACTTCTTCTTCTCCGCTGCATCTGTAGGAGTAGCTGAAGGAAAAGCGTAGCCTGTTTCTACAATGTACCAAACTTCTGTACCAAGAGATTGAAGATATGCAGTAACTCTTACCTTCCAATAATTGAAGTTTGTCCCATCAAAAACGGGTGGCCTGATTGATGCTTCTCTCTCGTAGTTGCTCATGATGAACGATCTACCTTCAACCGATCAAGCTTCTCTGAAGGACCTGCTCTGATACCAATTGTTGGAAATAATACTGAGAGGGGGGGTGAATCAGTATTATCTAGCAATTTAATAAATCCTCCTTATTTGATCTTTGAATTATTCTTGCATATCAGTACCATAAAATAATGAGCATGAACAAAGAAAACAGATAGTCACACCAAAGAACACAAGATGTAAGGTGGAAACCCAATGTGGGTGAAAACCACCTGCTGCAATATGTCTCTATCTTCTTTCAAATTAGAAACTCCTTTTACAATGATTTTGTACTGGTGCAATCCTTTACCAGTACGCAGGCTGCAACCTGCAGAGAGCTACAACTCTCTCTCGTTTTCCAGTCTTCTCTTGGAAGGGAGCTACAACCCCCTACTTCTTTTCACAAATGATCAACAAGTATACAACAGTTACAGTCCACTACAGTTATCAGATCAGTAATCACAGAACTAACCCAGAACACCTTATCAACAGAGAAATTCAATCAACAGAACATCTTAAGACAGAGACACAGTTTTCCCTTCTATGGCCTGCGTCGCGACGCAGTTCACCTTCGGCTTTCCTGCGTCCACCAGCAGAGATCCTTCTACTGAGCTGCGTACTGATGCACTGTTCCTTCAACTGCGCTGCATCCTTTTGCTGTAGGGACGCACCCAAAAACACTATCGCGCCGCGTCCTGTTGCTGAAGGGACGCACCCAGAGATACTATCGCGCTGCGTCTTTTTGCTGCAGGGACGCAACTGAGCTTTATTCTGCTCTGCGTCCCCACGCAGATCTCCAGTTACTGAACTGCGTCCTGGATGCACCTGAGCTTCGTCTGTACTGCGTCCGCACGCAGGTCTCCTGTTACTGCGCTGCGTCCCGGCGCACTTGCCTTTCACTGTACCTGCGTACCTTCGGGTATGAATGATTTCAAGACTTTAAGAGTAACCCAAACAGTCAGATCTACAGATCTGATCATGCGCCAAAGAGATCTCAGTCCTTCAGTAGATTCGCCTTCTTTAGATCTAGACCAGATCTCACCCAAAAAGATATTCAACCAAAGACACCTTCAAGCCAAATGATCTCCTTTGCTTTATATAGGCAAGCTCCTCCTCTAATCAAGGAGTAATACCATGAGCTGACACCTTAAAAACACAATACCGTCGGCTAGATACCAAGAGTAAATCACAAGAAACCCCCACGTGTGCTTTTCTCTGCCTTAAAAAGTGTGCACTGGGTGGACGCACCTCCTGAACGGCTGGGCTGCGTCTCTGGACGCGGCTTCTGCATGGTTCACCTGCGGGTACGCACCTTCTGAACTGATTTCCTGCGTCCTTCTTAATTTTTCAATAAATTGAGAGCTGATCATCAAACTTTGCTGCTGACATGAAGAACAGTGATCTACCACCTGAATGGGTTGCCATCAAGGACAACACCTGAACCATAATGCCAACAATCTAGAGGTAGGGAATATAGTGTTACCCATACCGGAACCAAAGTAAATGTTTCTCGCTCCAGAACAGAGTTTGTTACCCATGGCCTCATATAGAGGCTTGCAGCCAAGTAGAAATTGGTTCCCCCCTCAAACACCCTATCTTTATCCACTAGGTTCATAGAAACAACTATGAAGAAACCCTTAGATCAAAGGTTTAGATCTATTTCACCCTTAGGTTTCCAATGGTTCTTTATCCATGTGTGTAGTGCTTTCTCCGTTGGCCAAAACACCATTAAATTCCTACTGTTGGGGTTAGTCTTTTGACTATCTGCTCCAGTCCACTTCTCTCTTCGGATTTCCTCCTGTGCTTCTACCTGCCGCTGTCCTCAGTGTGTTCATGCTTTCCTCCATCTGCACCCCTGGTTTCTACTTCCACGGTTTTCTTGAAGTAGTTTGATACAACATGACTGTAGGAGGGAGTGGAGATCCCCCTCTCTTGCCCCTCCATGGTGCCCAACTCTATAATCCTGCTGCAAACCCAATTTTCGCCTGTTTTCAAAGCGTGCTCCCGTGCTAGTTTTCTGTCGATGACCGAGCCTTACAAACCATCATAAGTATGTTCAAATTATCATAAAATAACTTGTTTTACTAAACAAAGGCCCCATTGTAGAGGATGTGCATGCATCAAGAGATTGCCCAAGGTACTCCAAGACCTTGCCGAATGTACTCGAAGACCTAGGAGACCAAAATTTACATTTCTTGGTAAAACATTGTGGCATTGTATTATTTGTCATGGTTATGGTCTAGGTTATGCTCGTGATGTTGGAAATGTTGTATCGATGTCTTCCTTAATCTCGTTATGTGAAAATTTGGGTGAATGACTCTTTCTTACATGTTTCTTAATATTTTTGAATCACATAATTTAGTGAAAATTCACAACATATAAATCTAAAAGAAAAGAGCATAAAAGACCTATATTTATTACTCAAATTTTGATAAGAAACCTCCCTTGAATTGATTTCCTAGAAGCTAAGGTAAGGAAAAATGATAATAATAATGAAAAAAAATAATCTGAGAAGGCTTCACGAAATTCTTAGTTTTGGAGTAGTGGTCATTAACCTATGCAACTAGTAAATGTGTCATTTTAACAGTCAACAATTTACAATTACATAAATTAAATGGATACATGTCAAAATGGAAAATAAAATTTTTGAGGAGCCTTCAACAAATCCTTAGTTTTGGAATAGCCTCCATTGATCTATGCAACTAGTAAACCTTGATTTAACGAGTCAACAATTTATAATTACATAAATCAAATGGATACATGTCAAATTTATGGTTTCAATTTTTTATTTATCCATGACCTTTGATATTGTAAATTCGTTATTCAACATCAAATACATTTAATATTGAAAAAAATGTTTCCCAAAACATCAAATTCCATAAGAGGAATCAAAATATTTTTGTATAATTTTTAATTAATATATGTTTTGACTGTATAAAGAGATTTACTTATCTAAAAAATATTTCATTATTTGATTGGAGATTCTTTACACATTAGTAAACAAGAAACAGGTTTTTGGGCAACTTACACAACAATTAGATGTCAAGTACACAAGAATATTTATAAATATACTTGTTCAATGGCCACTAGACTTTGAGAATGCTATTGAATGTGATTATACTTGTTACTCATAGGTTGTATTTTGAGCATGGTATTGCTATAACTTCGTCCATTAATGATTTAATTTTCTCTTTCCGACGTTCTGCTTCTAATGTCATTGCTCCTTTGTCTCAGTTGATGTCTAGGTTTCGTGGCTCAATGGCCTATGCCCTATTCACGCTGCAAACCCTTCGGGTAAGGAAATGCATCGTTTCCTTGTATACACTCATGCACTTCTTTTTCCTCCCATAGTCAGTAGTTTTCTGACAATTTGGTTTTGGTTGTTTTGTAGGTTATGGGGTTTGTAGTTGAGCATGCCTAGAGAGGTCACTTCGGCCTCTCCCTGGTAGGCTCTTTCCACTTAAGTAGTTTTTGGTTTTAGAATTAGGGCTTGTACATTCTGAGGGTCTGGTTTCCTCAATGCCTATTCGTTGATGTCCCTTGGCAATAGTCTAGCATCTTAGTTTTCTTTTTACCATAGGATTCCTTAGTTACTATGCTTTTTGTCTATAAATTTGTTTAATATGGGAGTCGTTTTTGAAAATCATCATCTAGGGTTTGTTGGCCATCGATTTTGTGATTGTTCATGGGTAATTTTCGACCTCTGCTGTGTATACTGAGAAATTTCATATTATAATGGAAAGGAAATTTTATGGAAACTTTGGCTTGAATTACCTCTGCCTTAATGGTGATCATTGATTGTTGGTTCTTTCATTCTGGCTTGAAAGTCCTTGAACTATGCTTGTTATCTTGTGGTTGTATTCGTAGTTTCTTCAACGAAAAGAAATTATCGTAGAATTTCTCGTACTTGTTCCTATACATTCAATGTCAATTTCCCTTCATGGGTTACAAACCCTCATTCTGGAAATTTATTACAGACTCGAGCTCTAGACTCTGTTTCTTTAGAAAAAGAAAATAGAAAAACTAGTCTGCATGCACTGTGTCAATTACTTTGATTGTTCGGTGAATTAGGAAGCAATAAACGAAAATGTTATAATTACACAGATGGATTCGAATTTGATGCTCTTTTATTATCAATGCTTGTATGTTAAATGATGGACCTTTTTAATGATTTTATCATGTACATTTATATCCTCTGTTCACAGTTACCTGAATTGTGTAGTTACTTTTTCAGTTGTAATTTTTATTAGTTACATAACTATGCTTGTATTCGGTTCTGCCTATGCGCCAAGATTTTACATTGAACATATTTGTTTTTTTTCCTCTAAAATGACAAAACAATTATTAACCTACTGTTGATTAAAGACAAAAAAACTAGTGATCCTAACTGACCAAGATGTCCCTAACTAATACTAAGAATAAAATAAAGCAAAGTCTTACATCCTACTTTAACAAACTGAACATAAAGAAAGCAATTTGCTAACACAACATCCGCCTTGGCAGAGACCAACACCTGGTCATGGTGCCTTAGCTGGATGCTCCTGCATCAGGCTCTAGGGGTAAAAAGAAATCATGACTCTGGTCCATGAGCTTCTCGACTGAAGAACCTACCTGCTCACTCTGCCTGGCATCAAGCCACGAACTGCCATCAATAGGATGGTTCTTCCACTTGACCAGGTATTGCAGATATTCCTTTCGTCGAGTTCGTTTGGCCACCCGAGTGTCGAGGATTTTCTCGATCTCGAGAGGCTGAACGTAAGGCAATTTTCTCATCCAAGTTTCTCCTCCATCTTGGGTATTCCGCGTAGGCTGTGTGGTTCTGTCTTCTTCTTCTGGGTCAGCAGTGTAAGGAAACAGATCTGCTACATTAGAGATGGGTGAAATTCCTATCCCTGGTGGCAGCTGTATCTCATAGGCATTTGCTGAAAATTTCTAGAGGACTTTGCAGGGACCTATCTTCTTGTACTTTAGATTGTTGTATTCACCTCTAGGGAAGCGTTCCTTGCGCAAATGCACTAGGACTTCATCTCCCACATTGAATTGTACTTCCCTTCTTCTTAAATCTTCTTGTTGTTTATACTTTTGGCTATCGTCCTGCAATTTAATTTTCACTTGCTCATGCAAATCTCTCATCGCATTAGTGAAATCTCACCATCTGCACTTCGCCTTTCTTACTGTCCGAGATCTCGCAACTCATGCACTCCGTGAGGATGCTTGCCATACAAGATTTGAAATGGACTGCAAACTATGCTGCGATTAGGTGTGTCATTATAAGTGAACTCTGTCTCGGCAAGCACTCGATCCCACATTTGTGAATTATCGCCAATCAAGCTTCTTATTAGGTTCCCTAGACTTCTATTTACCACCTCTGTTTGTCCGTTGGTTTGCGGGTGATAAGCAGAGCTGTAACTCAACTATGTATCCATTTTTTTCCATAGGGTGCACCAAAAGTGCCCTGTAAACTTCACATCCTTATCTGAAAGAATAGATTTAGGCAAACCATGTACCCTGACAATCTCTGTGAAGAACAAGTGGGCCACGTGAGTGGCATCGCTGGTTTTTCTGCAAGGGATAAAATGCGCCATTTTCTAGAACCTATCCAGTACTACCATTATCGAGTCATAACACCTCTATGTCCTAGGTAGACCCAAGATAATGTCCATGCTGACTAAGTTCCACAGTCTGCTTGGAACAGGCAATGGTGTATATAGTCCCATGTTTTGACTGTGACCCTTCGCTAATTGGCACACTTTACACCTGGTCACAAATCGCTATACATCCCTTCGCATATTTGGCCAAAAGTAAAAATGGGCGAGTTGCTCAAGTGTCTTGTCTATGCAGAAATGTCTGGCTAGACCTCCACTATGCTTCTCCTGAATAATTTTCTCCCTCATCGAGCAGTCAGGAATGCATAGTTGTCCTCCTCTAAACAACAGTTTCTCTTGCAGTTTGTAGTCCAACCATGGACTGTTATCTCTCACCAAGGGATTCTAACATGCCTCATAGGCCTCCTTAAAATTTTTGTCTGTCTGATATAGATATTTCAAGTGCTCAAAACCTAGCACTTGTACAATACTCTCCTGTAAAATTAAGGCCCTCCTACTCAATGCATCTGCCACCTTGTTGGCCTGCCCATTGATGTGTTTCAACACAAAGGTGAAACTCTGCAAATATTCCACCCACTTGGCATGTTTGCGATTCAGCTTTTGCAGTTGCATCACATACTGCAATACATAATTATCCAAAAACAACACAAATTCATTTCCCAGCAAATACTATCTCGAGTGCTTTAGTGCCTGGATCATAGCATAGAACTCCTTGCCATAGGACAAATATTTTTTCCTGCTTTCATTTAATTTCTCGTTGAAAAATGCAACAGGTTTATCCTCTTGGCTGAGTACAACTCCAATAGCCGTACCACTAGAATCACAGCAAACCTGAAAGAGCTTTTTAAAATCTAGCAATCTCAGGATCGGTCTCTCTGTGATCTTCTTCCTTAGTAGCTAAAAACTCCTCTCCGCTGCATCAGTCCATCGAAAAGGCTGACTAGCCTTTTTAATAGTGTCCAACATAGGTGCATAGATTTCACTAAAATTTCTTTTGATTTCCAATAAAAACTCGCCAGCCCATGAAAACTACGTACCTCAAATAAGCTTTTCGGGGATGGCCAATTAACTATCAATACAATCTTCTCTAGATCCATCTTTAGCTCATTTTCTGCTACTACGAAGCCCAAATAAATCAACTATTTTTGCAGAAAAGTACACTTTTTCAAAGTTATCAGCAGCTTATTCAGCTGCAATTTTTCCAGCACTTTCCGAACATGCTGAAGGTGCTCCTCCCTTGTCCTGCTGAAAATTATTATGTCGTCGAGGCATACTATCAAAAATTTTCCGATGTATTCTTCTAGCATTTCATTCATTAACCACATGAATGTACTGAGTGCATTGCTCAGTCCGAATGGCATAACCATCCATTCATACAGTCCCTCATTAGTATTGAAGGGTGTCTTCCACTCATCCCCCTCTCGAATTTGGATTTGATGATACTCACTCTTCAAATCTATCTTAGAAAAATATGCTACCCCACTTAGGTAATCCATCATGTCGTCCATCCAAGGCAGTGGAAACCTATACCGGATGGTGATTCTGTTGATGGCCCTCGAGTCTATGCACATCTGCCATTCTCCTCCTTTTTTGGGAGCGAGAACCATTGGAATTGCGCAAGGGCTCGAACTCTCCCTTATCAATCCTTTGTCTAGCAGTTCCTGCACCTTCTTCCTAATCTCCTCATTATCTTTGGGGCTCATCCAATATGCTGCCTTATTTGGAAAGCTTGCTCCGGGTATGAAGTCAATATGGTGACTTATGCTTCTTTGGGGGTAGTTTATCTGGCAAGTCATCCACCACTATATCCATAAACACCTGCAACATATATTGAATTTCTGTGGGCAAATCTGACAACTCTGTATGTAACAGTACCATCTTTTCTCTCCTTACAACTGCATAGCTCACCTTGCTATCCTCAACTTGTTTCAGAAACTGTTTTCCACTTACCAACAATGCTCATGTCTCACTTGTTCCTGTTGTTCCTTCCTCCTTGATGGGCATAAGCGTGTGCTTGATTCCATCCTTGACAAACTTATAGCAGTTTGTCTATCCATCATGTACCACCTTCCTGTCATACTATCATGGCCTGCCTAGCAGTATCTGACATACATCCATTGACATTATGTCACAAATGACCTTATCCTTATATCTGCCTATTTGAAACTCCACCTCGCATTACTCATCTACCAGCAACTGATGGCCTTTTTGCAGCCATGAACCTTTGTAAGGGGTGGGATGTTTCAACCACTTCAATCCCATCTTTTCCACCATATATGTGGCCAAAAAGTTATCTGTACTATCACTGTCAATAATTATCTTACAACACTTACCATGTGTCTTACAAACCATCGGAAACAAAGCTTTCCACTGAGTTTGCTCGATGGTTTCTTTGGCTGGTTTCAGCAATACCTTGTTCAAAACCAAGGCTTCCCCTCTTTATGGAGCATTTTCTGCCTCTTCTGGTTGTGCAACATACACACCCCTCTGTCCAAATTGGTTTGGTTCAGGACACTCAAATGATCTGTGTCCCCACTTGTGACACCTATAACATTGGTAACCAACTCCTCTACCTTGGCCATTTCCCCTGCCTCACTGATATGGCCTAGCACCTCTCGTATTGTCACCTTTTTTTGCTGATCCGAAAGCTTTAGAACTCTTGCCTTCCTCATTACTACTAGCAGTTCACCCTCTTACATAGTACTGGCCTCTTCCTCTTCCAGCTCCTCTTCCTCTCCTGGAATTCTGCTTTCTAGTAATTTTCTCTTGAGCTTTCATAGAACTCTGATATTCTTCTTCAATGTTCTTTCGAGAAAGAATACTAATTTCATCTAAAATTTCTACACTTAAACAATTTACGTACCTGGCTATCTTATCCAGGGTAACCTCTGTATAATCGGCCCTTAAGTTCACTCGATAAAACTCTTCAGTGTACTCCCTTACTGTCATCCCTTTTTGTTTTAGATTCTGCACTTGCTTGTGTAGTGAAATCTGATAATATTTAGGTAGGAATTTTCCCTTCAACTTGGCCACCATCCTTGACCAGTTTTTGATCGGAAACTTGTTCAATCTCCTTCTCTTTGTTTGGACATTGTCCCACCTCAAGGCTACATGACCCTTCAACATTGTTGCAACGAAATTAACTCTGCGGTCTCTACTGACCTCCTCACACTCGAAATCCTTATCCAGTTCACTGATCTAGTCCAATAGAACCTTTGTGGATAGGCTACCATCATAATTTGGGAGTTCTGGTTTGGGTTTAATTCTTGCCATTAAGACTGACCTTAACAGTCTCATTTCCAGACCCTCTCCATCTGATCCATGTGTTGTTGCTACAGCTTCCTCTTTGCTATTATCACCTACCTCTGGATCCCTTCTTCTCCCTACTTTAACTGCCTCCAAGCGGGTAGTAAGAATCATGATCTCCTCTCTTAGTCCATCCTCTACTATCCTCCGAACACCTCTTCCATGACCTCTCCTTCCTACCTCCATTTCTTCAGCCAATTCCAATACCTTGCTCTGATACCACTATGATGGGACCAGCCCATCATATTTAGATTATTCACTAATTAAATGATATAAAGAATGATTGAACTCTGGATTAGCTTACGATAATGACTCGACCTCGGATATTTTTGGAATCTGATGTGGTGGAAATTATGAGTGTAATTAATGTGTTGTATTTTTCCTTGGGTTGTGTTTCCCGCTCCTTGTTCATGCCAAAACCTTCCCTCCTACTATCACTTGGTCATTTCTACTCTTTTCACCTTGTTGTCGAGGGTTTGCTCTAGTAAGGTTATGCTGCCTATGCATGTAGCTGCGATGCAACTGTTGGGCACGCTGTTCAGGATTTTGTTGTCTGAAGGTTTGGCCCTTACATTCGCCGGGGTAACTTATGGTCCTAGTTCGTTATGCAAATGAAGATGATCCTGTCACCTGTGTGAGTATATTCTTCTGTTTCTTCTGGAACTGTTTTAGCTAGTCTTTTCTCCACAGTCTCTATTCTGGTATGAGGTCGTCTTGCTGGTAAATCTCAGTGGTTTTGGCATGCACTCAGGTTGCAAAACAATGGCACTCTCCTATCTTCGGCTTCACTGTAGGTAACTTCTTCCATCCATGATTCAATTTGCTCTTTCCATTGTTCTGCTTCTAATGTCATTGCTCCTTTGCCTAAGTCGATGTCTGGGTTTCGTAGCTCAATGGCCTATGCCCTATTCACGCTGCAAACCCTTCAGGTAAGGAAATGCATCCTTTCCTTGTATACATTCATGCACTTCTTTTTCCTCCCATAGTGAGAATTTTGCTCACAGTTTTGGTTATTTTGTAGGTTATGGGGTTTTTAGTTGAGCGTGCTTGTAGTGGTCACTTCGGCCTCTGCTTGGTAGACTCTGTCAACGTAACCAGTTTTTACTTTTAGAATTAGGGCCTATACATTCTGAGGGTCTGGTTTCGTCAATGCCTATTCGTTGATGTCCCTCGGCAATAGTCCAACATATTAGTTCTTTTCTTACTGTAGGCTTCCTTAGTTACTATGCTTGTTGTCTATAAATTTGTTTAAGATGGGAGCCGTTTCCCAAAATCCTTGTATAGGGTTTGTTGGCCATCGGTTTTGTGACTGTTTGTGGGTTACTTTCGACCTCGACTATGTATACTCAGACATTTCATATTATAATGGAAAGGAAATTTTAGGGAAATGTTGGCTTGAATTACCTCTATCTTAATGGTGATCGTTGACTATTGTTTCTTTCATTCTGGCTTGAATGTCCTCGAACTGTGCTTGTTATCTTGTGGTTGTATTCATAGTTTCTTCAATGAACAAAAATTGTCGTAGACTTTCTCGTACTTGTTCCTGTACATTCAATGTTAATTTCCCTTCATGGCTTACAAACCCTCATTCTGGAAATTCATTACAGTCTCGCTGTCTAGACTCTGTTTCTTTAGAAAAAGAAAATAGACAAACTAGTCTGCATGCACTATGTCAATTACTCTGATTGTTCGGTGAATTAGGAAGCAATAAAGGAAAATGTTATAATTACACAGATGGATTCAAATTGTCTTCTCTTTTATTATCAATGCTTGTATGCTAAATGTTGAAACTTTTTAATGATTTTCTCATGTACATTTATATCCTCTGTTCACAGTTACCTGAACTGTGTAGTTACTTTTTCAGTTGCCATTATTATTAGTTACATAACTGTGCTTGTATTCAGTTCTGCCTATGTGGCAAGATTTTACATTGAACATATTTGTTTTGTTTCCTCTAAAATGACAGAACAATTATTAACCTACTATTGATTAAAGAAAAACAAACTGGTGATCGTAACCGACCAAACCATCCCTAACTAATGCTGAGATTAAAAGAAAACAAAGTCTCACATCCTAGTTTGACAAACCAAACATAAAGAAACCAATTTGCTAACACAACTTCCACCTTGGTGAAGACCAACACCTGGTCATGGTGCCCTAGCTAGATGCTCCTGCATCATTTAATGACAACATCTACTTTTTAATAAGTTCCAAAAGCAATATCATGCAATAAACATAAGTGATACCAAAACTGATTTTTTTCAATTATATGTCAAGGCCAACAAAAGGACGCCCTGTCTAATCAACAACAAATATGCTGATGTGAATGTATACTGTGTTTAGGTGGGTCAAAGTTTCGTAGTAACACAAAGGTGTTTAAATGAAAATAGTCTAAGTTATTATATGATATACTTGAAATGGTTAGTGGTAAATATTAGATCATATATTCAATATAATTTTCAAATTTTTCATAACTAACTAATGAGGATATGATGTGTTAAAGGAATTTATTAGATACATGGCATTACAACTCATCATTTTATGAGTGTTCTTTGGGGACCTAATTGAACTTGGTAGAAAAAAAAATGGACTTCAATCTAACTATAATGTGGCTTTTAAGTCACAAATATGAAGAAAGAAATTATTTTTATGTAGGGAATGTGTAAAAGGAATGATTCTTACGTCCCAAATGTGTAAAAGAACGTTGAAAAGGTATGACAAATAAAACAAGGTTGAAAAGGTATGACAAACAAGAGGATCCAATTTAGAGATCATGGAAAAATCTCAATCCAATTGTATGGTTTATTGTGTATTAATGTAGAGTTTAGAATATATTAAAAAAAACAACATAAACATAGCCAATGGAAAGTGCAGCAAGCTAGACTTCATCCTACTAGAGAAACCTTTCAAATCTTCCTTACTTTAGATAAAGAGATCTTGAAAATTAAACTCCATACATAGTATTTGACCTCATAGGTATGCACATAGAACACCACCCTAAAAATTATATACTCTTGTTCACAAAAATAGAATTGTGACAACATGTTGAAAGCCTGTTGGAATTGACATGTTGGAAGATTAACCATACTTTTTCATGTTTAATGTTTATGTTCATGTGGTTCAATACATTCAATTTCTAGTTGAAATAATCCGAAAAGTACAAATTTTTTTAGTATATTGTACAAATTAGCATGAACCTAATTGAAACTATGTATTTATAAGGTTGATAATTTTAATGTATTTTATTTTTATACCCTTGACTCACAATTGGGATGGTGTAAATTTATAGTGTAATGGGGTCAATTTGATGGTTAACCATTCTACGTGATTACTACTTGTTTTTAATGTGATGGAAGATAATATTTTAATAGTCTAGCATCAAAATCAATGGGTCAAAATGGAAGAGGCGGCATGGGAAGGGAGTTGTTCCATGGCATAATAAATGAAGTTTCATAATGAATTTGCTATTTAAATTTACATTCATATCGATATTATATTAACATTATCTTTTTTCCTGTAGGAAAAATCGCAATTTCAATTATAGAAAGAAATTACATTTTGTTGATGCGTATGCATATGTTGAACATATCAATGACAAGTTGTCATCTTCAAGAGATCTGAGTTCTAAAATGCCTTAATCCATGCAAGGAGGTAAAAACCTAGAAAGAACTAAGAGATGTAATAAATATAAAACCAAAGTTGTCCATGAGATGAAAAATATATACATAAACAAATGCCCATATGTCCTGTAGATTTATGCATGAAATCCGTAAATGGCCAGTGATAGTACTCATAGTGGGTACCATCGAGCTATTCCTAGATCATGAGAGTTCTTGGCTCCCAGAGCACAACTTCTTTGGAAAGGCCATCAGCTACTGTGTTCCACTCCATGAAAATATGTTTGCAAGTGAATGTGTCAAATAAAGAAATCAATCTCAGGGTCTCCTCCAGTATATGACTCAATGTGTAAGTAGAGCATCTAGCAGTCCTATTCAGCCAATCGCAAACAATTTTGGAGTCCCCAAATAACTGTGAGTCTCTACCATTTTTCTCCAATGCAAAATGAATAAGGTGTTTTGGTGTGGATAATTCTAAAAAATTATTTGTGCCCTTCTTGAAACCCATGATGAAGCTAAATGAGTGGTGAGATGTGATATGCAAGATGCCCCCCCGCAGCTATTTTCCTGTGTAGCCCCGTCAAAATATGCCCATGGATTGATATTGTCAATTTGTTTGCGGGAGATAATTTTGGGTTGATGGGGAGGAGGTTCATCTAGGATGAGGGCAGAATCAACGAGTAACTTGGTGCCAATGATAGGCCAACGAGTAGAAAGGTCCTGAAAAATGAAGGAATTGCAAGCAATCCAAATGGCCCAACAAATCAGAGCTAGGAGTTTGTGCTACTTGGGGGTGGAAGCTAAGGTAAACAAAGAGCACCAACTTTCAATGACATATGCAGTAGCCCAAGACCAGGAAGGGGTAAATTTCTGGATGAATAAAGCCCACAGCCTATAGGCTTCCATACATTCTAGGAAAAGGTGAAAAACTAATTCATTTTTGTTTTTACATAGATAACACCAGTGAGGTCCATATTGTGCCTGCTTGATGAGATTATCTCCTGTAGGGATTTTATTTCATAAAATGCACCATATGAGTAATCTGGTTCGAGGGGGGCCTTCAGCTTCCATAGGTGTTGCCACCATACTTCGATATTCTGAGGCTTCCTTGACTCTGCTAATACCAGGTAACCATATTTTGGAGAGAATCTACAAGATTTTGATAGAGCCTAGATAATCTCATCGTCTTCTTTAGTTATCAAGATGTGGGCTTTAGAGAGTGCCTGAGTGTACTCCTCCCACAGATGGTTCCATTGTGGGGGAATGTTAAGTTGTTGTGCACATTTCCAGGACTGATGTAGAAAGGAAGAGTTCTCTCTATCTACAATGTGAGCAATATGAGTGGCATTCTGTTCATGTAGTAGCTGGATGAGGTTTACAGGTAAACTATGGGAATTCCCACACTCAATCCATGGGTCTATACCAACCCATACTTTTAGTTCTGAGTCAATTATCCAGGTGAGACATACCCTGATACGTCCCAGAGCCTTGATGACAACTTTCCATATTGTTGAAATCCTAGATGTGCTTCTAATAGGTCTCATGATCTAGTCCAGGGTCTGAAGAGGGGTGATATATTTTGAAATTATAACTCTGGCCCAAAGGCTTTCACCTATGAGTAGATGCCATCTGAGCTTTGCAGCTAGAGCAGAGGAGAAATCATAAAGTTTTTCAAGTCCCCAACCTCCCCATTTTTTAGGTAGATTCAGAGCATCCCATTTAACCCAAGCAAAAATTCTGCCTAGTTGGCTTACTTTCCATAAGAATCTAAAACAAAGGACTTGTACTCTAGTAAGGATCCCTCTAGGAATCCAGGCTATAGACATCTAGTACAAGGGTATGGCTTCCAAAACACTCTTTATGAGGGTGAGGTGGCTAGCACGTGAGAGATATTTGAGATACTAGATGTTTAGTCTTTTCTCCATTTTTGCGATTAGCCAAGACCAATCAACAATCTTATAGCCTAGGGGATTTAACTTATAAAGAGAAGATGGATCTGATGATGGTCAAATCACTAATGCTTCCATTCAGAAAGATCAGGATATCATCCACAAAGAGTTGATGTGTGAGCCTGCAATCATCCGTGGTCTTGATGCCTTATAGTCTACCACCTCTATACTCCTCCTTTATCTTCCTATTGAGAACTTTCATGACAAGGAGGAAAAGTAGAGGAGAAAGAGGGTAGCCCTACCTAAGTCCCCTTTCCAAGAGAGAAAATGGGATGCACTACCATCGACGAGGACACTATAACATATGTTAGAGATACAGCTCATAATCTATTTAATGTAGATGAAAGGGGACCCTAGGTGAGTAACTAGCATTCTGATGTATAACTAGTTGACTCGGTCAAAGGATTTAGATAAGTCATGTTTCAAAATCATGCCTTTGCCTTTCATGGTGTGAAGAGTGTGCAACTCTTCCTAGGTAGTGCCCACAGCTTGAAAGATTTGTCTATCATGTAGGAAGGAAAATTGTTCCAAGGAGATATGCTTGGAGAGAATAGGTCTCATCCAGTTGGAAATTATTTTGGCAATAATCTTATAATGGCAATTACAGAGAGAGATAGGGCAATACTCATCAAAGGAGGAAGGGTTATCAGCTTTAGGCTTAAGTGCAATAAAGGTAGAAGTGATCGATGGCTCAATTATTCCAGCATTTCTAGTGTCCTCAATGACATGCACCAGATCTAACCTGAGGACATCAAAGAAGGAGAGATAAAACTTAATGGTCCAACTATTCGGCTGAGGGCTTTTGTCTTTCTTGAACCATTTCAATGTGGCCTTCAGTTGTTCCAAGCTGACTTCCTTGATAAGCTTCCATTCCTCATCTTATTCCACAAATCATGGGAAGTGGTGGGCAACCCTAATTATATTTGCTAAGTTTTCTTCTCGAGGGGCTCTAAAATCTCTCTTAAGTGGGAGGTTGCAAGAGACACTAACTACGGGAAAGTGTTTGCTAGTAGTCCATCTTAATTCTGAAGCTGCTAAATAGTGTTAAAAACCTTTTTTCCATTGGCGAACTTATGATAGAATTTTATGTTAGCATTTCCTTCCTACATCCATATCACCCTGCTTCTTAGTCTCCAGACTTCTTCATGGTGCTTAAGATTTTTTCCTCTTGTAGAGTAAAGGGATGTTATCATCTCCTTATGTTCGGTAGTATTGAATAGTCTATCTTGTTCATTTTCAAATATCGATAGATCATATTCAGTTTGTCTTAAGGAAAGGTCATCATGTGTCCTCTTATTGTGTACCCATTGCTTGAGCATTTTCTTTAGCATATTAAGGTTGTGTAGAAACCCCTTTGTATAGTTTCCCCTTGCCCTCGGAGGGTTTTCTTTCCAGAAGTCTGTGACCATGGTGATATAGGAGGCTTCCTTGAGCCATGATGAATAGAATTTGAAAGGTCCTTTTGGTTTTTCTCTTCCTCCATCAATTTCCATATAAATGGGGAGGTGGTGAGAGATCCCACTTGAACTAACCCATTTTATAATATAAAAACCCAAGTCAAGTATGCTTTCCTTGACAAGGAGATCACCCAATCTATGAGCTAGACTATCTTCCCCAATTTGATTATCTCTCCATGTGGCTTGCATCTTGGCTGAGGGGATGTCTATCAGCTGTTGATTATCTATAATGGTAGAAAAGTAGTCCGAGAGTGAACCTCTCTGTGCATGGCGACCCCACGACTCCGAATGTCCAATGGAAAAATTTAAATCTACACCCAGAATCAGATGGTCAACAGAGAAGGTGTCCAACCCCAAGATATTGTCCGAAAAATCTGGTCTATTTTGGCACAGCCCATAGATATTAAAGATTCTAAAATTCATTCCAAGGTCCGCTGAAAAAATGTCAGCACCAATATGACCAAACCCTCCCCAACAGTTGATTAGATTAATGGAGTGGGCATTATATCTGAAGGATATACCTCCAAATCTGCGTTGTGCATCAAGTGAAGTGAACTCTTGCCTCGGGAGCATGTGCTCAAGAAATATAAAAATGTTAGCAACGGGGCCAATGGTCTCTTGTAAGAAAATAATGTCAAGATGATCAGATTGAACTATTCGACAGAGTGCCAGTTTTTTCTCAGGAATAGCAAGCCCATGGCAATTGTAAGAAATAATCTTCATGGAGGGGGATCTGAGGGAGTTCTAGCTCTAAGGACCCCAGGGATAGTGGATTGTTTACAAGCTATAATATTGTCTCCCACTTGGGATTTTTCTTTAGTAATAGATGAGGGTCAACCTCGATGGGGTTTGTGAAAGGGGGGCGAGATAATGTAAAGGCCAACATGATCCACGACGTGTATTTTAGCCTTTGTATGGGTCAAATACCCTTACATTATAGGGATAATAGCCGAAGAATAGAGAGGGTTAGGGGGACTAGTCGGTAGGGAGGGAGGATTGGGTGCAATGATAGGAAGAGAGGGGGAAAGGTCACAAAAGATGTGTGCAGGGGGAGCAGAGGATACTAGGCCCAAAATCAAATCCAAATAAAAACCAGATGACACGAAATCATGAACATATGAACAACAAAGAGAGCAATAACAGAGAGGGAGGCTCATGCCCGATTCGATGGAGTCTCTAAAGGTAGACCTGGCAATATGAGATGGCAAAGGAGGAGGACGAAGTGGGGGCCTTCCTCATTTCTTTTGTGACGTCTTGACAAGAGCTGAATCCGACGTCGTAAGAGCAGATTGAGTTTCAATCCTTCTAACTGGAGAAGCGGAGTGTCGATGCAATTCCTCGAAGATACAAGGTTGTTCTACCTGATCACTAGCATCTCTGGTCAGAGGATCCTGTCTCGGTGCTTTCCTAGATGATCATCCATTAAGGGGGAAATCTTTGAACAAATTCCCAACTCTGTGGCATCTCCGGCACTGGAATGGGACACCCTCATAGTCCAAAATCTGCCATTGAGTTATATTCCTCCATTGTATATTGATATTCTCCAGTAATCCATCAATTAGATCCATGTGAACCAGGATCCTAGCATAGGCCATGTGCCCCGTAGACAGAAAGGAGGCATCATGTGTAAGATAGTTACCTAGAGTGTTCCCAATTCTCTTGAAAATGTCCTCCATGCATAAGTGAAATGGTAGCCCCGGGAAGCGAACCTAGATAGGTCTAGCATCCACCCTTTTTTGTTCAAGATCGAACATGAACATCCACCTTTGAAGAAGAGCATGGGCTTGGTTGATGTGCCAAACAGCCGAAAGGAACCAGTTGGTGCATTCCAAATAACTAAACGACATTGCATATGAAACTTTAACAAATTCCTGCACCCGAGAGGGGTCATTTAGATGATGTCCCCATACCTCCGTGGTCGATTTCTACAGTCTCTCCACACTGTAATATCTTCCTCTGACCCAACCAACCAGAACATTCTTCGATGATTCCATAGTCTGTAGCACTGGAGTATCCTTAATGTGCTTGAGAAAGACTTCACAGTTCCTGAGATTTAGACTCCTTTTCCTCTTGGACCACTCTCTGAACCTAGAGGCCGTCGCTTTGGGCAGAACAGAGGTCTGTGTAGTCATAGGGGAAGTTGAAACCCTAGTTGTGGTTGTGAGGATGGAAGCAAAAAACCCTAGAATAGAGTCGATACCAGTAAAGTTTCCTTGTAGAGGAGCTGTCGGGGTATGAAAGGTAGAATAGGCAGATGCGAAAGAAGCAGAAGATGAGAGTTGTTCTGAAAAGCGCTTGTAGATACTAGACAAGGAGGGGTTGGGAGACGAGGCTGCACCTAGGGTTAGACCATCGGGGGCATTCTATGGCTCAACAAAAGCCAAAGAGCTAGGAGATAGCGGCTGAGAAATGTGTTCCGGGTTAAAATGGGTGTCTTCTGGCAGCGAGACCAACGTGAAACACAAGTTAGAGATGGGGGGAAGGGCATCTATCTCTTCGAAGAGCTCATTGTCAGAAGAGTAGAAACCCTCCAGAGTGGTCTCGACCTCCGTCCAAATGGGCTCACCTTCCAATGGGTCGACAATATAACCTAGGTTGTCCCCCGTAACTATCCAAATCATTAGCTAACAGCTGCCTGCGGAATCGAAACGAGGAATGGGGGTAGGGTAAATGGTGAAAGGAAAAAGCTGCGCAAATGAAGATGCAAAACTGGTAGCAGTTGTGGATAGGCAGAAAAATGCGTGCGGGTAGCAACAAGGAAGGAGGCAGGTAATGTGGGTTGTCGACAACAGAGCCAGTTCAAAAACTGCTTAAGGGGGCAAATGGTGAACGCGGGCTGCAAAATCAGGATGTCGCAGCAGAGACCAATGCAAGAACCCTAACCCACCCATTTTCCCTAAAATTATCTTATTATTATAAAAAAATATTTTTTATAAAATCCTCAAGAAATATATATATATATATATATATATATATATATATATATATATATATATATATATATAGTTACTAACTGTACATCATGACCATTTTTAAAAATAACACCTAAATAGAGCATGAAATTAAACCCATGACATAACATCTAGGAGTGCCTTAAAATCACACCCTATAACGATTTATCTAAGACCAATAGAATATATATATATATATATATATATATATATATATATATATATATATATATATATATATATATATATATACACACACACACACATATACATACATACATATATATAATTTGTAAAAAAGAAATTGTGAATTATTTGAAATTTCAACAATATAATCTTTAAACAAAAATATAAATAATAAAAAAAATAGAATGTGATTTTTATTGTTGATTTTCTCATTGTGGTTTCTTAAGTATAAGATACATCAATATTTTTAAATTCACCAAACAATATTATTTTATTATGATCATGACTATTTGTGAGTAAAGAGGTGGGTAATAAAAAACTTAGTACTAAAATATAATCAAAACGTTATTCTTTAAAAATATGTTTGAGGTAATATACATACTTGTTTTTGATATGAAATATTGAGGTAGGAGACTAAATTAAAATTCTTCAAAGGAATGAGAAGAAACAATAAATTCTCAAGGGAACATTTTATCATATAATTATTACTGGAGATAATGGAGTGAGGGATATGAAGAAGGGAGGCATAGATTTTTAAGAATGAGCGCTTAAAAGTCCTCTAGGCTTATATTGTAATGTTTTTTGTTTTCTTCCCTTTACAACCATCTTATATATTTACTTTAGGATATGATGCTTTCTTGTATTGTGGTTAGTAATATTATTTAATGTGAGTTATTTTGTAGTGAAAAAAATTGTAAGGAGATTATTCACGGTTATCTGTAATAGACTATTTCTAGGTGACTACAAAAAGAAGTTGTATTTTTTTTTACCATTTTTATATAAAAGGTAAATAAATTATATACAAAAAAGTTCAATAAATTACATAGTTTTAAACCTATAATGTAAATAGATATAATTATATAATAACTTTGTTTATTTTATTAATATGCATATATTACATGAATACTTTAATTTGTTACATAACTATTTAAATTGCAATAAATTATCTAAAGTACCGTACTAATTTTTTTATAAGCAACAATAATTTAATTTAAGGTCAAGGGGAGCAACAAAACAAATTGAAGTATAAGACACAAGACACTCATTAATAGCAATAATTTGATTACTAATCTTTAAAAAGGCATACATAATATATCCTCATTATATTTGAACATATAATCCATTAAGAGGAAGCACATACTCTTAAGCATTATAACTTTAAAGATATTTCACTTTAAAGTATCCTTAAAATAAATATAATAAATTAAATTTATATATATACTTTTATAAATATATAGATATACATAGATAAATCTGGAATTTAGTGTCTTTTAATATAAAATTTAAAGCAATTAAATAAATGATCTTAAATTTAATAATTCTATTAAAATATTACTAAAATAGTATTAAATCTTTATCTACTTTTTTTTCAAAGAAAACAAATCTTACATATTTAGGAGGAGAATATATATAATACTAATTGATTATTTCTATATGAGATATGTAAAAAAGATGCATGATGAGAGGCACATTAAGATCCTCCTTCGTGTTTCAAAAATATGTAGAAATTTATTATTAATTTTTTTTTGTAAGCTTGGGAGTACCTTTTTATTAGTGATATGCAAAGGAGGTTACACAATATATGTCTGTTGGTCTCCACCTATCCGAAGGAAGCAAGGTCTATTGGCCACGGATTGACATCATAAGCCATCCAAAACATAAACAGTTTGAGTATGTCCATCCAAACTTTATAAGCTACCATATCTATCACCCATAATCTAAATGCTATCTGACAATATCAAGAAAAAAACATGAGAAATTTTGAAAAATATCATGACTTCCCTTAGTGAATAACGAGACAATGCTACTGGGGTAGGGTCCTTTGCACTCAACCCTCACATTTCATTTTGTTACAGACTTTGTACCTACATTTCCATTCGGCAGACATTCTAATGGTACATCTTTACTTGTACTCACTTTATTTCCCATTGAGTATCCTTGAGACTCGGCTGAGCTTGCTGGGTTTTCTAGGGGTGTTCCAAGTTCCTGGTTTCCAGCATGGCCCTTGCCAATAATTCCTTCAATAACCAAAATAGTTTTACTCACTCTTGGAATAGAGACACCCTTTAGTGAGAGTCTATAGGGTCCATTACCAAATGTACCTAGTCCTCTGTTCAAATTGGTTCTCCTACTGCCTTGACATTCAATTCTGCCTCCCATTTTGAAATTTTAAACTTCACTTCTGTCAAGGATCTAATGATGTAGGCATGTAAGGGATTTTGCATGTTCTCCTCAGTTTTTCTCCTACCTCTTCTACATTGGGGCTTAATGGACATAGCCAGTGACACTTTCCCTTTCCTAGTCTTTTGATTATTGTCATGGAAAAACTCACACTTCCTCGTGCCATCCTCTGCCTTCACCATGTTGTTATAGACTCAGTCTCACAATGACTACATACCTCTCGTGCCCTCTCCATAGCGAGAACGAGCAGTGCACGAGCTGAAGGAGTTTGCAGTTTAGGAAGACCTAAAAGGGTGGTGCACATAGATGGTTGATTAAAATATTCCACCCAAATGTCGACTTTACCATCCATCTCTTTGCTGTGGTTGATAATTTTAGTTCCACATTTCCTCTTTTGAGGAATGAAAACATAGAGAACCCCGACACCCTCAGCCTTTGCCTATGGGCTTGTACAAGACCTAACTTTTAGCATATCATTGAAATGGCTTGGATACATTATGTTGCATAGACTCTTTAACTGACCTGAGGCCCACCCAATCCTCATATGCCAAGAATTAAACAAATAATTTATAAAACTAACGTACGAGATGCTATTTTATCACCCTCACTCCCCATACATGCCCCTTTGGGCTGGAATATTTCCAAAAAAATGTCATACTCTCTAACTAGCCCCACACCCATCCAAGCCACACACGCCTATATTTAAATGATTCACTAACATAATTTAGAGATAGAGTAGTAGTTAGAGACCTCAAATCCGCACCAATGGCCAATTTGGCGAGTAGAATCCCATAAAAGACTGAAATGGCCATACGAGACCCTAATAGTGATAGAGTTAACCCAATCTCAATTAACCCATGTAATAAAATCACCAAAACCTGATATTCTGGCCACACTCCTTTCAACAAGACTACTATTGCATGAACTAAGAAGGTGTGAGATACATACAAGTAGCCTTGCCTTTTATTCATGTCGTTGACATTGCCTTCCATGCTAAACTTGTGTCATAGGTTTCGATTCCTGCGACCAACCTTTACCACCACACAATAGCTCTAGAGGAGAAACCACAATAAATTTTGCATGTGAAAATCCAAACTTACAACTTGTAAAACCAACGTTACTGTGCTCGAGGTTTGATCTTCCACTTGGTAACAGGTCATCATGTCCTTTAATGCCTTGAGAGTGTGACAGCATTAGGTGGTCCACCCACTCGCGCTGCCCCACAATGTTCAATCATTACTTCGATTTGTGTGCAGGTCCCTCCTCCAGATTCTATATAAAGAATTTAATACTAATAGATTTAATGTAGAGTTATTTAATGTAATATTTAAAAATAATATTAATCTATATACAAGTTTTTCAGCTAATAAGAGTTTTGAAATCACTAGCGTGTTTAATATGGTTTGAATAGCCATAATCCAAGAGTATTTAAGGCATCAAATTATGTTTGGGTAATGTATGTTTTTAAATGACTCACATGTTTAATATGGCTTGAGTAACCATGATCAAAGGGTATTTAATCCATCAAAATTATCTATGGATCATATCTCAAGTGAGCCACACCAGCCCTTAACATGATAGGATATTGTGCCACTGAGTTTCACTATGTCGCCCTATATTATATGGCACTTGGACACTTTTTTAATATTAATTATATGACATTATACATTTAAATAAATTTTCTAATTGATTTTTTTAATTTACGGCTTTCGTAATTTTTATTCACTTCAGTTTGTTATTTTGTTTTTAAATAAGTGAAAGTATAAACATTTTTATACAATTTATTTCAAATTAGCTTATTCCAACCGCTAAAATTATTATTATTTATGTTTATTATTTTACTATTATCTAATTGTATATCTCCCCAACTTAGATCCATCTTAAATCCTAGCTCGAGGGATCAAATATCTCAAGGGAAAACATATTTTGGGAGTGAAAATACGATATCCCCGTATAACGTAAATATTTTATTTACTCTAAACCAAAAAAATGACTATTATTTTTTGTTGTAAAACTATTTCTTGAATTTAAATATGCAAAAGTGAAATAGCAATTAGTTGGAAATATTGTCTTTACTTGTTAAAGTAGTTAGGAGTGGAAATTATCTCCCTAAATAATTTCTTGAGGATTTATTCAAGAAATATCAAGAGGATAGGGGTATCTGAGATCAGAAAGGAAAAGTGAGCAAGAAAGTAAAGAGAAGGAAGAAAATTTGTGTTGCGATGTGAGACACTGTTCTGTAGCTATGTCTGGTTTGGACCAGGTAGCTGTGAGATATTGAGTTCTCGTCGTAAAAAGGAAGAAGGTTCATGTATCAAGGAACAACTCAGGGGAAGACTACTAGACATAGTAGTCTCAAGGTTGGGAGGCAAAAAATCAAGAAACAAAGTTTAGTTGCAAACTAAACCTTGAAGACACTCTAAATGAGATATGTGAAGATTCTCATATTAAATAATTAAGATTATTTGATGTATCCTTATAAAAATCTATGCATGAAAATTGCTAACAGATAGTAGGATGGACTCGTTAATGAGAGGAATTCATATTGATATTTTGTAAGTAATATTCATGTATCCAGCTAAGAGGTAGATTACCTTTTATACCAGGTAAAATTTACAGTCAAATTTGATGGACATTGAAAAATGACAACTAACAAAGTTTAGTTGAGAGTACATTATGGTAAAAAAAACAGAACATGAGGAAGAGGAAAGTGATCACACTACTACATAGATTTGTATATTCATGGAAGAATTAGAATATCATAATCTTTTCTAAGAAATACCAAACCCTGAGCACCAGGGACAGAACAAAATAACATATACATATATATATGATGAAACAACATTCGTATTATGGATAATAAAAGAAAGCAGTAGAATGAATTAAATGATAAATTGTAGACTGCGACAAGTAAACCAAGAGATTTCATCTTGCTACCATCTCTAGTTAGAACATAGACAAGGTAATAGACTAATAACTCTGACAAAAATAATGAATAACTACTAAAAATATGTCATTCTCAAAATATGTTTAAATGATAAATAAGTTAACAATAAATAAAGAACTGTAGATCACTCGAGCAAAATTACAAAGTTGAATAGCCTATCACTATGAATGGTTACTAAATGAGTCAGGATGGGGTATTGAACCACGACAAACTTTGCAAACATACAAAAATACATTTCACCCCTTTTAAGGGTGGATTTGAAAATAAATGTAGCTACTTAAAAGTGAGAAATTAACAATAGTTTGCGAAACCCCCTTCCAAATATGAAAAATGCCTATCTCCCTTTAAGGGCTGATAATGTTCAAAATAATTACAGTTAAGTACATTAACAACATAATAGTGCACAAATGAAGCCTCCTTCTGGAGCCAAAACCTTCAACCAAGAAAGAACCTTAACATAAAAATCTTAGGCAAGCACATGCACCTAGTAGTAACTTTATCACGCTCAGAGGGCTGAGTAAGAGCTTCCTGCAGAAACTCGTAGAAGACATTAACACTTGCAAAACTCTTCGTCCCAACTAAAAGTAGTACCAAGGATTAAAATTTGAAACACAAAAACAATAACTATGAAAATTTTTAAGACCTAAGACAGTAAAAAAAATAACTTTGACATTACTCGATTTAAGAAATTGGTGCAAACCCTCCTTACTGCAGAGTGCCGAGCGAGAGACCAATACGCCTACAAGGAAAGCCAGAGACGATTAGGAGTCATAGTGTGGAAACTACAAAACTCCGAACCATCTTAGATTACAAACAACACCTAGAAACAAGTGATAGACCTGTGAGCGCCTCAGTATGGAGAAATCCCCTCTGAGCATGTTGTCTCCATCTCGAGGAAAGGAAAGAAATAATGAACAATGAAATTACTTTCGAGGCATAGAACCCTAAGGTTCTCCTGCACCGTTCGATCGTAGCCAGAACCGAAGGCTGTTGATATGGAGGCAACCTTGAGGATGATGATGGAGTTATACAAAAATGAAGAATCTAGAAAGGAGATGTCACCACATAGGCCAATACAACAGCCAAGGCATTAATGTAGTGTCTCAGGCTGAGTGGTGAAAATTAATGCTAGTTCACAAAATTAGACAGTAATAAAGTTCAGGCTTAAATACCATGGAGTGATGGTATAGTGAGTCATGTTCTGAAGGGACAAGTGGCTCAGTTAGAAAGCCCAACTTTATTAAAACCTTGTAACTATAGTCACAGAAATCATGCAAGGGCCATGGTATGTCTTGTTGTAAAGGTTTATAACATTATAGATAGATTTCATAATAACCTGAACTACTTTGGTAAATACTTTAAAACTATGGGAAATCATACATGATTAAATAGTAATAGTTCTATGTTATAATTACAATGATTTTATTATGAATTTTCTTTATGCATATTTTAACTTGTGGATGTGTGACATATGATATGAGAGTGCTCAAGTTGCAAAACTGAGACCTCTCGAATATAATTAAATAACAACATATATGATGTGCACAGAGGAAGCAGGGAAGGAGTCAGCATGAGGAGAAATGGAAACCCACCACACATGTCTATAATGGGAACACAACAAGGATCATTTAAAGAGGGAAATCCTGATGTATGGGTGCAGTTGGGTGATGAGCTCTGAAATACCAATATTGCTATCATGGAAACTCAATAAGAATTGAAGGATGAGATGGCACAAATATGGGTAGATAATGAAATACAGGAGAAGGAAAATATTATGAAGAGTCTATCTGATGGACAGAATCATCGACCACTAGCCCTCGCCCTTACCACGAAAATATGACAGGGGAACAAGAATTTCAGATTGAGAATGTGGAAATAGAAGGTGGGAAAGAGAATCATGAAGAAGAATGAGATAATGTGTTGGGACACAAGACACAGAAAAGACAAAAAATGGATCTTCAAGGGGAATTTTGAAAAATAAAGCCTCCCGTCTTTGATGGTGAACAAGAGGAGGCAACAGAAGCCTAGCTCATCAATATGAACAAGTATTTCTGGGTGTATGAGTACGACTAGAATTTCAAGGCTCGCTTTTCCATCTTCCAGCTACAAGGGAAAGCCAACCTACGGTGGAAGGAAGTAAAAATAGTTCGTAGAGTAAATGAATAAAGCATAACTTGGGAAAAAGTTCAAAGGTATTTTTAAGAAAAATACCTAATTGAAATATTTTATGACATAAAGGCAAAGGAGTTTCATGATCTCCAACTTGGCCAATTGTCCATGGATAAGTTCATAACAAAATTCATAACACTACTTAGGTATGACCCTTACATATGCAAAGAAAAGGCAAAATTACATCAGATAATTAGCAGTCTTTCGTTATAGGGAAAGCATGGATATGCTATGAGTAAAACAAACAAAATGGAGTTGTGCAAAGAGATAGGTTGACAAAAAGGGAATTAAAATTACTTCTAGCCACAAGGGAAATAAGGGCATACTCAACAAAGGATTGCTTAAAGGCCAAACTAATCTGAATATGGATAGGAATCAGCCCATATTTAAATTACCAAGTGAGACTAAGATGAATGAACAATCAGGAAGAATAGAAGTAGAAGTAACCAACAGACCACCTGCACAGTGTTAGGGATGCTCAAACCCACATTATGTCAAAAATTTTCCACTGCAAAAGAGTCAATCAGATTTCACAGATTCAAGAAGCATCTATTGTAGGAGAAGTGGCAAGAAGCATTCTTAAAATTAATGCCCCCTTGAAGACAATTAGACATATTATCAACCATCCATGGTTGAATTTGAATTTGAAGTTTTTGATTGAACCATATCCATTTTAATTGATCCCAGAGCTACTTTAAATTATTTTAGCCTGAAGATATTGGAACAATGTTGTGTGAAAGTTATTAAGTTTAAAAATACTTCGTTAGTCCAGCTGGCCACGGAGGCAAAAGTAAGGGTACTGGCCAAGGTCAACAATTGTCCCCTAATTTTAGTTGGTGAGTGTATCACAACAGATCTTTATATGTTACCCCTGAGATCACACAACATCCTTAAAGTATGGATTTCCTGGAAAAGCATTGGTCCCTCATTAACTATAAAGAAAAAACCATAAATTACTTGGAAGAGAGGGGAGAAAGAAAGGAAATTCAATGCATTTAAAAGCCTCTAAAATTAAGGCCTATGATAGCCTCCGAGTTAGTAAAATGTATCAGAAAAGGTTGAATGTTTTATGCAATACAAGTAAGGTATGATTATGTTAAGGATAATGTTATTTCCTTAGAGAGTATACCAGTAGTACAAAGCTTTTCGGATGTATTCCCTCAGAAAATTTTGGGACTACCCCCAAAAATGGACATAGATTTCACCATTGAGTTGATTCCAGAAGCTGCCCCGGTCTCCTGAGCACATTACCGTATGAATATGTATGATCTAAAAAAATAAAAAATGCAGCTACAACGATTGCTTGATAAAAAGTATATCAATCTAAGTGTGTCCCCTTGGCAAGCTCTAATTCTTTGTGTTAAGAAGAAGGACTGAACCTTGCAAATGTGCATGGAATATCATGAGTTAAATAAGCTAACCATTAAGAATAGATACCCCCTCTCCCATATAGATGAATTATTTGATCAGGTGAACGGTGAAACCATATTTTTGAAGATTGACAACACTAGATTAGGATAAAAAAGGAATATATATCAAAGACTCTCTTTAGGACTCGTTATGGCCATTATGAGTTTGTAGTTCTACCTTTTTGACTGACTAATTCCCCAAAGACCTTCATGTGCATCACGAACAATATATTTCATCAGTTTTTGGATAATTTTGTGTTAAGCTTTATTGATGATATATTGATCTACTCATGGAACATAGAAAAACATAAGGAGCATCTTCGCATTGGTTTGTAGGATATAAGAGAACACCAGCTATATCCCAAGTATAGTAAATGTGATTTCTATAAAGAAAAATTTAGTAGTTGGGGCATGTTAGCACCAAGGATGGGATCACAATGGACCGAGAGAAAATAAGGACTATCATGGAGTGGTCGAAACCAAAGGACATAGCTACCATAAGATCATTCATGGGTCTAGCTGGATATTATAGACGGTTTGTGGAATGTGTTTCTAGTGCAGCATACACCATTACCTCTCTTTAAAATAAAGGAAGATCATTTAGGTTGGGCTCTCCTTTTCAAAGAAGCTCTCACCGCTCAAACATCTACTCACCACCGCACCCATTTTGACCATTGCTAATCCCAATAAAGAGTGTGTTTTGTACAGATGCTAGGAAAGGCATAGGTGGTGTAGTAATTCAAGAAGGAAAATTTGTTGCTTATGAATCAAGGAAGCTTAAATAATATGATCAAAACTATTTGACTTATGAATTAGAGGTGATAGTAGGCATCCACTCCTTAAAGGTGTGGCGACACTACTTAATGGGTAAGAAATTTCTATTAATGAATGATCATCATGGTCTAACAAAATATTTTAAAAAGTTCACTCTGAATGTTAGGTAGGCCCATTGGGTTGACATCCTAAGTGAATTCAATTTTGAAATCAAACACTTGAAGGGATAAAAGGACCGAGTTGTTGGTGCCTTAAGTCAAAAGGTAAA